>CM048056.1:5577500-6177500 GCA_026259375.1 Verasper variegatus
AATTTATCACAGAATCCCTCTACCACGGCCTCAGCAACATTTCTCATGATTTGTTCAATGGCTTTTTGAATGGAGTCATTTGACTTGATGGAGGTTTTAGTTTTAGATTTTACAAGCTGCAGTTCATATCTCAAGAATCGTTGTCTGGTATGATATAGCTAATCAATTGTACTTATTTATGCTATTTAGTTATTCACTCTAACTAATATCAACCTCAGTACAAGGGTTGTTTAATGACTATATAGCTGAATTCCAGATCACATCCTGACATCCCCCAAAGGGGCAACGCAAATGTGGATGATGTCTGAATGAGCCCATGTAAGAATACAGCAGGATTCACCACGAGCGAGTGGGCATGTTGATGATGTTTCTAAAAACGCGATAGACACAAAACCCCCCAAAAAACTAAAACAATTGAATTATCTCAGGAAGAAGAAGCAGTAGAAGAACGTACATGTTGAGAGAGCTTTTGTTGATAGGGTGTCAGTGTGTTGTAAACAAAATCATCTCAGCAGCTGAATTTATACGTTACATCCTGCTTCCTGCCTGCTGCACCACCCCACGCCTGAACGCTCCGGAGATTTCTGTGTTTTTGTGAGCGGAGATTCTCCTGCTGTTTTCTTCATATGAGAAAAAGGCTGCAAACAGGCACATAAGGGTCAACATTTCCATGATGTAGCTTTGAAAGTGATCAGTACAATCTTAAAATCCATTCTGAAATGGACAGGAAGCCAATGGAGAGAAGCAAGGATGCTGTTGATTTAATGTCAAAACCAGTAAGAAGCCTAGCTAATGCATTCTGAACTTGTTGGAGTAGTGGGATCACATGGACATTATCCCAAGTTTTTACGAGGGGGGCTGGCAGGAAAGCTCTGGAGAAAGTCCAGAGCCTCTCACTCGGACATTTGAGTTCCCATTTACTTCAGATGATTTTAGATTATCTGTAGTTCAGTGCATGTCTGAAAGTGTCAAACATTATTTGTGTTTAATTGTCGCAGACGTGCCCTCACGACATCGTCTTTACTCAAAACAGGCGTAACCTCCTCTGTCGCCAGCGAACACACTGCCCTCTTCCCTTCTCTCTGTGATTCTGTCCCAAACTGTCAGATCGTTGCACCTGCACGGCCTTGAGTAGCAACAGTCTATTGAAGGGTAGAGGGGTGGAGGAGGGGGGGGAGGGGGAGGAGGGGGAGGAAGATGGACAGCGAGTGGAGATGGCCCTACACCAAATCAATGTAATCACAGCCCTTATCAGATAGCCATTCAATCTGAAGGGAGCACGGGAGGAGAGGGAGAGGGAGGCTGAGGGGAAGGAGACAGCAAGGATGGAGAGGAAATAAAGAAAAAGAGAGAGCTCCGCTTGCATTCAGATGTCTGAGTGCAGATCTGCCACCACCTCCTCCTCCTCCATCCTTTCATCGGCGCTGATGAGCTCCTTGGCCATTATGTGTCCAGGGTTATTTAAAAAAGCAACACCCCTAGAGGAAATTCCCGTGAAGCGCGTTGGAGGCACCGCTCTTATCACACGCCGGCCAAAGCAGCTCTACCTGAAACCCCCGAGGGCTAAAACACATTGACGGGCCGATGTGTCCTCTGCGCTCGTCCCGCTGTTTGCTTTCTATGGAGCGTGAGCAGAAACTGTGGCGAGGCTTTGTCATTCTTTCGGATAAGAGGAATCAGAACAACAGTAGATAAAATAAACATTAGTAATCTTCGCTCACCACCAGTTTGGCTGCTGGTGGAGTACGAATGCTTGTTCCACTGCTCCACCCTGCTGCCATTCCACATATTCAAAGTTGAGATAGTGATTTTTTTTGCATGAACATGAAGTTGGAGCAGGACTTCCATCAGTGGTGTAATGGAAAAAGTAAGCACATTACTGTAACATGTGACTAAAGCCATTTTCAGACATGAATTCCAGAAAATGCCCAGAAATTTGTGTCTGGACATTTTGCGCAGTTTGCGTTTCACATATGAAAAACACTGGAGGAGATTTTCCTGGTCTGACGCGTTCACAGCAGCAGCAAAAAGTTGGTGTCAGCAAAAGCTCTCAAATCTTGTTGTCTGACCAAGATGATATCTTCGTCTGCGATGTCTTCGTGGATGGCTCCTCTTTTTCATTCTAAGATACATATATATATTTTTTTTCAGTTTTGTGTCTGTTGTGATTTGAAACATCGTCAACAGGCCCCTTGGCTCACTTTGAATTCCCCGCACAGTTTGAGTGTCTCCTTAGTAGTTGGCTGGTCCCAAGTGGAGACGAGATCAACAATCAACTGTTGAATGGCAGCTCTGTGGAGGGATGAGCATAGCGTCTTCCTCTGCCAGGTTCTTCTTGGGTCACCTCTCCACCTGTGATACTTCGACTTTAGGCACAAGAACAGTCTCCATCAAAAAAACAGCCGTCCATTGATGTCTCTGGCATACAGCCCCTCCGGTTAGTTTGAGGAAAATGTCCGGAGCTAATTGAACGTTTGAATGCAGGTTAAGTCTCACAGGACGTTTAACTGGAGCATGTGTTGTGTGAGTGAGTCCCCATCGTTAGGGCTGACTGGTGAAGTACTGGCCTTACACGACTGTTAGAGCAGTTTCAGGAATTTGAACCAACAACCTTTTCTTATAAACAGATCATTGACCTTGATGCAGACACTGTTACAAAGTAACCTCCCTCCACTGCCCTGTCCTTGCAAGACATACTTCAAACAAAGCATGCTGAACTCCAGTGATGCAGGATAGATGTTTACACAGACCCACAGGCTGTGCTGCATCGTGGCTCCACAGCAGCCTCAGATATTAAGCCGCGGGTCTTCTCACTGTAAAGCTATGAATCCCTAATTCTGCCTCTTCCACATCCGCCTGCCAAACACTACCCAGAGGAGAAATTGATCAAGTCTTCAATGAGGGAAAAATCAAATTGGCTATTACAGAAACAGAGGAGTCAAGTCCATTGAATGGATGAAATGAGCCATGAATGGAGCAGGAGAAAAGAGAGAAGGTAGGATGGATTGGGGGGGGGGGGGGTCTTTTGTTCAAAGAGGTGCGTTTGCACAAGAGAGGAGAGATGGGTAATAAGAGACTTGGAGGATTGTTACCGTGGCAGGCAATTCATCCCGGCTCCGAGGTGCTGCAGAAAAGGACGGGTAAAATGAGTGTGGCATGAGGGGAGATGATCTGCAGGCATGTACTGTGGTATTGTACATCAGGTATTGTACTATAACAAGCTGTCTGTCAGGCACCGAGATCAGAAGCAGCTGTTGTTCACCCGTCGCCCAGAAATCTGTCGGCCGATTCTCTGAGAAGCCTCCTGATATAACAAATAACTGGGTTGGAAGTCGAGGTGAAATCCGAGACAGCGCTTCCTTCCCCGAGACAGTTTTACAGATTCCGGGTGGATTTAGTGTTCGAGCAGCACTTAGCTGTCACACTTTGTTAGCACCGATGCTACACGAGGAGCTTGTCTGTGGCAGTGTGACTCATAGTGCACCCGACGTTTCTGCCTCTGTGGTATTTTCAGCAATAAGGAAAAACTAAAACTAAAACAAGCACGTCTGTGGCAAAGCATGAGTTGAAATGTTAATTCATGGGGTCAAAGGTCAAACTTTACCTGCAAACAGGTGAGCAATTTGGTTTCTGTAATTTTCTTTGTTTATATAAGTATTTATTATAATTATAGCATGTGGCTATTGGTTTTGGAAAAAGTTTTTGGGAAACTTGCAAAAGGGCTTCATCTAAATAAATTCTAATAGAAATACTAAGACAACTCATCAAGCTAATTTAAAGGAAACATATGTTTGTGTCTTCACTCGTTCAACAAGCAACACAGCAAAAGCATCAGTCACGTGGTTTAAATGGCTTCAGCAGTGCAGGTAACCATGAATGAACACAAGTTCCCTGCTCTTACCTTTCTACCAACATGTGTATGAATGTAGCAGACTCCATGTCTAACTAATGCAGTGCCGGATCTAGGATGTTTCTTAATCAGGGGCCCAAAGGGGCCACATTTCACACAGAGGGGCCATTGTATGTCCAATATCCATTAAGTCATTCACTGTTTACTGTGAGCTCTGTAGCTTTGACCAAAGCCACACATCTTATTTTGAAAATTGTAACTTGCACATTGTGTTCTTAAGAAAAGTAATAATAAGAATAAAATAACAATTCCTCACAAAAAAGACAACTGACAGGACAGGGGCACTTCAGCGGCCAATCAGATTTCAGCTGGGCCAGCTGTGGCTCTAATGAGCCAACTGACTCTCAGCAAAACAAGTGAATAAGCATTATTTTTCCAAATTATCAAAACTTTTCCTTTAATTTTTAATTTATGTTGAATCATAAAAGCACTTTACAACCTTTTTACAGCAAACCAAACAACTGGACCAGCTAAATTTAGCCTGGCAACGGCACATACTTCCTGATCAATATTCATAGTCCCAGTAAAAATTAATGTATGATAAATAAAAGTATATTCCTCTTCACCATTGCCGGAAACACTGACACTTGTTTCCTCACTGCACCACCACCAGTATGTTGATTACTAATGTCTCCTGCTTCAGATTGTACAGTCAGATGTTTTTAAGGCCTGAAACTCTGAATCTGAACTTCTTACCCAGAACAGGCTGGAAACCTGCTTCCTATGAAACAGCTATGCCTCTTGGACATTTTTGCCCTGAGCCCTTGTTCATCTCGCACCTCTTCCAACACCTGTGATTTGGACAGATCATGTAGTTCCACTTTTCCTCTACCTCGGTCGTTCGTCCCCCCCCCCCCCCCCCCACACTGATGACGCTGTGTTCCCTGACAGGGAGGCCACTTATTTCAGAGAGAGCAGGACTGAGAGGGGGAAAGGTCAGTGTAGGGGAGAGTTGATCTCTGTGACTGTAGAAAATATTTACAGCGCACAGAGCAGCCACCACTCAAACACTGTTAACTGCAGGGACACGGGCACCCACACAGCGGCAGGCGCACATTGCTTATGTGCTCGATAGACCTCCTGTTCCCTCCATCCCTCTCTGAGGGTGTATCAAAGCCTCATATAAACAGCCCTGCAGTTTCAGGCCCAGGTTGACTTGGCTTTTTGCATCGCTGCAAAACTTTATGTCTGCCATTAGCCTCAGGGAGCGAGGGAAGGGTGGAGGAAGGTTAAACGAAACAGCAAAGCGGAGGTTTGAACAGAAAACCACACATGGTTTCACATGTTTCACTTAGATTCTCACAAATGAATCACACTCACATCAAATGTTTTGAATTTAGAGGAAAACCTTGACAGCAGTTAAACCACCCAAGTCATTCTTTCTTCCGCGTTGTCGTTCCCGCAGGGCTGAGCAGCGCCGAGTACCAGCAGCCAGGGAAGGCCTCGTGCGTGAGCGTCAACTGGACGGTGGGCGACACGCAGCTTGAGGTGGTCAGCACCGCCACGGGACGGAGACGGGAATCAGGGACACCCTCGCGTCTCTGCAAGCACGCCCTGTTCACGCGCTGGAGCAGACTGTACCGCAAGGTGAGCGCAAACCTTCCACCGAGAAGGTAACGTCAGAGCAGGGTGGACTAGATTCAATTTACCAGAAGAGAAAGTAGACTTGAAACCAACAACTTCTGGTTAGTGGCTTGAGTTGTGTTTGAGGCAGATGTAAAATACAAACACAGGAGATGGAGCTTTTCTAGACGTGCATGAGCATGAAACAGTCTCAGCTTAATCATCAGGACAAAAACTAAAGAACTCTGCGCAGAAACAAAACACAAAGAGGCGTCACCAAGAACACACAAGGAGCATTTCGGTTTTTAGAAACCTGATAAAACCACAAACTCAGTAAAAACATAAACTTTTCATAATAACAGTGTTGAATTATTCATGTTCCTATGCTGCAGAATCATTTATGTTCCAAAAAATCATGTTCCAACGAAACAATGTTTTCCAACATATTTGCATATATCCCCACATGCATGGTACAAAGTCGACAAACAGCGCCACATCTGTCCGTTACTTCGCCATTTACGATGCAGAACCCCAAACTCTGCTAGCGTTTTCCATTTTCCCTGCAAACCAACGAACTGACGTAGTTCAAGCTGAGAGTGATCGCTCTCTGCTGGATCAGGAAACAAACTACCTTAGATAGGCTAATGTGCTTTCCCCCGTGTTTGAATGATGTTTGAGCGACATCCCTATCGAAGAGTATGGATGGAATAATGTCAATAAATAGAAATGTGTAGTAGTAAAAATCCTGGTCTTAAGCAATGATCTAATTATCTCTAGGGTCTGAGTGATTCTAATATGAATATTAATAACTATTATTTTTAATAATATTATGAATAAGCCGTCTAGAGATTAGGGTCACATCTATAGACCCAGTGGCTCCTCACGCTACAGACGGACATTTTCACCTTTGCATTATGATAGAAAAAGCTCCTGGTAACAGGGGTGTGGCAGCTCGGGGCAGCTCTTACACATGTGTCCACGACACCAGGGAACAACAAAAAAAACCTTCCGCGTGTGTATTTGTTTTCTTTGGCGGTAAAATATATTATGATGTACAGTGTGATTGATAAGAGCCTAAAGAATAGTGCGCTTTTTCTCTGAATAAAAGCCTGTTTCATCATCTGCACTCGCTCCCCTGCTGGACACAAGGTATTACTCAGCTGTTGTAAAGAACAATATGCAAACTAATGTCAGTAATCATGTGCACGCACACACACACACACACACACACACACACACACTGGGTCATGCAGAAACATTAACTATAGAGGTCGGTGCCAGCATCCACTCAGTCAGACACGTGTATTGAAATCAGCCGCAGAGCTCTGTGGCTGCAGGTGGACGCTCTGTAGAGGATTCGTGGCTTTTCCTCTCTGCCGTAGATAAATTTGTCGCCCGGTAACATCTGCTGTCCATGCGGCTTATCAAAACCTGGCAGATCGGATCTTTTTAACGGCGGCACGCGGGCACTTTCATTTTCCATTCTGAAACTTTATGTAACAGACACTGCCTGCGTCGCCAAATGGCGGCCGTTAAAGCATAATGACTGTGAAACCATAATTATTTGGAGAAGTACTCGAGGAGGCCCCCGCCCTAAGTGCTCCCCGTGCGCTGTATATAAGGGCCACGCAAGAGCAGTCGCACTAATCTCCAAAAGAAACTTTCGCTCTCCCTCCCTCACTCTTTCTCTCTCACACTCTCCCCCCCTCACCCGTCCCCCCACCGAACCTCATTGTTTCCCCCTCGCGACAATAGGAACGCACAGAAAAGCGCAGAGAATGTTCAATTGCTTGTGAAATTTAAATGGGGAGATTACACAGCTGTTGAAGCCCCCCTCCACCACCACCACCTTCCCCACCCACCCGAATGCATTTGTGCCGGCTCATTCGTTTTGTTTTGCTCTCCCTCCCTCCCCCACGATGAAACCTTTAGCCCCATGTGCCCCGGCTTTATTCCTCTTTTTGTTTTTCCCTCCCCAACTTCTTTTTTCCCAGTTTCCCAGACTCCCAGTTTCACTCTTTCTCTCTTTTTTCCTCTTATGTTCCTCTCCCGGTCGTCGCCCGCCATAGTTGGGGATCCACGTGTCCGGCTCGGCGGACCACCAGCTCCTGTACTGCGAGGCAAAGATGGCGGCGCGCCCCTATCAGACAGTGAAGCAGCAGTGGTTCAAATCTCTGCAAGAAACGGGCCTCGGCACCTGGGTGAAGAAACCGCCTGAGCAGGAACAGTTCCTGCTGGCGGTCTGAGAAAGAGAGTGTGTGTGTGTGTGTGTGTGTGTGTGTGTGTGTGTGTGTGTGTGTGTGTGTGTGTGTGTGTGTGTGTGTGAGAGAGAGAAAGAAGAAGTGTTTGTTTAACCTTTATTTTTTTAGAGTAATATGACTCTGTGCTCCTCACCGACATCCTGTTTCACAACCTCCATACCCGGAAGTTTCAACCCCTAAACATCAACGGCATCCCCACCGTCATTCACCCGCATCGATAGGAAGGTCGGCGGCACCGGGCCGAAAAAGAAAAAGGGACCAACAATAATCGTTTAGACCCATGAACGCACACATTTAAGCAAACACACACCTAAATACCCCACCTCTCTGTCCGTCAGGGAAGGGTGGGGTAACCTTGAGCGGAATGAAAGACAGCCGCTATCTTGTCATCAGCTATTTCTGGGCCCCAAGGCTCCCGCTGAGGAGCCGAGCCACAGGGGAGAGAGAGAGAAAAGAGAAAAGAGAAAAGAGAGAGAGAGAGGGGTCTACGTCCAATTACCAGCCCTGTCAGGGTGACGGCTGATAGAGGAAGAGGAAGGAAAAAGAGAGTGAGAATAAGAGACCTGCTTCAGACCTCCTCACCTTCCCCTCCCTCTCTCTCTCTCTCTCTCTCTCTCTCTCTCTCTCTCTCTCTCTCTCTCTCTCTCTCATTTCTATTTCTTTCTTCTTCTCCGACTCACCCCTTGACTCCCGACTTCCCCCTCCTTTTGTCTCCCTCCTTTGCCCTCTCTCCATTTTCTTCCTACCTCCATCTATTTCCCTCGCCTCCTCTTTGTCACTCTCTCTACCACCTTTCAAGCGACGGATTTCAACATGGCACGACGACAGGTTAATACACCCTCTTTTTTTTTACCCCGCCCCCGCTCTCACCCCACTGGGCAGAGAGGAGGAAAAGAAACGTGGTGAGGTACGTAAACACGGCCATTACACATCGCCTAAGTACAAATGGAGGTGGTGGCGGTGAAGATGGCGGAGGTGTATTTCCTTGTTTTCCCGCTCTGTTTATCTCTGCTCCCTCTTTGTCTTTTGACCTCCGCCCGTCGTGTTCTCTTTCTCCAAACCCCTGAATCACCAATAAGAGCGAGTTCGGGTTGTGACTCATTAGCGAGGCCTCGTTGACCTCATCGACTCGCGCTCCCTCGCCGTGTCACGACCTCCCTGAGCCGATAACAGTCGAGGTGGCGTGCAGCTTTGCTCAGCACCTTGGTCGACTTGAGGGGTTTTATTTTGAAATGCCATTTTCCCAACATGTAGGAGTTATTAGATTCTGAACTGCGACGTGACTCTGGATCCATGTACATTTGTACCTCGCACTCATTTGTGCGTATATCTCGATGTAAACATACAACCCAGCTAAATGTTTATATTCATTACGATTATGACTTGTGTGGTTGTGTCACTGCTGATTTCTCTTGAAGGTATTGAAAGTGAATAGAAGGCGTCACCAGCACGGCTCAGTCAGTGGTAAAATCCAAATAGTGAGAGTGACATCTAGTGGTGCACTTCTGTCATGTTGTGGTTTTCCTCTCCTACTCCTGCTGATGCTGGGAACTTCACGAACTCCAGTGAGGAAACAGTCGAACTCTCAGTCTGAGAAATAAGCTCTTCAGTGGAGGGAGGATTTTTACACACCAAGCATTGAACTGAGAATCTGACCCACGTGTGACCTGCTTCTGGTTTATTCGTAATTTGTTCTTTCTTTGGAAAAAACTCAATCAATTAATCAATTCAAAAAGGTGTGAATTTGATTTAGATTTTTCTTAAAGCCCCTGAAAATCCAATTTCCTATTATAAGTTATTATTAGATATCCTATTAATATATATAGATATATTAGATATTATTAGATATTAGATAAAATTTGCTTCATAAAATTTGTTGGGAGTTGGGAGCAGTTGGGAGCAGCCCACCCAGTCATAACTGGGTGGGCTGCTGTTTGACCAGATTCTGTCCTGACTCTTTTATATATTTTAACATGAGGCCCCACAGTTAAACCAGTACCAAGAGCATACAGAACATTTTTATGTTAAATATCCAAAACATTTAAAACGTAATAATATTTCGTCCTTATCGCTGCTAGCAAGGCTCTCCCCTTCAGTCGCATCTGTATGTGTCATGATGGTCGACATGCAATTTTAGGGGCTTTTCCATGATGACATATATACAGTTCTGGAAGATGTTGTCTTTTTCTGTCATGAAATTGGAAGATAAATGTAACGATACCGTGTGATAGGAAACCCACCACTGAGCCCATTTAGTACTCCTGTGCTACAATACTACTGGTTTTCTGTGCACAAGTTTGTTTTATTTGATTAAATACCATTTTTTTTAAATACCCTGCAAAATATAATTTAAATTATAAAACAATATATATTAAAGTAAGTGAATGTTTGAATAAGAGACTTTGACAATGGACCACGGGACAAGAATATCACTTTACTGCATTAGTTAATATTGAACTGTTAGAATGTGTGGTTCTTTGTTTACACCTGAATCCTGGTCTGTGAGCATCACAACAGTGTTTAAGTGTCAGTCTGTCATCATCCATAACTTCAGACATGACATCGTTCGTCCACATGCAGCATCACCATGACTCAGATTCGAAAAACAGATTTACAGATTTATTTTGAGAGATATAGAATATAAGGCATGTCTGAATGGCAATATTGTATCTATGAGTGTACATATGTAAAATGTATAAAAGTTCTTGACAAAGTTGTGGAAGAGATCTTAAAATGTCTAATTATGATGTAAATTAAAGTATATGAGGAATTGCTGCTAAGGTCTGTAAATTGCACTTCAGTAACAAATACATTGTGAATGTTTGTACTGTATATGTGAATAAAACCACAAAATCTTGTAATTTTATCTCGTCTTGCCAGTTTTTTTTTTTAATTCATGTTTAAAATATGTTATTTTATCGGTCCTCATAATAAATGACATTGGGCCATCTCAGGTCTGCCAGCTTCATGATCACCTTCCTATAGGCAGCCCTGGCCCTCGGGAGCATCCAGACAAATATTAAAGAGGCCTCCCTCCTCCTGCCTGTCCCGGGGGAAATCCACGGGGGGGAAGTGGTTATCTCTGTTAGACTCGGTGGCAGGTGTCATACACACCAGCCACCAAATTAGCCTGGAGGAAGAATGAAGTGAGGAAGAAGAGGAGCGGGGAGTTCGAGGTATATGCCTCCATGCCCCCCCCCCCCCCCCCCCCCCCCCTTCCCCCTGAGGCTGTTGAGTCAGCTGTGTGCACCACAGAAAACATGGTACTTGACAATTTGCTCCGGTGGCTGGTCACAGGCAGCTAGCTGTAATCCATTGGACAAAGTGAACCTCCGTAGACAATTCTCACTAACACGACTATTACCACTATAGTTTCATGATTTACTGTGCTATGACGTTTGTAGGGCTTAATGACAATGTGTGTTATGACTTCCTACAGTGTAAGCTATAATATGATATTGTTGTTGTTTTCAATGAGATTTTTATCATGTTTTAGATGACATACTATACTCTGGCATTTTGATTATATTCCAGGCGACAAGCCATAATATAAAGTTTTTGAATGCCATACTGTACAAGGACATGTTTATGCTGTTTTGACAACTTTTTTATTTTTGATGCACAAAAAACCCAAAAAATACTATGACCTATTCATCATATTTTCGACAAAATACTATATTATGGCATTTTTGTCATATTTTGGACAGTAAGCCGTGTTTAAAATAAAGCGTAATAGGCCTTGGTACCTGAAAACACTGCAACTTTAGAAGACACGTGGTAATTTAAGAAAACTTCTCGATCAATTTGACAACACGTGCACTGCTGATATGATACAACACAACCAAATGGACCAACAATATTTGGTTGTGTTCTGACTACTTGTAGCACGTTCTGTCTATTTGCTTGTGTTGTAAGTGTTCACTGTTCTGCTGTGGACATTAGGTGTAGGGTCTTGACAGCCGTGTCCAAAAAAAAAAAGACTTCTGGTGACGGTGCGTCTGAAGTCAACCGGATGAAAACTTGTCGGGAAAATTAAACGATCGACAGACGGAGATTTCTGGATTTACTTGTATAATATTGACTGCGCATGCGGGAAGTATTTATAAAATAGTTTCTAAGGCGTGTAGAACACTAGCTGAAGATGCACCAACCCTTTTGGCCGTCCTAAGATACAAAAGACACAAATACAACTTGAAATACTTATACTTGTTTCAGTTTCTAATCCAATACATGTCAGAGGGAGTTGTTGTAGGTTTTACACCAGATCATGTTATTAACAGCACTTAGCCTGTGACCCCTTGTGTGTTGTTTCAGCCACTTGACACATTTCAGATATTTATGAGCTGTTGGCACTTCCACCAAAGACAGAGTTCCCCTTTAAACCTGCGATATAATGTGGAGTGGTGTCCACGTCCTGACGAGTCCATCCTTGACTCTTTAGCTGCTAAATGCTGCACCATGTTCACCAGCTGCTCTCCAGCTGTGTCCGTCTGCCGTTTGCTGCTGAGCAGGTCGTAGAACCTGCATTAGTTGTACAATTTGTTGTCCGGCAAGGTAAAAAAAGTTGGTGATTTGCTCCATTATTATGATAAATATATCAGATTAAATCCCCTTTAAATAACTGTGTAAAGGCTTTAACAGATTGAATTATTGATTAGCTCTCATAAACAGCAGGACTGGAGAAAATGAATACAGATTTGTGTAGCGGAGCTGTGTTCTTCTTCTGTCCTACTCCATTAATCATCTCATTAGCCCACACATTTACCTTGTGACCTTTTGGAGGAGGCCGGGAACCACTGTGCTGAACATCAATATAACTATGGTTAACTCCACATCGACCAGAACCATTTTATTTATAATAACCTTTAATATTTCAAAGAAATGCGTTCTTTAAGAAATTGCACTTTTAGCTGTATACAACTGAACAGCTCTCTTATGGAGGCTTGTCTGTATCTTTTGTTTTTTTTGCCCTAAACCAAATTGCCTTTGGGATTAATACAATTGCATTGTATTGTATTGTATTACCAGCTACAACCGTAAAATCCTATTTAAACATCAATACATGAGTAGTAGACTGTTAAGGCAGTTAAGCCATTTCATACTTTTACTTTTAATACTTGTGCTAATTCCATTTTTCTGATAAACAATAATTATGCACATACACGTAAGTACTTTTCAATGCAGAACCTTTACTTGTAAATAAGTATTTCTACTCTCTAGTAATCCCCCTTTGCATTACAGATCTGAATACTTCTTCCATCACCGTCATGCAGTTGTTCGCTGAGAAGAGTTTTACTCATCTCGAAAATTTGTTCAGCACACATATCCTCATGGCTTAAATGATGTAACTCTTGCTTGAGTAAATACAGAATTAAAACATCTGTCTACTTGAACAACTGGAGGAACCTGGTTCAGGCATTAAAGCTTCACTGGAATAGCAGCTACCCAGAGAGGTGTCAGCATGTCTATAGTATGTGTGTAGCTGCCATATAGCTTCCTTTATGCCACAGGACTGTTTAGCAAAGAAACTTCACACTGACTAAAAATATCAAGCGTCTAATCAGCCTTTGGTAAAATAACAAAACACATGAACACCTCATGCTCCTGCTGCCACTAGAGGTCATTATCTACATCCGGATGAATAACGTGTGACTTTCAAAATGATGCATATCTCTTTGAAGTGAATAGGAGACCAGAGCGGGGGGGTGTTAATTAAGACGAAGGAGACACGAGAGACTGCAAAAAGGAAATCACACATTTTTATTGGAAAGTGTCAGAGCACACATACCTGTCACAATAAAGTATGCAAAGTAGATCACATAATGAAGTTTGAGGTGAATGACTCACTACAATGAAGTGAAGTCTTTTTTTACACTTCCAATCCGACACGCGATAATTTAATGTATCAATCCAAAATCATATTTCCTCCGAGTTAGAATTCATATGTGGGGCGCAAATTATACCTTGCCTTTCTACCTGCAGATTAAAATGACACCGATAGCAGTAGGCGCTGGAGTTCCCTGCATGAAAGAGGAGTGAAAATCCTATCTGCACTGTGCAGCGGAACACAATTAGTTATTTAACAAGCACTTGGGAAAGTGCATTGATGCTCAGATGGATACGGCTAATGCATACATTTTCAAGGTATTTCTATAAGTTTATTACATTTAAAAAAAAAAAAGCCATTCCAGCTCTATTGTTGGCAGAAAGTCGTGAATAGTGGTCTGAAGCGGTCTACACTGCGTTGTCTTCCCCAGGATTTACAGCACTGAAACATCCGAGGATGAAAAACTACAGCATGACTTCATGTTTAGGATATTGCACATGTGTAACAAGTAAAGTTTCTGTGAATTTCAGGTCAAACATCAAGGAGCTGGGTTATTGCTTCTGCTTCGGGATCAAACAGACAGAGAGGCTTCATCTACAGCTAACGGTGAGAGAGGTCGTACAAGGCTGAGGGTTCGATGCAAAGTGTCAACACCATAACTTGATATTGACGTTACCGAAGCGCAGAAATGTCCACAAAGCAACAAACTCACTCATTAAAATACACGATACGGCGAGACGGGCTCTGAGTTGGCAATAGGTTTTTTTCCCCCCCCTTTCTTTATTCAACAGAGTGGTCTTTAGGAACAGGACTTGTATTCATTTCACGTTCAGATGAAATGAATACAAGTCACTTCAAACCCTGCGCTCACACTCAGATCTGCTCTACCTGTGCTTAAATGTCCTGCACTCCAGCTTCGGCAAAAGTGTCAGGGTTGAGGGCGGGATACTGGATAAACGGTACTCTCAAAGAAATAAAGCTAACACACCCACAATGACGGTGGAAAATTCCACCTGTCAACACTCAATTCTATTGGTCGGGGACATTTAACAGACTCAAAATCTGAGGAAAAAATACAAGAGAAGATGTTTATTGGGGGCTCACAAGCAGCAGGAGTGTGGGGAGAAGAGGTGAGAGGCAGGAGGGCAGGAAATCGAAGCACAAGCAGGGGCTGTTTGAGAGTGAGAGCATCAAGTCCTGCTCTCTAACTGAAGTCAACACTCGTGAATAAAAGTAGGAAAAACCCTCCGTATGAGGACAGAAATTGAAACTAACTACACTTGCAACCTGTAGTGAATATTTCATTTTGGATGATGATGAATGCATCTCACACCTCTAGAGTATTGTAGAGCAACAACTGTGAAGATGTTTTCCAATGTTTACTTTGCTCTTGACACTTTGCATCATGACAGAAAGGCAGAATTTAAGCAATACTTAATTAAAAAAATGAAAACCTCCTGTAAACATGGAACAAGGCAGAGTTACAGTTTGAAATATTAAATATATTTATATATAGGCTGGCTGTGAACTGAAAGCATCAAAGGTAATAAGAGGCAAAGACACAAATCTCTATCTGTGAAAGAGCAGGTCCTGTGTGGAACATGTTAAGACAACGTGCAGGCGTGGATGTGATGATATGTTTGGCTCCATGATAGGAAATAAAAACGTTTCACGTCATCTTCAGAAACAAGCAACAACCTGCAACACAGGCCTCAACTTCATATATACACAATGTCTTTAAATCATATTCTACAAACTCTCCTGGGCTCATGACTGTAGTTTATCTACATGCGAGAGCCTCCATTCAGCAGTAACAGAAAAGAGCAGTGACGTGAACAGCAGCCTGTGACTGTGGAGTCAGATTTATAGTTTTTCTTTTCTTACACAGGGAGGGCTCGAGATAAACGGATCAGCCTGTCACGATTCACAATCCATGCTAAACAAAAGGAAGGGCACACACACAGAGGAACGTGGCCTCATGCAAACTCTGAAAATAAAAGTGTCGGAACTGTGTCGTTCTGCACATGTGCACACTGAGAGACAGAATATACTAATACTAAGGGGAATAATATGCTCTTGTCAATCAGTGTTACATCTGCATTCCCCCCCCAAAAAAACAATAATGAAAAACGTATTTCACACCTCACACCTGCATGAGATGCACAACGACCATGTTTCACAGGGTAAACGCTTTCACCGTACGAGCACGTACGAGGTCCACAGATTACAGTGTTTGTACCACATTGTATTTACATGGATAGATTCTGATCGTCTCCTACTTCACTGTGTGTGTCGCTGTAAGTGTGTGCGTGTGTGCGTCAGTGGCATCACTTCTCCTGCAGCAGGGCAGGGATGTTGATGTTCCAGCCGATGGCCTGTCGGTCGAAGCCGCAGGTGAACAGGTTGCACGACTGGTTCTCTTCGTTCCACGCTGTGCAGCACACCATACGCCTGTGACCCTACACACACACACACACACACGTGTGTAGAATGTTAGTTTCAATGACGTCAACTGACGAGTCAAACACACACCTCCCCCCTCCTTACCATCCTGTTGCTGCGTGGAAGCCTGGCCAGCCTCGCTCCGCTCATGTCGAACAGTCGGACCTGTCGATTGTCATGTGGCAGGGCAATGATCCTCTGGTTGGCGGAGACGCTTATCCTGAAACATCACATCGAGTTCTCTTTTAATCTGATTGTGGTTCATTCTTCATAGTAAACTCTTCTCATATCTCCTGTTCCACTGCAGTTGGTTAATTTACAGAAAATATCTCAAGCACAAATTTACTTCGGCACATTTCACTTTATAGTTTGACACAACTCCATATTCATGATCTGCTGACATTAGCTGCCCCGGGACACACTGCTGGCATTTAGATAACTACTGACAACTGCACATTTAGACATTTCCAGTACAGCAAATGGTTCATATCCATGTCTGTGCAGACTCATAATATGTGTACTGAAGACTTTAAAGGAATCTAATCAAAAGGTATTTCTTAATGTTTTTTTTTAATTATTTATTGTGTTTTGGACTATTAGGTATGTTTTGAGGTCACAGTGACCGTTGAACACCAAACCCCATCTGAGTTTATGTGTTCACAAAATGTGACATCATTGGACCTTTCACCACCCAATTCTTATCAGTTTAAGTGAACTTTGTACAACATTTGGAAGTCACGGTGGTTCCAGGGTCTTTCTGTGTGGTGATTCCATGTTCTCCCCACGTGTACGGGACCTTTCTCTGGGTACTGTCACTCCAAAGACACGCAGATTGGGATTAACTTAATTGGAGACTGCAAATTGGCCGCATGTTCTCAAGAGTGGGATAGACAGACAACTTGAAAACACAACACCTCAGGCTATTGTTGGTGCCGTGTGGAGGCATAAGAATAACGACTCCTGTCAGGTACAAGGCCTGGCTCTCATCCAGTTACATGTGTCGCTTCACCCACCTGTTCACAGCCGAGTCAGTGCGGATGGTTGCTATGGGTGACCTCATGTTCTTCAGATCCCACACCTTGACAGTGCGGTCGTCACTCCCTGAAACCACGTTGTCGCCCACCGTGAACACCGCCGACGTCACCGTGCTAAAAAACACGGACACACAAAATCAGGGCAAGTTTCTACTCAGTTTTTTGTTCAGGAAATTAGTTAAGTTTCAGGAGGAAATAGTGAAGGTTTATATATGGCACTATTATCACTCACACTCCAAAACCTGAGACAGTGTGCCACAGGGATATGAGCACTGATACTAAATGAACCTGGATGTGTTGGAACACACAGAAGAAGCTTTGAGAATATGATGCGTTCAATAATGTTCACACTGCCCCACGTGTTTGAGCTGTCGATACACTGTGAGGCATTGTATCCTGGGACATGAGACTTGACCAAAGTGATAAAAAAAAATTAATGATGAGGAAAAACAAGAGACTGAAAAATAAGAGACAGGTGATTGGACGCATTAGAACATGGATCCAAACCTTTTTCCAAGTCCTATCAGAGGAGCTCAAGTACCCACTGAACCCCTCAAGCATGTTGAATGAATTAAACACTGAATGTTAATTAACACATATACATATATATAAGCAGTTATAGTTATGAATTTACACCATTCAATATTCAAGAATTATCAGTCGATATTGACAACTATAATGGTAAATGTCACAATATTTTGTATTTAAGTTTAAAGACGGACAGATTCTTGTTCCTGAGTGAAGGTTGTGGTTTCAAATTCTTCTTTAGAAGCAGAGAATGACAAACACTTGATAAACAACTAAACATTTAGTAAATCTGTCACTGTGCTTACACTATATATATATATAAGCATTTTATTGATATACAGAATATATATTGAAACGTATTTGTATGACTACATAGTTTTCTAAACACATTCATGTTTTGCAAACAGTAAATGATGTATCATATCCTGCATAAAGCATTAAAAAAAGGAAATTTCCTTTTCCCAATTGCATCTACATTCCCGGTTTGATTTCACCACAATGTTTCTAAAGTCTGAACTGTTGTTTTTTCAAAGCCCTTAAAATGTCAACTGCTTGTTTATTGATTAATACGTCTTTTTTTCTTATAATTCCTCCTTTTATTCCCCATCAAAATATCAAATAATGAATTACTTTGCAATTATTTATAGATTCATGCATTAATTCGTAAACAAATGTATTAATATCTATTAGTTATTCATACATTGAATGCTTTGTCGCTGTTTGCGTGACACTTGAGATGGTGCATATCATCACCCCCCCCCTCCTCTCGCAGCCTTTATCCCGACCAGCTGTGATGCATGGCGCCACACGAGAGCGCTGAGGTCCCGTCTAACCGTTACCTCAGTAGACGGCTAACATCAGTCAGTTTATTACTGTGTGTCAGTCGCTCCTCTGAGGGTTTTTCCTCTTCTCACACTCTCACTCACACACACACACACACACACACACTTGTACATCTATCTTAATGAGGACATTCATTGGCATAATGCATTCCTGAACCCCGTTCCCTAACCTTAACCATCAAAACTAAATGCCTAACCCTAACCGTAACCACATTTTAACCCTAAATCAAAGACTTAACCCAGTGAGGACAGGCCAAAATATCCTCACTTTCCCAAAATGTCCTCACTCCGTACATTTTAGGCTCAAAGTGGTCCTCTTAAAGATATCTGTACAAGTACACACACACACACACACACACTTCCATATCTAGATTTTCTTGCCAAAACTGCCTTCTCCCTTAATTCAAACTGACACAGCATTAAGGGCTAATTAAGGGACTGAACTTGGTTCTATTAGAGAAGCTGGGGCTCAGGAAAACTGCTTCATTGTTACAGGCGCCTTCTAACAGTGCAGGGTAACGCCCACCTGGGAATACAAAGACGAGGAAAGAGAGAGAGAGTAAGAAAGACAGGAGGTGTACGAGGTGGGAGGTATGTGTGCAGCGTAATCAGACAAGGTAATTGATTAAAAGGTTGATTAAGGTTAAAGGGTATTTAAAATGGGTGGGGAAGCGGGGGGGGGGGGGGGGGAGTAGTGTTACTTAATGGTGTATCTGCAGTGTCTCTGACAGCCAAGGTCAAGACTGGAGACGTAGGGAGCTGGGGAGGGAGGGAGACACAGAGGGAATCATGGGAAGTAGAGATGAAAAACTCGATGTCGCGATTATAGTGACCAAAATGATCGGGATTATCAGTATTATCGCGACATTGTTAAGATGTCCGAAAGATTTCAAAAAATCCTGATACACAAACTGTGTATCTTTCACCATGTTTTATATTTAAATAATAATACTAATAATATAGCCAACAACATATCAACGGTGGCTAAAAATATAAGTGTTTGTTAATTTGTCGATCACTCAGCCTCTACAATGAAAAATATATTTTTTCCCATTTAAAGATGAAAGTATATACAGTATAAACAGTTTGAAACTGCTTTGGAATCATCTTTGAATTCTCATCAATACTTTTAAAACACAATGAATGACTCCAGGTATCAGTAGTTTATGTCCAAATTAAACTGATCCTCTGTGCTGGTTTTTATTTCTTTGCCTACCAGCATTTTGGAGTACATGAATCTGAAAGGTAAACAGGTGTATGTGTTCTGGGTCTGTGGTTGTGAACTTTAACCTCCTCCCTAAGGAATGCTTTCAACGACTGGTGTATGCATTTCTAAAAATCTCACAATGTATCATTTTGGATGAGAGTTAAGCTGAATAACTAAAATGTAAAGGAAACACTTCAGGTGAATAAGAGTAGAGTGCGCTGTTATTTTGCTGTGCTGCAGTTAAACTGACAGCTGCAGAGCACCTGGTAAGTGCTGGTGAAATCCTCCAGAGACAGGCTGTCAAATCTTCGGATGCACACACACATGCACACGCACACACATGCACACGCACACGCACACACACACACACACACACACACAGCATTTATATCAAATGCCTCGGATAGCCGTCGATGAGAGACAAACGTGACATGGCATCCCGTTTGTAGAGTAAGTCCGCCGTCACCTCTTGTTTGCTCTGGGCGGTTTTGTTAGCTCAAGTGCGCTCGTCATTACTCTGCAATTATGGCGGGGGGGGGGAGAGAGGGAGAGAGTGGGGGGTTCGGACAGAGGGTGTGTGCTGCACTTTTAGCTGCCGAGGTTTGCTGTCAGGGAGCGTCAGCAGTAATTGCCAGCGAAGACGGTGGAAGCAAGAGGATGGTCTCCCCCTCTAGCTCTCAACATCTTGTGCCTTTTAAAGTATTCAACACTCTCCTCACCGCCGCTGTCTCCATTTATGTGACATCATTACGCCAAATTGGAGATTCAGGGAAATTAGCAAGAGAGACGGCAACAGAGGTTCTGACTAAAACAGAAAAATCTAACAAGCTGGAAAGTAGAAAACGTTTGTGGGAGAGTAAACTGCTATTGAGGTGGCTGTTGATGCGACCCTTTTAGATCTGGACCCAAACACACACACTGTCACTCAACCACTCATTATGCCATGTCCTCTTCTCTCTATCCAGATCCCTTGCTACAGCTTTGCTTCTACATGTGAATATTTCCTGTTTTTCTGAGTCTCCTATAACAAATATACTGAAACACACTGCATTTTTTAATTTGATCAAACAGACATTTGACGCTCATTTATGATCAACGTTAGATACGTATAGGACAAGTGGGAGGGGAAGAAGGAGACTTTAAGAGTTAGTAAGGAAACTAGAGGAATCTACATTATGTTACTTTGTCTGAGCCCAGGGACAAACTTTTGCGTACAGGCCTCAAATTCCGAGGGACAACTTTAGCGAAGGACTCAATGTGCTGTCGGCTCGTGGTCATAGCGATCGCAGACAATCAGGAGTTTGACTCTCCCTCATCATTTAAGTCTGCTGTGGGGGAACACTTTAGTTTCACAGTCACTATAATGACAATGGACAAAGACAAGTGAATCGTACAAAAGCTGATATTGCGCAACTGCTATCGGATGTAGCTGGTAGCACATCGAACATGCTGACTCGTTTGAAACGGCATCACCAGAGTGATGTCCACTAACATTAGTGTGACAAGGAAAAAACGAGTTCAGTGCAAACCCAGCTCCCCGCGGCATTAAAGCTGCCGCTTACAAATAATTTAGATTGTGTCAAAGCAGTAACATAGGTGTTTTTATAGCAGCGGATATGCGACCGTTCTCTGTTGTTGAGAACGCAGGGTTCAAACACAAGCTGAAAGTAATCGAGCCCCGTTACGAAGTTCCAACTCGTCTGCATTTCAGCCAGCAAGTCAAACAAGCCCTTTATAAACCTCTGTCCCTAGAGTGAGAGTGTTATACCAGCAGGGTCACCCTCTCTTCAAACAATGCGGTGGTAGTTAATTATTTTGAAGAATTATATTTTTTTTAAATGATGGTTATGATAATAATAAATAACAAAGTTGATTTTCTACATGCTGCACCTATATGGATATATATTTATATTGTGTTTATTTTGTTATTTTACTTTTGTAAAATTTACTTAGGTAAGAAAGACACAGCCATAGTCTGTTCAGATAACCAGGGTTGAATAAAAATAAATTAAAAAAAAAATCAGTCTAATGTTTTCTGTTCCTTGTTTCTACTGAACCGAAAATGTAACGAACCATGACCTCAAAACCGAGGTACGTACTGAACCATGATTGTTGTGTATCGTTACACCCCTGATGTCGGCATAACTGTTTTAGAACATACGACAAGATAGTGAATATGTCCAAGGGATATTTTTCTGAGATTCTGAATTCATATTACTGAAACTGTCATTGGTTCACTGCTGTTCCCAATTGGAAATGCTCAGCTATAGTGTTGACTGATTATGTCATTCATAAACACAGCATATGGAAGTTAACAAGGTATAACAGTGGGATGTCTTTGGAGGGGGTCTTTAAAGCACATCAATGGCCATTTGGGAAGGAAATAAGGATGGAGGGATGGGCAGGAGGAGGGCTGTCGTTAACTGTGAAACACTGGTGCCTAATCTCATTACACCAATTGTCTATGGGAGAGAATTAAAGTGGGATCTGCAGGAATTATACATGTTGGGGTCGTACATAATGAGCTCTATGTAATCCCCCACTTGCAATCAAAGGCTTGCAGCCAGCCAGCACACGCATGTGGACGGATGCACATGCACACAAACACACACACTCTTCCTACACTCTTTATAGAGTGCTGCTATTGAAAGTCAAAGACAAGCCTGACAGTCAACATTTTGAAATGAGCGTCTGCAATTGAGTGTTAACAGCGAGCAAGTGCCAAATTACACAGAGTGGGGGATTAACGCAGAAACGGACAGATAAATGAACAGAAAAGTGAGGGAGGGAGAAAGATGTAGACGGAGAAGGACAAGAAAGCCGTTGAAGTAAGGAGAGGTGCTCCGTAATGAATGAGAGGAGAGTGGAGGATTTGGCTTAGAGCAGTTGGGTCTGTAAATTAACGTGGCACAGTAAAAGGAAAATAACAGAAAGCGATGAAGGGATTTACAGACGAGAGATGCTACAGCACCACCCAGTGGGCATAATGTAGACTGCAGTAACTAGTTGTATCAACCAGGAATGAGCAGTGTTAGTTCATGTGTGTGTCAGACTGACTCGGTGTGTCCCTGGAAGACGTTGACAGAGTGGATGGACGGGTCTCTGAAGTCCCACAGTCTGAAGGTGGTGTCTCTGGATGAGGTGACCACCAGACGCTGGGTAGGGTGGGTACAGCAGTGGGTCAGCTCCTGGTCATGGCCTACACACACACGTACACACACACACATACACACACGTTAGCCTTTTCCATTCAGCTGTTTTATTTTTGAATTTTCAATTTGTTCGTAAAAGACCCGAGTGGAAACGCCAACGCCAGATCCGTTTCAGACTGACGATAAATAACATAATTTTGTCTTTGCAAACAGAAATGAAATACATGTTGATACCAGGTGGGAACAGGTCCTAAGGTGTAGTATCAACCTGTTTACCTACCAGTGAGTGTGTGAACCAGCTCAGACGTCTCCACCTCATACAGGTTGGCAGCACGATCCCAGGAAGCTGTCACCACTTGTCGGCCTCCAACCAACCAATCGGCTGCGATCACTACACCCTGGTGACTCTTCAGGGTTGCTGTAGCCACCCGGACGGTGGGGACCTCGCACGGGCCCTCTACATCCACCTCTCCCTCCTCTCGGTCTGACGAGTCCTGGTCGTCATCACAAGGAGCCTGTGGAGGGACACACGTCCAGAGAGTGAGCGATGGATTTTTGAAATGACATGAAGACAAGCTCACGATTGGTGGGCGGAGAGTCCCGTAGTTGGAATCACCTGTGCCCGGTGTTCCTCCTATAAAAGCCTGTCCTCCTGGCTGAGACTGTCTCTCTCTATCACTCACTCACCTGAACTTCATGCAGTCTTGATTTACTCTTATCCAACCAACATCATCACCGCAGCACACACACGCTTCACTCGTGCATCCACGCACACTCACTACTGATTTCACTGATAACCACATCTCATTGCTTCCTTAGTTGTGTTTTGTTCATGGTCAGATAATCGCATTTAAATAAAATGCTTTTTGTTTGGCTTTCAACCAGCGTCTCCCTCTCTTTTGTCACGGCTTCTGAGCCGGGTCGTGACATGCCTCCTTTGGCAGAAATACATCTATCAAATTCCAGGACATGCCAGAAAAAACCCTGAGACGAGAACAGGACAAAGCTACTCACACTGACATCTGGTGGTGGCTGGGGGGCAGGAAGCTGCACCATGTAGCGCCAGATGTGAGCCGTCTGGTCCCCAGAGGCTGTGCAAACAGAAGTGCACATCAACAAACATGCAGCGCATCCACATCCACACAGAACTGACGGTTGTAACGCAGCAGAGGCAGGAAAACGTCAGTCAAACTGTCATGAAGTGCGTCATCATAAACACACGCGTTCACATACTAACCTGTGATGGCCATCTGCTCTGTGGGGTGGAACTTGATGGAGTTGACTGCGGGTAAATGATGAGACAAATAAATGTCAACCAACGACTCATGTGAGCAAATGTTGACAGTAACTTGCAGCACATATTGTGATATAAACCTGTTACACAACACTACTTGCTACATATCTTATATCAATAAAGTTCCTCTTTACCTGATCCAGCATGACCAGCATATCTCAGAAGACATTTCCCAGTCTCTATGCTCCAAAGCAGAGCCGAGTGGTCTGTGAGAGAGCAGGGGAACAACATGAGTGTGCTGTTTTTTACATAGTGGTTCCATTTGGTGAAAAGATTCTAGACCACGTCATGGGGAGATTGTGCAATTGCCAATTATTATTAATTAATCTCCTACAACACAACATAGAAATGTAAACTCACAAAAGAAGTTAACATAACCAGCAGGATTATGAGAAACCCCCAGACACTATCAAACCATATGCTTTCCTTTGTTGCCAAAGACAAATATACACTCAAGTGGACAATTAAGATGTTCTTTTTTTTCTATTTATATAAAATGATGTGAACATTGCACCTCTAGACTTGACTAATTATCCCTATTGAAAGCCACTACGCAGCATATTGGCGGTGCAAAAACAACAATGCAGTAAATGTAAATAGTCAGTGAAGTGACTGGGTGTACCTGCAGAGGCGGTACCTAGGACCACCGGCTGGGTTCGAGTGATGCTGAGGTCCCAGATCCCGTCCCGGTGACCCACATACTCCTTGAGCAGCTGACACAAAGCCCGAGACCCTGCGGTGGCTTTGAAACTGGACACAATCTGATCGGGGAGGGAAGAGATGGGTGGGGGGTGAGACAGAGAGGGACAACAAGAGAGGGGCATGAGTATCAATCCTGGTTAACAAAGTTATAGAAAACAGGTTTATGGGTTGCGTTTGTTAACTGAAATGGGGCGACATGACCATCCCGCAGACTACAAGAAATAGTTTTGTCAGTCGTCACACAGTTTATTGCTGCTCTTTGACAAACAGATGAACAGATAAGACAGTTTCGGAGGGCCAGTGTCACAGAGGGAGATTAGCAAGTTTGCTGATGTCTTTGGACTTAACTCAAGTTTTTGTGGCATCATGAAGCCGATTCCCTTTTAACTGCAGGTTTATCTCCAAAGGATCAGATCAAAACCTGTCGACAGCCAGACAGCTCTCTAGTAAAAATTATTATCATTCCTGGCAGGGACCAAATCTTCCAAACAAAGTGAGTTTGCTTTGAGACAAAGGCCTCAAAAGCACAAAAATGTCAAGTGTGTTTTCATCCTAGATGACACACACAAGGATTGTGTATACATGAGAGCATGACTCTGCAACTGCCATAAGGTTATAGTTTCAAATTGCACCAAACTGTGTCATTGGAGTATTAATATCAGGACTTCTGATTCGCCAATTCAAGTACCAGTAGATGGAAGCACTGTGCACTTGCACCTGTAAAATGAGATGATCTATTGGTCTGTTTACTTGTCAGAGAGCGATCACAACCTGCACTGTTCATGCTGCTGCAAGCGGACGGCTGACCACTGCAATAAGCTCAGATCACTGCGAGTCGTTAGATGCAGCAGCGAAGCATCTGGTTCACATGTGTCAGGCTGTGTTAATGTATTCTCTCATTCTGTCTGCTGAGTTTACACTCACATTACATTATACTACCATCTTATTTGTTTACTGTCATTAGAAGACATTGATGAGCAGTGAGCATCAAGAGGATTAGCTCATCCCAGCAGTAAACTAAGGATACAGTTAGTGCAGATCATTAGTTTCAGGTCCCTTCAGTCGGAACAGAATTAGTCTGTGGTCATGTTTCTTAGCCAGCTTATGGGTTAGCCGTATATTATGTAGCAGCTAGTTCTGACAGGAGGTTAATCTAAGAAGTCCTCCCTTGATCCCATGTATCCTCTGTTTCTGTCTTTTTAATGAGGATGACTGTGTCCCACTCTTCATCCAGCTCACACAATGGCTGCATTCACATTACATAATATTGTTTATATGCTTTAAAAAGGACAGCGAAAGAGAGAAATAGCACTATCAGTGTTCACTGATGTGCACACATATTAATTCTTCATTAAATTAAAATTATTCTTTAGATTAAACAATGCAGAAAAGATGTGCATTCGTGTTTACATTTAATCTAAGACTGTTTATTTTCTTAATTCAAATGTTATATATTTGGTTGATTTTTAGTTTTTAATTTATAGTTATTTAAGATTTGTGGTTAACCTGTAAAATATCGAGTCTCAATTAAAATTTGTATGTCATAGGGGTTTGATAATGACATCTTAGGAATCAGTGCCAATTTATAAAAATATATGTCAATATAGCTCCAATACAGACCTCAGCTAAAATCAAATCATCATGATTTTTCTATTTTTTATTCCCACTACAATTATGAATCATCTGTCAAAAATAATCGACAATACGTTTTATTCATGCATGTTGTTCATCCCTAGATTGGCTACATTAAAAAAAGCTTAATATAAACTGTAAATCATTAAGTTTGGAGGTGCTTACGGCTGGATATTCTTTTTCACTTTTAATGAAGTCAAGGTAGGTTTCCTTGTACACAGTCTCTGTCCTCAGCTACATGAACTGGCAGCTCAGTTTGAGACAAGATCGTTTCGATGTAGCCATCCCTCCTCCTGATAATCAGGTCTAGGATTTGGTAAAAAAACAGTCCGATATTTTGTAATTGATTAGGCTTCGCCTCTACCGGCTAGGAGACTCAGTGATGAATCATTTTACCAATTAGACACTTTCAAAAACAGTACATTTCTCAAAGAAACCATACACATTTTATAGATTTAACAAATGCAGCCGTTCACCCGAATGACATCAGGCCAGAGTGCAGAGCAGAGAAGAGATGAGGAGTCAAGGTCAGACTTTAGTTAAAAGAGAGACTCGGCCCACAGCTGCTCCCCCAAAATGCTTAGTGAAAACAAACAGAGCATTCAGGAAGTTACCCATGAATCTCCGCCCCACAACTCCCAAGTGGCCAAACTGAAGTTGCGAGGTCCACATATTTTGCCATGGAAAGTGTACAAGCTCTACATCAGAGTTTAAAAAACAGAAGAAGACTAAATATGACACAGAGTTTGATTAATTAACGTCCAAACATCTGCATATTGATCCATCATGACATCAGAAATGTAAAAGTTCAACAACAATGGTTTGCCCAAAAACACTTCCTTCCTTAATTGTGACAGTCTGTTACCATCAATCCCAGAATCGCAGATGTTTACACAGATGATGACAGATGAATTTTACAGGCTCAGTAGAACAAAGCAGGGTTCAGGTACCTTGCTGGTAGAGGCTTTGTAGGTCGTCTTCAGCTTCTGTGACAGTTGACTTGTGCTGTGGCTGGCTGTGTGATAGAGACACAAACAACAGGGGTTCACTGGTGTGCACGACTGTTAACCACTTCTGAAAACTTGTGGCAGCAGAACCATTAGAATGCGACATGTTATTTTAAGAGTTACCAGTTTAAAAAGGTTTGCTTCAGCCAGTCAGGCTTTTTTTGCATGAAATTCTCTTTCGTAAAGGAGATATAAATAGGGTTACCATGGAAATATATCCCTACAGAT
Source organism: Verasper variegatus (assembly GCA_026259375.1). NCBI lineage: Eukaryota > Metazoa > Chordata > Actinopteri > Pleuronectiformes > Pleuronectidae > Verasper > Verasper variegatus. The sequence goes on from CM048056.1 coordinate 5,605,130, forward strand.
TGGCCTGGTCAGGCTATTTTTCAGGTTTAGCTTCCTGACAGGCTCAACCAGTCCTACAATCAGACTTATCAGTTCCTCTTTACTGCTGAACTCTTTTATTATGTCATAAAGATCATAAATGAACACTCTATTGTTTAAAATCCCTACAGGTAACAGCTTCAAATGTTGAAGGAATGCAAGTTTTCAATGTCAGTCATCCAGGCAGAAAATTCCAGTCCTCATGGCAGTGAGATACGTATACATTTATAGAGATATACACATTCATTTGAATGCCACATTTGTTGAACGTATTATGAGGTACAAAGTGTGTGTAAGAAATACTGGACCTTTTGTTTTCAGCGCTCCCTTGGTGGGATCTCCTCCCTCAATTGTTTGTCCATCTCCAGTCAGTCGCTCATTCAGGGAGTCAATTTCCCGGCGTACTGTAATGTTAGCACAGTGACAGGGCATCAGTAAGCAAACACTGCCTGAGCTCTCAAACCATCTGGTTAGTCAATCAACACCCGACGCTCAATACGGGGAGGTAAAAAACTCAGTTACTCACATTCAATGTTTTCGATGTAAAGGTTTTCAAACTCGCGCTCGATTTGGCCAAAAAGTTCGAGAAGATTGTTCCGTAAGGGGAGAGGCAACTTGGAGTCCTGCACACACAAGCAAGAAAAAGAACACCTTTAGAAACCTCAGATTAATATCAGCCTAAAAATCCATTATCACAAATATAAAGTAATATGTTGTGCTTATAAATCGGAACTTTAACATTATTTTCCAACAATTTCCTAAAATTATATATTCAAACCTGTGGGATTGAATAAACAGACATGAGCAAGTACAATTTCCCACTGAAAAAAAGTGTCTCTATATCAATAACAGTATAGATATATAACATCTTGTATAATCGCTGTTCAAAGTGAGGTTTAGGTGACTCATAAAATACACAGACAGACAGAAACCCACATAAATCTCTTGTCAAACACATCCTGTATATTTAACCGATTTCATCTGCCACCAACGGCACTGATGCTCAGCTACACTTTGGAAAACAGAACCATAACCTGCCAACAATCATCTGACTACACACCAGCTGGAGTCCAACCAGTCAAACTCTACATTTCCACTGACTCACCTCCATGATGAACTCCTGGGAGCACCGTGTTATCAGATGACCACCAGTCTGAAGCAGACTGACATGTAAAGAGATGTTAAGGCTGCCTTGAACACAATGGACTCAAAAGCCTGCGTTTGACAGCTCACCTCGAGAGCTGCATCGAATTTCTACAACCATCTGAAAGATTAGGAAACTGCATATACTTAAATCACTCTTTCTTCTGCACATGGTCAAACCTACAAATTGACCCTTCTGTCAGCTCCACTTGTGAACACATTTCTTGAAGAAAAAACAAATACGTCAATTAGCAAACAACGGGCAGTCCTTGTGAATTCAAAGCTGCTTAGTTATGGCCTTTAAACCTCTAGTGCACTATGGTTAATAATGACAGCATTCTAGGTGGGAAAGAAAATGCATTCTGTGTGCGGCTAGTGGGATTGTAAAGCTGTCTGTGTAAGTGGAACTTGTGCTGTGTGTGGCGGGAGGGTGGACTAGGTACATAAACAGAGCCGGCATGGCTCAGCAATGGAGGGGAAAGGCCTGGTGAAAAGACTAATCAGACCAGGACAAGCAGCCCATATTAAAACTTGATGAGACAACCAGCCAGTGCAAGCTGAGCTCTGGATTTAGAGGCTGATAATTCAAGGACAGGGTCAAGCAGAGAAAGTAAAGTCTAAAGGGCTTCCACGGGCTGGAGAATACAGACAAAAACCAAGCATCACATTAATTATTTACATAATATTAATTACATAATAGTTTAATGTAAACTCTAGAGAACATCAGTTGTCCATCAATATGGCCCGAGATCCCAGCACTACACTGCATAAATGAATAAAGGCATCTGCACACTAGAGGATAATCGGGCCGAATTAGGACCCGATTATTTGTACCAACGCTTGAATTGCACATTTATTGAACATATAAAAATACATACCTTTTCTAATGTTTAGAATTTGTATATATTGTTCCCTATTTTTTTATTATGCTTATGAACAAAAATACCACAGCAAATCCTTGGATGCGTAAACCTGGTAACAAACCCCCAATTCTGATTCTGAAAACCAAACAGCTCTGAAGACACAATGATAGAATCCAAACCACTTGACATTCATTCACAAACACTTTATGCATCTTATCTGCGAGATCACTGTCAAATGAGGTTAGAGCTTCAGCCAACTCCCAAAAGTTAACAACCATGGAGTCTTGATCAAACAGACACAGTTTTTATTATCTTGGCAGCCCAGACCTGCCATTTGCAACTGGTTTGCATCAAGAAAATGTTTTTGCAATCAAACAGTGGAGCAGTCTTCCATTTCTGGCAGAAATAAATCAATTGTAGCTCCAATTTAAATGTTTGAGGATGGTTAATCACTAACTTGTTGGCACAAGTTGGCTTCAAAATTCACAGTCGATTCTTTTGTTTCAGCAGACATAATCAATCACCAACATGCACATCCACACCAGACAGTTAATATACGTTTAGATGTAAAATCTAAATGACTGCTATCAAACCATGATTATTCCGTTGCAGCTACTTAAAAAAAAACTAACATTTTCAGTAGGAAGAAAAAAAACAATAGCATTCAAGCTGAGGATCTTGTGGCTTTGCCTCAACAGATGTTAATACATGCCTAACAAGCTGCATGTGTGTGTGCAAGAGGGAGAGAGTCAAAAGGCATGAGTGTGTGTGCATCTCCCTCACCTGTCCCTCCAGCATGTCTCCTCTTTGGACCCCCAGGGGCCTGTCCTCGGTGCTGTTGGTGCGCCGGATAGACAGACTGTGAGCCTTGCGTTTCTGCTTGGGGTGGCGGGTGGCTGATGCAGAGCCGCTGCTGCTTCCGCCCTCCACCGGCATCCCTCCTACCTGCTGGGTTGCCCTGCCCCCCTTCCCCTCCCCTCTGCTCACGTCCTACCTGAGAGGCAGGTAAACAAAGGCCAAGCTCGCTTGTTTGGCGGTGGGTGGGTTAGGTCGGCGTGTTGCCACCACCTACCTGCAGGGGAAAAGGAAGTCAAGTCATGCAAAGCAGTAAAACCTAAATATATAGGTTTAGGGTCCTTGCTGGTGCAGCCTTGGCCTCATAGTTGCATAAATCCAGCATTTTAAGATTCATTTTATAATCATTCAGACCACACACACACACACAAGACAAGTGCACAGTGCAGTGAAATTATGTTGCATCCAGCTCATGGATGAAATTTAAAATAGTATGGGTTCCCTAAGTAGGTATAAAAGCTTTTTACAATAATAAAGAAAGAAAGGAATTAATACATACATAAAACTAGATTTAAAAATGGCACAAACAGACATTAGGATATTGCATGGGAGTGAATTAAATTACATATATTGAATAGATACATAAATATGATCTGAACAGACAAGGACATTATTGCACATATTGGATGATATTGCACGTACTAATAAATACAATACACACATATACAAACATAGTTTATATTAGTGGACTGTAAACAGAGAGTATATTACACACGTTGTTCTTTCATTGCTGCTTCACATATAAGCAGAAATGTGCTGCATACTTAGAATCTAAAATGATATTGACACTTCCTCTTATTCTTACCTTAAGTATAACTATTGGAATATTAAACATTCTGTCGAATAAAGGTTTCTTGGTGAATTGTATCCCACCCGAAAAGAGGACAGAGTATTTTTGGGGGTTATGCAAGGGTCGTGTTATCATCATCGGTAACGTCATTAGCATCTGGAAGTAGCACAGACTATAGCTTTGTAGCTAATGTTAGCGAAACACTGAGGGAGGCAAATTGACATGCAACAAGACCTACATGGATGTATTGCACATTTTGCCCAAGAACGGCCCGAGAAAAGCAACACGGTAAATTACTATTCGCCGCTTGATCCCACGACTTTCACCCACAGAGCCGCACCGACACTCACCGCTGTCACTGCGTCTCTGACTTCACCCTCGCCCCGCATGAAGCTCTGGAGGCTGGGCTAGCTCGATGCTAACGTGGCTAACCCCCACCGAGCAGAGCGGAGCTGGACGAGCGACCCAACGACGATGTGAAATATTAACATGTACTATTCACCATGTTGTGGACGCCGGGCATCAGCTGAACGACTAGTAAACATTTTATCCAATTTTTCAGACACATCGACGTATTTTTTTTATTTTGCATCACATGACTCCCTCTGAGCCAATGAGCTGCCGCGCCGATGCGGCGGCAGCCAATTGAACGCGGTGACGTCAGAAACAGGCAGCGAAAGGTCGGACGTCATTGTTGAGCTGCTAAAATGTCGCTGTGAGCAGGAAGAGGTGAAGAGAAGCGGATCGTCCAGCGACACAGCGGAGAAGTGTGTGCGTAAGTGCGTGTGTTGTGGGTCTGCGTGTGTGTGTGTGTGTGTGTGTGTCACAGTGCATACTTATGTTCAGCTGTCAGGTCTGGGTGGTGCGGGCTGAGCTGTGGTCTGATGACGTGTTCACTACAAAACCCGGAACTGACTCTGCTGGACCTGGATCACAAGGTCCCTAACACTGTAGGGGTCATAGTGACAATATTATCCAATGGAGAGTAAATACATTAATTTAAATGTACCTTTACGTAATTTAAGTATTTCTACTTGACACTGCTTCACAATTATACTACAATATCACCCAGAGGGAAATACATACTTTAGTTTAATACATTTACCTGTAGTTTCTAAGTATTTACAAAATAAAAGTCAACTTTATTGTCAGGTCTGCCATATGTTCAGGACATAGACGGAATTGAAATGCTGTTTCACTCTGACCCCCGGTGTAAACATATATGTAGACAGAACATATAAATACACAACATAATAAGTTCTCAAAACATAGTACACAGTATGACATAGTATGCATGCATAAGGTACATGTGGATAGGATGAGAGTAGTGCAAACCAGAATATAACAAAAATACTTGGGATGTAATGTTATGTACATCCATAGGATGTAGTAAATATCAGTTAATGATAGCTTGTTTATTTTTTGTTTTAAGCTGTTTGTGCCGCTGTCTTCACTCCCTGGAAAAAGCTCTTTCTACTCAGTGGGACCTTCCTGACTAAATAAAGGATAAATGAATAAATCAATGAAAACATAATGTGCTTTTATCATATGCCACTTTGCTATTAACCAAGAAGTGAAGATGCTTTTGTTATAATTTGTCCCCACAGTGAAACGTTGATTATCAGTTGAAGCTATTTATATAACCTTCACAGGGTCCATTTTACTGCATGGAGTTATTTTACCTACTTGCAGCACTTTGCTGATAAAACATTCACACTTGTATTTGAATACTAGAATTGCAGTACTTTTGCAGTATTTCAATTTTTTATATTTTGAAGATGCAATGATTAGTCGAATAATCATTTAGGTCGTCAGTATGATTTATTGTGATGGTTAATTCATCATTTTAATGAAACAAATATGTCAATATTTGCTGTTTAAAGCTTCTCAAGCAGGGTTTTCATGTTGTTAAACATGACAGTAAACGGAGGTCGTTTGGATTTCTGACAAATGTAATCAATCTATTGTCTTTGTCACTTTATCTTTTGATGGTCACAGGTGGGCCAAACAAGGAATCAAACTAGAAACCCTTTTTGCTTTGCTTTACACAAAGTCACTTTGCCTCTTGCTTAGCAATAAACATTCAAAAACCCATATGAATATAATGCTGAGACGATTTGAGGATCTTAAATGAACAATCATAGTAACGGCCCTTAACTGAGGAGAGGGGCTTATGTCTGACAGTTTAACGGTCTACAAACAAATCATCACAATAGCCTGTTGGTCAGAAACTACACGTAATGAAACTACAGGGAGTTGTAGTTGATGTGTCCTCACGCCCCTGGTGCGATCAGCAGTGCAGAGTCCCGTCCTGATTGACTGAACCCCTCTCCGGTTTTCACCGTCAGCCACGGCGTCGCTCTTTGTGATTGGTTTTCCTCCTCGTCAGGTGATGGTGCGGTCTGTGTGGGCGGTGCTCCGGAGATTGTCCTCCCAGGGATGCACGGCAGCTGCTAACGTACCTGTCTCCGTCAGAGCCGCAGCCTTGAGGAGCGGACCCGGACTCACAGCCCCCATCAGCCGCAGGACGATATCCAGGTGAGCCCGGCCTCTGTGTGCAGCGCTGACCGCCGCTCAGGTCGAGACATGGAGGTCTGCGATCTGTGAGACCCGGAGCTGAGCTGCTATAGATAGCCTGGTGTCCCACATCAACACAAACACTTCTGCCAGGCTCCGTTTAAAAATATCTTCAACTGGATGCGGCTTGGTGTGTTGGTTAAAGTTCCCACTTTAAGAACATCAGCCCAGACTCTGAGCCTGCTCTCTTTAATTCGGCTCACACAACACAAGGACGGCTGCTCTTATTACTATGGAGTTTGGAGTTTAAGTGTCCAGCTGGACTTGTCTGGACTTGTGGTCAGACAAACCTGGGAACCTATCTTTAACTGCAACATGTTCATATTGTAACTGATTGAATTCATTGTATAGAAGCGACATAATTTCAATCATCGTTCATTTAATTGAATTATTTTTGATTATACATCTATTTTCTAGATCTAAATATTTGTGTTTAACTTATTTAATAATGATACAAATACATATGCGGTTATATTTGTGTTCATTTCTAAGTATATGTTTTAAAATGATATTATTGGAAAAATAAGCTGTAAATTAATATTGTATTTGTGCTTTGGCAACACGTGTGAATTCCATGCCAATAATGCTTATTAAAACTGAACTGTTAATAGTAAACAGATCAGAGTTTCTTTTTTTAAAGTAAGCACATGGTCAGAGAAGCCACTACACAGCATTAAATCTGTTTGGATTAGTTTGTTAACTTTTGCCTGAATGTTAATTTTTGTACAGGGTCACACAGCGGTCACACAGTACCTGCTGTGTTCAGAAGGTCATATAAAAAAAGTGCACAGCTCCTGATCTGATCTGAAAACACTGTTGTCTTCCTGCTCCCCGCGCTCTGCTCTGCAGTGAGGTGAGACACCTGCAGTCTGCAGTCAAGATGCCTGACATCAGCACGGATCACCTGGATGAGAAGCAGGTGCAGCTGCTGGCTGAAAGGTGCATCCTCATCGACGAGGACGACCGCAAGATCGGCGCCGATACCAAGAAGAACTGCCACCTCAACTCCAACATTGATAAAGGTGTGTGTCCTCCATGATGAAATGTTTTTTTTAGCCCATGTTAGATCTGTACCGTTGGTAAACAGTGTTTTTGTTTTACCAGGTTTACTACACAGAGCTTTCAGTGTCTTCATCTTCAACAGTGAAGAGAAACTGCTCTTACAACAGCGGTCTGACGCCAAAATCACCTTTCCAGGTCAGCAGCACAACATTAAACCTCCTAGGTTGACACACACACACGTAGTCCCAGCATTACTAGGAGTTCGACCATGTCCTGTGTCTGTGTGTGTGTTTGTAGGCTGCTTCACAAACACATGCTGCAGTCATCCCTTACACACAGACAGTGAGGTGGAAGAGAAAGATGCTATTGGAGTGAGGAGAGCTGCTCAGAGGAGACTCAAAGCTGAACTGGGTATTCCCATGGATCAGGTAATATACTGTGTGGGTGTGGGTATATGCAAGTCCCGGCTTCTGCATTGGATGGAAGAGGATTACCAAGAGCTGTAGTGAACGTCTGATCTCCTGTGCCTCAGGTGACACCAGAAGAAATGACGTATCTAACAAGAATCCACTACAAGGCCCAGTCAGACGGTGTTTGGGGAGAACATGAGATCGACTACATCCTCTTCATGCAGAAGGTGACACTGCAACATCTACTGGTTTTAGACTTCAGTTACATAAGGACATGTGACGTATCGAGCCCCAGTTGGTGTTTCTTTTTCACCCACTTCCCAGACTGTGACTCTTATTTCCTGTCCATCTGAAAAATGCAATGCATCTGAAAAAACCACGAGAAGACAAACTGATGATTGGACAGTGACCTAAAGGAAAAGTGAACCAGTTTAGTGCAGTCAGTTACAGAGGGACTGTTCATGGCTTGAGCTGCAGGAGGTCACAGTTTTCTCAGATGTGACATGCTCCATATTAAGCGTTGCATGCAACACGATCCAATCAAATGTGTTTTATAGTATGATTCGATTGTGAACCCCAAGAGCTGCAGTATAACAGCAGATATCGGTCATGTTGTCATTGATCCTTGAAAAGTTAGGCGACACATCTTTGCCCTGACTCGGTGTCTTTTGATTTCTTGTCTCTATGAAGGATGTGGATTTGAGTCCAGACCCCAACGAGATCCAAACCCACTGCTACGTGAGCAAGGAGGAGCTGAAGGAGATGCTGAACAAGGCCAAGCGCAAGGAGCTGTTGATCACGCCCTGGTTCAGCCTCATCGCTGAGACCTTCCTCTTCCAGTGGTGGGACAACCTGCACAGCCTCAAACAGTTCATGGATCACGACAACATCCACCGCATGTAACGCACACAGCCGGGGTCAGGCTCTACCGGAGTGAATCCAGTCCGCGCCTGACGCACGAGCACAGACCTCTGACCTTCACATGTCAGAAAATAACATCACAGACTACTTTGTGTTAGGGTGGTAGCAGCACGTGTAGGGTTCTCGTGCTAGAAGAGGAGGCAGAGGATGTTTAGCCTTGTAAAACTAGTAGAGGACGTGGTTTATAGTAGGTTTGTAGCTCTGAGGTGCATTTATCAGCACACGAGAAGTGATGTCAGTAGAGCAGGTCTCTTTTGTCTTTAGTAAAGAAGAAGGTCTGTCAGGTTATAGATTCTAATCAGGAGTCACAGACTGAACAGACGACACCTAACATCAGATATCAAGTGCCTGAGTACAGGTCGTTAGAATGAGGTGAACAGTCACAACATGCAACACTCTGTATCTTTGTACTCTTTTACACAATAAAATACGATTGTGGTCAGTGGCAGTAGATGACTGTTATTCTGCATCACACAGCTGGGACATTTTCACAATGCTCAAAGATGGTAACAACCTTTTGGATCATACAAGACATTTGCAGGATTGAATGGTTTTGGGGCGTAAGGAAAGAGGATGAAATGGTGAAACATTTCATGACACATCAGCTGACTTAGCTGCAGCCTTTTTAAGCGTGTATGAGAAAAAATTACATTTAAGCTTTAGCAGCGAAGTCACCATGAATACTGTGAATAGTTTCAGGTAGTTCTGTCGCAACACAACTGTATCACCTTATTCAGTAAGGATTTGGAAAACTTAAATAAGTATACAGCTCAGTTTAAAGTGAATAAGAAGAACTTTATTTGAAGCTTGATGCACTTTTTGGATGTTGGCACATGATCCATTTCTCTTCAGCACAAAACATCACATACGTGTTTTATAGAGTTCGTGGTATAAATCATAAAAAAAAGTAACATCACAATGGACATGAAAGGATGTCAATAAACTGTACTGTATCTAGTTTCTACAGTGTGTTTGCATAATACTGATACACTCAAACGCCCAACTAAAACCAATGCATTTTCAGTTTGTGTTCACCAGCACCAAGGCCTCCAAAAACATCACACACATCTTTAACAAGGTGTTTCTAGTAAACTGACAGATTCCTAAACAGAGACTAAACCTGAACTAAATCAAATCAATAAATGGTCGTACCTGTCCGTGAGGCTTTTTTTTTTCCAGTCCTCAAAATGTTTCAGATTCATACTTAAAGGTGTAACAGCTCGAGATTTACAACTCACACACTCTTCACTGAGTAAAGTACTAGACCTTAGTAGAATATCATGTTATTAGGGGTAAGTGTATGGGCAAGCATATTCAGGCATGTATGCAGATATGTATTCCATGTGCCAAATACAGCAGATACTACAAAGCTACATATAGTATCTATGTACAAAATGTGCAACTACAACTGCGACCTATCTATGCTTATTGACTTTTATAACTGGATGCTTCAGCCAAACAGGCATAAAATATAAAAATACAATATAAATGGCACAGTCCTATAAAGCAATAAAACCAGCAGCAGGGTAGATTAAGAAGAGAGACTGGTCAGGAGATTGGAGTGTTCATGAAGTGTGTGTGTGTGTGTGTGTGTGTGTGTGTGTGTGTGTGTGTGTGTGTGTGTGTGTTGTGTGTGTTTGGGCTTGTGTTTCATTTAAGGGGTGGCTGTTTTTTCCTAATTGCCTGATGAGATGAAGCTGATGAAGTGATTTTTATCTGTTGGAGAGGGGACTGCTCTGTCTCTGGTTTCCTCCTTGCGCTGTCAGATGGTCCCTGCAGGGGCTGGTGTAGGGTTTGGTGCAGGTTTGGAGATGGGTGGACTCAGCTTCATGACATTGAAAAACTCCACCAGCTGACCTGGAACTTCTGCCAACACACTCTTCGCCAGTGCTTCTTTTGGAGCCTGTAATGCAAAAAGGGCGAGTTTTAAAAAGGTACAAAGCATTCATTGTGTGTATGTAGAGATTATTCATTTTGTGATCATTATCATCACAGATTTGATGAGACGAAGGGAGCATGGTTTAGGTAGAAAGTCATACGGATGAGAACAGTGGAAAGGAAAACTTCACCCTCTTTGTTTTTAACTTCAAAAAGTGACTTTGGCTACGTCCACACTAATTAATTGGTTTTAAGACACATCACTTCTGTTGTAATTTGTAATCTCTGTGGCTGTTTCAATCTGGACAGACAGAAACGGAGACCTCAGACATCACATAACCACTTGACTACCAGCCGTGAATGAAAGAGATGCTAACACTCACTTTCAGTTCCACCTCATCGTCCATCAAAGGAGAGCAATCCTTGCTCCTACTTTTTCACAACCAACTACAGTAGACAATCTGCTTCCTGTTTACAGCAACAACAGTTTGACCAGTGTACGAGAATGGTCACATGATGATGATTTCCAGGTGCGTTTGTATGGACAGAGATCATTTCTGGTACAGAGCTAAAAAGCTTGTCCGGACAGAAAAGGATTGTGTTTGTTACCTCCCTCAAGGAGATCATTTTTTTTGCTGTTTGTTGCCGTGATATGCAAAAACTTCAGAGAAGTTGCCTGAACTTGCTCTTCTCATTTCATTTACAAACCAGCCATGGTGGAGTGATGAGTATCGGCCTTGAATCTAATGGTTCACACTGCAACCAGAGATCGACTGCTAATATATGAAGCTGTTATTTGAGCTGTGCTGCAAATATATTGAATTTGTGAAATACCCAATCGAAAAATGTAACAGAACTAAAAGTTGTATCTCTTGTCGAGAGAGGAGTTTTCCCTTTTATATGAATCTTGAGCGCAACAGGGTTGGAGAAGCGGGAATGGAAAAAAGATTGAATAGCAGCAACTTGATGGGGTGATTCATGCAGTGAGTGAATGAGCCAATGAATGTCATATGGGCCAAGCACAGACTAGGACTGTGGTGTGGTTTAACGACTTAGAATATTCAGGGTACCCCTATGAAGGACTGGGATCGTGGGGAGGCTTCAGTTTGAATAAACTGAAGAAGGAGGCCACTTGTTGAGGTAACTCGGCCAATACACTTTGGGCAAGAGCCTGGCTGGGTGCCTGCAAAGACATAAATACACAAGGCAGACAAATAAGCTAAGAGAGATCTAAGTTGAGGGGCTCAGAATTAGGGGGGGTGGCCAGTGTGTGTATGGTAATTTCAGATGATACAGATACTAATTATTATTAATCGAGAAGAACTATAACTATAACTAATGTACAGTCTTAGTAAAAATTCAAATCAAAATTTAGAATAACATCCAACACAAAAATACCACTACATAAAGTAGATGGACTCTGGTTATGTTTCTATTACTTTGTCCACTGCATCATTACTTTCATCATATAACATTTTTACCCCTCTCCTTCCTGCTTTTAAAAATAAACCACAGTAACATTTACTCCCAGTATATTTTTACTGACTTTCTAATCGAGTTACATTTCAGTAGTACTAGTGAGTGGCCATGAACATGTTTCCAGTGTGTCTGTGTTACTGTGTGTTAACATGTTTTTCTGCTTTATCCCAACCCAGTAAATGTTGATGATGTCTTCATTACATCTTATTAACTGTTGTACATATAAACGTACACTCTCTTCTTATTTCAGGGAACTTTCCAGCCAATCCTTAGAGTTACGATTTGGATTTGATGGTTACCTTAGCTTAGCAGTTAGTGATGGTTTCTCTCCCTCTCTGTCTTTCTCAGTGTATTGGATCAACAAATGAACTTGCTTATAAGATTGTGTTGTTTATTACAACATTATAAGAAAATGTATCGTCTGGCCAACCTTCAACGTGTCTATATGTTTCTCTGTGCTGAAAGGCTATAACTTGTGTTGTGTAACCAATCAGATAGTGCTGTTGACGGGACATGGCTCCAGACCACTGAATAGTAATTACAGACTAAGAGAGGCGACTGCATTAGTGCCAGAGTAGCACATTTTTAAATTAAGTAATTTTATCTGTGATCAGATAAAAAAAAATGACCTACCAGGTTTGATTTTTGTGAGTTTCAACTCAGTTAAACTGGAAATGTTGCAGTAAAGCGCTCAGCAAAAAGTGTGCATGCAGGTTTTATAGCAATGAGTTGGCTTATTAAGGAAAAAAATAATAATCCACTCGCATTTCCATGTTTCATTCGAAGAAATGTCACCTACATTTTGGAACTGCCTGAATGGCACAAACTGGACGATGTCTCTCATGGCCGTCTCGCCAGTCTGAGAACGCAGGCGCCCATCGTCTCCATCCAGGAACTCCATGGCACTGAAGTCGGCCCCCCCTACTCCGATAATGATGATTGACATGGGCAGACGAGAGGCATTGACGATGGCGTTGCGGGTGTCATCCATGTCTGTGATCACTCCGTCAGTGATGATGAGCAAAACAAAGTATTGCTTCAGGAGGAAAACAACACAGGCAGAAGAAGAATAGTTAGACTGCTCTATGAACTGTTTACAACACCACATGTAGGTTGTTATCACTGACACTGGCTACTGTAAAATATTCCTAAACAAATCCCTATTTATGTTTTGCTGTCCTCCTCCTGCACATTTTAAACTGGTTGTTCAAAAGCGATTTATTTTTTATTTTTATTAAATCGGTTTCAAAATTCAGAGGTCTGAATTCTTCAATACTCTTAAGACCATGATGAATGACATTTATGACCTATTTCAAGTACAACAGATATGAAGGAACATCCGAGTCATACACTTTCCCATAATTGAAGATTTGGGGAAATAGGCAAGTAGAGAGTGGAGCAGACAAAATTGAAAATTGCTTAAAAAGGTTATCACTGTGCTATTATCGTAGAGCTGATGATGTGGATCAAGCTATAATCAAATCTCCCTGCACTCCAGTGACAATCACATTCTATTATACAGAATGAAACAGAATTAGGAAATTAGTACTAACTGGCTTCTCCTTCCAATCTGCCCAATATAACAGGCAGTATCAGAAGGACACGTTCAGTTTAGAAGATTGTGGCGAACAGAAGCATCCTATTCCTGTTTGATCAGTAAAGTGTCTTTCAGCCAGAAGAAGTACTGCAGATGTGTAAGGAGGGTGACCTTTGTAATTATCTGTTAAATACAGCGACAATATGTTCACACAGGCTGGTGACGCGAGTTTACATTTAAATGAATGGAAATGGCACTAAAGACAAACACTCACAGATGCAGTGGTCTGCTGGAGGGCTTGTTTAGCGAAGCACGCCACGTGGTTGATGATAGGGGAGAAGTTGGTGGGGCCGTAGAGTTTGACCTGGGGCAGACAGACCCTGTAGGCCTCCACCACCCCTTCAACACCTGCACACACACACACAGGGTCCAGACTTGTATCAATATGCTACAAAGCTCCTGAAAGTAATAAAGTACTCATGTGTATTAAACTGCTTGTATACAGTAAATAACATGTGTGTCTAAATTAACCTACAGTACAATGATTTGTGAACACACCTGCACAAAATGGATTTTGCGGGTTGAAATTGAGAGGAAACTGGTGCGAAACCTGTAACACAAAACCAAAAACGGTGCAAAACCACACTAGTACGAATTCAGTGTTCAAACTGCATTTAAACAGCGGCCTTACTTTTGCATGCAGTTCTAATCTTTTATTTTAAGCTTTACCTGCCATGTGGGAGGAATCTGGGCTCCAAAGCCAAAGGCAGGAAACATCTTGTCACTACACAGAAAAGAAAACAAAGTGTGAGTGTCTTTTTTTATAGTTTAACTTTCATCATCAAGACATCTCAGAATATTTGGAAAATACTTTGTCATTTTGAAACGTATCGCTTCCATTGGCACAGACAACAATTCTGTATGTGGAGTTAAAAACACACTAGACTGTGGCTACATCCACACAACTACGCTTCAGTTTGAAAACACGCCTGCTGTCCGCCCCACTCCGGAGTTTTCTGAGCGCCTACAACAGAGTTTCAGGGCTGCATTTTACTATAGAAAGACAGAAACTGATACATGTGGAACTGATGTCACGGTCACCCACATTTGCTTCTTGATCAATCATGACTCGACTACCAGCGGTGAAGTGTAAACACTTACAGTTCCACCTCATAAGCCATAAACGGTTAATGTGATCATACATTTTATTTCCTCCGTTTTCCCCTGATAACGACTTTAGTTGTTATCTCATAACTTTCTTTTCCCGAGATAACGGGATTGATAACTCCTAACTTATTACGAGATAAGTCGATATAAAGCCTATGATTACAGGATGTGTTTCATTCAGTGGAGCAATGTCAAATGAGCAAGAGCTTATTTTTCTTCGATCAAGGCCTGACACAGGCACCAGTTACCCAAACACCTACATTCATTTACTTTTTTACTCAAAATCTAATTTAGGATAAATCATTTATAAAGTACAAAACAAATGCAGAAATAGGCTTACCCGTGTACATGAGTGTTCAAGTCATCGATCAGTCATGATTGACAAAATATTAGATTGTGATCTCACATTAATTATCCCGTTATCATAAGATAACAACTAAAATTAACTTGTTATCACAGGAAAACAGAAGAAATATAATTTATGATTCCATGTCTGTTTAGGGCCTCCGTATTTCATGTTTGTTGTTTCTCGTTCATAGTATTTGCTTTAAGTATGCAACCAGCCGCGGAGTAGACACGCTGCTTCCTGGTTACACTGACACGCACATGCCCAATGTAAATGAATGGTCACGTGATGTGAATTTTCAGGTGTGTTAGTTTGGATGGGGGTTGTTGCTGACACGGAGCTTAAACACTTGTGTTTTAAAATGGTTTAATACAAAAATGTATCAGGATGGATGTAACCTGTGTTGTACGTGACATGTGTACCTGTCATAGTCCTGGATGACGTTGCCCACAGACCAGATGGCAGAGAGGTACTCGTTCACTCCCTGAGGACTGATGTAGTGGAGAGACTCAGGAGACCTGGGATCCCCGTTGGAGCCTGTGAAGTCGATAGCCACCTGACGACAGATGCACGAGGGATGCAACGAAACAACAAATGCACAAATCATTAGTCACTCGACATCAGCCATGGGTGAACAAAAGCTGACATTAATAGCGACGCCATGACTCACAGTGAAGTTTATTTGACAGCCTCCCATGATGTAATCCAGGAACGTATACTCCTTCACCACCTACAAAGATAAAGCAGGTGTTTTATAGAGGAATGCTGTAGAACATGGAATCTCACAGGCCACATGCAAAGACTAATCACACCTTTAACACAGGACAACAAGACAAACATAGAACTGTACCTTGCAAACCTTCACGCTCACAACCCCAGAGTTCTTGTAGCCTTTCTTCTTCTGTTTCTTCTTACTGTTGATGCAATCAAACTCTGCCTGATGAGGAAACAGAACAACTTAAGTTGATTTAATTATTTAAAAGCAGGTTTGTTATTGTCTGTTCTACCTGATAAGAGCGCAAAATTCTGTTCACGGATGAAGTAATGTATTTAAGTTTTATTACGTTATGCAGCAGACAGCAATGAATAATCGTGTTCCATATACAAGTAATGGGTAAAGCAATGGATCCAGTACAATCAGTGGAAGGAAAAAACAGCCGGCTAACTGGCTAACAGTGTGTTTTTTCCTTCGTCATACATCATTTCCTCCAGAAGTTATAGCAGAGACGGGCAAACCACTGGTAGAGTGGATACAATTAAAAGGCGACCAAAACAAAACGTCCAGATACCATAAATCTAATTGGGGATTTCTCCAGGTTTGAAAATTGTTGGACACACTTGATGATTGAAGTACACAAGTCACCTAAATATGTAACATGGGTTCACCAAAGCCCACCCACATATTTAATTAATAATATAATAATGAAATATCAAAACAACGTCAAATGAAAGTAACATGAGCAATAATAAGCTGATTTGAACTGTGGTTTAGTTGTTTGTTTGTGTTTGGTTGCTACGTTAAAACAATGTAAACACACCCACACACACACTCATACCGGAGAAGACTGTGATGCTTCTTGGAGGCGTGTCATCGTGGTCTCAAAGGCTCCAATGAGATCATGAGAACCATCGTTGTCATAGTCATAACACTCAACCTGGAAACAGGTTAAAAAACAATACATGGTAAGGTGACAGACCTGGCAAGCAAGAGAGAAAAAAGTTCACACAGAGAAAAAAGAAGGAGTCAGTTCATGCAAAACTACAACAAAAAAAAAAGAAACTGGACAACTAAGAAATTGTCTCTGTGAAATGTGCATATCTGCATACAATTTGTAATGCTGTCACTCAAAACCCTTGTGCACTTGTGCTTAGATTTGCTCTGCTTGTGCTCAAACTGTTCACTTGGACAGATTTCCCGTGATTGAGGAGAAGAGCTGAAGATGCAGTGCAGGAAATCTGTCCAACTAACATCATTTCCTGAGTGTAAGTGCACAATTTGCACAAGCAGGGGTAACTTGAGTTCAATTGCAGGGTTTTGTGCGAGAACATTACTAAATCTGAAAGTAAAAGCAGTAAGTCCTGCTCTTGAACTGAACGACCACGCTCTTAAAAAGAAAAATAAATATCACAGATAAAAACAAATCTGCACAGTCAAATACCACTAAAGCTAAGAGGTGAAAGTTTGGACATTTGAGTGAACTGAACCTTTATGTTTACTAAACACAGCAGAGGTAGAAAACAAAGGAAACAAACATCATGCAAAAGTGAGATCCAGGACATGACTCTCTGTGAAACAGCTGCACTACACAGACGCTGGCAATGACACGATGTAAACAAGACGAGTCGCAGTCTCAGACAAATGTTTTCTACGAGAGGTTTGAGTTGGATGAAGGAAACTCGGCGGGCCGGACACCATGTATGAGGTGGTGTCTTGTATTAATCCCCATCTACTTCATTCACAAACTTCACCCGTTAAAGTGATGGCGAGATGAGAAAAGACAAACACTGGAACGCTCTGGGTAACTCACATGTCTCGTACGCTTCGAAACGCCTTCCTTCGTGACATGTTTGCTTAAGAGGTTAAAAGAATATATATGATCAAGCTATTACTGAATACACTGTGGCTTCATAGGTTTTCACAAATCTGAGAGGGAGATCCAACACAGAAAAACAAGAACTAATAACTGTTTGCATCGTTATAGAAGCTCAAATTGTTTTATTATGTTAAACACATGAAAATATAAAGTGCCAGTTGTAGGTGCACGTCCCAGCTGTGTAAGGAGTTGATGTTAAAGAGGTGTTAGTTACTTTTATGGATTTGTCCATTTCTCCTCCACAGAGAGACTGCAGGGGGATTCGAAAGGGTTTCCATGTAGGATTCAAGTTGTTATTCACCACCTGAGGACAAAATATGTGACTAAGATTATACAAACACATAATACTTCATATCAGGAACAGAATAATATGGAACACATGCAGACTCTTAAAATCGAACTGTTATACATGTTATATATGTTGTTATACTTTTCTATAGTCAAAAATAATGACATTTTAAAAGCAATTGTTTTAGGAGTAAACCCTTGACACAAGGCTGCACTAAAAATGTATTAAAATTAAAAGAGAAAATGTGGAATAACAAAAAGAGGGCAGAAAAAGAAATACATTAACTGTTAATATCAAATCTAATTATTTACAATAAGGCAATTAACTATGCAGGAAAAGTCCACTTCATCTGATAACCGACAACCACAACAACCTCAAAATCCTTTTCTATGGACAATTCAATTAACCATTCATATCATTTTATGACACCTAGCAAAAATATCTACAAACTTAAACAAATTGTTCCAACGTTATGACTTTTCTAATTGGACAAAAGTGAGTTTGGTACAACACACATATTACACATAGGCTGTGGTGTAATAAAGCTCACGCTATCAGGGCTTCCTCTTTACACACAAACAGACATCAGTGTTGGAACAAAGTCACTGTTTCTATCCCAACAGTTTTATTAGTCCCTTCAAGGAAGAGGAAATGTTTCAGTATGACATAAATAAAATGTTATATTATAATAAGAGTTGTCAAAATAACACGTCAATTCGATTTTTGAATTAATGACATTCTATGATGCCCCTTGTCCCCATACAAGAAGGGACAATTCTGTGTTGGATGTCATCCATCTGTCTGCAGTCTTTAGTTTCCCGCGTCAGGTGAGAAAACTAAGTTTGTTGATTCGACTAAACAAAAGCACGAGTTATGCAGGGAGAGATGAAACCATGGTGATCCATATACCTTATGTCTACATATGTTTATGTATTATTTGCTCCACTATTTAACCTGCTTTTAACAGCAAATATTGACATATGCGATTATTTATATTAATCACTAAGCATTTCAGTTAATAGATTCAGTTTTAATCGCCACGACAGCCCTCACTTCAATATTTGAATAAGAATTGTAGCTTTCCCGATACAGCTGTTGAACAGCCAGTGGCAGCACCATCATGCAGGGTTAGTGTGTGTTTACCTCCGTCCTGTGAGCCAGCTGCCATCCAGTTGGTGTCTGCTTGTAGAACTCCAGGTACGGGTCGGACTTCCCAAAGAAATCCTGGATATTAACAAAAGAAAGAAACATACAATTAAGATAAACCTGAATGTCGAAAAAAGAAAATGAATGTGAGTATCTAAGAGTTGAAAAGAATCACCCGGACCTTGTTATCGAGCTTCCTTGCTTGCACCTCGAAATTCGCCACCCTGTTGTCCTTTATTTCTTCTGCATTTATCTATGGCAGAATTAAAGATAAATAATGACAGAACAAAAGCAAATACAGCCAAACATCGAAAAACATCTCTCTAGCGCTCTGCCACTCACGGTGATGGTCCCTTTTCCTGCAGGAGACTTGTTCTTCAAGACGAGCGGTCGGGTCAGTTTTTTACTGGACACAACCTAAAAACAGGTCAATTCAATTTATCAAAATTGTATATTTGATAATGAAGAAGCAGCAGAATGAATAAGCTCAGCCTGCAGATGAGTTCAAGAGGGCAGCCTCCAGACCACATGACAAATGACATAAACAAACAAATCAGGCAGAATGAACATCTGAGGTCAGATTACACTGAGAGAGGAAACACAGCAACTGGGACATTAATGGAGAAACAGTGGGATCTTATTACACGATAGTCACGGTGTGGTAGTAAGGAGCTGAAACCTGACACATGAACACTGTGAGTCATCTTCCTCCACAAACAGAGGGGGGGGGGACTTCACCTGGCCCAAGGTGCACTCCAGCTCCCCCAGGAAGTCATCGTCACTCAGGTCAATGGTCTTGTTGTCGATGTCGTAAATCCCAAACTTCAGCTTCTGCACTATTTCAAAGTAGTAGTCGATGACAAACTTTTTGGCGAACTTCGGGCAGAGGCAGTTCTGGACTTGCTCCGTGCGTCCCAGCTGTGAGGAAAGATTGGATTTGCTTTGTGAGGGACCGCAGAGGAGTGAGATTTCTGTACATTTATTGGCACACAAGTATTGATGAAACAGGAAATGGACATGGCGTGACGGCTGCTTTACACAAGGGCTTTCCCATCATGAGGTTAACGATTTAAACTGACACGCCTCGGAAAAAAACATGGTGTCAAGCAGACCTGAGCAGCTACAGTGTGTCACACACACACATGTTCAGATCCACCTTAGCAGCTTTACACCAGTTCACTAATCTGAACTCCAATCCCCTCACTGACCTCATACCACTGGGAGTCCGAGCTGCTCATCAACAGGACACACAGGGGGTCCGACTTGGAGCCGATGTCTTTGTCCAGCAGATGCTCGCAGGACACGGTCAGCTCCACCTTAGTGACACACTGGGCTGCCATGTCTGACAGGAAACGAGCTGGAGAGGACACACAGGGACAGTGCTGTTGAGGACGTGTGGAGATGGTTAGCCACACGGTCTGTTTGCAGACGTTAGCATGGGTGTGTGAAAGCCAGCGCAGGGAAATGGTGATAAAAGTAGCATTTAACACTAAAGAGGAAAAGGCTCAATGACATTTACACAACCTCGTCCTTCCTCTCAGATTTACAGCGAACAAATACCAACACAACTACAACAGGGAGCTTACTCCACGCTACGAACATACAATGATGCTAATGTAGCGGTTAGCTCCTACTTTTAGCTTCACCATAGACTGTACATAAAGAGCTACACCCACATCCAGACTGGAGAAACAGGGACTGACTGTCATGGAAAATACGACTCGATGAGTTGTAATGAAGCCCAGTGGGTGTGGCGCACAGGCGACTGGGGCTGGCGGCAACGTTAGCATTTAAACAGAGCCAGTGTTTGACAGCTAGCTCGTCATGCGGAGCTAATTTACTCAGACTCACCTTTCAGCGCTGTGAGGCTCGAAACAGGATGAGAACACGGAGTCAGGAGGTGATAGTGACAGGGTGAAGAGCAGGAGATCGACCCCCGCCCGGTCTGAGCACGAAAGCCCGCCCACACAAAAACATCGGAGTGGAAACCGAACCCACCCCCTGTCTCCTCCTGTCTCCTCCTATCAGTGGTTTGTTTTCAGTCTCCACCCGAGGTTTGTTGCATTATCAGTGTCCCGTCAGCTAAGGGCGAGTTGCTAATGTGGCTAGTTCTGCTGCTAGTTCTGAAAGTTTCATTTTTTATCAATGAATGCACACAAGAGGCTGTTAGTCTGAGGTGAAAAAACATAAAGTATGTTTTTAATGTCATGACATTAAGGAGGTGGCACATAAAACATAAAAAACAAAACTTATACTCTCATACTTGTACATTTTGTTAGTGAAATTTGATATTTTTTCTTCAATTACAAATAACAATTACATAAAATATTGCTAAAATCAATGACAAACAAAAGAATACTACATATGGCATTGGCACGATAATCGGTGCAAAAAACGTAACGTACACTTAACATAGTGATACTAAACATACTGATATATAAAGATACACTTTGTCATTTTCATAACAGTCCTTTAAGTTAGAGGTTTTACTTTCTCCTCTTAAGACAGATCGAACTTTGTTATGCAAACACGTGTTTTACCACATGAAGCTGTCCACTACTGTTAAGAATGGCTCCTTGGGATTCTCTTAACGTTTAACGTTCATATAAAAGCACCAAATATGACCTCAAACGAAATGTGGAAGTGAATTTAAAAATACAAAGAGACACGTGCAAAAACAGCAGTAGTGAAAAAAATACGAAAGACATTAAATCTATTCATTTGTTAAATTCTCATACGTAAACATCACTGAAGATGTCCTGGGGTTTGGCAAAACCACAACCACGACCTTGACCAAGGTCTGTGATGTCAATGGAAACTGCTACATTTCGGCCAATCCCATTTCACCCCTTGGCCCTACCCCTACCACTTGATTTCGAGGTCTATCTTGCCCCTTGAAACAGAGTCACAAGGGCTAATAAGGGAGGGGGTGCAATGTGAAGTTATGTGAAAATACGGGATTTTCATGGGGGGGAAAAAAGATCGCTAGCCTGCTAAGGGATCCTACCCTCTCTCCCAGCTTGCCGGTGATTTGCAAGGCATTCTGAGTACCCCTAGGTTCGAAGTGAGGGTGTAAAAAATCTCCGCGCAAAACGAAGAGGGGAAGGGCCAAGGGGAATGAAATGGGATCGGGCCTTCGTGTGTTCACTGTAATATGGACACACATAAGCAGAGACACATGGAGAACTCGGACTGAGCAGATGGCTGTTTAACGCTGCCTCAGTTTTTCTACTGAAACCAAAGACCTTGAGCCAAGTCACACATATTTCAACTGATTCATAAGCAAAGTGATAAAATAAGAAATAATGAACTCTGAACAATTCTGGCACTTGAGTCACATCGAGTCATATATAAGTGTCTAAGTTAGAGGGTAGTCAACAAATGTTAGGAAATATTGATAAAATTGAAATATTTGAAAATATCTGGGTAATATGGTTTCACCGACTATGGATCTATATTATTAGTACATCTTTTTACATGCTTGTATGACGACGTTATGATAATTATTACACTTGAAAGAAAACGACCTGTAAACACACATTCCAGAGTTTAAGTGGCCTTTGTAGGTGTTGTATTGAGGAGAAAAGCTGATTCTCAGGATGCGTCACTTGGGGGTGCTGATGCTGAGAGGTCAGGGAGAGGTGTGTCGCTGTGGGGCGGCCTCAAACCCGTGGCTCTGAAGAAGTCCGTCACCTGACCTGGGACTTCTGCCAAGACAGTCTGAGCGAGCAATTCTTGAGGACCCTAAAGAGTCGGGGCAGAGACAGAGGAAAGATGTGAGAGTTACAAATGCTGCATGTATACAAGATTTTAAGAGAAACAGCAGGGGAACTGTAGCAACCGAACATGAGAGGCAGCAGAAATGAGCCACCGGTATTTTGGGATTGCATTAAAATAATTAGCTGATAATAAATTACCACAATATGCTAAACTTTGACATTATTGTGCAAAGTTTTGTTTTAGTGGCAATACAAGCAACATTGTGCAGTGTATTTTTGTTGGCTCAGTCGTGTCTTTTGATGCCGTGGATCATGCAAAATTCAAGCAAAGATTAGTATAGGATTGTTAGAACAAACTACTTATATTTAGAATTTAACAACCAGTCAGATCTCAGTGCATGCAAGCTGATGGTATCTGTAAGTGACAGTGTGGGTGACGGTATTCTGGCGATGCACAACTGACCAAATTTTCCAGTTAGAGAAAATGCTATACTTCTCTTCCTCAGATGAACATGTATTTATTCCAAGCATGAGATGGTTGTCATTCTGGCAAAGTTAGTGATAGATTTGCTTGTTTGTGTGTGTGTGTGTGTGTGGTCAGTAATATCTGTAACACAGTATAATAATAACTTGACATAGGCAATAGTAACTTAACACAGTAACAGCCACAGGAATTAAACCTGGATCTCTTGAGCCTTCCTATCCAGGCATTCCACTAGGTCTGGCAGTGTGTATGTCTGATCCCTACCACTGTGGATAATGCCCTTTGTCAGACAACATTCAGCAAAGCTATCCCTGTAGCTACTTGGCAGCTTGCTGAGGAGTGTGTCCATGTGGGAGCCACATTGTAACTCATACTGGACAGGACCATCCATGTGGTCCATCCTCAACATACCAACCAGTGTGTTACCTGCTGATGAAACTCTTGAAAGACAGGCACATCTCATGGTTTCAATATTGCTTGCAACTCTCCCTGGACCAACTACCTCTCATTAACATACCTCTTTGCTACCTGATAGGCACTAGGCAATGTTTGACGTACTTGTCAAGTCTATGGGATTTTCTTTACTTTCTGACTTGGACAAAGCAAGTTTTCACAGTTTAAACAATTTGTACTTTTTTGCAAACCTAGTGTGGACATCAGTTGAGAAGGCGATGCCTGAATCTGCCCCAGGACACATTGGTTTACACACTGCTAAAAGAATGTGGTCATGTGCAATCGGATCTCAACGGTCATGGGTGGATTCACCTTTTACCTGGAGGTGTCCACTTGTGATCAGATCACCAAAGATGCATGTTTATGCCACGTCTGACCACAGCCAGAGACAGACCTGCTAAATATCAGGTTCAGTGGTGCGACAAATTAAAGGATGGGTTTTTGGTCCCACTCTGTAGCCTTGTAATGCCCTTCACAGTGTAAACCACGAAGAAGATAGATTCATTATGTTTATGTCTGAAGTAATGCAGCTAAAGATCAAATGAGGGAAAGAGGGAAGAGAATGTGGTTGGTAAGTCAGGAGGGGTGACTCCTACATTTCTAGGAAGGAGTGGGTTCGTTGGGAGGCTTCAGGTCAAATAAATTGAAGAAGGAGGCCACTTGATCAGGCAACTCTGCCAGTACGCTCTGGGCAAGGGCTGCAGTCCCTGCCTGAAATAAGATGTGAGGACAATATTTCAGGATTAAATGAAGATCAGGTGGCGCATGCCTACAAAGATTTAATAAATTAGCTTACGTTTTGGAACTGCCCGAATGGCACAAACTGCACAATGTCCCTCATGGCAGCCTCGCCTGTAGCCGAGCGTAAATTTCCATCGTCTCCATCCAGGAACTCCATGGCAGTGAAGTCCGCCCCCCCTACTCCAATAATGATGATAGACATGGGCAGACGAGAGGCTTTGACGATGGCGTTGAGGGTGTCATCCATGTCTGTGATCACTCCGTCAGTGATGATGAGCAAAACAAAGTATTGCTGGGAAACAACACAGAAAGAAGAACTGGTTGAGATTATGTTGTTGATCGATGTTGATTATGGAAAACTATAATAATGAACATTTGCCAACAACAATTACAGTTGTTGTAAATTGAATTGAAACTCTGTAACTCACAGAAGCAGTTTGCTGCTGAAGGGCTTGTCTGCCGAAGTTGGCCACATGGTTGATGATTGGAGAAAAGTTTGTGGGGCCATAAAGCTTCACCTGAGGCAGGCACTGGCGGTAGGCTTGCACCACACCTTCTATCCCTACAAAACAAAAAAGAAAGCACACACACACACAAATGAGTGAACAGAAACACACCCAGAAAACATATTTCCATGTTGATTTAGTGGTCAGCACATCACAACATGATGATCAATTACGTGACAATTTATGGGACAAGGACAATCTACACAGAAATTAAATTTCTCGTGAGACGCTGAAACAAACACGTCATCCCTGATTGATCTTCAACATCAGGAAATTCTTCATTTTATCTATGTAAAATGCACAGCAAATCCATTTAAGCTTGGTAAAATATTGAACACTTTCAATAGATTTTGATTGTCAGAATTGTTGTTTTCATATTTCTGAAGACCTACTGATCAGTTTATCAAATTTGTTGAAATGTATCATTCCTCCCTTTGTTGTTGACTAAGTTAAATGTTTGCTTCAAATATCCCATGCGCATATTTTTGTGTGAATGATCACAAAGAAAAAAAAATTCTAGTTGTGCCTCTAAATTTTGCTAAGAATCTTAAGTCAAAGTCTTGATTGAGTCATCTCATTAAACACAGCGAGAATTCACACCCGTCTCTTGTTACCTGCACAAAATGGATTTGATGGATTGAAGTTGATGGGAAATTCGTGGCTGACCTGTGGACACAAACAATTATAAATCTGGAATACAAGCCAAGTGATCTGAGATGAGCTGAGGTACATCAATGCAAAGATTCATCTAACAAAGGCTAATCATCACACAGTGAGAGGCCCATATAAACATCAATGATGTTGCAACTGAAATCAGCAATCACCTGCCATGTCGGAGGGATCTGGGCTCCAAAACCAAAAGCAGGGAACATCTTGTCACTGTGCACAGGAAGCAAAGCAGCGTAGATTTTACAATTTATACAAACACCTGACTAGACTAGAGCCCTGTTCAGATATTCAGACATGTAACACATTACATCAGTGCTACCTACAGCTTCAATTAGACATAAAACACTTTTATGGAAAGAGCAGAGTGACCCACCCTTTTAAACCCCCTTTTCCAATGAGAATTTGGTCAGACAACATTTTGGTTTTATTCCAATTAACTCACATGCTGCATTAGGCATTTTGCTAGATACTCATTTAATTCATCCATGCAGCTGTTTGACAGCGTTTCCTACTTTACTGAAACTGATTTTGTGCATAAGAGACAATGATTGACATAATGAATTGATTACATCTTAGTCATCTTAGAGGGCGAGTACAAGAATACGCTAATGCTGCATTAATCTGATGACATAAAGATCTGATTTCTGATCTGATTGGTGGGTTGGGACACAGAAAAAACACCCACTGTCGGTAATTTTACCTGACATTTTTGTCTTTTAAATCAATCAATCCATGGATTATTGGTGGCTCATGAAGCCTCATAGAAAACAATCTGCTGTATTTACCTGTCGTAGTCCTGGATGACATTGCCCACTGCCCAGATGGCTGCCAGGTATTCATTATAGCCCTGAGGGTTGATGTAGTGGAGGGATACAGGAAATTTGGGGTCTCCATTGGAACCAGTGAAGTCAATAGCAATCTGGTACATAAATACAAGCATCAAATCAAATAATAGTCTGACATCATAATACAGAGTATTAATGAAGATAGCCATTACATTTAAGCATGAGGTTAATATTTAGGAATACGCACAGTGAAGTTAATCTGGCAGCCACCCATTATGTAGTCCAGAAACGTGTACTCCTTCACAACCTGCAAATACATGTTGATGACACAAATTACTAAACCTTTAAAAAATAAAAGACAAAAAATGATCTTCTGTTTGATCTAAATGATACAACATGCAGCCAGATAAGTATATGTTTTACAAAGGAAAAACTAAAAGTACCTTGCACTGTTTTATGACGATAATACCAGAGTTTTTGTATCCTTTCTTCTTCTGTTTCTTCTTACTGTTGATGCATTCAAACTCAGCCTGAGAGGATAACAAACACACCACAGGTGTCAATTATGGAATAAATATCCACCACTTGTTAAAAGAATAAAAATCATGTTTCAGTTTTGTTCATGTTTAAATGTCAGAGCTGGCACACAGAACTCACCGCAAACGTCTGTGAAGCCTGCTGTATTTGGCAGAGTGTGGCCTGGAAGGTTCCGATGAAGTCGTGAGATCCGCTGCTGTTGTAGTCGTGACAGTCAACCTGAGAAACACAGACATTCAGGAGAAAACAATCAGTCCACTCTCTTTGACATTAAATGAGCGAAAAAGAAAAGATTCAACTGATAACTTTGCATCAGTGTGTGGACATTAAAGATGGTGAGACGAAAAGCATGCTATGGGTGTGAAGCTTCAAATGTAAAGGCAACACCCCACTACTGAAACATCTAAGTTCAGACTATAGGACTTCCAAAGCCATTGGATCAATGCGCAGTTCACACTACATGGGAGTCCTGCAGTCATGAATTTGTACTACAAAGGGGTCAAACACTACACTATCTACGTTTGGTCACAAAAACCCACACGAGCAGTGACAAGGTAAGTTTGAACGATCCTCCTGCTCGTCTGTGTCATCACTGCTCAAGCTGCAGGAGAGGTGAAACGCTTCAGTTGACATCATAGTCGAAAAGAAATAGCAAATAAGTGGGCAATGCCTTCACTCAGTCCTGTGCGCTGATTGGCTGTCAGCCAGCCTCCGGCATCTTTGAAGTGTACATACATAGCAACACTGATTTGGCTTCGATAATTCTATATTGGGCTTAATCTTATAGTGTGAACTAGGCACAGCAAAAACACACACAAGCCTTGTGACTGGTAAACAGTGAAAGGACAGCCCCTGACTCGCTCCTTTGGACCGGACCAGAACCTGCACACAGCAGCTTCTGACCTCTTCAGTGTGGAGAGAGCAGTCAGGAGACAGGACACAGCATGAAGCAGCCAGGGCAGACAAGACAAACTGTGGTGCTACAGTCAGTCTACGAGATGAACTACTACGAAAGCTTATGTTCAGATAGTGATCTGTCAGAATGGAAAACCCCAACCTGACCCATTGGTGAACTCACCTGGTGACTGGTGGAAAGCATTTCAGTACATTTACGCAAGTATTGTACTTAACTCGTCATCAGCAGTGATGTGGAGAGCAGGAGTCCACATTTACTTCACTCGAGGTAAATAATTAAACAACTGGAAGTCTGGAAAAAACATTTTTTATGGTTTTTCTTCATTTCGGCTGAACATTTAATACTTTATACTTCACTTCATTTGACTTGACTAGTTAGTTTTCAGATTAAGATTTTACATGTTCGACAATATCCAATAATGATTATTGTTTAGGATTAAATCATGGTATCAGACTATCAGTGTATTCCAAGGTCTGCAATGTAGCTGTCCCAGCCAAAGACAGAAAAAGACTTCCTCTTTAAACCCTGGAGAAATTAAGTGTATGTAGAATAAGTGTTTGAGGCCCAATGAAGAAAAAAGTATTATAGTATTATTTCCTAAGTTGTGAAGTTGTTGTTCCTACTTCAGTGGGTTCATGTGTTTTGAAGTCAGAATGTGGGAAAAAAAATCTGATGGTTTATAAGTGATGTCGGGAACAACATTTTCCAATTATTCCAACACCACATGAATGAATTAACTTTCTTGTATGGAACGTAGCTTCAGTTTGCACAGAATTATAACTTGGGTTCTTTGTGAAGTGGTGTGAACTGTCAGTACATGTAGCACCAAACTCGCTGTGCTGTCAGCACCTTGTATTGGGATAAGCAACATTGTCTGTGCAGAGATCAGACTCTTCTGTCACACATAAGCTACAAATGCTTAGGAAACAGGAGAATGACCAATAACTACCATATATTACTACTTATATGGACAAAAACCTACAATTTATCTTCACTTTAAATTCATGTTTAGTCCCATTTCCCAGTGCCCCCCTGTGCCAAACTGCTGACAAGGAGTCAATGATCAACTAGAAACACACAAACACGCGCAGTGATCATTTAACAGGTAAGTTCACCAATGGGTCACACTCTGCCTAACTATGCATACTCCTCAAGATGTACATAGGTGTGTCGAGGAGTGTGACCTGCCGTGTCACAGACACTGAATCCGTCACATGAAGAGCACTCAGGGTGTTGACAGTAAACTCACTTGCACTGTTGATGGGAAAGCATCTCTTCCTGATAAGTGTGCTTTAACAGGGTTAGAGGACAGAAACAAAAAACAACTCACGTAAACTAGTGCTTACACACATTTCCTAATTCGTACCAAGATTATCTGACCCACAAAAAATAAAACGTTGAGCTTAGACATCATCCCCAACACCTCATACTTACCTTCATCATACCTAATGTATGAAATAAGTTGTAAAAGACATTTGATTTATATTTGGGAATTATCATTATATTTGTGACTATGACTGACAGAAGAATAATTGTAAATTTACTTTCTTTTCCAGATGAAGCTGTAACGATTAGTTCATTCACAACCAGAAAAATTTACCTGTGTATATTTTGATAATTGCTTAGTTGCTAAATTTTCAAGCAAAAAAGTGGTTAATTTACTGGTTCACTTATTTCAAATTTTGTATGTTTACTGTCTTTCATTGTCTTTAACATCACTGAACTGAATGTGTGTCAGCCTAGAATTTTGTTGTATTTTTAAAAAAATTGTATAGAACAAACAATTAATCGATTAATTGAAAAATACTTTTCAGGTTAATCAATAATGAATATATTCATTTTCATTATCAACTATTCTGCAATCTGCTTTGTTTTTGAAGTTATGTCTGTGTGTGTGTACCTTGATAGGTTTCTCCACATCTCCTCCGCAGAGTGATTGCAGCGGGACACGGAATCGTTTCCATGTTGGGTTTAAGTTTTTCTTCACCACCTGGACAATGACACAGATCAACACGGTGCACTTCGACCACCTAATGTCCCACCAGTATCTCCATGAAAACAAACTCTAATCAGATCATTTACTCAATATTTGGTACATGCGGTACAACTGTGTTGTTCTTGAATTAGTAACAGAGAAACAGAGTCACAGATTAAAAGAGTCGGATAAAAGTCACATAGTCAGAGTCAGTCTGGTTCGGTCTGTTAGCTAAGGAACATTTCTGGAGCAACTAACTCAGAAATTTGCGTCTCTCACAAACAGCCCCTCCAAAGAATGTCCGGACTTCAGTGTATGTGAGAGAGCAGCTTAAGAGTCAGATAACAGAGTCACAAAGTCAGAGTAGATGATCCACATAGTAACATATTCACAGAGTAACAAAGTCATAGAGTCAGAGTAATATCATGTTGTACAACTAGTATATCTGTACCTCTGTCCTGTGAGCCAGCTGCCATCCAGTTTCTGTCTGCTTGAAGAATTCCAGGAAAGGGTCGGACTTCCCAAAGAAATCCTAGAAATGGGCATGAAAGTTACACACCGCTGAACCAAACAAAGTACTTATTACTGCTAACTGGTTACGGGACATCTTAGCTTGTGCAGAATATGCATACATATAAAGTAGTTAACAGATGTCCAGGTAGAGGTGATACATACATGATCAAGCTGTATCGAACTTTAGTTACATCCCCCACACTGGCTATGTTTACATTCTTTAATTTACTAATACTACAGACTGCACTGACATCCATGTAACTCTATCAATCTCTCTATAAATCCCTGATATACAATGATTTATATTTTTCCCTCAACTTCTCTAATGTTGACAATAGAAATGGAGGAGAAAACACAAGAAAACCAAGCTGACCGGTCACAGTTCTTTCATTTGCCCTGATAAGTTGTAGTAGTTTATACAATTGATCAAATATAGCTGATGTTTTCCTCTTATTAAACTAACAAGAGCAGCAAAGACCACAGAGACATTGATGAAGTTTTAACCCCAGTAAGATCATCTGTATTGATGTTTCTGAATCATAATCCATATGTAGTCATCAATACCTTTTTATCCAGTTTCCTAGCTGCCATTTCAAATTCCACCACCCGGTTGTCTGTTCTTTCCTCTCCGCTAATCTGCAAACCAAGAAACAACACTGTTCAAAATGTGAAATAAGTGCAATTACACTTTGAACCAAATAACCATAATCCTCCAATCTGAATGAAAGCAACTCACAGTGATGGTTCCTTTTCCTGCAGGCAACTTGTTCTTCATGACAAGTGGTCGTGTAAGTTTCTTTGAGGACACAACCTAGAACAAAATGAAAGAATCATCACCTTGTGTCATTGTAGCTATCACTAGAAATGCCATAGGACGAAATTACAATAGTGAAGAAAAATAATAATAAGTTGGACGACTACTGTGATGAATGACCTGTTGAAGCAAGCAAAGAAAGAACGTTCACCTGTCCCAAAGTACACTCCACTTCTCCCAGGAAGTCAGCATCTTGCAGACTGCAGTTTTCGCTGTCGATGTCGTACACTTCAAACTTCAGCTTCTGCACCATCTCAAAGTAGTAGTCGATGACAAACGTCTTGGAGAAGCTTGGATTAAGGCTGTTGTTTATTTTCTCTGTCCGGCCAATCTAACACAGACACATGTCACAGGGTCAGACACAGCATAACTATAACCAACCAAACCCTTACCCGGAAGTTTGAATTACAAACCAACAACCTATTAACCCCACTTACCTCACACCAGTGGGACCCAGAGCTGTTCATAAAAAGCACGCACAGCGGGTCGGACTTGGAGAATGTGTCCATGTCGAGCAGATTCTGACAGGAGATGCTCAGCGCCACCTTGGTCACGCACTGTGTGGCCCCCGGACCTGGGTTCCCGGCTGCCGCCATTACAGACTGAAGGAAACACACTCACACACAGGAACTGACAAACAGAAACACAATAAGTACCACAGCATTATAGAACTAGAAGCAAACATTGAACACACCAAACCTTTATTCTCGTAATATTACAGCTTTATTCTTGTTGAATTATAACTTTATTCTTGTAATAGAAAGACTTTTCCTCATTAAATATTATTACAACATAATACTAGAAATCAGAATATATTTTTCAATCTGCCCCCAGTAATAGGTTGAACAGATCTGCCTTTAGCTTCCTGGATGTAAATATATATGCTTTAAGGGTAGAGCAGATCTTTTTAAGAGATCTTGTGATTATTTAGTGAGTGTTGCCAGGGAGCTGCTGACTTGTATTATGAATTTAAGACATTTAATTAGTTATGTCCTGTTTAATTATAAACTCTTATTTATTTATTTCCTTATTTATTTATGCATTGATTTATGTATTTATTTATTTATTCATACTTTTATTTATTTATACATTCTCCAAGGACTCTTAGTTAAATTCACTAACATCCATAAGAACATTTAAAATAGACTTATTGTTACTCCTTCAACTTCAACCCTAGCTGTACACAACAAACAGCTACTGATCTTCTACATTTAAACCAAGTTTGATTCTCATGTCTTCAGTATTTATATGAATTCAGTGAACTGACAGTGACTCCATGGACAGCAATATTGATACAGGCTGGCTCATCCTGTTAAAATAAAGTGAAATGTACTGATATTGAAGCAAACTGGTATTTATAGTTTCCTGGCTAACCAGTAATTTCAAGTACATCTCCACCAAGGTTACAATGTACAACATACAGACATTCAAAATGTGTAAATCATCGCCTTTTATTTTTTCATGTTTGAGTAATTTGTGCAAATGCATTTCATAATAACTAAATTAAAGCATTAAATTGTAGCATTTTCATTGGAGTGTAACAGATTATTGTACACCGTTTTAACAACAGCTCAATTCTCTATCAACATCTAAAAACGAGGCCTGGATAAAGGTCATTAATACCTCGGAACAACAACAAGTAAGTAAACAGTGCAGCTGCCTCCAAACAGGGCGACACATGCTTTCACATATCAGTGGCAGTTTCTGTTGCCACCGGAAGTGCCTCTACCTCGATTTGAGCTTGCTGTCTCTCTTGATGTGAAGACTGAAGTTTATACAAGTCGAATCAAAGCGATGATTGACGAAGAACAACGGCCATTCACCATAACGATCTGACTCACACTGTTCGTAAAATAACGTTAGTTAACGCAAATCATTACTGACGCGGCCACAGTGAAGTTCGCCTCTGACTCAGGAGATGAAGGGAAAGTTGAGGGGAAGTCAGCTTCCCACTCTCGTTGTTTTCGCACCTTTCACTGTTTAAACCGCTTGTTTTAAACCACATCACAGTCTGAAACCACATGTAAACCACATCTGACCTGATCCCGATCAAAACACATTCAGCTTCACATTTGACAGATCCCATGTGGATGTTCACAGACACTAACACCCACAGGTCCAGGTGATGTCTAAGCACATTCTCACTGATGGAAGAGAAACTGACAACCAGTCAGCGAACGTTTCCCTTAACATGCCCCATGACCAGCGAATCTGAAGCTAACTTCACTGACTGGCCGAGCTGATGCTGAATAACGTCAGCGCTCACGCCACAGACCGTCAGTAACTCTTTACATTAAACTACAGCTCTGTTTATATTCACATACACTAAGTAGAACAGCTCTTATTCCGGTTACTGTTCACTTTACGAGTTTGTTTTCCTCCCAGCTAACGGTGACATGCTAAGAAGAAAAGTAACAGAGGCCCCGTGTCAGTGGTGGAAGTTGGTGTTTAGACGTCAAAACGTGACGTCTGTTTTCACGTTGAAAGCAACGTGAAGTCAAAAGCAGCTTTTAATCTGTACTAGTCCTACCTGGTTAGCCGGCTAGCAGCTAGCTGTCGTTGGCAACATCGAGGGACAGGCGGTAGCTTCAGTGGTGGGCGGTGTCCAGTGCGTTCGTTTCCAGTTACAGGGACATCCGGCAGGCGGAGGCACACACAGGAGCAGCGCAGCACCTGCTGAGTGAAATGTTGGCGCTGCTAAAACACACGTTATACAGAGTGTGTGTGTGGGGACTAACGTGCACATTGGGCCGAATGGTGCATGTGTGGAGGGGCTGTGGGAGAAAGTCATGCAGGGAACACAAAGGTATATTTTACAGTCTCAATCAAACCTGCAGTACAACACCAGTGTCTGTCTGCTCAGCAGAACAAAACATGTTGTACTATTTTGTGTATTGCTGTTTTTTGTATTCCTATGTTGTGTTGTATTTTATCCCGACCCTCAGTCTGACTAATGAAAAGTCATCATCACATTAGTATTATCTTTGTGGTCTCTTCTCTTCTGGTACATATCTCATCATATATCATCCAGCATATGTAGCTGTAACTGGAATCATACTTTGCATTACCGCCTGTGCACATTCCCCCACCCTGCATGTCCCAAAAATTCCCAAGCTTAAATAAGTGCAGGGATAAATAAGTGAATATATAAAAACTATGCATGTGTCAGTTAAGATTGATGGTGCAGATGCTGACACAAGAATTTCCCAGCAGCTCACTGCCTGGACACACACATTATTCACCGCACACACTGAACGACCACACAGCTTTCGCACACAATTCAAAGACGTTAGAGCAGTGAGAGACTAGAGACTGTGCAAAGTAACAGAAACAGTAAAGAAGCGCTCATACAGAGAGAGGACTGAAAAACATTTAAAAAACAATTTAATCAACAGAGTCATCGCAGCATGTCGAAGTGATACGCTCGTAGTGCACAGTGTGATTACTTTTATTATGATTGCTTGGTGATTTCATGCATTACAAGGCATCATGTCACAGGAATTCATCTTCAACAATTCAAAACAAATTTCAAAACATAATATATACAATCTTTGATTTGACCCTAATTTTCTTCCTCTACATGCGACAGCACGAGCTGTAAATAACTATTCTTGGTGTTGCTTTGCACCATTCATACAGTGAACTTAGTTAAGAGGGTGCAGGAGATGCAGGCATGTGGTAGATATGAGGTATTTGGGATAATTATCCCACCTTTCTAAGACGGCTCAGAAACACTGGATATGTTTGGGGGCTTCAGCTTGTAAGAATTGAAGAAGGAGGACACTTGATCGGGCAGCTCTGCCAGGACGCTCTGGGCGAGGGCCACGCTGTTTCCCTGCAACGACAATGTCACATGAGAAAGTGCAAGGGTTAGGGTTCGTCCCAACACCCACACCCAACTTGTGTGGTTTAAGTAGCTTAGTGGGACACACTTGGGTTTATAGGGACATTTTCTTAATTCCACATATACAAATTTATTTTGGTTGCCTTTAATTATATGTGCTTTAGTCATGCTGTAACTTCCGGGGCAAACAACATAGTGTAAAAATACACTGCTAGCCAGTAGCTTGTTAACCAATGGCAAACACCATTGGACAGGGAATGATGGTGAAGACAATAAATGCCATGATACCACGCTGATTGACGACATCATCAAATGAGATCTTTTGGTATTGTTTTAATTGTGAGACCCCTTGTGGCCAAAGTTACATATTGTACATTTAAGTGTGCACATCAAGGAGCAATACGGACTGATGTCGAGAACAAAACTAACAAAATTGAAGAGTGAAATGTATTATTTGACATTTTTGTAAATCAGTATATACGAATTATGAAATATATACGTATTGAAATTGGAATATTTTCTTATAAACTCTGACATTCTGAAATATCAGTGCAAAAGTTTGCGCTGCTGCTTACTTGGAAATCCCTGAAGGGCACAAACTGGACAATGTCTCTCGCAGCGGTGTCGCCGGTCGGCGAACGCAGCAGCTTGTCGTCGCTGTCCAGGAACTCCATTGCGCTGAAGTCTGCATCGCCCACACCCACTATGATGATAGACATGGGCAGACGAGAGGCCTCTACTATCGCAGCACATGTCTGATCCATGTCTGTGATCACTCCGTCTGTGATGATGAGCAGCACGAAGTATTGCTGCAGATGGACAGAGAGAACTGATCAGATATAAAGAACACAAAGAGCCAATCATTCATATCATAATTAGTTTCAATATGATCCTAGAATATAATCTTATTACTAGAGTGTTTCATTTACAATATATGTGTTGTGCCTGATCTAAACATGACTGTTTGGAATTAGCTGTTTGCACTGCCAAATTATTATTTCATTTAAAGTTAAGGCAAGTTGCTGTATATGTTGTACATTTGATCTATTACACCTATTTTAAATTATTTGATATATTAAAATTCTGAAATCATCCAAAACTTCAAGCTCTAGAAAGTGATTCTAACAACGATTTGATTTATCAGTTACCTTGGATTAAACATTCACCACTGAGTATTTCAACACCTGATTTTGAGCTACTCACCGAGGCCGTGTTCTGCCGGAGAGCTTGTTTGGCGAAGCAGGTGACGTGGTCAATAACCGGAGAAAAGTTGGTGGGACCCCAGAGCTTCAGCTGGGGTAGACACTGCTGATAGGCCTGCACCACTCCCTCTATGCCTGCAACACGTGCACACACAAACATACATATGGCAGCACAGTGCAGCATTGATAAAGGTAGTGCTCTTGTGACAAGTGTACACCTACCTGCACAGAATGGATTTGCTGGATTAAAATTGATGGGAAACTCATGGGAAACCTGTGCGAGGAAATCAAATCTTTAGAAATACAGTCAGTGACAATTTTACACCTTTTACACCTCGGATTTTCAAATAGAAGTCTGAAAAACGGTGTCAACTTCATCTCATAATTTGCGTGTTCCATCACATAGACAACAATAATTAAGCTATTTTCAAATTACAGTTGATTGCCAGGCAAGGTAAATGAAAAATACAACATTATCTCTTAGGCCAGGAACATTACATTTAAACCAGTCTACATTAATTTACTTCGACATATCCAACTGGTTCATTGGAGAAAAGTGAGAGCACAGGAAGTAAAACCTCATCGTGTCCTAAAATTTGAGTTTTTCACACCTGCCAGGAGGGAGGGATCTTGGCTCCAAAACCAAAGACAGGAAACATTTTGTTACTACACAAAAAGACACACAAAATAAAAGGTATAAGTAAACCATCAGCACATATTGAACAAAATCCAGAAAAGTGTGACTAGTGTTGCAAGAAATAGTATCTAAATAATTTGATAGTGGCATTGATAAGTAAACAAATGTAAAAGAAAATATTCTTGGTTTAGTATTTAATACAATAAAATAATCCAACTAAATAGTATTCATAGTCTTGCAGTGAAACACATGAGGTGCCAGTTAACACCAGTTAAACTGACATTCCAACACTTTAACACTTCTGAAAGTTTTTTTCGAGACATATGACAATATTTGGGGGTAAAAAAATTCAGAAACCAAATTTAATGAAATATAAAGAGCTATGAAGAAAAGAAAACACAGATACAACCAAATATATATCGGAACTCAATTAACGGAACATTTGTATGTAAAATATAAACATAAATGCGCATCTTTTCTGCATTGTTTAGACTGTAAAATACAAGTTTTCATAAACATAAACACCAACACTGATACGTCTTTGAAAGGCTCATATTGTCCTTAAAAACAGAACACAACAGACTGTTTAGTAGAAAGTAGTTCCAGGAAAATCGGTTCCTAAGGTTTATCATTGTCAAGTTAAGTTAACAAGTTAAGTTTGGGTTTACCTGTCATAGTCCTGGATGACATTACCCACTGCCCAGATGGCTGCCAGGTATTCGTTGTAGCCATCAGGGTTGACGTAGTGGAGGGAGCGTGGAGAGCTTGGATCCCCGTTAGATCCTGTGAAGTCAATGGCGATCTAGGCCAGAGCCGAGAGAGGTTACGGGTCAAGACGTCCTGAATCTCTCAGTGATCACATGCAAACATGAAATATGTCACATCTCGTGTCCAATGTTTCCAAACTCACAGTGAAGTTGATCTGACAACCGCCCATAATATAATCCAGGAAGGTGTAGTCCTTCACCAACTGAGAGAGCAAAAGATGTGTGGACGCAGCAGCAGAAAATATACTGACTGACAGAGATCAAGTTAAAATGTAGACGTCTTAAAAGTCACAATTTCTAACCCATTACCTGGCAGCGCTTGACGCAAATGACCCCAGAGTTTTTATAGTTTTTCTTCTTTAACTTTTTCGGGTTTATGCACTCGAATTCAGCCTGCAAGTGAGAAGACAAGTCATATTTAAGCCACGTATTAATAAATAACAAGGCCTTGTATTGGTGGGGCTGGAATCAACACACAGACACATAAAAAGGTCTCACCGGGAAAATGTGGGTTCCCACTTGCAACTCTGCAAGTGTGGTTTGAAAGCTTCCAATGAGATCATGGGAGCCATTGACGCGATGGTCGTAACAGTACACCTGAGGACGATGAGAGAAACTTACTGCAACAGGTGACGCAGTTTTTCTACAGCCATTACGAACACTGCTGCTTATATTCATCTTAACATAGATTTCAATTGTATTTAATATGAATGTGTTTCAATAGGTTAATGATAAAAAAACATTGGTAAAAAATGTTTAT
This sequence comes from Verasper variegatus, assembly GCA_026259375.1. Taxonomy (NCBI): domain Eukaryota; kingdom Metazoa; phylum Chordata; class Actinopteri; order Pleuronectiformes; family Pleuronectidae; genus Verasper; species Verasper variegatus. Next base: position 5,643,467 of record CM048056.1, read on the forward strand.
CTACATATTTTTAAGACTACTAGAGAAAATCCTCCCGTACTTCATTTACAAGCTCTTCAGTTCATCGTTGGGTCAGAAATATATAATACTTACTTAAAGGTGTGTGTAAGATTTAGGTGAAAGGGATCTATTGGCAGAAATTTGATATAAAATAATCCTAGTGATGTTTTCACTGATGTGTTTCATCTAAATTCTACAAATTGTTGTTTTCTTTACTCTAGAATTGGCCGTTAATATTTAAATACTTTATATTTACATCTGGAGCTGGTCCTCTCTACGGAGGCTGCCATGTTATTTACAGTAGCCCAGACTGGACAAACTTAACACCTTTTGAGTTTTTATGACAACTGAAGGCTAGCACAGGTTCTCTTTCATGTTTGGAAGGGGAGGGGGATTTGAGGGGTATTCAACTGCAACATGGAACTTCAACACTATTGGTCCCTAAATTCTACACAATGAACCTTTAATAAAATCATGGTGGTCACTTACATCCGCTAACATCAACTGTACCTGCTAACACCTGCCAACATATACTGGTAGTTGGTAACTTATCTTACCTTCCAATGTACAAGGGATATTCACCATCTAGTCCTAAATTCTAAAATCATAACATAATACACATCTGTGGTCAGCAAGAGAGATTCCTCATTTAGTAATACTAGTCAAACCCTATGGTAAATTATAAAGGTCGCACTTCACATGCACAAATAACCAATTATGTTTCACTATCAGTGTAAACCATAGACTGAACATAAAGATGGCTGACATGACTACAATGCATGCTGGTATATATTGCTCAGTTAGTAACTATCTGTTGAAAACTACTTTTCACGATACCCTTTCGGAAACAATGAGTCCGCTATATTGGCTAGAACTAAATTCGCTCAACATTTGTTCAGCATTACAAAATGGCAAACTCACTAAATAGGGACTATGTCATGATTAGTGACTGATTTCAGACACAAGTGTTCCTGTTCAGACTCCTGTGGTTGTGATTAGATATTTGTTGCTATAAAAATGAGGCCAAAGGTGATGATTGACTGGCTCCAAATGACCCGCATTCAGGATGGTTTAGCTTCATTTTAATTTTCACAGGAAGAAGTGCAGACGTCCATCTTTATGTGCAGTCTATGATGTAAACAGTAACTAAGCTGAGTGTAAAGAACATAGCAAAAAATGCACACCTTTTTGTGATGACATCATTAGTCGTGCATGCACACTCACATCCAGCCAGGCAGCAAGCAGCACTTTAAGATGGACAGGGGGAAACAATGCAATCAGAAAATGTAGAATTAGTTAGTTAGAGTAAATCAAGCCAACAGAAGAAGCTCAGAGCAGTTTTGTGGGGGTAGTTTAAGGAAACACATCACGTTAATAGGCTGCATTTTACGGATCAGAGAAAAAAGACATTCACCTTAATCGGCTTCTCCACATCTCCTCCACAGAGCGATCGCATCGAGATGCGGAAGGGTCTCCATATTGGGTTTAGGTTGTTGTACACAACCTACATAAACAGGTTAAAATGAACCACATGTCCACAACAGTTCAATGCAAGCAAGCGAATGAGCCGTTGGTGAATGTGTGCACCTCTGTCCTGTGAGCCAGCTGCCAGCCGGTCTCTGTCTGCTTGTAGAACTCCAGGAAAGGGTCGGACCACCACAAATACTGAACAAGCACATCAGATTAATAACACACAGCATTTACAGGTAATGGAAATTAAAAGCCAGTTGAAGGCACAATGTCAGACCTAAAATGAGCTTCAGTACCTTTTTGTCCATCCTGCGGCCCGACACCTCAAAATCAGCCACTCTGGTGTCTGTTATTTCTTCAGCACAGATCTATTGGAAATAAAGGAATTAAAACCCTTCAGTTTTATATTTTGGACCATGTAGTAATGAGAGATAACTTACATTCAAAGCATGTTCATATTTTAAACCCACCCATAAGTCATATACTAACAAGAGACAAGCAATGAATAGTAAGAAATGAATTGGGATTAATTGTCTTCGTATTTACATGTAGCTTCAGCAAATATTCAGGTCCTTCACTCTTTCCACACTTTATTAGGTTAAATTAAACTGAATTTGTATCCATTTAAAATTGATCTACAACACATTTAAGTAAAGAGTCTGTTTACTTTCTGAAGCCACTGTACATCGTACTGTACATTACTGTTTTACTTCTTGCAGTTCTATAAAAGTATTTTCAGTGATAATCCCTTCGAACTTCACTGGGTTTTGTGCCATTTTTCATTTGGGGTTCAAACTTGGGTTTTGTTAAATTGAAGAAATAAGAAGTTCGACATAAGGTTTTAATTGAGATTTAAAACTGAGTTTCTGCTTCAAAGTATGTGCAGTACACGCAAAATAAAAGGTGTTAGAGACATAAGTTAAACCCATGGGACAAACAATAGTACAGTGTCATGTGAGGGTATATTGGGGCCACAGTGAAGAAATTAAGAAATAAAAATCTTGAGATTTTGAGAAATAATGTCATAATATCACGAGAAAAAAAAGTCAATAAGCACCAAGGAGACCCGGTCCTCGCCAGAGTTCCACTTCTTTCGGATCCAAAATCTTGAACCAACCTCATTGTTTCTTGAGAAACAATGAAAGGCCTTTGAATATCACGCCCCTGTAACCAACAATGCAGTCAACTGAAAAGTTCCACCACATCAGAGGCACTTCCCTCCAAGTCTGTGTGGTTCTTTCTTCTCTGCGAATTTATTCTTCACATCTCGTTTTTTTTTCCCCTAAAAGTGGCCCTAATACTCACTTATATCTCCACGCCTTCTCAAACCTTATGACTTTGTACAGCACTTGTACAAAAAACTGTGTACATGTTTGTCTCTAGCACTCAGCACTGATGGAAGTTCACATTTTGTGAATAAAAAACTCTCATCTGTTTATCTATGTTCTCTTTTCCGTCCAGTGTCTCTGTGTGCAGGAGGAGAGTATCTCATTCACAGCTGAGCACCTACATACGTCTATTAGAGAGGAGGAAAGAGCCCACTCACTGTTATGGTCCCCCGACCTGCAGGCCTCTTGTCTGTCAGCAACAGAGATCGAGTCAGCTGCTTGCTGGAAACAATCTGAACACAAAACACACTGCGTCACACGACGCAGGAAAATGTGCAGGGAGGAGCGAAGATTTGTGTTAAAACCGCACATGGTGACGCTCACCTGACCCAGGGTGCATTCAAGCTCCCCCAGAAAATCATCATCGCTCAGGTCATAGGTATTGTTGTCGATGTCATACACGCAAAACTTCAGCTTCTGCACCATCTCGAAATAGTAGTCGACGACAAACTTCTTGGCAAACTTTGGATTCAGGCAGTTCAGGATCATCTCGGTGCGTCCATACTGATTCACAAGGAAACAACACATATCTAGTGTAAGCTCAAGTCAGAGGGCTTTGGCTACATCTGCAATCTGTGAGAAGTGTGTCAAGCTGATTTCAGAAATGCAGTTTCAGGACATTTTCATGAAACTTTCCAGAGGGCCGTATGTGAGAATGCAAATATCAGAGTCAGTTGCTCTGAACATTTTCTGGAACTGTTTCTGCCGGCCCCCTGGTAAAATATCCGGAAAATGTCTGCGTGAGTCCATGTGAGAATACAGCGGGAAAATGTCCTGAAAATGTCAAAGCGAGTGGATGTGTCAGTGACATTTCTAACTGATAAAAACAAACAACAATACAACTATACAACTCCAGATGAAAAGGAGGTGCCGTGCATAAGATTCAAGAGTTTTGGGCCATAAGGTCCGACACCGGTGTTAACGTGCTGTTCTCAACAATCTGCTACATTCCTTATATGTGACAGGCAAACTCCAGACAATGTTTGGACTCAATTTTATGGAGTTCATCTCTGATAGATCCATTGATATCCTCAGCTTAAGTTTCCAGATTCAGGCCCAGTAAATTCAAGAGTAACGCTGAACTGTTCATCAGTTACAAAGACCTAAAAGTTGGTAAAGCCAGTGTTTATCTCCAACATTCAGCGAGGAAATGCAAAACATATCAAGCCTTCTAAAGAGAGTTTGGTGTATTTGTTTTTTAGAAGCAGCTCTTCTGGTGTAGGAAGCTGGGAGTCATGGGTAATTTAACCGAATACAGACCTCATACCAGTGGGAGCCTGAAGTGTTGATGTACAAGGCACACAGAGGATCAGACTTGGAGAAGACGTCCATGTCCAGGAGGTTGTCACAGGAGATGGTCAGCTCCACCTTAGTGGCCCATTGGGTGACTCCTGGGGCTGAGGCTCCCCCTGAGGCCATGGCAGCTTATCACACAAATAATGTCAGAGAGATGAAGTGGAAACACTCATGTACTGTACTTGAACACTTTTGTTTTAAATATTTTTGCTGCTTACAACTTCTACTCGGAATGGCTTTTAATTGATCCGTTTTTTTCCAATACTTAATTTTGTATCTGCTGTCCTTGATTTAATATATAATTTGTTATATATAATTTTAATTTGAACTTCCTCTTGAATAGATGTTTGTATTCTTGTGTGTTCCTCTTCGTGAAGCACCTTGTAATGGCTTTTTCTTGTGCCAGTTTGCTCCAAGGCTATTGTATCAACAATATAATAGGTGCCTAGTAGTAAATAACAATAGAATGAATAATGTTAACAATAAAATAAGCAAGGTACATGAGACAGAGAAACTAATAATAGACTAAAGAGGCACTAAGTAGAAGTGATAAGGGAGAAAGTAATATGGGATTTTACACCTGATATTGAAATATTGCAAATGATATTGAAATATTGCACCTGATATTGAAATATTCCACCTAATATTGAAACATTGCGCCTAATATTGAAATATTGCAAATAATATTGAAGTTTTGCTCATTATATTGACATTGGCACATGATATTGAAATAAAAAATATGATGAAAAAGACAATATATTGAATATAATATAAAAATGTCTTAGCAATATTATAATAAATACTTCACAACATTTCAGATATAACATATATTTAACGTTGCTTAATGCTTGGCAGAGAGAGAGAGAGAGAGACTGGCTGGTTGAAGAGAGAGAGACAGACTTGATCAGTAGGTGGCGCTATCACTAACACTGCATACACACTCATAGGTCTCTTCACGTCAGGGCTCTGATCATGTGACAGAATGTGAGAAAAAAATATATAGTTTTGGTTTCAGTTGGTTTTGAGCTCAGGACCAGTGGATCACCAAGTCAGCGTCTCAACCCACTGGTCCAATCACGCTGTTAATCAAATCATCGAAAGTTGCTTATCTAAAGAGTTCAAAAGTCCCACTCTGAAAGACAAAGACAATGTTAAAGTCCTGCCCGCACCTGGACTTGACCTCACCACCTCCCCTGCTCTACCCACCACGCTACATAGGCCTCCTGTATGTTAGAATTACACAAATTTGTGGGAGGAGAAGCGCGCCGAAAAATAGATGGAGGAAAAAGTAAGAATGCGCGTTGCGCCCTGCAATGCATTGTGCCTAATGGCCGGCACCCCGAGGTAATGCACCGCAGGGCGAGGCACTAGGCATCCATAGTAAGAGAGTAAAAGAGTCTGGACAGTGACATGCGGGTGTGGTGTGGTGGGCGTGGTGGGTGTGGCGGCCTCCTGCAGCAGAACTAACACCACCAGCCACACCAGTGAAGCACAGACGTGTTGTCTCGTGATCTATAAAGCGCCTCGGACTTATTTACCTGTTTACTTGTTGACAGGCCGAATCCCGAAGCGCCTGCGGTGGTTCGGGAGACGTTTGTCTGACAGGAACAGCTGAGCAGCGGGAGCGGAGCCGCCCGGAGATCCCCCCTCCTCCTCCTCCGGCCTCAGGCTCCCAGCGGCTCGCTCTCTTCCTCCGGGGCTAATCCCGCAGCTATTGTGTCTCTGCTTACTTCGGACTGCGCGACTGACATGTTACACTGACACCGGACCGCACAACAGCCTGGATAGTGTTACCGCGGAACTAAAACGAGTGGCGCTTGTTTCCCGTCGACTCCATACGCGGGGGGCACAGAGTTCCCCGGGCTGCGTTCAAGAGAAACATTGATTTTAGCCGCTAATAGACCCCCCCCCCGTTTAAAAACTACGTAAAATTACAATCTGGAAAACATAAACAACGAGTTACAACAAGTTATGTGAATTTAACTCAACAAGTCACAAGGTTAAGACACTAAAACGAGAAGCAGGTATGTCGTTCAGCAACGTTTTCCTTTCGTGCTCTTGAATGCTCCTTGCTACAACTGTATATAAATAACCAGGGGTTCGAGGGTTTGGAACTTGGACCTGATGGCGGCTCGGGTGTTGACGCGGTTTGTGAGCAGGGCTTTACCTCAGGTGTCCGGTGCTAAAGGCGCCGGTGTCCGGAGAACACACCGGGCTTACTGGACCTCCTCCAGGGGGACCGCTGCTGCTCTGACCGTAAATAACACCCGGCTTCATTCTCACACACTGTTGTTTTCTCACCTGTGCGAGTGTCGCGATGTATCGGTATTTGCGATAACCGCGATATCCAAAAACGATATGATGATATATTGTTATCATTGAGAAACATGTGACAACATCAACCCAGCACCTATTACATAAGGACAGTTTCTTAAAGGTCCAGTGTGTACGATTTAGGTAAAACGGATCTATTGGTAGAAATTTAACACGAGTTTCATCTAAATTGGGGGAATTTATGTTTTTCTTTACTCTGGAATGGGCCATTTATCTTTAAATACTTTATATCTACATAGGGAGTGGGTCCTGTCAACCGAGGCCACCGTGTTTTTTTTACAGTAGCCCAGACTGGACAAACTAAACACCCCTTTGAGTTTTTATGAAAACTGATGGTTACCAAAAGTTCTCTTTCATGTTTGAAAGGTGAGGGTGAGGTGAGGGGTGTTCAGCTGCAACATGCAACTCCACCACTTTATGTCACTAAATTCTGTGACCGGTTCACTTGCTTTTGGGGCCCAATATAGTTAACATGAGGAACTCAGACTAGAAACATCACTGTTTGATGTAAAAGCAAACTAAAATAATACATTATTTGAAGTCAACTTGTCTTTGACTTCAAATAATGTATTATTTTAGTTGTTGCCTTCTTTTTTTTCTTTAATACAACTTTGTAATAGCAACTTCAAATTATTATTTGAAGTTGCTATATAAAATTATGAAAGAATGTTCCTTGAAGACTTCCACCAAGGACTATACAGAAGATACAGTAGATAGCGCTAATGCACCTTGATGGTTTTTTTTGCAAGCTGCAAATAAACCGAACAAACAGTTCTAGCTCCTGAGGGCTTTGCAAAGCTGCTGCTGCTGCCGTTTAGTAGGTGAGAGGTTAGCAGCAACTCCCTCATTAGAGCAGGTTCAGTTTATGGTTTAACTTCTTTGTAGTTTGTCAAGCTACCCACAGCCCCTCAGGTTACGTCGGGGTCAACTCATGCTGATACTCGTAAAAACACCAGAGAACTTCTTTAACTCTGTAACCTGTGACCACCTTTATGCGCACAGAGCGGAAGCGTTGCGCTCGTCCTTGGGCTGCCTGCTCTCTCCTGCCTGGGGTATGAAGCATATCACTGGGTGCAGAGTTCAGCCGTGCTCCATGCTTCAGGAAAAGGTAGTTGGCAAACTGTTACATGGCACATTGTCCAAACACGGATTCCAGCATCATCACAGAGAATGGGGCAACTGTGGTGGCCCTGAAGTGCAAAACGCAAAATGAGAACACACTCTGTCCATGTGATGGTGTGATGATACGTTGGTGGGGTTACTTATTTGTGTTTTGTCATTTGTTCACGATTTGTTGTTGTGTGTCCTTAATTCCTGTTGTGTTTTGTGAGTTGTTTTTGTTTTCTTATTTGCTTTTATGTTTTGTCTTTTTTTTTTTTTTTTTTATGATTTTGTTGTTGTGTTTTCCTATTTGGTGTTGTGGTTTGTGATTTGTTGATATAAATTGCACTTCAGGGCCACTGCAGGAAACTACCAAATGTTCACATTTTAAGAATTTGATTTTGCTTAAACAAATCAAAAAGTGGTTTGATGTCAGTCAAGTCTGAATGAGTGAAGAGTTGATGGATTTTTGACAGATGTTAAGACTTCATACTTTTAATGGCTTACTTTAAATAAACGTGTGATTTATTTGTTATTGAATTAACTGTGTGTGTGCGTGTGCGTGCGTGCAGAGGAGGTTTTGGAGCAGGCCGACTACCTGTACAGCTGTGCCGACACAGAGAAGCTCTACCAGCTGCTGCTGCAGTACAAAGACAGGTGAGGAAGCCACTAGGGGGCACCAAAGCAAAAGATTTCAAACACTCACTACATCTATAATTATCAGACAGTGATTAACTGCTTTGTCACACACACTCCATCTGTATACACTCATGTCCACCCAGTGATGAGGCAGAGGTCCTGTGGAGGCTGGCCCGGGCGTCTCGGGACCTGTCCCGCCTGCCCAACATGGAGGCCAAGCGGAAGAAGCAGCTAATAAACGAGGCCTTTGAATATGCCAGGAGGGCATTGGAGAAAGACGACCAGTGTTTTGCTGCCCACAAAGTAAGACGGTGGTTTCAGTTTCTCCATATCTTCTTCCCGGACGGATTAACCTTAGGCAACAGAATGTTTATCACTCCTTTTTTATGAGAAAGTTTGTTGTGTTTTTAATAAGAGCCTTCACACTGTCAGCTATGTTCCTCTCCTGACACAGTGGTATGCTGTGTGCCTCAGTGACATCGGGGATTACGAGGGAATCAAAGTGAAAATCGGGAACTCGTACATCATCAGGGAACATGTAGAGGTGAGAGGACAGCAGGTCCGAGCAGTGTTGCATCACTGTATCACGACTAATTATATCCTGAAGTGAAACGTGTGTCTTTTTCCCAGAGGGCCATCAAGCTCAATCCCAAAGATGCCACTTCCTTACACATCTTGGGTCACTGGTGAGTTGTTCTTTATTTTTGGGGGATTTAAAGTTAGAAACAGCCATGTCTGTTTTAGATTTGACACCTCTGCATGTTTCTCCTGAGACTGTGGAGGGTTAAGGACCTGACTCTGGCAGCAGTCAAGACTCTTCAGACTCTTGAAGTGTCAACAAAAAACAATAATTTGACACCATTTGAGGCACAAAGAATTAAAAGAAAATAAACCTTGTTAACCCCCCCAAACACAAACAAAATGTTCTTTCCAAGGGGAAAATACTGCTGCTGGTTTTAATCTAGACCCCCAAAACATCCCTTCAGTGTTGTGTTTCCCCTCGGTTGCCAATCTGAGTTTAAAGAGTGCGACGTGACTGTGTTGTGTGGCCGACAACAGTTCACATCCACAAATCAAAGGGCTGCACACGAACTGCTGCCTTTTCTTAGTTCTAATGATCATGGATGATTGTAAACCATATTTAATCCACTCTCAACTAGCTTCGGGATTGACGACTCTGGCCGTGTCCTGCAGTTAAAATTGATCCTGTACATCGACTGTATATAAAGATAGAGTCTCCACTTCCTCCCAATATCAAGATATTGAGCCCAAATACAAAAGCTGACAACTTGCACATTTGGAGCCAGTGTCTGCATCTCAGTGATCGAGGATGGAGTTACGGTATAGCAAGGTCCCCATGATAACACATGTTCCAGCAATTCTCATAGCATCAAAGAAGTATCTGGACTGGCACATATTCATAGATATCTGTTCCCTTAATATGCCCCGATTATTAATTTTTTTTTCATTAAGATCCATGAATTATTTTATGGTAAAATGTTGAAAACCGCCATATCTAGCAATTTTTACGAAATTGATTAAATTAAAAATAACTGGATCCAGATCTGCAAAAAACATATAATGGGTTCTTCCCTGACTCATACTGCATCCTTCCACCCAGTTTCATGGTAATCCATCCAGTAGTTTTTCCTAATCCTTCTTACAATCAAACTGACATGGGTCTCCTTGGTGGAAATAATTAAAACCAAATTTACTGGAAAAGTAAACGCATGAATTACCAAAAATGATGCAAAGCAAATTTATATGACGTGTACTTGGACATTTTACTTTAGTCCATGTTCCATCTGCTAACTTGGAGTAGGCTGGGTTCATGATTTATACTGCAGCCAGCCAACAGGGGGCAATCAAGACACTATATCTTCAATTTCAGGGAGATGTCATGTCATCTGACTTTATCTACAGTTTATGTTCCTGTTTTTATGACAACTGGAGGCTACCACAGGTTCTCTTTCATGTTTGGAAGGGGAGGGTGAGGTGAGGGTGAGGTGAGGGGTGTTCAGCTGCAAAATGCAACTTCCAACTAGATGTCACTAAATCCTACACACTGAACCTTTAAAAGTTCTCAAACAATAGATATGAATAATTCAAACGGGACTTTTAAACAACGACTTTGAAGTAGTTTTTCAGGTCAAACACGCACTGTACCTCACTGTGTGTAAACGGAACTCTATGTTTGATTAGATGAAAACTCCTCAGGGCAGCGTTGAGGCTTTTATTCTGGTCAAATTATCCTCGTGTCTCGTCTTTCTTAGGTGCTTCGCTTTTGCCGAGCTGCCGTGGTATCAGCGCAAGGTGGCAGAGGCCCTTTTTTCCTCCCCACCTGTGTCTACCTACGAGGAGGTGAGGCCTCCTCTGTCTTCATCACTCGTCACGTCCCACTTACATGAAGTCGGAGCTGAAAAGCATATCAGTTATGTCACTAGAATAAACAATCTTCTACACAGTCACATTTTTCTGTCTTTCTCTTTCAGGCTTTGGAATTCTTCCTGAAAGCTGAAGAAGGTGGGTAAAAAACAGCTGCATACTATTGGACTCACTGTGGCGGCTTGCTCAAAGTCTCTTGCCACTACGCTTGCAAATGACGCCTTCAGAGGTTTGAAACGCACATAAATCTCAAAAAGTGTGTGCTCTCTGTTCTTCTCAGTTGATCCTGACTTCTACAGTAAAAACCTGCTGATGCTGGGGAAGACCTACTTGGCCATGAAAGACCAGCAGAAAGCTCTGATGTGGTTAACCAAAGCTAAAGAATACCCTGCTCACACACCGGAAGACAAAGACGTGTGTGCAATAATGAAATGATTTTACTGTGTGAACATCTGGTAAATGTTGAAATACCTCAGGGAATATTGTGAACAGCTGGTTTACAGTTTGTCTTCTCCTTTTTGCAGGTCCATAAAGAAGCCGTCAACCTGCTGAAGAGACTAGGATGACACAGACCAGGACTGTTAATAATTCCTTTCTCTCTTATGGTTAGTGTAGTTAATTCCCAATAGAAGAATAAGTGACCTTGCACACAGGAACCCCTCATGCCTTTGAGTCAATAAGCCAGAATCTGTATCTGAAAAATCAGTTTTCACTAGAAAGGATGTTTGAGATATTTAATAACCAAACTGTAACAAGTAGCTGTTTCTCCAGTTCGAGTTTAGTTTTTTTTTTCACTGTTATCCCAGACTTGTTTTGTCTTTTTTTAACATTTAATTCATTCCTGACTGGTGAAGACTTTTTAAATCTACTTGTACCGAATGTATTTCCTTGGTCACTGCTTCTGCTGCAACTGATAATTTATAATTCAATTAGAATTGAGTTTTTAACTCTAAAGTGGTTTTGTCTGGTCAGTCTGCATCTTATTCCCCAGATAATAAGGTAGCCTAATTTCAATTCAACAATCGGGTTGTAATCTCTTTGTGTTAAAAAGAAAGAAGCCATGAGCAGCAACAAGCAGGTTTGAGGAAACTGAGCAGTCACTGAAGCTGCTTTAAATCAGATTAATCTTAACACACACACACACACACATCTGGTCAATACACTGTACAATAAATCCAATGTGGAGCCCACTGAGGAAAACTACCTCAGTGCTCATCTACATTTTTCCTTCCAATTAGCAAAGGTAAAAGCTTTGGAGTTCATGGCAGATTTATGAAAACAGAGAAGGTTAATGCACAATTACAACAATAGACCTCAAGTTAACTCAATCAGTGGAATCTGATTTCAGATATGGGCCTGCAGCTCTCACTCTTCTTGGCATCAGTCATGGACAAACTGATTACTTCAACTGATGGTTCAGAAATGAATTCAGGGCAGCTATAAAGATGGTCAGATACACTAAATATGCTTCTTTCCAGAGGCAAAATCCATCGAAGATCGTTATATTTCTCTTTTATAAACCAGAATAAAAAAACTTTCCCTTGGTTCTTATTGTGAATCCTGAGCTGAAGGCCTCTAATCCCATCTCACCAAGAAAAAAAGACAGCAGGCGTGCTCACCGAGGGGAGTTTATTCAATTTATTTGTATCTCATAAATCCATCTCTCTTCATTTAAAATGGGTGAAAGCAGATTAAAAATGAATCTTCTATACACATCGTCTCCAGTAAAGGGGCATTCTGTACAGTGTAGGTGGTGTTTACAGTGTGTATCTACATGCGATATGTTACAGTCTGGATGAGTTTCAGGCGCCTTGAAGCGCAGTCGGCAGAGTTTCAGTGCCAATAAAACAGTCGTCTTGAAACAGCTGCACCGCTCCAGGTCACGTAACGTCTACTTCCTGGCTGTGATCAGGTGACCTGAAACATCCCGTCTATTTCTGATAAGATCAAAGGCATCACAGATTTCCATCAATGGAGTGGTGGCTCTGTGTAATTAATTATAATATTTAAGTACTTTATTTACTTTCATTATCTTTATACAATGAATATTCACATACAGTTGATTTTCTTTGATTACAGGTTTCTGTTCAAAAGGAAGCACAAAGTTATGCGGCTTGAATTCTCTTTAAAAGTCAGCTCCTTTTGCTACAGTAAATGTTTGTCTTGACACAGGCGTCCCCTCCTCCTCCTCCTCCTCGCTGCTCTTCCTCAGGGACATCATGTTATATACAAGACTGATAACTTGACTTTAATCACAAGCCCCCTTCTAGAAAAGGTCTAAAGCAGCTTGCTGCTGTTCGCAGTGATCCGGAGAAACACAATGCTGTAGAAAACAAGGAGAATGGCCTGCCACTGACAAATCAGTTTGTTTGTTTTGTTTTAGACCACTGACCGAAAGAATAAGCACCAGAGTTCTCACTTAGAAACAATGGAGTCAGACTTGACATTTTGAAAAAACAAATAGCACATCCCCTGAAGCATTAGTGGAAGAGAGGATCAGGCAGAGAAAAGGTATAGGTGGCCGAGACGTCTCACACAAGCACATTAAAAGGAAAACAGGAATGCAAACCACACAACACAACCACAAAAGCTACACAACGAAAACACAATCACATCAGAAGTGAGTGACAATGGATGTTGACAATGTTGACGGGCTGAGTGAGTCACTTCCAGTTGTAGTTGTGTTTCTGTTGTGGTCACTTTTGCAGTTGTGTTGTGGCGTTTGCATTCGGATCCCTTGTGTGAGACGTCTCAGCCACCGTATAAAGGCGGAGCAAACAACAACGCACATTGATGCAGTGCATCATCAGGCTTCAGACAGACCTCAGGCTTCCACTGTGAAATGATTCCACTCACTCACACTCACACAATCTGGTCTGTGGCACGTTAGTGTCGCTTTAATGGTTAATTAAACAAACAGTGACATTCGAGGACATTGGCTGACTTGATAAGGACTTATGTTTTGTAATCATGCCAGGAGTTCGCATCTAAGAAGCCGACTACAGCTCCTTTCAGTACACATGTAGATGTAGAGAAAGGAAAACATTCTAGTGAATGTATAGATGGTCTTTTTTGGACTTAATCACAAAATAATCATGTTTCCTTTTATATTAATGGTTAAATTCATCATCTAGCGTGATACCTCCAGCGGAGACCATGAAGTAAATGTGATTTCTATGTCTGGTGCTCTGTAAACCACAGCGGCTTCACAGACTGGAGACACTTCCAGACTCCAAGAGGTAACAAAAGAGAATCTGCCAAGTGTTCAACAACTGTTTTCAGTCTTTTTTTTTCTTTATTGTGATGATTTTCCAAACAGCTTGTTGTATTAAATAAAAAGCTGCAGTTCTTGTTATCATTGTGTGCATTGTTTGCAAAGCTGAAGCAGCAGGCTGCTGTCTAGGTGGCCTGGAACAAGTCCAGTGTCTCTAGCTTAAACATCCGAACCACAGGCTCCACTGACACCACACACACACACACACACACACACTTTCATATTTTAATTTAGAATATTTTCCTTTTCCTATTCATTTTTGATAGAGTAGCTTTTGTGCAGGAGCTTTACACTGCACTGTCTTTTTTCCCTGACTCATGTTTTGATCCCAAACAGGACAATAGTTTTCACAACCACTGAGGATTAGTCTCCTCTGCCTCTGCTTCAGTCCATCCTGAACACCTTCAGCTGGAGAAGGTAAAAAAAAAAGCTCATTCAGAGACAGAGCGATCCATACTACATGTCTGTATCTGTGGTGGTGGTGATGGTGATGATGGTCATCGTCCCAGGCAGCCATGCAATCACGCAAAAAAAACAAAACAACAACTAACAATTACTATGGGTCCAACAGGGAAAGAAAGAAATTCAGGCACCAGACCCCAATACTACTCTTACATTTTTATAAGCTCTATAGAACTAGAGCTTTAAAAGTAGAATGTGCTTCTACAATAAAATCCTCTCAAAAACGCTTTCAGTCAGTTTTAAAAAAGCCAGTCAGCAGTGGGGAGGAAATAAAAAAAAAAATCAGGACTTCTGTTTTCAATCAGATGCGCAAATAAAAATGCTTAAATTCTTGCATATTTCACGATTGGGTATCATATAATATATGAGGGACTGCAGCAAATCAATGCTGCAAATTAAAATTTGGGTTAAAATGAGAAAATAGCTTATATACATTGGTGGGTTTCTTGTGCAATTATGTTTTTTAGTTTGTTTTACTTGAATGATTAAACAGCAAAGGGGGAAGGAGAGAAATAGACGAGGACTCCGCCCTCTATTCTTGGCCAAATCCTTCCGTCTCCTCGATGGCAAAGAGCAGCTTCTCTTTCAGCTGTTCAAAGCTTTTGTAGGGAGGCAAGTCCAGACGGTTAAAACTGAAAAGACCAAAAGTGAAGACCAAAGATCAGTATAAACAAGCACAATGAAACATTTACTGGTTAGAAGCTGTGTTCCAAAACCCTGATTACATATTATCAAAGGGATATTAAGAGCTTCCTTCATTAATTGTGATGCCGCTCCAATCAGTGTCTAATTTACTACTTATTTCTTCCACTGTTTTCCTCCTGCATCATGCCATCATTCCCATTCATTATCTATTTCACTGATTGAATTATAGCTAACCTAATTTGTGTTAATCCTCGTGAAAAGTAATATAATTAAGTAACATCTGGGCTTCACTCACCACGTGTGGCTCCGAGGAAGCCACGTTTCCTTCCCCACCTTCTCAATGCAGAACTTCTGGGGCCCGTTGCTTCCTGCAACGCAAACAAAAATGAGAGGTGAGAACGCAGCTGTCCGAGTCAGCTGTGCCAGATATTTTCTGGAAACTTTCCCCGTAAAAATGTCACAGTGATCCCATGTGAGAATACAGAAGGACAATTCACAGGGTGCGAGTTGATGACGGATGGGAAAAAAAGAGGTGTCACACGCATTGAAGATGCAAATGAAGACAGTTAGATTCAAGCACTTTTGGTGATTTGGCCTGACGCCGGTGTTGATGCGTTTTGTGAACAAAAAGGATTTCAACAGGCGGATTTACATGTCCATTTACATGTCCTGCCTACTGCACGCTCTGCCCATGTTCCGCACATTCTCCAGAAAATTGGCTCAAGACATTTTTCGGAGCTGGCTATAATCTGCTCTTCAACCTCTGACACATTCAGTCTCAGCTTAAATCTGAACAGGTTTACAGTCTGTGTAAAAATAACTGTGTGGGATATACAGTACAGCCCTTTAAACACATTGTGGCCAAAGTTAAGGGTATACAAAAGTAAATGGACACTTCCTTGGCAGCCGTGTCGTTTCAACATTAGTTCAGGGAGAAAGAAGCTCAGATGTGGCTCAGAGTTGACTGACAGTTGTCATTTAGATAGAGCTGGAGTTGTCTGCAAGTATGAGGAGTGAAGAGGTGACTGGATAAGTGGAGAAGATAATAATGAGGCTCAAAAGGGGGAAGACATGGCAGAGAGAGAGGAATAAATAACTGCACAACAAGTCAAGAACGCTGTCCAGAATGGAGACAGAGAAGCTCCCTAATCAATGAGCAAGAGAAAGATTTAATGACAAAAACCTAAGAGGATTCACCACAAAATACAAACCAGTGGTAAACCTCAAAGAGACCAGGCTGCGATTCACAAATACAGAAAGAAAACAGCGGCTGACAAAATGATGAGAAAAAAGAAGCAGCTCATGAGCCAAAGCTGCCACCTCATCTGTCAAATATGAAGCTGGTTCTGTTCTGGCTCCAGTGGAGCTGACACACTTGTTATTATTGATGAGGTCACTGCTGATGGAAACAACTGGATAGATGTAGAGTTATACAGGAGCATATTCTGTGGTCAGATTCAATCAAAGGCATCAAAACTCATTGGATGACATTTCATTGATTGCAGAGGGTTGTACACAAAATATTAAGTTTAATGATTTAGTTTCACTTTAACTATTTGTCCGGTGTCTTTTGAACTCTTAATGCTGGGGAGCATGTGTATAAAAAACTGTATCACCAACAAATCCATTTAAAGCTGAGACTTGGCTCTTTAATGTAGTTTCTACTGTTCTAAACTGAAAGTGCTGAAGCTCAAACAAGTTTAACCGTCCGCATACTTATAGTCTGTATATGTGTATAGTGTATGGTAGAGTGGTTGCATGTTAATCTTTGTGTGCGTCACTGACCCATGAGTTCAGCGAAGCCGCCCAGAGGAAGCCTGCAGGTTCCAGTGACAAACTGCATGAGCCGCAGTCGCACTTCGTTGTCCACTTCTTTCACCAGCTGCAGCGAGGAAGTGACAACAAACACAGTAAATTACAATCCCCACAATACTGACCAGACAGACACAATATCAAAACACACACACAAGGACCCTGATCAACCTGAATACTGTTGACTATTCTGCTCCTCTCTTAAGGAGGGTAAGAGTTATAGAAACAATGTGTGTTTGTGTTGATGTGACTGTACCTGCCAGAACCAGATGATCTGTTTGCTATTCCTGGTGTAGTGACGATACACTGTGTTCCTCTGCCAGTCTTGAAGGTCCACCTCCTGCATGCCACACAGCATCACCTGGATAAACACACACACACACAGACACACACACACAGACAAGTACTAAGATGACATGAAGAAAACAGGGCACACAAACAGAGGTGTGGGTGACACCCAGTTCTGGCAGTTAGCCACATCTGTTGTTCTAAGAATAAGTACATCTACACAGAATAAAATGAGGCATACACAAGATTAAATCTAAAATGTTTTTTTCTATATAGAGTATTACATTTTAAAAATAAAGAAACTTAAGAAAAGATAAATGTAGGAAATAATCAAATGTTTTGGCTGTGCTGCTTGGTGATTAGTATTGACTGATGGTCTACAGACAAACGTAAGAGCAGCACCTGTGAATTATAGATATTAACACCATTATTAGTTTGATCAGCTGCATCGGGTCCACAGTTAGTTGTGCTTCATTCTCTCATTTATGTTGTATATACGGGAAGCCAAAATCAGAGCAGCTGTTTGTTTTTTTTAACTCTCCATATGTTTTCATGGCATCAGCTGAGAAAAAGTGTGAACATGCCCAAGGCCTACATTGGTTTTATGGTCACAAGGTCACCAACTGTCCGTTTGCCTTTCAAAAAGCCTTCATCAACAAGGCCTCTCAGGAATCCAACAGACTGAAATCCTTCAAAGCAAGATAACTTTTATCCTCGGTAAAATCATAATTAAATAACAATGTTGACTAATTGGTAAAAGCTCTGGGGAGAGGGGTAGATTATGTGGATTAAAATACACAGTGCCACTCACCTCCAACTCCTTTTCATCAAAGTACTGGAGCCACTGCAGTGGAACCACCTCATTGAAACCATCCAGGAAAGCTTTGGTCTGACCTTCGACCCCACGGGAGAACCTCCACTCTGCCATCAGACTGTGAAAAAAGACACAAAAAGCAATTACTCACTAAGACTGAGATCAAAGGTTACATATATCACTGCTGTTACAGTAAACTGTCATTTGAACCTGATATACTCCTCCTTGTTTTCCTCAGTGACGAGGACGTTGGTGCCGTCAGGTTTGAGGTCATGCGAGGTGATCTTTCCCAAGATCTCCATGTCCACTGAGAAGTACATCTCCAGACCGCACTCTTCAATGTTGTTGTCCCTGAGGAGACATGAGATCATGCTGTCGTCACACCATGATAAGAGGACAATATAGTGTTATCTGCAGATATCGGAGTCGCCCCCTACTAGCTTCTCTGGTCTTTCATCCCGCTATGGAACTGATACTTGTAGTGTTTTGTGGTGGGTGTCACAGCATCTTCTCGGCCCACACTCTTCACTCCGAAAACCTTTTGACTTATTACTTAATGTTAGGTATTATATAGTTGATTTACTTAATCCTGTTCCATCGCGGTTTTGTTCTATTTCTGACATGTATGTGAAAGAAGGATTTAGTCCTTCGGTTCTTGAGGTTAATCCCTTTATTGGCCTGCTGAAGGTGTTTTATTGTGGAGGTTTTCTTTATTAAAAACATGTCAAAAAACAGCGAGTGCTGTATAGTGTTACAGCCCTTAAAACCCCCTGACATATATTTCATATTTTAAGCTATACACTAAAGACAAAAGTGCCTCGTCTTCCAGGCGAATAAGAAGAGGAAAACTCTATGGCTAATTGAATTAAGACTGCACAAATTAGCTCTTTAAATCAAAGGCTCCAGAGTAAAGAGCCTTCAGAGTGAGGTGCTGTGATATTTAAAACCATGTGGTCATGTGGTCATTGAAGTTACAACGTGATTATGTACTTCAAATAGAGCCGTTTTCAGACATGACCTGTGGGTCAAATCCAGAGAATTGGATACAGAGTTTTCCTTTCACGTGTTTAACACAGGTTCTCTGCACAGACGCGTTCACAACAGCAACAAACCCTTTGCATTATTCAAACGAGAGGTGGAGCAACCGGGTGCAGCAGGCAGAGGCAGGAGGTGACAGGCAGGAGGTGACGCAATAACTCTGCTTATAACCATTATAATCCATTAATGCTGCGTAGATCATGTGATTTTCATTACAACACACAGACACCGACATCAGCTCTTATCAATACAAACTCTCCAGACATCTTCATCTGTGTCTTCTATGTGTGTGACACCGCTTTTTCACATGGAGATATTTGTTTTCTTTTGGTATTTTTCATTTTTGGATTTGTCGCATGTTAGAAGCGTCATCAACCCCTCCTCCCGCTCCGGGTGAATCCAGCAGGGGCTCCCCCGCTGTGTTCTCAAACCGAAATTTCCTGAATTTCTACCACTTTATTCTAGGGGCCAGGTGGATAAAGTCTGCAGAAACTGCAGAGCCTCTCACTCAGACTGTTAGTTCACACATGCACCTCCTCTGGAGAAAATACAAAGAATCTGTGGAGATCAGTGCATGTCTGAAAGACGCTTAGCTTAACTTTCTAGCCACACTGAAGGTTATGTAGACAAATTACCTGATCCATATGAGTGAGTTGTAGAACTCTGGGTCAATGGACTCGAGATCTTTGAGGATGAGCTTCTTGTTCAGCATGCGTTTGTAGAAAGGCAGAGAGAAGCCTGTGTCGATGAACTTGCCGTGAAAAAGTGCCTGCGGAAATAAATACAAGAGCATAAGGCTATGTTACTGTGAATCTGAAAATAACAATAAATTATCAGATGTGTACATTCTCTGTATTTTGTGTTTGAATAACATAAACCCATACATATGTTTTTACTTAATCTGTTTGTGTGTGTGTGGCCAGTACGTGAACTTGCCATTGCGATGAAGCGGCCTATGAAGCAGAAGTAGGAGAGGTGGTCCGGGTTGATAGCCGAGGCTGGGTTGATCTGCAGACAGTAGTTGCTCTTACCGGCGTACTCAAACAGACAGTACATGGGGTTCAGCACTTCATGGGACAACAAGAAGAACCACTCTCTGAAAAAATAGGTGCGTGATAGATGGAGACAAGAAGGCAAAGATGAAAGAGAGTATGACCAGGATGTGGATTAGAACAGAAATAGAGAAGGAAAAGAAAGAGGGAAAATATAGAGGATGAGACAAGGGAGAAGGTCAGAAGGAGCACATGATCAGTTACTGCTTACATTTTCTGAAAGGGAGTTTGCACTGAATTTCACATTTAACTATTTGTTTTGTCTTAATTACCGGGCTAAGCCACCATAGTCAAGACCCTCCTCGCCTCTGAAGATGACGTACAGTCTCCTCCTCAAGTCGTAAGGCTTGAGCGCCATAATCTACATGACACAAAACGCACACTATGATGGTTAAAACATGACATCAGCTAAACCACAGGCACATAAAGTATTTATACATGCATTATGTTATCAAAATTTGAATAAACAGATATACAGGGTATTGCAGGCAGTCAGTGTGGGCAGTGTGGCTTCAGCCTGTGAACCAAGTTGAACACGTCTTCTTGTTTATCCTCGGATAATCTACAGCAGTGGCCAGAAACTTGCGGCCCTTCGGCCAAAATTGGCCCGTTAGAAATAATATTTGTCCCGCCAGATCCCCAGACAATTTGATTATTTTTATTTCACCATATCGGACTGAGACAGTAGTTCATGGGAGTCGCTGGTGCTGGTGCTCTGCCATGGCAACAACATTCAGAAAATCACTTCATCTCTAGCAATTTGTCTCCAAAGTGAAAGCACATTTGTATTGTTGCTGCAAATTATCAAGCTGAATTATAGAGCTGATATTTTGAAAAGTAGTGATCTGGGGTCTGAGGATCGTGCAGATTGCTTAACAGACCTCTGAAACAGCCTTATACAAACTTATATATGACATGACCCATCCAAGTGAACAGTAATGAAGCAGATTCTGTTTCATTTAATTAAAAACATTGACCATAAAATCTTCATTGCAGATAAAGCAGGTAGAATGATGTAGTTTTCCAGACAACATTCAACACACAAACAATAAAAAGGGACAGTATATCTTAGAAGCGTTTAAGGAGGATTCACTAATGACAAGGAATAATTCTGAAGTTGACTCCGGAGCATCACCACGTTTAGAACGGGCACTGCACTAGTTAGTTTAAATTACAACAGGAATGTGGTTGAGAGGATCCTCTTACCTGCTGGAAAGAGTCTTCGAACAACGTCTGTCTGGAGACAGTGATCTTCACATGGCTTGGGAGAGCATTGGACTGTACAATGACAGGAGGAAACATTCAAAATAGGATTTCAATGTGTGACTGAGCATAAGAAACACACTGATGGAGTGGGAAAAAGAAATCAATTACCTGGCACAAGTAGCGAAAATGGGCAAGCTTCCATCGGAAGCTGCGCTCATAAGCGATCTGAGGGCCTTTAGTGCTGAGGTAAACAAAAATATTTAAAAAGGTCAAAATGTAGCAGATGTAAGCTGAGAGAAGTTTTTTCTATAGACATGAATCTTCACCATATAATGGAAAAATGGTGCGCATGTGGAATGTGCTCTAGTATGTTTTCATGGAACACACATTTGTCAAACTTTCCTAACAGTCTGAAAAAACAGTGATTTCCCTGAACGCCTCTTCGTGACATACAAACCTAAAATGAAACACCAGTGGATATATATTTTTCTGTACCGCACTTGAACTACATTAAAGCATCTGGTCCTAGTAAACATGTTTTATGTACCAGCCTAGATGGTTGCAGCTCTACAGGCTATTGATCAAATACAACCCCTGTCATGGCTTCATGTAACATGTAATGTAGAACACATGAACAAATAAATAGATTTTCAACTGTGTTCTTACACGGAGGACTTTCCAGTGCGTGGGTCGCTGAAAGTGGTGGTTCGGGTGTTGTGATCCACAAAGTAGCGCACCCCTTCCCTTGTGTATCGGATCTCCCAACCTTCAGGCAAAGGGTCCTCGTTCTGTAGCCTACACACACAAAAAAAATATGTGTTTAACTATCCCAGGTTGGACACTCATTGACATTATGTATTTCTCGCAGCCGAGAATAATAATCATTATTACGCCGTTAGTCTACATAAATATTTGTGTTCAGCATTACCCTTGGGGTTAAGTGGCACAATAACCATGTTTGTATTTCCTCAAAAGAGAATGTGCCCAAATCTATCATCCTACAGCTACTGAATTAGGTCATAAACTAAAATTGTTGCACTGTGAAGCGCATTGGCTTAGTTACTGATATTGATTTGAATGTGCTTTGACAAAGCAAAACACGAGGGATTGTAAAAGAAAAATCTTTTTAATCTGAATGTGGAGATAATCTGAAAACATTTGCAGTGATCTGCACATCTTGTTCTTGTAGATTAAATGTTATCATACGTCATTGTTTCACTGAAACTAGGTTACCTGTTGATCTGAATGTTTTATTCTACAGCTTAGTAAAATTGTTGAGCAATTACTGTTAGTGACTGTTAATAATGTGAAGATCCTGAGACAACTGCTCACTCTTATCAATACAGACCTACAAAAAGTAGACTGAGCCAACCCAATGTACACAGTTACACAGAACATCCTGGAACTGGTTGGTGCTGGTCTACGCAGGTGGATCTTGACTTTTAAAGTAAACGTTGGCACACATGTAAAAATTCGAATTACTCATTTTATTTTCCTTTTTAATTCCATTGTACTCACAAAATATACATTAATGTGTTTCCATCCTTTCTATTTTGTTGGTTTGAGCTCACCCTTGGGTTCGGGGGTCTTCCCACTGCGTTGTCTTGGTGTTATGGTTCACAAAGTACACTCGGTCATTAGAGTCCACGCGTCTCTCTGAGATAAAACACACACACAGGAATCCTGAGTTTAACAGACAGAATGGACACTGTTCTCCATTATGTGGCAACAGATTATCACCAGATTATATGACAAGATGCCATCTGTAATCAGCAGTGACAGCTAAGAGAAGGATTTTCAGTGCAGGAGGTTGAGAGAAGTGCAAGTAACAAAACATTATCACAAAGCATTTGTACTTTCAATGTGCTGTGTACTGATACACTCTGTCCTTTTCTTACTTACTTCAAGTACAGTACAAACTGAGACATGTATGAGAATGTGAACTCACCCCAACCAGGAGGTAGCGGGCCAAGAGGATCATTCTCAGCAGACATCATGGATGCCTGGAAATGAGGGATGCACAAATAGACATCCATTCAGAAAACACCGGGAAAGGAGAACAAAAATATTCCAAATGTGTGAGATATAAAAAAAAATATATATAAATAAAAAATATATATTCCTCCACAGGAAAAGTGGATACGTTTCCGAAAGAAAAACAAAAGAAATTGTGCTTTGATGTGTTGGCAATAAGGGCTCTGTGACTGGTTACTGCTCAATACGTCCCAGCTGCTGGGAGCTGTCTTCTGATTTGTTTTGTAAGCTAATCATCATCAATGAAGATGACATCACTGCTCAGATCTAAGATGTGGGAGAGGGACCCTCACAAAGAGAAGCAGATTAAGGCTTTTGGTCTAAATGAGTTGAGCTAGATGCCAAACAGAGAAGTGACTGAGGGGTGCAGAATCTGTAACCACCATCAGAAGCTGGTCGCAGGCCATGTTGGGTGTTTATATGTACTAGTGTGTCCCCTCTTATATATTAAAGGGTGTTTCACTATGATCAAGTATGATGATGAACTCAGTTATTTAACTGTAAATTGAATCTGCATTTCACAGGTGTGAATAAAACAGTGATTGAGGGGACATGGGTATGGTCAGGAATGACTTACAGAGTAGAGGTATCTCTGGTTGAACTGGTGCATAGCTCCCTGCAGTTGGCTGCGTTGGCTCTGCCACTGCTCAAAGTTGCGGACTGACTCCATGGTGGGACGCTGCCACGTGGTGGTGCGGGTGTTGTGGTCCACATAATAGATTCGGCCCCGGTCATCCACTCGTCGCTCCCAACTGGCAGAGTGAAGGAGCAGGACAATTAACAAAGACACAAAAACAGGCTTGTAAGCAGGTGGCCAGGAGAGGCAAAGGTACATTTTACACAGGTTTAATAAAAGTTGGTCAGAAACAAGGATTTTTCCTCTCTTGTTATTATTTGGAGTAGCAGCATTCAGTTAAAATTAAATTAGACCTGCTTTAGTTTCACACCTGCATTCCCCACAAAAAGTACTTGCAACGCCACATACTTACACACACACACACCACTCTGACTGCCCCGTGGTGTGTAGGTGTGTGCAAGTGTCCCGCTGATACAGCAACGCAGGGGGAGGTTGGGGCAGGCAGAACATGGAAGTTTACATTAATCAGCTTAATGTTAGTTTTTCGCGGTTGTAAATAAAACTTTCCGCCTCAATTCCAAGTTGATGGATTGTAAGCAAGAGAGTGAAAGACAGAGAAACTTTGTACATAACCTACAGTAGACTTTGAATTAATGGAATAATAAACCCTGATTGTCCTTAAAGGTTACATCACAATTACACTGGACACTCTGCCTTCGGCATCTTTGGAGACACTGAAAGTAGTATCAGCTGTTTAAATATTTAAACATATCTATGGAGACCAAAAAAACTGAAAGAAAGCCATCTTGTTTGAGAGGGGTGTTAAGGTGAACATGAATGAATGACTATGTATTTAGGCAAAAAGTAAGAGAGATGAACCTGGTAAAGTTACAGATTCTAGTCTCAAAAGGTGCCAAGGACAAAGAGTAAGTGAAGGCCAGATGTTCACCCTGGTGGAAGTGGCTGTGGTCTCTCCCAAGTCGTCGTCCTGGTGTTGTGGTCTACGTAGTACGTTCTGCCATGTGGGTCTTTCCTCTGCTCCCATCTAAAGGTTACAACAATTGTTTGATACTTACAAGATCTTGGCTAGAATGTCACTTCAAGGTAGATGCATCATCATTATATAAAATAGATATTTAACATGAAACAGAAAAAGGGCTGGTGGTGGTCATCTTTACCCTGGTGGTAGAGGATCTGGAGCTCCAGCATTGGGGGCCTGTTGTCTGGGCTTGGCCCCATCTGTAGTTACAGTGGCACTGCTACTAGTGCTACCACCACCAGCTCCTGCTTCTCCCAGTGCTGGGGAGGGAGAGGAAGATGATGAGGTGGCTGTGGTGGTGGTAGCGGTGGTGGCCCCCGTGGCTGAAGGGGTTACTGTGGAGGAAGCAGCAACAGCATCGCTATCAGGAGGTTTAGCAGCAGAAGAGGGGGCTGGAGCTTGTGTGGAGGGTGGCTGAGAGGTGCTGTTTGGTGCTGTGACAGAGTCTGGCGGGACAGCATCTTGACTGCAGTCCTCGTGGTCGTCTGCATGAGACAGTACATCACCCGTTGTAGCAGATGATGGCCCGAGAGCCACTTCACAGGACTCCCCATTGACTGCAGGGCAATTCAGAGGAAGACAATGGTGCGGTTTGAAAGCATGGAATAAAGTCTTTCTGAATCCATGACTTGATGTCTGTGATGTATCTATCTTACAACAAGTCTAGTTGTCTAGGAATCTACATACATATATGGACCAATGCATCTGGATTACACCATCTGGCTTAACAGCAGGTATTAATCACACATTCACAGAATCAGCTATTGTTTTTTTAACACAGCTATATTCATATGCAGATAGCTGTTAATAGAGATTAACCAAAATGTTGTCTGGACCTAAAACACCCACAAAAGGTTTTGTGTGGAGAAACATTTGAAACTTGTTACTAGTGTACAGCGAAAAGAAGACAGAGTCTTGGCCTGAATATTTCCTCTGTCTACTCTGGAACCCCCAAAATGTTGCCCACTGCCCCCAGAAGCTTATTCCTTGTCAGACAATAGCTGATGGGCTTAGAGATTGATCAGCAAGTGACTTTGTGAAACTTCCTAACTCTGAACTGAAAAACTCTGTATGTCAGCGCATGTCCTGATCTCTGCACCAAAAGTCAGCCTATAGAACTCCCCGTGCTCGATGGAGTAAACTGCTTTTAACCACCGAGTGGATGTTTTTATTTGAAATTGAAACTGGACATTCTTAAAATATTGTTAAAAAATACCATACAATCAAACTATCCGATGTCTTGTTTGTGGAAGTATTTTAGACTCATGACAAATGTGACAACCCAATAACGCATTAATATTCCTCAGCCAAACTCAGCTCAGTTTTATCAGTCTGCTCTTGGTGCTCTGTCTGTCCTCCTCAGCACACTGCACTCGGCTTATTTTCTCTCCGCTTTCTTTCTGTCTATCCCTCCAGGGAGTTTTCCACAGAGGTGCTGACAGCAGCAGAGATTACAGGCCCCATTTAATGAAAATGAATCTACTGTTATTCTCTACTGCTCTGTGCGCTGACTAACTGAACCATGAAGCACCCTGCCCAGGCAACGCAATAACTACCGGCTGAAAAAATGCACATCTATGACCGAGATGCTCTGATAGTGATCATCAGAACTTTATCATATTCATTCAGTCAATATTTTGTTTTTATAAGTGAATCATATTCAGTGATATTATCAGTCTGAAGGTGATCATAGTCAAAAATGAGAAAAACACAAGAAAGTATTGAAAAGCTCACAAACACACTGTTTAAATGCGAAAACACAGGGGTTTTATTTAAGCTACGGCAATTCACACCAGTGAAAATTCAAACTCACCAGTCCTACTTTCTGTGTCACTGTCTGAGGGCTGGTGGACTGGGGTGGAGTTGGGTGTGGTGTCTCCATTGACAATGTGACTAAGGGCAGGGCTACAGGAGGTGGAAGGCACCTGAGCAGCCACACCGTTGGAGGCTGAACAAGAATCTGACCTTGGGTCCAAGTCAGTACCATTCACTGTGCTTTAGGTAAGAGAACACAAGCATATATTACCGCTATACTTTACTTGATATAATTGACATGTATACAGTTTTGCTAAAATGAAGATGTAAATTCTTTAAATAAAACTATAATTATGAAGCCATAATATCATGGATATCAGTGCTACCATGTTGAGCTGGTGACGTAATTTGGAGCCAAAGTCTGTGCAGGAGTTCAGCCACGGTACTGAGGTCCCAATTGCAACAGCTGGCAATAATAAAAGTCTCACCCCCATCTTCAAAGCATCAAATAACAAATTAAAACGGTGTTGAAATACACTAGGGTGATAAGAAACCACGTTTAGGGTTAGCCCTTTTCCTGTCTGCTGACATGAAGGGGAATATGACATGATGTTTATCTTTGTATACAGTCAAGGGACCACACTAACACCAAAACCAGATCTGCCATACGAGTCAAATTGAGGTTTTGAGGTTTTCAGTAAGACTAAGGAAAATCTTAAAAGCTTGTACTATAGTTTTGAGGATCGGGTAAGACACACTGCATTGGAAGTGATACCAGAAGAAATCCCACCAATTCTTACCACGGTCATGCTGCTTTCACAATTGGAATTCGGATGCAACTGTTTTTGAAGCCAATCAGATGCACGGAGGTTTATTCTCTTGCCATTTTAGATTTAACTTTAACAACTCGTTATCCCACCATCAATCATTTTGCCTTCACATTTGCAGCAGAATTATAACGCGTTTTTTTTTTTATAAATCAGACAACACTGTAGGCTGCTGGATGATACTGAACTGTTGTCCGAAAAAGTAAGACCCAGGTTCCACTACTTTTGCAAGACTTTTTATTATATTTGCTTATGCTGCAGGCACTGTCAGTCAAATCTGGTCAAAGATGAAGCAGATCAACTGGGTTTCACTGTGTTAAACTCTTGGAATAATATCAATAATGTGTCTTTTTTTCTTCAAAAACAGTTTTTCATTTTGTCATAAATAATGTTGTAGAGAAAGAAAGAGTGGTAAACTAACGTAGCAACTTTTATTCAATTAACTTAATTTTGTAATTGTCACTGATCTCAATGGTCTGATTTAACGCTGTGACAAGTAGCACCTACCTTTCAAATGTATTAAATATAGACGCAGTCACAATAACCGCAATTATTTTCAGACTTTCAGAATCGCAATGCGTGTAATAAATTAAAGTATTTGCATTTACTCTTCCCAATATTTTGCGCACTCGGGTAGAAAAGCCCGATACTGGTATTCTGCACGCAATCCTCAGTGCGCACAGTTAGTAGATCAGCTTGCATGTTTTTTTGAGGGTGAAATCAAGTTTGCCCACGTTTTACATGCGCAAACCTTTAGTAGATCAGGCCTAAGTTTTAAATACTTCCCTGCTTGGGTCTTGCAGTCCTCTCAGCAACTGCAATGCAGAGGAGAGGAGCCAGGCAGCCACAAACATCTTAATCCCCCCTCCCCACCAACCTCTCGTCTGGTGCTAGGAGCAGACGTTCCTCCTTTGTGGCTTTCAAATAAAAATCCTGTTAGCCTCATTGAAGGGCACTTTTACAGTGTGACTGATAACAGAATAAAGCCAGATGAATTAAAGCAGGAGCAGGGGGATCAACCAGATTGAGAAGACAAAGAGAGACAAAAGACAGACCTCTGTGATGTTAAAAAGTTTTAAAATGTTTTTAGAGAGATGCACAACAAAAGAAAATGGTTATCATCAGTAAATTGACCTTCACATAATGCTTTAGGGCACATTGTAAGAGAATCATGCTAACACACAACACTTACCAGCCTGTTGGCATTTTGTTAGCTACATCAAAAATCTGTGGTTCTTTTAGTTTGTTTACCTGTTAGCAGCCCTTGAGGAAGTGGACGATGAGTCTCCATTTTCATGGATGGCATCACCATTCTGCTGGACTTCTGGGAAGAATTGGGAGAACAATGTACAATTTCTACAGTATTTGTGTCTCTGCAAAGTTTTTTGTGGCATTTCTCGCTTCTCATTTCTCTTGTTTCCCCTCAGATTGCCATTCACTAGTTATATATGGTACATAAAAAAGATAATCCCAACCAACCCAAAACATAAGTACTGAGCTCACTGGTGCCATTTGCAGCATTGCCGTTGGTAAGCTGTGCTGGTTCCTCCTGGTCGGTAACGGTCAGTCCATCTAGGTAGACAGTCAGCTCCCCGGCAGGCACAATGGCTCCCTTCTGCTCCACACTCAGCTTCAGCACCTCCTTCACATTCTCCACTGCAGAGCCAAAGCAGAGATGTCATGGGATGAGGGATTATAATGTCAATGATACAACCAATGAAAGCACAATGCAATCCATTAGAATATTTGTTGTGTTCATATAATAATAAAAAGCACACTAATCTGCAGTGTTTGATATCAGACTACAAACTGGCTTAATAGATTGAGTGCTTCTACGATAAATCAACCAGAGGCCAAACAGCAAAACCGAATGAACTCTTGTATGCCATCTTTAGAATGACATGATCTGACTTTTCCAAAAATGTTATTGTATTTAATATACAATGTTTATTCTGCAAAGTAACAAAAAAACAGAACAAGTTCAGAATGCATAGCTCTGATGTTGACTAGTCTAATCAAATCATATCTTAATGGTTCTTACTGTTCTTTGGTACTGTAGTAACACATGGCAATATTCTATTACAATACAGTTCAGTATATTGGATATTTGATCATACATTTTCTGTCATGCTGCTCCAGTGCTTTCATTAGGTCCAGTGTGGCTTTGCCCAGCAGAGCGTCTGCTTTCAGGGTGTTGTGACTCCATACTTTGAAATCCACCTGTGTGTGTGGTGTTACACTCCTAGATGGTCCGGAACACACAAACAAACAGCAGTATTATCTATATATTCATCAGACTCTTTCGTGAATAGAACATATAAATAGAATAACGAGCACCTTTCTGAATCCTACACATGTTTGGCAAAGCCCAACAATACATTTTGTTAGACAAAGAAATAATTCAAATAAAAATACAATAACAAAAAGAAACCACACACATATTTAGATACTTCTCATTCTTCTAGATTACATTTGCATCATATGGTCAAAACAACCAAATAAGTTAAATACCAAGTATATAGCTGGACTAGTCAGTCAAAAAATTGAAATAATAGCTCATACTTTTAGTTTCTCCATTTTCTAATCTCTGTTCCAACTCCAAACAATCTGCAGGTTGAGCGACTGATGTACTTCGCTCACACAAAGCTGCCTCTTTGTGTTTTCTGTCCTCTCGCACTACACTACACGGGCAGAGTCACCATATTAATGGTTGAGCATATCAGCCGAGAAAGAAATATCTAGGATTACAGCCTAAGCCAGGTTAAGGCCCTAGTATACAAAAGATTCACGGAGCGAAGTTAAGACCATGAAGAAAGCAGCACTCTGGCTTGACAGTGATAATTACCCAATCAAGACAATTAGCATTTACAGGGAAATGTCTTTGGCATTTGGCAGACATTCAGAAGTCAAAGAGCTGCAAATG
This sequence comes from Verasper variegatus, assembly GCA_026259375.1. Classification (NCBI taxonomy): domain Eukaryota; kingdom Metazoa; phylum Chordata; class Actinopteri; order Pleuronectiformes; family Pleuronectidae; genus Verasper; species Verasper variegatus. Next base: position 5,673,826 of record CM048056.1, read on the forward strand.
TCTGCTATTTTCAGGCTGCAGGCTCCAATAGTTTCTCAAATGATACAAAGAGCTCTGTGTGTTGTTGGACAGTATTTTTCCTTGTTCTAATAATTATCAGATGAGCCACCCGAGGGATTTTCTGGTCATATTAAGAATTTCAAGAGAATATATTTTCTAAAACTTTTTTCAACAGCCTTCTGTTTGTTGCATAAAGTATACAGTTCATTTTCTCACTAAAATAACTCTTCGGAATGAGGAAAGAACTGTTGCTCTATTTTCAACAGCTTTTTACATGAAAGCAGGCTGTTTGGGATTCCAAACTTTTTCAAGGAAAATTCTATTTAGATGGATTATGAGAGGACGTATGTTTGTGGGACTGTGGATTCACATTGTGCCTCATTTTATCTCTGCTAAATAATCAAGGTTGGTTAAAGAGGTGTCATTACTTAGACTCCATCACTCAGTTCTGGACAACTATGAGACAAATTGTGATTTGTGAATATGGGCTATACAAATACAATTTGATTGATTGAACTACATTTCAAAAAAGGAAATAACACACTAGATCTGTTTTACATATGAAGTCTCTCTCAGCAGGTAACTGAAAATGCTCCATTTAGTGCAGGAGAGGGGTGGTGTTTGTGTAGAGTACGCAGGAAGCAGCACACTCACTCGCGCTCTCTAAATTCACACATTCACATATGGGCTCAATCAGACATGACACAGACTTTGTACTATGGAGCTGGCAAGGTTAAGTCTGTTTGATGACCGTTTAATCTGATTTGGACATTAGCGTTCACACATACAGCTGCTTCGGGTAAAGCAGCTTCTGACACACACAGACGGTCAGAATCACAGAGTATGTAAATTGATGCCTCTTACAGAGTGAGCCTCTCATCCCATTTAGGACTGGAGGAGCTGTGGGACTTCACTGTACGGCGTGACTCCCCCTCCGCTGTCACCTCCACATAAATGGAAGTCCCAAACAGGCTCTTCTTCCTCTTGATCTTGGCACAGGAAACTGGCAGTACATGAGGGAGGCAAGTGGAGATCTTTACTTTCAACATTTTATATTTCCACTATATATATTCCACTTTTTCTGACAGCCATGTTACATAATATATGTTACGGATCCCGTTTGGAAGAAAAAAAATCTTTTTCACACAGTAATTCCTGTTGACATGGTGTGTCAGCATGAGCACTAAAGGCAGTGATACGGTTTAGAGACTCCCACACATCACAGCCTGCTGTGTTTGGACTCACCAATGGCATGAAGTTGTGACGTTCCTCTGTGGTTATGGCTAGACTCTGCTCTGGATGAGGCTGTGGCCATGTCATACACCACAGTGGGAAACCTTCAGAAAACATACACACGACCCGACAGACAAAGTAAGTCAAGTCAATTCAAGTCAAAACATAAGACTTAAACAAAGGGCTGTGCAATCAAAATAGCAATAGCAAAAATTGTTTAAAAGACAAGAAACACTATAATAATAAAAGCAATAAGATGATAAACAATTATATAAAAAGCAACACTCATATGAATGAAAAGCAAAAGGTATACAGAAGAGTTTTAAAAGCAGACAGTGCAGAGAAAAACCTGGCCAACAGTGACATTAAGTGGAATAAGAGTATACAAGTCAAGATGAAGTAAGTGCAGGTATGACCTCTTCAAAATCGTTAAACAATAAAAATGAAATCTTTGATATGAGCCTTTGATCAACTTAAAATCAATGTCCGATATCATACCCAAATTTCAAAAGGTGGTACATAGGTCCATCATGGGCACCACCAAATGTAAACATTTCAAGTCATCCAAGCTATGATGTATTTTTGTTTATAAAAAGCAAGGCCCTCCCAAACAGTGGAACAAGACGCCATGCTCTAAGGAAAGCTCTTAAAGAGAAAACAGTATTGGCCCGAGAAGAGTCACCAATGCTGACAGAAAAATGTCTGGTAGACAAGTAAGACCTGAATCCTTCTAGTGATGCCTTTCATCCTAACACGGTGCTCTAGGCGAGGATCATATTTTTTACTGTGCGATGAATGCAGCTGTGAGATTTAATAGCATAAGAATGGTGAAATCCTTTGAGACGCTTGCTAATAAAAGATCATTCAAATCTTTTGAAAGTTCACTGGAACACTTGAAGAATGCCATGCATGTTTAAAAAAGATGCATTGTAATTGTAAAGTAAACTTCAAAACACACAGGGCACATCGCCAGTAAATTCACAAATAAGAAACAGGTGAACTCTACAGAGCTCAAGTCCAGTTGAGAAGTCTGAGGACTTGCTAGCAACTGCTGTTTGAGCTTGATCCATAATACTGTAAAAATTACATTGATATGCCTGTATGTTGTCTGTCCTTTTTACAAATGATGTATAAATGGTGTAGGTTGGCCCCTAAAACTAACTAAATCACTGCTGGCCCCATTTCAGTTTAAAACTCTGGTGTTACTGTTTTAGTTTGCACAGGCAGAAACTTAGACTCAATGATGAAATGATGATGCAGTCACCCACATTTGTTGCCTGTTTAGATCTTATCTTAACTACCAGCAGTGAATGAAAATCAGTGCTAACACTTACTGTCAGAGACAGTTCCACCTCTTAGTCCAAGGAAAGAAACCCCTACTTTTCGCCATTCGCATTCCTTGTTAGTAGCATTTTCAACTAAGCAACCAACTGCAAATAGACAATCTGCTTCCTGTTTACACTGTCATGCGTAGGGAGAGAGAAAGAGAGAGAGATGGAGAGAGAGCCTTTGAAAACTTGGCATGAGTGGAATCATAAACCCTGAGTGTCCTCAGAAAACACCAACATACGTCATTGGACTTCTGGCACAGTGGTTATATTCATACATCAGTACACTTCAGTATGTGGTGTGAGTTGTATCCATATGCTCTAATCAATGGAGAAAACAACATTGTAAAACACTAAGTTAGAGATGTTATTGAGAAGTGTAAAACATTGGAACATTATAAAACTGTGGAAGTACATATTAAACCATGGCAGCCATATTAATGTAGGTAGGCAATTAATGGAAAACACTGTGGAGGCCTATTAATCTGTTTATCCAGTTTCACAAACAGCTCTGCAGGTTTGTGGTGAAGAGCGAATCCTCAAGTTCTATTTATGCTGTGATGCAAGTGTAAAAATGTACCCTTAAATTACACTTGATTCTTAATAGAACATTTTAATCTGGTCGACTAACGGACCTCAGCTATTTGTGAGAATTTCTTTTGAATGACTTAACACACGTAATATTTACCAGTACCTAAATCATTTTGTAATATATGAATTCTTCATTAACATAATGCTGGGTAAAAATCTTGAATACTTACAACTGGTGTGTGCTGCTAGACCCTCTGTTTCAGCCTACTCCGTGTCCCATGGTTCCTCTGAAACAATAAAAGGAGGTAACTTTTAGGACAAAGCAGGCACAACAAGGACCTAACACCAATTTGTTCATACAGTCCATTTTATAAATGTTGATCTAGAAGATCAGCTTGGGCCATCCCTTATCAAAGTCATTAAATGTGCCTTACACATGATTGTGCACTCAAAATGACTAGCGGAAGACTGAGACATATATTCAATGAAGAGCGTCATGCTTTGAAATACATGAATTGCAGAAAAATTGTAAATATGCCAGAAGTAAACTCATAAGCCAGAGTCCCAGGGTGATGACAACTAAGTTATACAGGCACTTACGATTTAATGCAATCTTCATGCACAGTAAAAGAGGCTCCCTCAGATATTTGAACTCCCTGTGCATTTGTGTAGTAATGCATTGCAGATGGTCAAACAACTAAAACCTTGCTATCCTCCTCCAAAATATCTTGTGAAGACAACCGACAACGTAGAAAGATGGGATGTGACAAGTTAATGGATGAAGTAATTCTGGACATTTCACCATGATCCCCACGAGTCATACATCACTCTTGATGGTAAAATGATGGTATCCATTAAATAAAATAATGCGCAAAATATGTTTAATTGCACCAGCTCATACAACTTCTGTCCGCTGGGAGAGAGATCCTCAACAACTGACAGCAACATAATCATTGCATGTCTGCAATATGTACTGTATGTGGTTTGAAAAGAGGAATTTCTCCAAGACTGCAGTTGGACTTGGTGGACATGTCGGGCTGTACCACATCTTGGTTAAACCTCATCATGTTAGCTAAAAATCTGTCATATTTTTAACCTATGTGGATCCTTTTTTACAGGGCTTAAGTCAAATCTAACAGACAGGTGGATTTCTTAAAATGTGTATTCGTATTTGCCGGTTAATTTTTTAACAATTATGAAGTGAGTATACTTTGGATCTTGACTGTTTCAGCAAAACAAGAAATTTGAATTGCTCAGTTTCAACTAGCATTTTATTGATCAATTTGGAAAGTGTATTTTTAAGTAATTGGCCAATTATTCCAAAAAATGCAGAGCTAAACTAAATCAAAGGCCCCTGGCTTTCTATCAGTATACATGAAGGACTAAATACAATTTATTTTCTTGGGGGAGGAATTCAATTGCCACAAGTGAAAAAGGTTATAAAAATGCACTTTTGAGTAAAAAAAGTAAGTTGCACAATAATATTTAACAGGTGGTCTATCACCCAAGACACAAAAAATATACAAAAACGATATATTTTACGATATATAATATATAAGTTTCTTGCCTGTTTAATTTATGTGACAGCTCAATCCCTACTTTATTTTGCTGGCATTTAAAATTGCAACAGAAGCCATAAAAAAGCAGTCAACTGAGAGGAAAGTCTCAATAAATGTTATAATAGCAGGCGTCAGGAGGTTTTCATCAGTCCATCTAGCCCAAATAGTTTCACTGCAGCAAATTTCTGATTACTGCACAGTTTAGCCTCAGTAAAGAGACAGCGACTGTTTAAAGGTCTCTACATAAAAGGGAAAGTGTCAGTTTGTCACAGAGCTCTTCACCTAGGTTTTTTATTCACATTACTATTCCTTATGTTGGTATTACACACCAGTTTCACACAGTGGTGGCAGGCTATAACTCTTTGCTTTCAAAAGGTGAAAGGAACAATATTTAAGAGCCATCCAGCAAGAGTTGTTTCTTAGGTGAAAGCTTCTTGTTTGCATCTACCTACCAGTGTTGTAACAAACGAAACACTACGACAACCAGGAAGCTAACTCTCCTCAGCCACTGAAATAACTGTTTGACCATTTTCTTTCACATATCCACAAAAGTTGAATGGAGATAGCCTGGCCCTAACCTTTATTGAAAGTGATTCCCATCAGGTGTTGACTGAAGCTGGGCTCAGACTGCAGGACTTTCAGGCTGATTTAACCTTGACTAGGTCGCTGTGAGAATCAAAAGAGGATCCTTGGTCGCTACTGATGTTCAACCCAAATGATCTGGTAGTGTGAAGGGTTACAGAGCCGTTCTTGGCTGTGAACCGCCCACAGAATCATAGGGGCCACCCTGATAATTATCAAAAATGTTTGAGATTTATGATTTCAAATTGGGATGATTAAGTCAGTAGTTTCAGAGCGGAACCAAGCTTTTGAAACAGGGACCACAAAACAAACTACTGTAAGTGTGGTGGACAGCTGAGTTGCAGGAAAGGCTTGTCGAGATGTTTGTCTACACATATTAAACTGCCAATTAAAATCTCCTCTCCAGTTCTCGCCGAAAAAAAAAAATCACACCAACCATTTTCTCATTCATACTTGTTTTTTTCTGCTTTTGATTTATATCACTGCAACCGAGCAAGGAGTAGCACTAAGCCAGTTAGCATTGTGTTTGTTTTGTCTGCACCTTCAGGTCATGTCAGAGATGTGACATGAGGAGGTGCGTCACTACTGGACTGGAGTAATGAGCTTAACAACATCCCGTAGTGTGTGTTGTGCCATTATTTTCAACTCTTGTAGAGTGTGCATGTTTATGATTAGAGGGAGGAATAACTGCGAAGATTCCCTCTAGTGTGTGATAGAAAATCTGCCTGGAATTTTAAAACTGCTGTAATCTGAGCCCAGTTTAAGTCCATCTTTACTGGGTTACCACTGCCTGTGTGGGACTCTTACAGTGCAAGTGTTACAATGTTCCTGTCCAATATTTATAGAAAGGGCGCTTCTTATATGGTGTAGCAATGCTGAATTAAATAGCAGCATGCCAGCCTCTTGACAGGCCTATGTTTACCTTTGTCTTATCTCAGGTATTGTGCACAAACATCAGAAACAAAATGTCAACGCCTCTAAAAGTTAGAAGATGTCCCATGTTTTTTTCTCTTCACATGTCAAAATCCGGTAAACAACACCATAGATAATTCCGTAATAAGGGAGTAGACTGTCTACACTTTCAAACTATCCCTAGCTTACAAAAGCATGTTATTTCAAACGCTAACACTGATCATAAACACACCAACTCTGGCTTGATTAACGCACACTGGCTAACTTTGGATAAAATGTTAGCTCATAAACTAACTACTAGCCTCCGTGTGGTAAACGTATACAATCTTGGCCAGTGCATCGTAAACTTGTGTTTGCATACGTGCAGCATCTGTCAGATGAGGCAGGCTAACTACATGTAGCCATGTACCGACACCAGCCAGCACCTAAAGCTGAAGTCAGCTAGCTGAGCCATCAATAAACTACCAGTTAGCTACAGAGCAAAATAATCGCTTAGTGTTGTTTGTTGGAGTACCTAGCTTAACGCTAGCTGACGTTACGATATCCAGATGGCTAACCAGATAACAGCGTCTTAACACAAATTAAACAACACAATGTGCTGGTTGAATCTTTAGCAACACAGCAGACACAGCTAGTTTAGCAAGCTAACGTCACAAACTTGGCTATTATCGGACTGCTGCCAGCTAGCCGACGTGCTAACCGACTTAGCTACTTAGCAGCCGTGCTAATTGTCCGCCATCACGGAGCTAGTCAGTTTGGTTCACGTTAACTCAGACTTGGCATCAGTTCTTTCTGACACCAAGAGGAAGTTGGTTGTTTGAGCCAGACGAGCGGCGGTGTGTTAGCTTACCCGTGCCCCCGCGTCCTGCCCACTCTGCGTGTCTCTGCGGCTCTCTAACGTGACGGTTGTCGGTAAAATACCCAACCAGACAGGCCCCACAGTCCGCTACGGGTCTCTTGCCATCTCTGAGCAGAAGCCTTTGACCGGCGAACAGTCGGGCGACAGGCGCGCCACCCCAAATACTGCTGTGTAATAACACGGGACACGAGTCAGCCCCAGTGAACACTGGCCATCGACGGGTGTCGTGTTGTTTCTGCAAGACAACAGAAACAACGCAGTCTGATCATGAGAGTACTTAATTACCAGTGTGTAAACTAGGACACTGAGCCTCTCCCATTAGTGGTTCATGTTTTAGTTTGAATGTTTTTCTACAATCTCAAGTCTTGTGTTTAACTCTCATGATTCACCAGTTCGCTGTTTCAGCTTCTCCTGCAGCATATTACAGTGGTTCCCAACCGGAGCGATCAGGAGCCCAGGGGGTCTCAAAGTACATCTGAAGGGTCACAAGGAAGAAAGAAATAATATTAACAATGAACTTTATTTATATTAGCACTTTTTAAAATCAGTGTTTTTGTGCTTTGACGGCAAAGTAAGAAAAGTCAATATCTAAAGAATGCAATCTATTGCCAATGCAGATAAGAGACGTAAATACGTATCGTTCTTTTACTGGCTTGTTGATTATCAGATATGTGCACATTAGACTGACTTTTGCTGATTGCCCTGCAGTTTGTCTTTGTTGTATTTTTTACTTGCTGTGCTTTGTCTCATATTCTGTGTTGTTACTTATTGTTATCCATTGTACCTGTCTGAATAGTAGTCTGTATATATTGCTTGTATGTGTTGACTATAACTATAACTTTATTTAAATTTGAGGTTGTCGTTTTACAAACTGGTCAGGGACAACAGAAGGAAATTAGCCTGTCGAGCTAACTCAGGCTCATTTACAGTCATTTTGCTGTTGATTAATGAGCATTGTCCCTGTCAAATAAATGGAATAAATAAATATAAGACAAATAATAGTGAGCAGGATGCAATGTGACAAGGAGGCCAGACAACCACGTTTAGGTGGTGGGAAACGAAGTAGCGTTCAAATTAAATGAATAAATATGGAGCTATGTCACATGAAAACTTGAACACATTATAATACGATAATAAAAATAATAAACAAGTCAAATAAAAGGTGAAAAGAAAACAATGAAAACAGAAAAAAACGTGACATCACATGAAAGCAGGTCTATTAAAATGGGTTTAAGAAGTGATTAAAAAGTCACTGACTCTGTGAGCCTTATCTCCTCAGGAAGGCTGTTCCAAGCTGAGGGGCCCTGATGGCAAAAGCAAGGTCACCTTTCGTTTTCAACCTCGACATTGGAACAGCCAGCAGGGCTGCACCTAAGGCTCTAAGGCTGCGTGCAGGCACATAAGGGGTCAACAATTATGTGATGTAGCTTGGGGCCAGACCCCGGCATGCTTTAAAGAGTGATCAGTTAAATCTTTAAATCAATTCTAAAACGGACAGGGAGCAAATGGAGAGAAGCAAGGATCTGGGTGATGTGGCCATTTACGACCTTTTAAGAAAGAAAGAAAACTAATAATATCTTGTGCTCAAAAGTGTGCTTATCAGCTGACTTTTTACACATGGTTTTTGCTTTCATTGTTATGAAATAATGACAAAGGTTTCCTCCTCAAAATCCCTCTGGTTAAACTACTAATTTCCTCACTAAAGGAAGACTATATTTCTAGAATAAGCTAATAAGACTGCACTGCACTTTATAAAAAGGGGCATTCTACACAGAGGCCTTTTTGAATTTCGAACTTCATTCAGTTTCACTCAGAGGCACTAACTTTTCTTTTACTCCACCGTGGAGGCTGATGTTATGGTCCGGCATATTGAATAGAAGTTTTTAAAGTACAACTTTCCGTTGTATGTTTTGTGTCTTCCAGCAAGGCGGCAGCTGATAATCGATTATGAATAAAACTAGATTGCTCCCTTCATCTCTGTCGGACATTTTCTTATTTACATATACTTTAAACATTGACACACCTCGTCATTTATGTCTGTCCTGGGAGAGGGATATTGTGAAGGTAAATAAATATGAACTGGTTCAGCATGTCTTGCAGAACATTGTTTACCTGAGTCTGAAAACATCATCGCAATCATAGGGTCAGTGAGGAGGTGAGTGGCGAGAGGTAGCTCGACCTCTTGGAAACCTTCTTAAGGTCAATTTAACAGACAGGGCGCTGGAGAAATCTGGTAAGTCAAAGCTTAAGGAGATGAGGAGGCAGGAAACTCTGTCCGCTTCTTTTATCCCTGGTCTTTCTGCAGACTGTAATGGGATTCACTCTTTTGTGATAAAGGTGGAGCTAACAGTGGGTTTGTAAAACAGCAGTTGACGCTCTCTCAGGATGGGTTTAGTCTGACCCACTGCTCAGATTCTCCTCAGAGCTCTCCCACTGACTTGTTTTTCCTGCTGCCTTCGTACAGTGGCTGGCATGGATCCCCATCGCTCTCCCTGGCTCTTCCATGCTGTGGTCAGGAGGATCTGGAACGGCCCTTGACTGACTGATTTCATTTGACAATTTCATTAAACCAAAACACAAGCATTGCCAAGGCATTTGATGCATTTAGAAAAGGAAAACACAGGATAACACAATAAAGCACAGAGGCTTATTTCCATAATAGTCCTTTTGGTGATAAGGGGTGAGCACGGCAAGGGTCAAGACAGCAGAGCTGACATAGCAACAATTACACAAAGGATGTTTCAAAAAATAAATGATAATGCAATATACAAATTATACTCTGTAATAACACTATATCAGTCACTCCTTCAGGGATTTGCTAGACAATGCATGTTCTTACCCACTACTCTCACAACTCAACTAATTAAATAGCTAATTAAAAAACACTGAACGGGAGATAAATAAATGAATATATCAACATCACTTTACATTTCCCACAATATACAAATTAAGGACTGGCCATAAGGGTTCTATTGTATTGTAAAAGTAGTTGTGGTCCATGAAGCAGTCTTCAGTCCAGGTGTCTCATTTATGAAACAGTGTGCAGGAACCATATTAAACTGTGCATGTGCACAAAAGATATAAATGCTGTACACCAACAAACTGTTTTGATCTTTAAAACCCTGTGCATGCACAGCTGCAGGCGATGTTCCCTCTATAAGTCAACGTCCACCTGGAAATGTGTGGCATGTGGATCAGGCTCGTATCCCATCAACCTACGCATGCATGGTCACTGCAAAATATCTCATGAGTGTTGATGAATAGAAATTAACCTGCTCAATGGTTCTTTAGGGTCCATCAATCATGAATACATTTTTCCAACGCAGAAATCTAGCTTTATTTGTAGACTTTCCCAAGTAAGACTGTCCTTGTGGGACAGGAAAGGAAAAGACAGGAAATTACCCAAAAGGAAAGGAAAGGAATGAAAAGGACAGGACAGTAAAGGGAAGGAAAGGACAGGACAGGACAGGACAAGACAGGACAGAATTGAAAGGAAGGGACAGTGAAGAAAATGAGAGGAACATTTGGTGTTTGAGCACAGATCTTGTATACAAATCTCAGCTCCTCTGGCTGGCCACCGACTCTCTTTTGCTGATAGCAGATAGTATTTGCTCAGTGAAACAGATGGATTTCTCTCTATTATATTATAAGGTCTCAACCTTACATTGTACAGTCCCTTGACAAAATGCATGTCGCGATTAAGCATTTGCAAATACAATTTAAGAGAAGTTATACACCACTGAAATACCTTCAGTTGTTTCAAGTATTAGTATTAGTATTAGGTATTAGATACTGGTATTTACATGCCCTACAGACAGATTTGTTATGTGATCACTACAGACTCAGGCCAGTCACACTTCTGAGACCTCATTTAACTGTGAATACTGATGTGTGTATCCGTGCTGTTTTTAAATGACGACTCCTTTTGGCAAACTCCTTGTGCCGTACTGCTCTCGGGTAGCGAGACCTTGTGGATATGAGCGAATCGTTTAAGAATATTGGAAATTCTGATAGTGGTGGAGCTCATATCATATTTCCAGTAAAGCCATTTTCCAGTCAGGTTGTGTTACAAAGCCATGCTTTTTCATAGTGCGTGTCTGCATCATGTGAGATGTGTGTGGTGCAGTGGAAGTCAGCTTGAGGTTTGTACTGAACTCTCCCTGTATGTAGCTGTGAGCTCCTCAGCAGTTCTGTCCCTTACACGTGCTGTGTTTACTAGCTGCCAATAACAAATATACACCCATAATACACGTAGACTGTATTTTGCTATTTGTGTGTATATGTACAGTGTTTAATTCATGTCTTCTTTTGACCTGAATTCTCAGTTGTGTTTATAATAAGATGATGCCAATGCCCAGTAGATCCACGATGCAGCGATGATCAAAATAAGAAGGAAAGATTGAATCTTTAGGGCAACTTTGTGCCATTCATTTACACGACCAAGTGTTTAGCTGCAAATTTGTTTTAATTACAGACTCAGTTGCCCCTAACTGGAAAAAAAGTCTGGCCTGAGACTGGAAGTTTGAATGCCGACAACAATTTGTATTTTCCTGACTACATGAGTTGGCTGCTGAGAGGGTGTGATTACTTTCCGATTCTGCTTCAGTGCCTGTATTGCATCCTGAACTTCTCCATGTGTGTCAGTGCAGTTTGCCATCAGCCCTCATGGGGTGTTGCTGTGGACTAATGTAATCAGCTGTTCTCAAGTAGCCCCCTCTTAGCTTGGGGCCAGGACGTGATCTTTCAGTAGACTTCCCCTTTCACCATTCCATGTTCTGTCAGTTGTGTCTGTGTTGTTATTTTCACACTGGCTGGAACTAAGCAACACAGAAAGCACAATAGAATAATAATAATAAAAAGCTGGCTCTGTAACAGTCTGGTCATCCCGACTGTTGCCTTCATAGTAGGACAGGCGTATGAAGTAATAATGGCGTGGAGACAGGTGTGGTCGGACTTGGTCGGTGGCGATGCAGCAGGCGCAGCCTTATCTCCCCGTTGCCACAACAGGACATTTTTTTAATCTGCTTCAAATAGGGTATGTTTCCTTATCTTTTTTTTTAGTCAGTCTTCTTCTTGCCATCTTTTTTCAACTTGCTTTTCAATGGATCCATTGAGAAGTGACGCATATAGACTGCTGGGAATTGCTAAGTTGAATTTCCGTTTTGCTTTTCCTGGATATCCCATTACAGCAGTCTGATTGATACTCCTCAGAATAAACAAGTCTTTGTCTATGGACATGGTTTTTCTAATTTGTTTAATTTCAAATGGACTTTCAAACTTTCACAACGAAGGAACCAAAATAGATTAGAGTATTTGGGTTTCCTCTTTAGTACCCTAAATTATTGCTTTGAAATAAATCACAAGATAGACTTTACTATCAATAGAATTTCCTAGTCTACCATTTACAGACAACTTCGGAAAAGTGCACAGGTTATTGCAAAAGTACACACACACACACACACACACACACACACACACACACACACACACACACACACACACACACACACACACACACACACACACAGACAGACTCACCATTTTCTTTTTTCAACATCAATTGACATTTAAAAAAAAGTCAAGTACAGAGCCCAGGAATGAGAAAGGGCCACATCAGTCCCTCAGCCCTGTAGCTTCCATTTGGTTTTTCTAGGACTTCCACCACATGCCTTCCCACTTTGGGGGAATTATACAAAAATAAATGTCCTTTTGCCTTTTGGCAGAACATAACAGATAAAACTATGTTTTAGCAGTTATTTTCAGTTATGAACAATTCATACATTGTCTGTGTTTGGCTCTGTTAAATGGCACCACCCTCAAAACTAAAAACCACTGGCACTGAAAAGCAGGAGATGCAAAACTATAACATTTTGGGGGAATTTTGATAAGCTCTCTGCTTACCTTAGAATCAATTTAGTTGAGAAGGAGTTACAATCCAGGCCTCCGTCAGTGGCTGCAGGCGCTCATGCTGGGATTGAGGATGTTAATGTTGGGGATTTTCTTCTGTCTTTGATGCTTTAGATTTTATCTGTTTAATAACGTTCACATGTCGGGTTTGAAGGAATCCAAAGACACAGGAGGACAGAGATATTAGCACTAGAGTCATGCAACTTTAAGTTTTGAATAACAGACACAAGCAAAGGGTCTAGAGAAGAATCTACTATCTGACATGTTCTTTTCATCTTTGCATTCCAGGTATGCAGACACAGACACGTCAGAAAGTGATACAGTGGAATAACAGCCTGCCCTTCCTGTGATGGTAATAATTCTGTCAGAATTCTGTTCCCTAAATGCGCCAGAAGATATATATATATATTATATATATATAGATGGACGAAGTGTCGCCACTTCCCTCTACAATCTAAAAATTTAACTAAAATAATCCTGATACAAACACCACCATCTTGCGGATTTACAGCCAGACTATGCACAGCAGCAATTTGGAGATGGAGCCTCAGTAGTGAGGTTCTGTCGATACACATTTTTATATTTTTATTTTTATAGCACAAATCAGAACCTCATACATCGGTGTGATGGAAACTACCCAAAATGACAGAAACCATCTTTGAGTAAAATTAATTTGACATGTACTTTGACTTTTTAGTTTGGTCCATGTCCCATCCATTAACATGGAGGAGGTAGGGTTTATGACCTATACTGCAGCCAGCCACCAGGTGACGATCAAGACACTTTGGCTTCACCTTATGGGGAGCTGTCATGTCATACAGTCTGTGGCATTTCTTTTCCAACTTTGTTAGTATTAAGGATTTAAAACTGCTCACAGAGTTGAGGTGATGATTGGAATTTACTATTAGAGGGGGCACCAGGAATGCCAGTGTGGCAGTGTACCTTGCCACAGGGCTCTCCCACACACAGCCAGAGACAGAAGTGTTGCTTTTAAGCATACTTTATTAGATCAGACACACGGGAACAAACATAAACTTTAACTAAAGGTAGACTAGCTTTGCAGCTCAGTCTCTTCTGAGTCGGCCAGGGTCCCACGTGTCTCTCGAGTGTCTGAGCTCCTTTTTCCTTCCCCCCGAGGCAGCGGGGACACTGCCTTTTAAGCACGAGGACCAATCAGCTAACAGCTCCCCACGTGCGCTGATTGATCCTCTGTGGTGCATGTGCTCTCCCAGCCCCCTCACCTCCACAGCCAGGCTGGGAGGGGGCTGAAATGCACATGAAATGTTACAAGCTGTTAATAAGCAAATGATGTGAGAGGAATTGGTGGCCAGTGTAATTACAGGATGTTTGGGAGAATCCAAATCAAGCACAGAATATAATCAGAACCACATTTTAGATTTTCAGGCCATATAATAGAGCATGATGGAGAGTGAGCCCTTATCAAGGGTAGATCTTATGGATCTTATCTTAAACAAAGTTTAGACTATAAATGGCTAAGAAGTTACCAGGCAATTGACAAATAAGACGTATTGAAATCAAAGTTCTAAAAGACATAGATTTAGTTATTTTCATTTACCTTTCTGCCAGTGGAGAATGGAATATGAAAATAAAAAACAAACTTTCCACAGTCCTTTAAGAATAAGATTAAAATAACACACTTGCCGAATCTTTTATCTTTATGATGCATGAATCAAAGTAAACAGCAGTGTCAGCAGCTCTGTTCATGGGCTGTGTTCAAGTTTATTTTGTCTCAGAGTTTTGTCGTGCTGGGGTTTTCTAGGGGTCTGTGCAGTAAAAGTGCAGACACCCTCTCACTTTTCTTTTTCTTCTTACTTAATTTTCACTTCTGAATGCGTTGGTGCAACAAAAACCATAAGAGCAAGAAACACAAGACTTCATGACCAATAGATGGTGATGTAATAATCACGTTTTGTCTGAAGAATGGTGTGGTCAAGAATCATAATTTCATCAATCCCTATTCATCTGCACCTTCACTATTCCATTTTTCGACTTTTTCATAATTTTCTTAAAAAACGGTATCTTGTTTGCTACTGCTCGACCAATCATTGTTGATCTTAACATGTTTAATTAATTAACGAATAAATTAATATATATGTTTGATGATACAAGCCAATGAACAGTCATCAAGATTTATAGTAAAGTTTAGCATGAAGTATAGATTTTTGAACAAATTGACCACAATTAGATTTTTTCATTGACAACTTATCAGGAGAAATTTCTGATTTGCTTCAATGACTCAGTAACCTTTTCTACCTGTTCTAAAAAATTGCTTTGATAGTTTGATCAATATGGCTGCCAGCATCCAGTCAAAATTCAGCAGCTTGTAATTTCCACTGTGGTGTGGTGCACAAAAAACAAACAAACAAATGGCTTCAAGGTAACAACCAATATCCAAATCTGTTTTATTTCAGCTAAATATCATCTTGAATAATCTGTTGATTATTCTCAAGGAGATTAAGCAGCAAAACTGAGAGAAGCATATTATCAATATCAAATTAATGAATGAATGCACATAGTTTTACACTTACAGGTTCAATGTGTAGTATTTAATGGCATCTAGTGGTAAAGTTGCAGATTGCAACCAAATGACTAACCCTCTCCTCGCCCTTTCCTTCAAAGTATTTATATACTTAACTGACAATCATATATATATATTTAAACTATATGTATTAATATGTATAGGAAGAGATGAAAAAAAAATTGAGAGATCCTCTGGAGAGCCAGTTTGTCCATTCTGGGCTACTCTCGAAACATGGCAGTGTGACATGGCTGACTGTGTAAGAGGACCGTCTCCTCATATAAACATAAAGAGTCCATTCTAAGGTCGTGAAAACATGATTCTTAGGTTCATGTGATGGTACAAAATGATGAAAATATAATTATTAAAATATATTAAATTTCTGCCAATAGATTCACCCTGAATCCTACACACTGCACATTTAAAAAATACACTTCATTTAAACCCACAATTACATCTTCTTTTTAAAACATCAAGACTCAAAATAAGTTCATGAATAAATACAGATACATGTACATGCATATCAATTAATTTGTTAAATATTTAAGACCAGACTCAATTTCAAATGAATACATGATTGAATACATTCATAACATACATTTAGGAAACACAGATTATTCAGCTCCATTTTGTACATCAAACTGTGCTACAACTATACTTTTACCCTTAAGTATTTAAACTGTAAGTTTCACTCCTGTGGGCCAAAAGCTGGAATTACACACGTTCATATTTTTGGCTCATGCATACTGTAAATGCACCTAACACTGACTTTACCAGTAACTCAATGATCACTGCTGCCCACCGCTCTGTTTTATGTTTTCTTCTCCTAGCTTTTTCTCCGGCAGAAGCAGATGGCGTTGAAGAAGCGGCAGTGGCACATGGTGCTTCTCTCACAGCAGCCAGACTGGGGTAAGCAGCTTTGTCCGAGCTGAGAGCACATGGGCTTCACAGGTCTGGGTACCACTTTAGATGGAGGAGGAGGACGGCCATGTTGAGAATTGCGTTTCTGGAAGGTGAGGAGAAGAGAGAGAGAGAGAGAGAGAGAGAGAGAGAGAGAGAGAGAGAGAGAGAGAGAGAGAGAGAGAGAGAGAGAACATCAACTTCAAAGACTGGAGAGGCAAAGTTACATATTCTCACCTTTTCCTTTCAATAACAACTTTGTTTATTAAAGTTGACACAGGCAAAACTTATTGAATCTGTGATAGTAGCATATTTCATGAAGGAGGCCCCATTTTCTCCATGCACATGAACAATAGAGGATCAACTGCAGCCCTCTAGCTTACCGGCACACTCTGCCGTTCATACTGCTTCCTCCTTGCAAACAGCGGCCTCTGTCTGACGTGGTTTGAAGACACTGTTGAAAAAACATCAACACCATGTGGTTAGGTAAAATTAAAAAAAAAAAATGCTTTGTGTCTTATCTGCAGTCAGAATTAGTTTATATCTATACATATTTACATGATACACTCAAGACAAAGTGTTGTCTGTTGTTAAATAAATAAATCACTGAAAAAACAGAGTGATAAAGCTACATCATTAACATCTAAATCCGGCTGAAACCACAGCTGTCGTCTTAAGAGTCTGGTGATTCTGTCAGACGACGTCATAATTACAAAATCAGGATTACAGCAGAGCAGAGCAGTGAATGATGGGTAACAGGTCATCATAATGTGCCACGTTTCAGTCACTGTTTCATACTTGTTCTATCGATTGTGGACAGAAACAGAAAAACGTATGAATGAGAAGCTTTATTTTGAAGTTGTCTGTATGAAAATACTGTAAAAAAGTAGGAGAGAAGCAAAAAGAGAAAGGAATGATACAGACAGGATGCATATGACGCCATGACTTCTTGAATATGTTAGTCAACGTATCACATCATATAGTGAGATTTAGAAACTTCAAAGAGGTATAACATGACTATTACATAATCATAAGACAACAAAACATACAATTTATTTCTAAGTAGATTTATGTCCCTTCCTTCTCTGTCCCCCAGAGGTCCTCGTGTGTTGAAATACTGGCCAGCTGCGTTTCATTTAGCATGTTCACAGGCATCGATATATATTGAGTCTGTGTGTGTATGTGTTGTGGGGGGGTTTGTGACAAGATAATGAATTTGCCCACAGGCAGCCAATTCTAGAGCAGAGGGGAGAGCAAGTGAGGTGCACGGGGGCCTCGCTGCTGGTTGTAAGGCTTCATTACCTCTAATTTATTGCATTGTCAAATGTTTGATGGATAAATCCCAACAAAGTGTTTAAGTGCCATAATAAATAATTAACGAAAGAGGTGCAGTTAGCAGGGAAGGTCGGCTTCGAGCAGTATTGAGAAGCGGTTTTGCTTAAACTCTTTTGAAGGGTTCCAGTGACTATGACGAGTATTAGAGGCTTTTAAAGGGGGGGAAATTGTGTGATCTAGACTAAAGCTGCAATATTGCGAGGACAAAGTCGTTATATTACAAGAATACAGTTGCAATATTAAATTTTCGATCCAGCAGGAGTGAAACACATGAGCATGTTTTTTCTCACTGCCTATTTCTTAAAAAAAGTTTTTTCTTTATTCTTGTAACATTATGACATTTTTTAAATCATTCAACTAAAATATTTGACCTTGTGATCCAACCAGTGGCCCTTCATGGTGGTTAAGTATGTGGTACACTCAAGTCAGAATTGCACTCAGATGTCATATTGAGGCCCACTGAGAGCTCCAGACACTCCAGACCCCCAAAGAGCTGTGATCTGATGCTTAGACTTACTGATCAAAACTCACTATTGCTGTTAAACCTCAGACCAGCACTGCTTTCCAACTACTAATCAAAACCGCAATATTACATAAACAAAAGATGCCTCTCTCCATGCACTGTATAAAACCAAACCAAACGCAAAACAAACTTAATTTCCATCTGGCCCTAAACCATGAATATAAATTGGTGTCTCTTTACTGTCAGAGATACGGAGCAGACACAGATCCAGACCAGATACAAACTCAGTGACCACAGTCTAAACATAAAGGATGGATGATACAACAAGTCCTGGCTACCAACAGAGGAAAGAGTCTGGTCACTGCATGACAGCTGAGGTAGAGACAGGGACACATGTTGTCTTAAAATGTGGCAAATATAATAATATCAGAGTGGAAAACTTTCAGAAAACATGATTTGTTAATCCTGATCTTCAGAGGACATTACTTTGACTAACATTGATCCATGGAGACTTATTCTAACCTTAACTATAGTTACTATACTTCCCTAATCCTAAATCAACATTAAAATGTAATATTTTATGTTATGGGGACTTGCTTTTTGTCCCCATTAGGGAGGCATGTCCCCATTATGTGATTGTGTAAACAGATACAGGTCCCCACAACTTGAGTAATACCTGGACCACACACGCACGCTCACAGGTTTGCACAGCTATGCTTAGTAGGACTTTGCATTGACTTTCATTCATTGTGCACACCCTAACCAAAACCTTATCCCCAACCACAACTTACATCTTACCTCTAATTAACTAGGACCTTAAGTTTTGCCCTATTGGAACTGAGCTTTGGTCCCCATGAGGTCTACTGGTCCTGACAAGGCCATTGTTTATGCTGGAAAAGGTCCCAAAGAGGTTACAAAATGAGTACACATACACACACATTAACTTTAAAAAAATTATAACTTTATTCATTTTTGAAAACAAATTCTTATATTTTTACATATTAATTCATTTTCCCAAGACATTGACACTGTATATGCTGTGCTATGATCTATGTGAAGCTGGGGCCCCCTCTTCCACATCATGGGAATGCCAGTCAAACATACATTTTACATTTTAGGGTTCACCATGAAACCTTTTAATGTTTTTATTTTATTTTGGTTGGGGTGGGTGCTGCTTAGATTAATCCGACACTAATCTTTGCACGAAGAGTGGCATCTAAAAGTCTGAGACTATTTTCCTACATGTACTTCTGCAACTAACTGTATTTAACAGAAATATAATTATTCCAGCCTATGCAATTTACTAACTATGCGTGTGTCACAGCCTTTCCACACCTACCCCCCTCCGTAAAGCAGCCGGACCTGATTCTGTCTCCCCACCCACCCTGAAGCACTGTGCCGATCAGCTGTCTCCAGTGTTCACAGACATTTTGAACACATCAGGGTGCCAGCCTGCTTCAAATCCTCCACCATCATCCCCATCCCCAAAAAACCAAGGACCACAGGACTTAATGACGACAGACCTGACTACTGCTCACCTCAGAAACGCAGAAACAAACTGCTAAAGTCTTAACTGGGAGGAAGCTGTTACTCTGCAGTTTTGAACATTTATTCAAAAGAGAAAATAATATGAAAAAAGATGAAAAACTAAAAAGAATCCTCCTCCAAATAACTTTGCACAGAATGTACTTACAACTTATTTCTTCAAAAATATCACATTAATTTAGACAAGAGCAATTTTACACAAACATTAACATTTTAGTACATCTGAAAGCGTGTCCATACCTAATCTAATAACAGAAACGTGGAGGATGAAGCGATACAAGCAATTAAAGTTTGGAAGATGGGCTGACGACGAAGTTGTCAACTCGAAAAGACGATAAGATTCAAGAGCTTTTGGTGACAGGAACATATCATTCATATAAGAAAGGCATTTATTTTATTTTACTTCAATTATATTTGGATTGATTTTTTTTTTTTTTTATTGAAAAATTCAAGAAACAATCTTGTGGTAGTGGGGCGTGGTCAGTGTTGGCTGCAGGAGAAAGGGAGTGGGGATGGGGTTCTGGTATCGGCGCCAATGAGAGAGTCTGATTGTTCACAGGTCTTCCAGTTCAACTAATGACTCTCTCCTCTTTATGAGCAGTAGCGCACTGGGGCGCGGGGGGGCCCGGGAACCAGCAGACAGCAACCACAGAGACAGCAACCAAAGTGACGTGTCTGATGTTGTATGTATTGTATGTGTGAAAATATTGAAAATAAAGACATAGAAGAAACCTACCGGATTCCCCCTTGTGTTCATGACGAGGAACCCACGGAGACACAGAGACGTGTTACAAATCCCTTACACATAAATGATTTACGATGAAGTGGCAACTGTGGGTGGCAACTCTCACCAATGACTGTATAAAGACAGATGGCAGAAAGTTTAGGCAGCAGAACTTCTTGGTTAGGTTTAGGAAAAGAAGTAAAACTTCACCCATGTAACAGAAACCTGAGTTGTTCTACATATGTAAAAAAAGTAGCTATTTCGTGTTTGAAAATTATTTGTTTGTTTCCATTGTATTTGTATAAATCTAAATACTATATGTTAAAAGTTAAATTGGTCTTCTTTTATCTAACAACCAAAGTTATCAGAAAAAAAAACAATTTGAGCAATAAGAAGTACTCTAAAAAGGGTGTGTGGTTTATAACCTATATTGTGACCAGCCACCAGGGGGTAATCAACATGTCTTGGCTTTATTATTAGGAGCCATCATGTCGTCCATCTTTATAAACAGTCATTGGTTCTCAAATGCATGCCTGCCTAGTTAACACTTATCTAAAGCTACCTCATAAACCAGCTTTTAGTTTGAAGGCAAACTGTTTTTTGTTCAAGTTGACATTAGACACATTGACTGTATATTCTAAATAAACACCCACAGTAATATATCTAGACACCAGTGCTCTTTCTAGTCAAAAACGATTTGATCATCTCACGACAATTATTCAAAGGCACTATCAAATATTAATATTTATACTCACTGTCTGTTTTATGTTTGTGTAACACAGCAGGAAATTTCATCGGCCCACCTCAACTCATCCCTCCACTGCTGGAAGCCGTCCATGGTTATTTCTATAGTGCTATAGCACAGTTCTATTTTACATGTGTAGAACGACTCAGGTTTCTACATGGGTGAAATTTGATTTCACCCTTTGTGGATAACTGGTCAGAATCCTCACCTCTTCACCCTTTTTCTTTTTTTTTTACTAATAACTTGTGAGTTAAATGAACTTTGACAACCCAAACACAAATCAAAGTGAGTCAAGACAATGGACAATGGAATAACTTGAACTTTTGAAAACTTATAAAGTTTAATATCCAAAATGTCTCCCAACAAGTGAAGTTGAAGCAGAGAAAAAAAGTAAAAAACAATCATAACCATTGCAAAATTCTACCAATTTACTCCAAATAATTTTATTAAAATGTTTGTTATTGTTGGGTTGAAACTTGTCCTGAACATCTGAGAAACCCTGAAGGACACTTTGCAACATGCAAGCTATCAATGTAAATAGTTGTTGCTGAATGTTTTCCAGGGATTCCAAAAATGTATATCTCTGCACTTTCTTGCAGTCAGATGTTAATTGTTCATAGTATTAATAGAGTTCTATAACATCTATAAGTTATTTGCTCCTGCACTGCATCCTGCATTTCATTTCAACAATTTTTTACTAGAAACCTTAGCTTTATATATCCTGACAGCAGATGTTTTCCAGCAGATGTTTTCCACTTTAGCCAGCATTTTAGCTCGTGTGACTATTAACAGGAACATATATAAAGACATTTAATAGACGCATCTTGACGTAAAGACAAAATCAACCATTATGTCAGACGATAAGCGGGTAATGGTCATAATATTTACCAAACACAGACATCCTGCTGTAACCTTTGTTGCTGCAGATGTTCGCTTTTCTGCAGGTTTCTGTTTCGCAACTAGAGTTACTGAGTTACATTTTTCTTAAAGTACCTTCACGCCTCCTTCAAACCACGGCCATCCTCATCTACAGCAGTCACTTGTTAGCAGCGAAGTTGCATCCATACCATGCCTAAACCTAATTGTATTTGGACATTCAACTTCCCTCACATTCGCCCCTTCACTCCTGCAGCTGATTCTGCCCCCCAGCAGCGAGATGTTTGACCAATTAGTAAGAGGCGTTTAAGGAGGCCTTTTCTATATTGCCTGGTTTAGTCAGCGGCTAAACTGTGGCGCTGCATGAGTTGGAATCATTACTTATTTGAAAATAAAATGAGTGTATGGACTCCAGAAATGTCTGAAAACCACCCAGAGAAAATATAAGATATAAAACCTTCCACTGATGGTTTACAGCCATCTTGTTCTGAGATGATGTTTCACATGGAGGTACTTGAAAAAGTGAGTGTGGCTCATACTGGGAGAACTGTTCAGAATTTTTTTCCAAAGAATAAGGATTTTCAAAGACTTGTCAAGTAGTCGACTATCAAAATGTCCAAAAATGCCCTATTTCGCAACTTTAAGGAAAGCGGAAATAAATTCCTGTATCCAGCCCCTCATACAGAGCATAAATTGTGTTCTTTCCTCATCCATATCAAATCCTTCCACCATGTTTTGTGGTACTCCATCCAGTAGCTCTGCCTAATCTTGCTTTCAAACAAACTTTCAAGCCAACCATCACGAAAATGGGCAGAAAACATCACCTCTGTGGTGGAAGTAAACTGTGTTTGACACAAGTGGAGTTATTCGATCTTCAGGGACTAGAATGGAATGAAATCGGTTACAATATTCCATCATATAGTATTTTTAGATTTTTTCCCCCTGTGGTTTTATTTCATAGGTAGGTTCAAAGGTAAATATTTGCACGATGTCAATTTAGAAGGTTGCTATAGACCCTGTTTTTCATTGGGTTCATGGAATTTGCAAGTTATAGCTTGTATTGCATTGTTAGATTGCAACACACCCAGAAATATATTCAAAAGAATTCAATAAGCAGTTTGATCTCATAGTTACAACATGGACTATTGACTTACTGTACTATTGGAAACAGCCTCAAAGAAGAAGCCGACAGCCACAAGACCGCCTACTTGAATAGAAAAGTTAGACAATCGATGCAGCTGAGAAGTCACGAGAAGTCACAAAGAGCACATACACCAACAAACACCAACATCTGCAGCCATCTATTTTACTTTTATGCACCCAAACCAGTTTCAAGTGGGATTAGCCCAGACTTGCTTATTTACTAATCCTACTGTTTGATGACCAGATGATCAGAAATGAATCCAGGAAAGCTTAAAACAAATCAACATGGGCGATTACTTGATTTTTAGAATGATGTGGCAAAGGTGGAGACCAAGAACCAGAGAGAGAGCTGCAGGAAATCAGAAAATTGGCTTGGAAAGCAAGAGTGTTAACGTACCATGGACATAGACGTGGTCTGTGGTCGAGTGGTGTGTCACCTTTCTGAAGAACGTCGAGCAGAGATTCTGCATCGCAAATCTAGTAGCTCTGGCCCAATGATGTTGAGCAGTATTGGACTGACAGTATTTTAGTCCAATAAGGGTACACCAAGGGGGTGGGGGCAATCATAATTTATAGGGTCGGTGTCAAGGCAGTGGTACCCCTTTCCACCACCCCTGTAGATCCGCCCATGCCCCTTAAATCAGTATGATGTACTTGTATTGAGGATATTATATCCGGTAGCCACTACTGCACTATTACACCAGTAGTTGGTAGTTATTACTAAACTATTACACCAGTACTCAGAAGCCATTACTGCACAATTACACCAGTACTCAGAAGCCATTACTGCACAATTACACCAGTACTCAGAAGCCATTACTGCACTATTACACCAGTACTTTATATCAGGACTCTGTAGTCATAACTATCTACATTATTAAATAAACACGCAGCACTCATTACTACATTTACACAGCAGACATTCTGACATGGTGCAGCAGGAGAAGCACAGGTGTAAATAGTGAAATGATTTACTGGCACTGATGAATAGGACAGAGTCATGTTTCATGTTATCAGGAGAACCTGGGCCAAGTCAAAGTGTCTGCTGTGAAAAAGGTCTAATACATCAGTTCTCAGTATTGATGGGTCGGACCACACCCATCTGAAAACTTTGGATCTCAACTACACACCTGAGAGGTTTTGTGACATTAACTTGCACGGTTGTAAAGCACAACTCAGTGTCAACCTGTGTCCGCAGAGCACAGACCGACCGACAGACAGACAGACCGACCGACAGACAGACAGACAGACATATAAACACCAGCCAAAGTCCTCAAAACCACCCCTGTGGTAGTTCCCACTACAGTAAGTGTCTCCAGGACCACATTAAGTCATAATGAAACACACTAACACCTGCAGTCTCTCGTACTTTCTCTCTCTCTCTCTCACACACACACACACACACACACACACACACACACACACACACACAAGGTGAAAGTAATACCAGACCCGCAGTCTTCACTTGTAATAAGCAGATGGTGAGGCTGAATTTTGCTCCGAGGGTCAAACTTCAGAAGTTCATAACTGAGAAGATATTGAAGTAGAGCTGTAGGATATTGAAAGGTCTAATAAATTGAATCGTTTTCGCAAAAAGAACCTTGACAAATCAATCCATGACATGAGCGTGGAGGTCAAAGGTGAGTTGGTATGGAATGACCCAAACCTTAACGGAGCATTTATACTTTACAATGTATGGATCCAGTAGACTTGTAAGAGTTGAGCAACAGATCACATACTGTATGTTTCCTTGCAGCCTGACAAAGGTACTTTGATATACAGTGCAATGATGATGCAAATTATAGATTTTTTTCTTTTTCATTTAAGATGAGCCGAACCACTGGCTTGCAACCCCACCCGCAGTCCAACCTCAGGCATTTGTAACGCATTGTACATATTGTACATATAGAGGAGGTCACGATGGAGAACTGGGCCCACTGTAAATTCATAATAACAGGATTTCAGGATCTATTCAAAACATGTTTAAGAACAAGATCAACTTTTAATTAAAAAGTACATTTAATCTTATATTTCTATAATATGTATAATGTATATATTATATTTATAATATAGCCTATAAATTCAGACTTAGTCCATCCGTAAACCGTAATACCTGCAGTCACGTGTTGAGGCAGATTTAGTTTGCAGATTTCGAGAAATGAGAAGAAAGTATCATAGATATTACGACAGGTAGATTTGATCATAGTAGTTTCAAATATTAATAAATTACAGTTTGCATGTGGGTTACAGTCAATATTCTGTGCGTAATGAGCGCATAGATGATGCGCATAGATGATTAGTTGATCAGTGATCCACTAGGACCATTAAACACTCACCTGTGCTCTGGGTGGTCTTGGCCTTGGTGCTGGATGCGGTTTGTTGCAGCTCGTCGCGGGCGAATATTACGGCGTGGAACAGGGCCACATGCACGAGGACGCAAAGACACAGGAGCGATACCTTCATCCTCACTTTCTCTGTCTCTCTCCTCCGATGCCACAAGACGAGTCCAGCTGGTGGGGGGGGGGGGGGGGGGGGTTGTGAGTGTATTGTGTCGGTACACGCGGTCTAAAATCCTACTGGCTATTTTGATGACTTGTTCTCTGTCTCTGCTTCTCACTCCACCACGACTTTTATTTGAGAATTTATTTGAGAGGCAGGCTTACACATGTAGGAGTGAGTGCACGCCCCTCTTTGTCCTCACGCCTCTCAGCATCATAAACACCAGTGACCTACATGGTTTCTTTTCACAACAATTTATTTTATACATGTAAACTTTGTGTATTTCAGAGAAAGCAATACTCCTATATTAGTCCCACAATGGGGACATTTTCAGTATTACAGCAGAAAGAGTCAAAAAAACATCAGCAAGTTATAAGTAACTTAAGTGTAAAGAATATATATACAAAATAAAAATAAAATAATAATATTTGAAATATATATGAATATAGCACAGTGAATATTGCACAGTTGAGACTTAAAGTGTTAAAGTGCAGTACATAATGGTGGTGAATGTAGTTTTTACTGGGAGCAGAGCTGGTGAGCACAGTCTTACTGCTGCAGGAAGGAACCACCTGTTATACCACTCCTTCAGACACTTAAACAGTCTTTAGGAGCGCCCCCTGCAGTCCAAAAGGCCTCAGTCTCCTGAGCAGATACAGTCTGCTATGAATATTATTATGAATAACAGATAGGATTATCCATAGACATACAAACATACATACATCCACACATATATGCACACATAGCACATACATACACATAAACATACATGCATACACATACATACATGCAAACATACATATATACAAACAAACATACATAATTACATTCATACATACATATTCAGTGTATATTCAATTTTACAGCCTTAAATACAATAAGTGCATTCATTTAATACTACTAACTAATGCACAGATCCTAACCAACTTGTCCTTCAAACACTTCCTCTGACATCGTATTCACAGTGCAACTACCCCAGACCTCAAACACTACAGCATGGGTGTATGTCAGGCAGTTTTAAAACCATAATCATAGCCTACTTTACACAAAATGAAGTCAGAACAAATCATCAGCTAATGACTAATTACAACAGATGCTGATCATGACTTCACCGGTAGTGCAGATGTCAGTACAGCCATTAATTCACAGTAAAACAAACGTAGAAGCATGGATTCCACAAGTCATGAATCAAGAACAAATTAAAAAATATATATTTATCATCGATGACTGTCGCTGAAGTTTATTGAAGCCGTTTCCAAACACACCTTAACCAAAGGAAAAAAGAACAGAGGTCAAACTGTTGTAATAAGAAGGGTAATTCTTTTTTTAAGGATAAAATGGATACAAGTTTCTCTTTATTGAATTATTCTGGCTTGCATAACACAAAACCGCCCTCCACCTTCGCTCCTACTCGTCCAATCCATCCCATCACCCTGTCCTTCCTGTTCAACCTTACTTGACTACTACTGTCCAACAATTGACTAGAACAGTAATAATGGCAACAATAAAACTGCACAGAGGTGAATGAAAGAAGAAGACGAAGAAGAAGAAGAAGAAGAAGAAAAAGCCTACTCACAAAGAGAGAGAGAGAGTGGAATCATACAAATGTGTAATTATAGTCTAGCTTTCCTATGACAGGGTGCTAGGAGGTTGCAAATAGTCATTGGTTATCTCAGTCATTTGTTATCCCAGTAGTAAAATTTATTATAAATAGAATTTTTCTTATTTTGCTGACCTCAGCCTTCTTCCATCCTTTGGGTAAATTTAAATGTTATTCTAGTTTCAGATGGAGCGTGACACCCTCGATCCACCTGGGATGGGATCAGGGTTAAATTGAATTTTATTATTGCATTTCAAATCTAAAACAATGTCATAGCTTAAAAATACTTGTCCATGCTAACACACCAGCAAATGCACGACCATTTACAGACAGTGGTCAATTGTGTTCAGGAGTAACATGAAGCACACTTAGCTGCTTAGATCGAAAATACATTGGACGAGAAACAGCAGTGGTGAAAGAGCAGGGATTTATTTTCTTGGACTGATGACCTGGTGGAGCTGTTATTGACAGTAAAGTTGCTTGTCACAAAACCAGTCACATTTGATTGACTTGTGTTTCAGGGCTACCTTGTTGCACTTTGAACCTTTTAATCGGCCAGATGCTTTGGCAAGTTGGACTTATTTCCCTTTGGATTGCGTAGGTTTCCGTAATCTCTTACAGACAGGCTTTGTGTTGTCTTTGACCGTCTTACATTTGCTTCTTCAATTAATCTGTGGACGGTTTGCAGGAGAGCCGTGCTTCTCATCCTGTTGTCGCCAGAAAATCTAAAACAGTCTGCACTAACACCATGCCTGCAGGGAGTGGAACCAGAGCACAGCGCACACACAGAAACACACACTGCCCTGCTGTTGCACATTGACGGAACTCATAGGAAATACAGCTGTTAAACACTGTTATTCTTAGGGCACCATTACTAGTAAAATGGGGTATTCACTATTTTTAAAGTCAGGGTATTGCAGTATTTTTCTTTTGTCTACTCTGTGCAGCCCTAACCCTTTGTCACCCAGCCAGTGATTCCATTCATGAATGCTCTTGGTTACTGCAGTAACCAAGAACTTTTTCCTGTTCCCTTTCCTCAAAGTGTCCTAATAGTAAGCTTGTAAACTCTCTCTCAAGATCCTGGGTGTGGGCCCCAGGCTATGGGGATCCACAAGCCACTGTCTCGAAAGTATGTGTAGCCCATGGCAGCTAATGCACCTCTATAGTCTCTCCAGCATCACTGGATGCACATGAACTATTGGTACAAGATTCTCCCATCCTCTTTAGGATCATAAGAGTTACAGTAAATTATCTCACAAAGAGATACTTCAAACGATTTCTAGACACAAATGATATAAACCCAGTGGCAAAAAGGAAAGAAAGAAAGTTGTTAAGGATTAGCTTTCAAATTAAAATTTACAAATTTATCCTTGGTATGTCTATAGTGGATCATAAATGTATATTAATTACAAATAGAGGCAACAGGTTGGTCTTGCACGGATTCATCTGCCCTACAGCAGGAAGGAGGTTGAATAATTGCCAAGTGCTGCTCACGTCATTTACTTGAATTTGGCAAAAGTTAGTATTTATTTTAAAGAGAACTGAACCTTTGTTGACAATGAACAAAAATAATTACCTTCAATAGCATGTTCACCTTTTGACATAAAAATTGGAGTCGGTCCTACATTTTTGTTGTTTGCAAAACATGTCACCATATTCTCATAACTCACTACAAACAGCTTCACTGCCTGGTGCCCTGGTTACTGCAAAAATAACAAATAGCAAGATTTATTAGTAATGCAGTGGACTGTTATCTCAGTTCACCAGAATATCATCTTATAAAGCCACGAGTTTGAATGGAGCATGTGGAATTTGAGTTAACACAAAAAAGTGGTTATTGTAATAAGTTAAGCCATTATGATTTCACTTAGGAATATTTCTGAACTCAACTTCATTTTATGATGGAATTTGCTTTTCAGTTGATTTTCCTCCAGTATCTCTAAAGATAATTGTTTACTGACTCATAGCTCACCTGAAAACATGAAGGTAGTTCATAAAAATTACTTCTTACTGAGGAGCAGCAACCATTATTGGATGTTTCAAGTTTGTGTTATTCATATGGCACTTCAAAAGCAAAACAGGTCTTGTGCTAAAAACAAACCATAAGCATTATTTGATGCCCAGGAAGGCAGCAACCAAAAAAAAACATCAAACACAATCATCTTGAGATGTGTCTTAAAAGGAATCAAGAGACTCGGCCTGTCTAACGGCCTCTGGCAGGATATTCCACAAATAACACACAGCCCAAATGTCATGGTGGGAGGATCTGAGGGGTCAGGTGGTGCTCTGAGGTGACCAGTTCTCAGATATATGTAGGATTGATATTATGGAGAGATTAGTACATGATTAAGATGCAACGATGTGGTGATGTGGCCCGTGTGAGACAGTAGCCTGAGGTAGATGGAGTTAGATGAGTCATGGATGTACTTGAATGACTCTTTCTAGATCAGAGTGAGAGGAAATGTCTGTTTTGGGCTTGATTCTGAGTTGGTAAAGGTTGGATCTGACAATGGAATTTAGCTGCCTGTTGAAACTATCAAGAACACCACCCAGGTTCTTAGCACTTTATCTGATGTAGAGAGTAAGATCATGGGAAATAACCATCATATGATGTCAGGGATCAAAGAGTAATTATTGTCCTCAAGTAACTGAACTGCATGTGCCAAACATTCTTTAATATGCTGGAGACAGTTTTGTTATTGAGTTACATCAGTTTGATCTTGGGGATTGAGGGGAAGTTAGGTAACATCCATGTAGTGGTGAATGCTTCCTCCGAATCACAACATGTAAAGAAAAAAAGGGGGCCTAAAATGGAACCTTGTGGAACCCCACATTAAAAATGTACAGGTGTGGATATTGAGTTACCAATGGAAGCAGTGAAGTGTCTGTTTGAGATGTGTAGGATGTGAAATATTTGACCTGATACTGTGCGGTTTGGTTAGAAATAAATCTTTAAACTGCTCACAGTTGACTGGTGGAAATCTTTGGTGGATTTTATGGTGTTAAACATAAAATGAGAGGTATTTTACTTTTAAATCTTTTTTTAACAGAGGATGTTTTACACGTGTTGGGCAAGTTACAGATTGTCAAAAAATCAGATCTTGATATAACAAAAACTTCACTAAAAGAGGCTTTGTGGTGAATTTGTGATTTTATGGTCTATAATACACAAAACAGTTAATTTTCAATTTCGCACCAAATTGTACTCAAAAGCAGGATCATTTTAATATTCCTATAGATTGCTGTGTGTATCTATGCTGGAGTCCAGCTTTTTTTTCTTCAGGTGTAACCAGGGAGTCCAGAAAACGTTCATCATCGCTGATCTGGTAGAGAGTGAAGATTCATTCCTGCAGTTCAACCATGGTTCGGGTTAAACAGAGACAGCTGACAACACCTGGAGGGAGAGGTGAGGTGGGCTGGGGAAACACAATACAACTACAGCTGTGGCTAACTTGTAATGTTAGGATGAACTAAAGTAAGCATGTTTATACAGTGTGTGTTAATGTCTCTATGGTATGTATGTAAGAAAAACAAGTTTGGATATGTCAGCTTTGTCAGGTGGAATTCGGAAACCCACTGAAAGCCACCATGCAGTGTGTTAGTCTATGTGATATACACTGTAAGCTATTTTCAGCTTTCTGAACATTTTGCACAGATTTAGGTAAATGTAATGTTAAAAAGTTTTTTCTTTTATCCTTCATTTTTCAGCAGCAGCTTTCAGCCTTTTGTACAGCTAGTCCCACATTATAAAGTAATTCTAACAAAAATTACAGGGCTTGACTTCAACGACCAACTTCAAAAGGCCAGTGATGTCCTGTGTCGGAACGGACTGACATTTTGTGCATTTGGATTAAGACAGTGCAGTGTCCTGCTGCATATGCCATTGAAAATTGGCGTGTG
Organism: Verasper variegatus; assembly: GCA_026259375.1. NCBI lineage: Eukaryota > Metazoa > Chordata > Actinopteri > Pleuronectiformes > Pleuronectidae > Verasper > Verasper variegatus. The sequence goes on from CM048056.1 coordinate 5,705,006, forward strand.
AAAGAAAATATGATTTGGGTGCGGCAGAGAGTGACTAAGTTCAGACATTGACGTTGGAAAGATGCACAGGTTCACAAAGCTCCAACAATAATAATCATTATTAAATCAATGTAGAAAACATTCAGCTGCAGCTGTTAATTTTTAACCGGTTCTGGGCGTCACTGTCGTCAGTTAAAATAACAAACATAGTCTGCAGTTTGAATATCGTCTGTCACTAATTAAACTTGGCTGCTGTCGGTTTGTGTGCGCTCTGCGAGCCGTTGTCAGTACTTGTCAGAGTTTGTGAGAGAAGAACCTTCACTCTGTAGCAACACTGTGCAACTAGGAGTGAACTGTAACTCTCCAGTCACAACAAAGTTAAAAACAATTAGTTCAGTCTACATCTGGGTCATTTTAATACAGCAGATACACAGACTGTAAAATCTAAATCTAAATCATGTAAATATTATAAAAAGAAAGTAGATCTACAGACTAACATCGAAAATGTCTGTCTGTGACAAACTGTTCATGTAATTGGCTTCATTAGCATGTCTATTGTAAATTGCCCACGGAAGTGCAGCAGCAAGTTGGGAGCGATTTGGACATGTGATGCATTGAATAATAATAAAATTGGCATAAACAGGAGACAGTATCACAGAGCATTCAGTCTGTGGACCAACTTCAACATGTCTTCTTCTAAGACCTGCAGATAAACTACAGCAGTGGTAGACAACTGGGTCAAACCGCAAACCAGATCATATTGAGAATTCGTTTATTTTTTATTTCACCATATCGGACTGACGCACAGACACAGACTGCGATGGGCACTGAGCCAATTTGGCAATTTGTCTTCAAAGTAATGGCACAACCTTTGTTTTGTTCTCTCAATGCTTTATACCGAGAAGAATTGCAGAGCTTTAATATTTAAAAGTTGTGAATTTGGGTCTGAAGATTGTGTAGATTGCTTAATGAACAACCTCTGAAATAGCCAATATGCAATGTATGAAAAAAATATCGACAGCTCAGTAAAACATATAAATTTATAAACAAATTCAGTTTCATTTATGAAAAACATTGTGAATAACATTTTGATTGCAGATGAACCAGGTAGGATGAACATACATTTTTGTAACTTCACTCTGCATCATAGCCCATTCCAAACAGGCATGTTTACTGTACTAGTGATATAAAAATAAGCTACTTTGCTGTATCTCTATGAATGGTTTCACCTGAGTCCTATACGTTCTCTCTCGATATTATGTCTTCAAGATATCTATCTATACATCCACTTTAATATTGATCTATAGTGTTACTCTGACTGTCCCTACTATAACTAGACAGAGACGCCTCTAACAGTAAGTACTTATGACGGCGAGTTTATATTTTGGTTTTTTCTTAATCTTCTCTGTTATGTATATATATTTTGTTTTGCTGATACATCACAATGTTTGATCAAAATAGAATTTGGGTACTTAAGATGTTTCTTTCTCGGAAGTCTGAGGAAGAGCCTCTTACTCGAAACGTAACTGGTAAATAAATCTTTAATCTTTTTCTATTTTCAGACATTTTCCCTTGAAACCCGTCATTTGCCCCGATTCACGACCAACAAACTGCCCCACGGTGACACCAATGTCTCCGGTCTCCCCCGGAGGTGGATCCATGCAGATTAACTCAGCTTTTGAGTCCATCAGACAGTCTTTAGATTAATGTATGACATCTTTTAACACCCACTCTGCACCCCTGCTGTCCTCCAGGTGCTTGTCAACTGTGGGCTCGGAGACTTCCTTATCCTCTTTGTTTTCATCTACCTACAGATGAAATTCTTATTTTCTCTCCGGAAACCTCCAGGAACACTCCCTCCACATCCTTCAAGCGCTGCAAAGGCTCCCTTTGAATAAGTCATTAATCAAAGCTGAGAGGTGTGAATTTGACCCTAAGTCAGAGATGAGCTTTCTGGGGTGCATCATTTAGAGCTGGCAGGTGAAGACGGGCAATGGTTGAGTGGCCAAGACCATAATTCAAGCAGTTTCTTTGCCAGATTTTAGCACTGAGATGAGAGTCGAGTTTTAGCACCGCATACCTGGCTTGCTCCTCAACCCCTTCTTCCTGTACCCCTGAGGCTGCATTCACTGAGCTAAAGAAATGCTTCACAGTGTCTCCTGTCTTTGTCCAATTGGATCTCAACCATCAGTTAATTGTAGGGGGTGGATGACATTGGGATCGGAGAAATATTCTCCCAACGCTCCATCCCAAACAAGAATCTCCATCCCCATGCCTTCTTTTCCTGTCACCTGTCCTCATCTGAGCGCAACTTTGATTTGGATAATCTAGATGTGCTGGATGTACTGGCAGTGAAACTCGCTTTGAGGGCCTGGAGAACTTTGGCTACTATGGACTGAACATAAAAACTTATAACATTTATTTTATCTGCTAAACATCTTAACTCACGTCAAGCTTGCTTGGGCGTGTTTACGGTTAATTTAATTTCACTCAGACCCACTGTCTAAAAATGTGAAACCTGAACCCCCAGGGCATCCAAACACTGTCCTCCATCATGTGATATGGCTGCTGTATCCTGGGAGATCAAATCATCTGAAAAACAAATGCAATCATACCCGAGTGAATTCAACTCTTTTTGCCTGACTCCGTCTGTTCTCAGGTTCTCCGCTAGGGCGCACCTCTTGGGTCACCTGCACCTCCTAAAGCAACACTTCCAGGGACCCACGAAAAGCTTCCCACCAGCCACCTGCTGGTTTGCGGGATGTTCCTAGTCTCACATTGCAGTGGACTTTGTCTCTGTCCTGGCTGTGTCCCAAGTTAACACTTAAACTTCCCATTGGGGATAATTTGTTCAAAGCTGTTTACTTTGTTGCTCCCCTAAACTCCAAATGGCCAGTGAGACTTCCAACCTCCTAGTTTATCACAAGGTCCATTTTTTCGTGAAATTTTCTCTGATATGGTGTCTGACTATTGTCCTCAGTGAATCTCACAAGTTTGGAAATCCTTCTGTCAAGTCTGCTGAGCCTCTCTTTAGGTTATCATCCCCAAACTGTGGACAGTTGGAGCAGAGTAGATATAGGAGGGTGATAAATTAAAGCAAAATCAGATGGAGACCATAGAGTTTCAAGAGGAGAATAAGACACAATCACACATACATGGTATTTTCAAGTTAGTTCATAGAATTGTTGAATAGCTGTTACTATCTATGCTATTTTTTAATAAGCACAGTCACTCCATCACAGAGCTTCACTCAACACAATGATTTTTTTCCCCCATTCTCTATTTGCTCCTCACCTGACATTTTCTTTTCACTTTTTGACATCATATAATTATAGCCTGCAGGAGATTATGTAACTTACACCTTTCACTGTAATGTCTGTTGAAAATGTATCTGTAGGACGTGTCAAAAAGATTTATAGCCTGTGACTTTCATAACCATTTTAGCAATCGCATGTTATTTTAGAAGAAAGTGGAGGCTACATATCTACTTTGCATTCATCGTAGAAACCTCATGTAGGCCATAATTATGTTGACAAGTTAACAGCAAAGCTGTTTAAAAAAAAAACTGGTCTAGTCTTTTCATGTAAAAGAACAATTCATCGGTAAGTAAAAACGTTTAACTTTTTGAAGAAAACTCATTTGGAAAAGTGATGAATATGGCTTCCTCCCTTGCCATACCTCCTTGACTGGGAGGGTCAAGGAGGTTGGAAAAAATGGAGAAGAGTTTTTTGGGGTTTGAAAATGAGGATTGAATTCTAGTTTGGTAAAAAGAGATTTTGGCTGCAGAAATAGAGGCAAAGAAAGAGGAGAGAAGAGATTGATAAGTGAGCAGGTCGTCAGGGTGTTTAGATTTTCGCCATTTCCTTTCTGATGCTCGCATAGTGGCTCTGTGGGCGCGCAGTCAGACAACCATGGAGCTGGGGATGACTTGCGCTCCTGTCGTGACGTAAGAGGACAGAGAGAATCAAGAGAGGAGGACAGAGTAGAAAGGAGAGTGTCTGTGACAGAGTTAGGATGCACGAGTGAGAAAGAGTCAGTTGAAGGGAGGGCTAATAAAACAGAGGAGGCCAGAGAGGAGAGAGAGAGGGAGCCAATGTTGCGACGGACAGGTACAGAGTCTGTTGATGTGGTAGGGTGGTCAGTTTGAGAGAGTGGGAGAGAGTGAGAGATACAGAATTGGTCAGAGATGTGAAGTGGGGTTACAGTGAGGTTAGATGTCGAGCAGTTTCTGGTGAAATAGACATGGATATCTTTTATTAGACTGCTCCTGTTCTGGTGCAGTGCATCCATGTGGAGACTGACCCCCCTGTAGAACAGTGGCATCTTTAACCTTTGATTTGTCCCTTTTCTTTGCACTTGAGGAGCCTTGATATGCAGGTTGCTGACTTGTGGTGCAACTGCTTAAAGATAAGACTGGAAAAGCTAGTCAGAGCAGGCTACACTGCAACTGATACATCCCACCCCCTCTCATTGGCCCTCTTGTCAAAGCTATGCCACCAGAACACATGCATTTTCACTGCCTGATAACCGTGACTTACTCGCTATCCTCTGGCTATTCGTGTCTGGTTCAAGGGTGTTTGTTTCTCCAGCTCTCCGGCTTGTGATGACTCTTGCGAAGTGTAATCATGGGCAGGGTGTGCAGAGGCAGACAGGCGGGTGCGACAGCACCAATCATTTCACTCGTACAAAATTTTATTTATTGATGGCCAAGCAGCAAGGTGGTGATCTGTGCCGAAAATGTATGTATTTTTCCTTCGGCCATGTCTCATCTTTCCACCAAGTTTCATGGCAATCTGTAGTTTTGGCTGCTGACGAAAACACAAACAAAAGGTCAGAGGGAGAAGCTGAGTGGGAAGTCAGAGACAAGCTCCTTAGGAAGGTTACTCAACAAGCGCAGAACATTTGAAGCACAAGTTAACTCTGCAGCACCTTCTTCTGGTTTGAAACAGCATGGCCATGTGATGGAAATCTGGAAATACAAGAGGCTGAAACACCAAAGTTATCTACGTGTATTTTAATTGGGATTTTCTACAGAAAAGATCAACACAAAGAGTCACAGGGATCTCAGAGTGAAGATGGAGAACAGTCAAATGCAAGGATCTTATAAAGGAAGACTAAGGCTATCTCTCAGAACCAGTTCAGACTGGCGCAGGAGAGAGGGGAATCTAAACACAAACAAATGATTTACATGTGTTTCCTTTGGACAGGTCTGCAAAAAGTTACTCTTCAACTACAAAATAGGTTTCAGGTTACCTATTGCAGGTTACTTAGTTAATTTTTCAAGGAGATATAATATTGTTTAAATGTCCTTCTAGGTTGACTGTACTGTCCCTTATGAGCTAAAGTCATAGGATAGTACATTATGGTGAGCTGAGAGGAGACATAGATGATCATAGAGAGAGAGAGAGAGAGAACAAATTAAGTTGCATGAGACAATATACTAACACTAAACTAAAGTGGCAATACAAACTGGTAAAGATAACAATAATAGTTAATGTAATGTTAAGTAATATGGAAGTAATGTTGCACTTGACATTGAACATAATGATATTGAACATAATGATGCTAAACATTGTAATATTGCACATGAAAAAATTTCAAATTGTGCTGTCATTTTGCTGATCATTATTATTTTAAGTCTGCAATTCATCGTATTGGCCTGTTTGGGAGTTACCTGGAAAATTGACCGTTTTTTTTAGCTTTTCTAGAGTGACTGACTGCTCAAGGCTTTTCACACAAAATCATTTTCACACATTCACAGACATTTATAGGGTGCTTATATATATATATATATATATATATATATATATATATATATGTATATATACAAATATAACCTGCCTCATCATGCAACCCACTCACACACACTTTGGGGTGTGCCTGCATGTACATCAAGTGGCAGGAAGGTGAATTGTAGATCTGAGGAGAAAATGTGGCCTTGGAGGAATGAGAATGGGCTGAAGAAGGGGACCGAGGGGAACAGACTGGGCCAGTAATGAGTCATGCATGGGGAGAGCCATTCTTGTTATTGTGCCCAAATTCCATTGCCCCCAGATTTTCCCTCAGTTGCCTTTCCACTCCATGTTTGGAAAAAAATCTTAGTCCACATCTGTTGACCTTTGCTTGACAAAATCTCTCCATCCAGATAAGAACACAGAAATGTTTCTAAACACTCAGACAAGAATGCCAGGCCAGTAGTACCAACAATCCGTGAAATACCAGAGAACATTGTGTGCATGCTCGGTGAGTGAGCTTGTTGTTTCGGCTCATTACACACAGCAACAGTGAAGTATCCGTGAAGTAAGCTGTGACGTCGTTTCGCAAACAATTACTCTTTAACAGATCACACATGGATACACAGAAACCATAGAGTTTGTAATAATCGTTGTTTTAGTGACTTAAAACTTTGTTTACATGTGGACGAGAGGCGCAAACACAGAGGGAAAAAGGTTGTTTTGCAAAGTATCCATATCAGTCGTTTTTAAAAGCTAAAAGACAACTTTTTGTAAGACCTTTAGGAATTCCTGTTATTCATAAAAATGTAGTTCTGTTTTATTACAGTTAAGTTGCAGATCGTTGCACAGGCAGGTGAGGTGGGGAAACAGAGGCCGGGGTGAGAGCTGGCGTGGCTGTAGGGGAGAGAGAGGACAGCATGACAGCAGGAAAACAAACACCAGAAGAATGAACAGAACGCTAAATGTCAAAAATGTTGCAAATCGGACTGGTAGCAGAGTGTGTGTTCTGGCCGAGTGTGGAAGTGGAAAGGTTGGAGTGTTTTGTCGAGCTCTCGGTCGTGGAAACAAGTTGCAGCTGGTGGAGTTCTGCTCTGACACCTGCAGGCAATCACACACACACACACACACACACACACACACATTGAAGGAGCAGCACAATGCGAGAGGGAGACTGGAACTGGAGGTGGAATGTCTGGCTAACGATGTAATATCATTCTACAGAATGAGAAATGGGTATATTATTTTATGTTATGTGTTAAAATGTTGTTTTGCACAGGCCAAAGAAAATTCTTGAATGATAATGAGTAACACATGTACTCATTTAGCTCAAAAACCCCAAACTGATCAAAGTCAGGTCTCTGCGTTTGCTTGTCTAACTCAGAGTTGTAAAATCATTGTTATAACTTTGGTGCGTTAATGTGCTTTGGAGTTGGAATGTGGAAAAAACATGGACGCGGTAAAGAAAATGTGTTGTATTTCTGTGTTTAGAGCAATTAAACAAAACCCATCTTATTATTTGCATTATAACGAAGAGCAAGAAAAAAAAATCAAATGTAAAAAGGATATAAATAATTTAAAATGTGCACGCTAATCATAAAAATGTCTGTATTGGCTAAAAGTGGTATTAGGTGCATGTGAGAGATGGACTATTTAGAACTGATTCTTAAATTATGTTATTCAATGTATAAGTGATGATGTCAGCAATAGGTCAACTCGTGTACCAAATTTTTTAATAAATCTTTCCAAATAAACTTTGGTTTCAAATGAATTGCGGTGTCCTTTCTGGGACTGGAGCAGTGTAACCTGCTTTCGAAAACTGTCCACTTTTATCAAGACTGTACAGACATCCATGTACTTTTCCTCTAGCACCATGATCAAGTCCAAATTTCCTTTTGTCCAATGCTGTAAAACAATTTTTATCAATCAGTAGAGTACATACCTCCCCTTAGACCCAAAGTTCAATCAAGCCAAATTTCACACCATCATACATATCAAAATGCCGAAAATCTTGAAAAACGCCCTATTTCTCAATGTTAAAGAAAGAAGCATTGTTAGATTATTCTTTTACAAATAAAATATACACTTCAATACAGTGTTCTTCTAAGTATCAGTCCAGGTCGGAGGTAACAGCTAAATGTTTCTAGCTTTTATATATCCTGGGACCTCTGACCTTGAGATTATAAATGTGGACCAAAAAGGAGGAGGAGCAGGACACAGGTCTGATGTCATCGCTAAAATTCCAAAAATGTGTGACATAAATTGGCAGAGGTCGTACAGAGGTGGTACGGAAGTGGCAGTGAGTGTTGCTGGCAGGGAGAGGAAATTGCGATTCAAACCAGAATGGAGGGAGTGACCACCGTATATTAAATATCACATAACTTTTGTACAGAATATTTGGACTGAACTGACCAAACCTCAGGTAGCTGTTTTGTTCAAACTGGTGGGAAGGAAGAATAACCCAGAACTCTTGCTCTATATTCCAGCTGTCAGTAGTGGTTTATTGGTTATTGTGTTCATTATAAACTATTGGGGGAGAGGTTTTGGTCTTTGCCATAATGTGGGGATAAAACAACAAGCTATAGAAACAAGCATGTGGTCAAATCAAATTGATGTGTAATAGTTGGATATTTTTGGAAATACTGTACCACAGTGGCTTAATACATCGTGACTTCAGAAAACACAAATTACAACACATGCTGTTCTCTGTCTTTGCAGCTTTTTCCGTGTCTTTGGTTGTTTTGTTGCACAAGCTGCACATGTGTTGTCAAATTGATGAAGACGTTTTCTTCATTTGCCGCCACTCCATTAGCTATACCGTGTGACTTTTGAGATTTGCAAGGGGGAAGTGGAGTCAATCCCAGCTGACATGGAGTGAGACGTATGTCACACCCTGTCGATAGTGCCATGAATGTATTAAAGGCATTAATGTGCATCTCTGGTGATCCGATCACAAGTGGGCAGCTCTAAGTGCGACGGTTCACACCTGGTGTTCAGTGTGTCTCCACATGCAAACAAACACGTATGTCACCTCTTTTTGCAACGACCAAACACGTACGTCATTTTGCAAAAGAAGGAATCAAAACAATACAGACTTGGTCAATTCCGTGGCGTGTTCCGTCGATTGATGACACCAAAGATAGGTGGGATGTCGACAATTGATTCCCATCCAAATCCTAGTTTATCATTATCCTCGTGAATAGTTCACAAATAAGCGAAATAACCCAAGATACCCTAAAAAGAGAAGAGGATGATGACCCTTTCCATCGGAAAAAATTGGAGCCATAAAATCCAGCTCCCTTAAAGGAAAAACATGTCCTTTAGTGGAGTCTTCTGAGAATTATTTGCTGCCCAAATGTTCGCTGAGTGCAGATCAATAAATCTCCTGCAAATGACAGCGTTCCCCCATCATCCTCATTCCTGTTTCTGGCAGCAACACATGTCCTCCATCTACTGGAAAGACCCACGAGGGGAAGAAAATTACAGTAACAGATACACACTCATTAGGGAAATTAAGCTCAGTAAGTTATTGCTGGTCACTCACAACCAAAATGCATACTGAGGGGGACCGCTGTTTTATAAAAATACACTTCACTTCAGAACATTTCATACTCTTTCATAAGGTATAATTGGTTGTGATTTCTAACACATCATTGATTATGTACGACAGAGAAGTATTTCAATCAATCATGAAACGGGGTTAAAGACATTGTGCATGCTTCGGCATCAGGACATTGTGCTCCTCAGGGCTCAGAGCACTGACATGAAAGAAGAAAAACGATACAGCGATTTGCAAGTTTTGACCTTTTTACGTCCAACTGAGGGAAGCAGCTTGATCACCCAAAATTAAATGTGTCTGTCGGCTGCAGCTGCTGTCGATTCATTTTGTTTATACGTCTCTGTCTTTCTGCTTCTTCATTTTGCTGTCAAATCTATAAGTGATTTGTGATTCATGTAGCTGTATTATATTATACATTATTATTATTATGTATTATATTATACATCCCCATTATCGGTGTATAATTTTATTTTACCCCTCTCCTTCCCCTTAAAAATGTTACACAATAACTATAGACTGTATAAAGATGGGGGATGTGTCTCCACTTCCTCCCACTTTAAAGAAAGGAAGCCAAAATATCCCTGGATATACGAACACTGCCACATTTGCCAAGGATGTCATTTGGAGTCTTTGTTCCAGCGATCAAGGGATCAAAGTCACAGGCTCGACCAATCACGAGCCAGTCTGACCCGTCAATCATGATGTTTCGCCCTGTTTGTATAGCATGAAATAACTAATTAAAAGCAAACTTACCTGAAAATGAAACTTGAACAAGAACTACCTAAGCTGACAGAAAACATCTTCAAGAAAAATAACTTTGACGTATACTTTGACTTTTTAGTTTGGTCCATGCCCCATCCACTAACATAGAGGGGAGAGGGTTTATGACCTATACTGGGCAGCCACTAGGAGGTGATGGAGGTGGTTATGGCTTGCTCTGTTTAGGAAGAAGCTAGAGGCACAAAACCTGATCTCAAACTAATGTCTTCATATTGTTTAACTTAATGTCATTTGAAAGGCCTTAAATATATATAAATCACAACCAGTGTTAAAGTGTAATAAGATATTATTATATCTAATTATAGATTAAAGGTCACAGTGTAGATTAGTCTGTTTCTGTTAAAAATCAAAGAGCCATTGTTAAAAAAATAATTAACACTTAAGTCACTTAAGAAGAGTGGAGGGGAAGAGTCGATACACACTCCTGGAGTGTTTCCTTAAATGCTGTCAGGATCCTCTGAACTGAACCTGTCCACCTTAAATTAACACAGTAATATACACACCACAAGACAAGCATAAAGATGCACTGCCTGTCAAGTTACTTAACATATTGACACCCCCTCAGAGCCTGAGCATTACAAATCTAAACAGTAGGTATGTTGCTTTGAAACCAAGCGGCAGGTTTTCAACGGATTCTCGAATGCGGCACCAGGATGGTTGAGTGTGAGATTTCTCCAGCCACAACCAAGAATCAAAGGGTAGCTAGCATTCCTCACCATGACAAACAACTGTGACAGTTACTGCATCTTCAAGAGCTGGCAGGTCCATGTCAGCCTGACCTCCTTACATCCCATCAACAAAAGTCAAGGGCAAGAGAGGAGAGCTGGGGTCTTCTATCTGCAGACCGTGTTCGCTCTCATGGCCACCTGTACACAGCTTCTCCAGGAGAAAGAGAGGCACCAACATCAAAGTGGTTATCAAAGGAAATGATGAGGGAATATAAATAAATACATCAACCACTGTGTTTTTTAACTTCAGGCAACATGTACTAAAGAATGTTTCAGTCAGGTGACATCAAGACTAAGGGATAAATTATCTTGACTTTACACTAATAGGACTTATTTTATATTAACGTGTGATGTGCATAACTGACTGAGCTAATATGAGGGCTGGGCAATAAAATTATATCAATCATTATCACCAATAGTAATATGACAGAGGTTAAATATATATGGATATGTTGCTTATGCAATGTAGAATGTTTATCCAGTGTTTGTCATTCTCTGTTCATAAATAAGAGTTTGAATCCACTACCTTCACTCAGGAGCTTTTAAGTCTTTAAACTTAAAAGAAGAAATAATATGACTGATAATTATATCATATGGACTGATATGAACATTTTTATATCTTAATATAATGGTCCAGCCCAAGGGATATTCACCATCTTGTCCTATATTCTAAAAAATAACACCAACAAAACTTGCACAGTCTGCCAGGAGAAACGAACCACCTGACCACGAAAGGAAAAACACAGCATTGTGAAAATATGCACCTTGTTGGTGTCAGAATTGACAGGGTGCACCGCTTACGTTTTATAATGGGGTGACAGGAGCAACTTATCACGATGGTCTGCAGCAGTTTCTAGAATAAATCCCTAGCTTGTTTTAAACCCCCTCTTAAAACATTTATTTTTATTTAAGCTTCTACAAATGATCAACATTGGCTCTTATTTACCCTGACTAATATTTACTTATCGATATCATTCTATTTATGTTCTATTTTCTCTGCTCATTATTGTGTCTTCCTTGTTAAGCACTTTGTGACATTAAGAATTGTGCCATAGAAATAAAGTTTTTAATTATCATTATTATATTGGAGTCCACTTGAACTCCAGATTAATTACAGTGATGTGTAAAGTCTATAGGGATTTTTTCTTTTATGTAAAATGACAAATTGAAAGCAAAGCTCTTTAGTCAACCCTCCTTCTCAGCTCTAAACCATGATGAACGGTAAGAGGTGAAATGTTCACTGTCAAGACGGAGGGGAATGTCCCACCTTTCCCTGCGAATGTAAAAATATTGTTTATTGCTTTCTCTGTGCACGACAGCAAACTATTTCACTCCTGTAGGATGGTAGTCGTTCCTTTTTTAGGCTTTTCACAACAGAAAAATAGGATTTCCCTGAATAAATCACATTTTCTCTTGACCCAGCATACCTGGCAACTGTCTGTAATGTAGCGTTTATGTGTCCGACCAAACGTGCCCTCTCCCCTCCAGCCTCCTATTGCTGCATAACTCAACAGTGGACGTGCCATGTGTGTCATATTTCTCAGAGGTAACTGCAGCTATGTGAGCGCTTGTAAAGCCCACCTGGAAAAACAGACACCTTAAATTTAAAAACTGAAAAGAATGGCTAGACAGCTGTACTGTCTAAAGGTAAACAAGCCACAGTATCTCCTGTTGGCACAGATGCCTGCTCCATCACACAAACACCACAAGACATTGAGCGGCGATGACAAGAAACACATGCAACGCTGTGCAGCACTTACTGCTCACAGTACGCACACGGTCCCCCCATGAGGAGAAGTACTCCACTGATTACGTTGTATTTTTAGAGACACTGAAGATACTGAAGAGGATTTTCTTTTCTGAGGTAAGAAATTATTAAACTAGTACAGTGCCTGTTCTAAAGCAGCCTGTGTTAGTGCTCCAGAGCTACTTGAGAATTATTCCATGTCAATAGTGAGTCCTCCTCAAACAGTTCTACAATATACTCTCTGTTTGTATTGTTTGTGTGCAGAGCTTATTATAAACAGTCAATGGTGCGGAGAGATGGTAGAAAACTTTGTGTTCGTCCTACCTGGTTTATCTGCGATGAAGATTTTATAGTCAGTTTTTCATAAAACTGAATTTGCTTTATTACTGTGTGGTTTATGTTTGAATGATTCCCTTAAGTGGTGATGTTTTCATACATTGAAAATCTGCTATTTCAGACATCTGTAAACCATCGACACAACTTTCAGAGCCAAGTTCACAGCTTTTCAAAATAAAAGCTCTGTCATTCCGCTCGGTGTAATGCATTGCAGCAGCAAAACAAACGTTAAGCTTCTTCTACTGAGGAAGGAGGAATTGAATAAATAAATGTTGTTGCCAGGATCACAAGCACCTGTGAATGTCTGTCTCAGTCCAGTGGAATAAAAACAATTAAATGATCAAAATGACCTGGAGGCAACATAAATCCGTGATTTGACCCAGTTTCCGACCACTGATGAAGACATGTTTAACTCAGTCCACAGGGTGAAGGCACACGGCCCCGCACCACTGGCTACTACAGAGTGCTGGTCACATATTTACTCAAAGTTTATTCATATTGAGGATGTCCAAATTGCACCAAATTCGACACTGCTTCTCCCTGGACCACAAAGAATACACATGACAGTTATAAAGTCGATAAGATGCACGGTTTGCGAGATATGCGTTCAACATAGACATTTGTGGAAAGCGCGACACTATAATGAGCCTCTGTACCTGTACCCTTGTTTCTCTGCAGTCATCTGACTGAATGAAAGCAGATTTCAAACATGAGGCAATAAGACACATACATGCGTTTTTAATACATATTTTTTTTAATTGCATGTGAAAATGTCTCTCCGTTAAAGCATGTGTTACAGTATTTACAGTTTCCACTTCAAACCAGATTTGTCCATGAATTAACCTGTTAAATCCAGCGCTATTTATAGTGATACCAAATGTTATTTGTATAAATCTTTTTATAGTGCAACTATGGGTGTATATGTGAACCTAAACTCCATGTTATTTCATTTACTATCACAAAACATGTCAATCAGACTGTTCTAAGCAATGACTTATACATACGGGTGTCATTTAAAATAATATTTTAACACATTTCATGTCCGACACAAACCTATAAAGCTATTCGCACACAGCAAAAAACAAGTGAAAGACAACAAAGGCACTTAATATTATGTGTGAATAGAATTCATAAAGAAAAACATGAAAACTTCATATTCATTAAATCACCTATTCACAAAGTTCCGTTGGAAATGGAGACAGACTCAGTGAGAGAGAAGGCACTTTTCTGTCTCGAAATGAAAATTGAGTAATAAAAACATATCCTAGCGATCATGCATCACCATTCATCCATAAAGTGCATCACACGACCTGATCGAGGCCTTGAGATAATTCAACATCAGCTGTGATTATAATACACTTCAATAATCATCAAAGAAAGAGAAAGAAACCAAAAAAACACAACTAGTCGGCACACATTAAGCAAAAAATATTTGAATCATCGAAAGTTATTTGCGTCTGAGAATATGGCTTCTGTGGATGATGTAGGTGTGGTAACAGCCTTCAGTACTGATTCAGTGCCAACACGTCGCAACGTTTATTTTTCACCTGCGTCACAGTTTTATTTGGTAAAATACCGGTTCAATGGCCTTGATTTCTTAAAACCCAAGGCTGTGTTGTTAAAATGAACTGACAGGCCCGGCTCTAAATATCCTCGTTCCCCCTTATGGTTCTCCCACGTCGTAACTTCTGGATTATTTCAGGTAAATTAGCAGCACTGTAAGATTTTTCTGCATTCTTTGACTGAAAGTAAATATTTGAATGACTGTCTCTTTATGGGTACATTTCCTGACTTGCTCCGGTACTCTTGCCTTGCAGACAGTTCTAGTTTTACAATGTGCAAGTGGATTTTTAGACAGCTGGCTCTGAAACCTCTGCCGCCACACTGATGGCTACTCAGGGTAATTTGCAGTCAACAGCAATTTCACTGAGAGCCATCTGTTGATTAGCCTGATTAAGAGGAATGAAGTTGCTGCTGAGGGATAGAGGCAGATATTTTAGAGGTAGATATCTTAAAACCTTAAGCAAATAAAGCAAGGAGAAAATCCAGCAGGGGTAAGAAAAAAAAAAAAGTGTCTTTTGCAAAAGTGTCACAATAGAGCCAGAGGAACCTGAAACGAGTCCTGGCACACTCCCACTCTGTTAACAGATAAGGAGCCAGAAGAGGTTTAGTGTTGTAAATATTCAAGCACTCAAATGGACATAATCAGCGCCAGAAGCAAACCATTAGGGTAATGTACAGACGCATGGTATGAACAATGAGCGAATGGGAAATGACTTGATTAATGTACACATTGGCCATTACATTCCTCAAAAAAGAAACAATGGGCCTCATTTCCTTGGACTTTCTCTCGGGACATCGTGTTATGGAGTCTCACAGGACAAATGACGCATGGCACTAATAATATGAGGGAATGTCGACTTCTAGGAGTTTGACTGAAACTGAAAAAACAAGAAAGAAGGTCTGTCTACATCAGGGACAACTGCTGGCAGTACAACGCATAGAAGTATCAGCAAACAGAAAGCGGCCAATCCTCTGTGATACCCACCTGGTTACTAACGCTTCTGAGACGTTTCATTCATCCAGACTGTCTTTCTCCTGCAGCCACATGGACGTATGTCGCTTCGCTGGTTAGACACGAGGGCCTCTGGTCGCCATTAAGGCAAAGCACGTCTGCTGAAATGAGGGTTCAGGGTTTCGGTAGATTGTCACAGTTGTGAAAGTCATCAAACCATCCAGTGGTGTGAGTCCTTATCCTCTTTAGTTGTCTTATTCTTTTGGTCATGACACCAAATTTTGGCCACAGTGGGAGTATGGAGAAATCCTCCCACAGTTTAAGACAATATTAACATTGAAGGAGTAGGGCTATGTAATTCCAAACATAATTCCTATCACAAGTTGCAAAAAGGTCTTCGGAACGAAGTCTTCTCTAGGTGCCAGATAAAATATATTATGGGAGCAGGCTGATCAGTAGAAATCCTTTTTCCCTTTTAATCCCATACACAGATTTAGATGGAAAGGCTGTCTCAGATCCAGTTGAAATGTGAAACAGCAGTTCTAATCTGAAAGGTTGAAACATTGAACAAGCTTGAAGAAAGGCCAGAAAAAACAAGCGAGGAGTATTTAATAGAAGGGGGGAAGAAACGATCGTCGGCCTCAGTGATCCAGCTTCTGCTGGTAAAGCTGGGTGACCTGGATGACCGGAGGAGAGGCACTGAGTGTCGGCCTGCACCAACAGGCAGAGGATCTCACCAGCTGGACCTCACATCTGCCACAGGAGAGAGGGAGAGACACATTAACTCACTGCAATGTGATGACTGTACACCTCAGACAACATAAAGACAGACAGACAGAATACAGGAAGATGTGAGAAGCAGAGAAAAGATGCCTACAGCCTGACTTGTGAGGCATCCATGTAGAAAGAGGCAGGTACGACATGTTATTAACACCAGCAAGTTACAGACTCGAGTACACTGGAAAACACAGCAGGAACACAAGTTTTCTTCTCTGACTCTCTCCCATCTCATACAGCCGTTTACATCCACAAATTTAACAAAAAAACCCCACAATATATCGTACACAGTACCGGGAATCCACACAATTAATGATTAGCTGGGATGCAATACTAACTTTTTATTATTATAACCTACAAGACACGAAATTATGAATTATGAAATTATTACAACATAATTCACATTGTAAGATATCTGATGCTGTGACTATGAAGACCAGGGATGGGAAGAGGAAACAGGAAAACTTGTGATCCAACAACCTACGACGCCCACGTACACTCACTGAGCACTTTATTAAATACACCTTTACACCTGTTTATTCATGCAATTGCCCAACCAGCCAATCATGTGGCAAAAGCCCATTGCATGAAATCCTGCAGATGGTGGTCGGGGGCCTTAGTTAATGTTGACATCTAACATGAGAATGTTTTGATAGCAAATTAATTTTGACAAAGTGAACCAGCGAAATCATTGTAATGAAGGATGCATCATAACGGAGGGTGTTGCACGCTGTAAGTAAATAGGGGATGCAAGCTGGCGGATCCAATTGATTATCTGCTATCTAAGTGTTTGTACTGTACGGAACTTTTTTTCTCTCTGACAGTTTCACACATGCCTTTTCAATTGTTGATTTCTCCCTTATCACTGTCAAGCTAGTAAAATTTGTCAAATGCACTGACTTAAAGACCTGATATTTGTCGGTTCCAATTTTGGACCGAGGTTTCAGGATCCGAACCAATATATTTTTGTTCAAACATGAGTATGGTGAAACTGGATTTCTGCTCAGGCTGCAGATGGTCAGGTGACATCAACAACATGATCCCTTAGACTTAACCTGCCTTGTGTCAACAGCTGCAGGCTAATGCTGCTACTGTAATAGTCCATTCAATCATGGTCTTATTAATGTTACTGATCATCTACGGCTAATGCTCCATGCTCCATGCTCCATGTACATGCTGTCCTCCCTAGTCACCGGATGGGATTCCCATAGAAAACCTATGGAATGTGGTAGAACAGGGGGTTGGCAGCATGAATGAGCAGAAGACAAATCTGCAGAGATGATGACATCATGAATCTCAAGGTTTCGTACATCTGTTGGAATCGATGCCACAAAGAACTGAGGCTGTTTGATGAACTGCCCAGTATAAGTATGATGTTTCTAATAAAGTGCTCGCTGAGTGTGGTGAGCACACACACCACTGTGTGAAGGAGAGGCACTAACACAATGTGTCAGTCACATACGATGTAGGGGGAGCAGACAAAAAGAAAGAGCACAGAACATTGGAGATCAATTAATACACACCTCAGTTGGAGACAAATCATTTTCAGATCTAAATAACTGCTGGTCTTGATTTTGACCAGATGTTGTGACACCTGGCCATCAAATTTTATTTTGTGGCCTAGAATTCTGTTCTTTTAAATAACTCCCCAGCCTCTGGTGTTAAACACCTTTCGACACCTTTTTAAAGGTTCGTGTTTACAAGGCACGTTAGCAGTTTACCTGAATTATGAGCACTGAAAGTGACCTCACCCCAACATCAGTAAACATCTTGAAAGCTCCAAACGAAGTACTCCAAATGAGTAACAAGTAAATCTTAAGCACAAAACCCACATGACATCTGTACAGCCAGTGTAGCCAGGATGACGGCACATATGGCATGTGAGCATTTCATTAACACAGACTTGAAAATAATATGATAGCACCCTGATAGTAAAAACACTACACCTCCATTAAAGTACAGCGGTTAACAGTGGGATGCATGTTACTTCACAGAAGGAAGTCAAGTAAATTCAGCATGCAGTAGGGATCGCCTGCTGAGCTGGTATGCAAGTACCTCACATGTTTCGGGGCTCGTTTTTTTCAGATTGGAGCAGCACTGCTGTGAAATATGAAGGCAAGAAAACACAAGAAGGGAAAGTATTTTTCAGAAGCAAACTAGCCAGCTGTGACTACTTTAATAATACTCTAATAATCTTTTCACTCAAATCATAAACATACAAAGCAATTACAACATTTTTAAAGAACAAAGACTGATGTGTTTATAAATAGAAGTGCACAGTCCCATAAAGCTTGGATTTGGGCCTGAAATCTATTTAAAAAAAATCTTTGGGTGATGCATTTCTTCTTTGAGAAATGCCAGAGACATGATCCCATTCAAAGTCCAGTAATAGGATCAGTTGCTGTGAACACTGATATCTGGGCATCATGTGGAGAAACACAGTCAGTGGATGGTAGAAACAGCCATCAAGAAATTACAAAGTAACTTTTATGCGTCTGCCACTTTGCTGTCTGGATCTAAATGGGAAGAGAAGCTGATAAGTCTGTAAGGAACAATAAATCAACAGAGCATAAAAGGAGGCTAGCAGTTGGAGAGGACTAATTCCTTTTGATAAGAGGTTGAATTCTCAATGTCAACTGGAAAACTATTGATCAACTAATTCCATAATCTTATGCTGTGTAAATGCAAAATAAAAAAAATGATGAGGAGTAAATCAGCTGGTTTATTAGAGCAACCTGAGATGACAAAGAGACAGCAGGGCAATGACTAAGAACAGGACCAGTGGTACTGACTAGTAAAATATCATCCATTTTAATACTTTTCCATTGTTCTACTGTTACTTATGCTTAAGTATTAGAAAACCCTAACTCTGTTTTTAGCTGTTGGGTGAACTTCACTGAGAGAACATTGAAGGAACCAAAATGTGTTTAGCATTTTGTACCATTTATTTTTGTAGGGTGCACACTCCATGTTTAATTGTATGGCAGAATTTAGACCAGGAGGGCGAGTGGGGGTCATTTTCTGTTGGTTGACACTTCCTGCTTTGAGTATTAAAGTAATTCCTCCATAGTACTGTTGTTTTTTTTAATTCACAGTTTGAAACACATTTAAGGCCCCCCCCCCCCTGATTAAGCCCAGTCTGCTCTTACTGGTCAGGTGGCCCACTCTACTGTGAGTCTCCACTCTTTCTTGTGCATGATGCGAATCATGATATCGCACGACGTTGCGATGTTGCAGGAGTATCAGCCGGACTATTGACAAGGCAGCTACACGAGCAGCATTGTATTTATGAATCTAACCACTAAGTGTTACACACACTTGAGTTTAACATAGCAATTAATAAAAAAACATAAATGGAGCGTATCAACTTCAGTCCACATGGTTTTGGTAATGTACTGCTGTGCTGGTTTGCCAACTGCCAATAATCATTGAATCTACATTAAAGCATGACACGCTCACCAGTTATCCTCGCCCTCTACCCTGGACTCGCTCCCTAAGAGCATTAGAAAATTAACTTTGGCAGTGTTTCCCACAGAATTAGATTCTATTTGGGGAGGTAGAGGACTTAGTGTTGGGAGGTGGGGAGTGATTCGCTTGATCTGGTCTGTGCTTGTAAAGTATTCACGGGTTTTTTTAGAAGGTTTACCCACATTTATATACACCATGTAATTTTGGTGTAAAAGAGAGGTGTACACTAGGTCTAATGAGATTTATCTGAAAAGGTTAAATACTTAACTTTTACTTATTTGATTGAACCTGAAACTATGTGAGATTTGTTTTGTCACAGGATGTGGTGTGACTGATGGAAGTCCTCCGTGTGTGGTGTTTGTCGCTGGATGTTCTCCTTGTGCTGTGTTTGCGTGTGGTTTTCTTTACCCAGTGTCGCCAGGCATGTCCTGATCAGCCTCTGCAGCGGACGACTCAACCTCTACATCTGCACTGCTCTCGCTGCCCTGAGCGGAGAGTCCAAACGGAGACCCTGGACTCACACATTCGCCACTGGGACAAAGACGCGCAGAAAAATAGGTGGTTCATATTGACTTAATCATAACATTCAATGTTATTTCAGATCTAAGGACGTGTGGGGACTGCAATAACTCGTCATTTGTCCTGCTTATGATGCAGCGGTGTGAAACAGATGTGACCTGCACGTGTGTCTCATATTCATGGTCATCCTGTATTGATGTGTATCTACTGACTTGATGTGTTTCTCCAGTAGCTGGATGGCCTGCTCCTTCTCCTCCAGCCTCCTCTTCAGGGAGGTGATTTCCCTCTGCTTCTCCACCAGCTCCTTCTGGAGACGATAGTTGCTCTCCTCCAGAGTCTCACAGAATGCCTGGAGGGAAGGAAAATCAAAAGGGGAAAAAAAAACACAATAGATGTTTGTGGACAGTGGAAGCAAATGGTTGAGAGCAAACAAGACAGGCAAGGAAAGCTGGAGCAGCTGTGGGTCATTAAGTAAGCCTAAGGCCAGTCTGCACGTTCATTTTTCTGGAGAATGTCCTGGTTAAATCAAGTTGGTGGTTTTTACAAGGGCAGCTAGAGGGGACAAGTACATACATCTGGTGTACTGAATGAGCTCCAATTCATATCCCTGTAAAATCTTAACTTGGGATCATCTTGAATCTTTTTTACAGTGGGGATATGATAAATGAGGTTTGGTACAGTAGTGACATGTAAATTAGTACAAATATTGTGTTGAATGGTGTTTTTTTACTTCCAGCTACACAATAACTCCTCTTGAATAAAATTGTGAATGATTGACATTCTCTGGAGTTCAACCAAAACATTTGATAAAATGAAAAAGTTGCATGTCACAATTCATATTTAGCAGCATAAAATACGAGAGTATGCAATAGCAATGGAAATCCATGTAGTTCTTTCCAGAACCACAGGACACTGTCTGAAAGTCAATGAAATGCAACTGGGCTGCACTATAGACAGAAATATTTGCCCCTGATGGAAAGATTTAGTTAATATCCTGCTGAGAAAACAAGAGCTCGGTGAGGACAAAGTCTTTTTTTTTAAGTTTCCGTCTGTTGAGGACTTTTTGACCATCCTTACACATTACTGTATATCCCACTGTATAGTATGTATATTATCTGTACACCATTTGGAGAGCGGGGCCTGTCTAATTCCACTCATTCTCCCTTCCCTCCAAGCAATACCAAAGTTCGGGTTATATATAAAGGACCGACCAACAGTACATTGTAGTGTCTACGCTTAGGGACTTTCATATCTAATTCAGATGCACCAGACAGAGAGGCACCAACTTCAACTCTCAAACAACATCATCTCTTTTGCATATTACACCAGTGGCAAGACATAGGACACAATGTGATTCAGGAATCCATGCTTTAGGCTTAACTATCCAATAGGATGTTAACAGGGAGGGGAAGGATGCTGTGTGAGACATCTTCCCACTTGGGGGGTGACACTTGCTCATGTTACTCTGTTAGCATTTGTATATTGTTCCACCTTCTGGTCTCCTTGACGCACCTAGTCTACATTAAACTTTTCTGCACAAGACATCAGCTGCTGCCTGAGTTCTCCTTTCAACAGCTTCCAGAAAACTTCCATAACACCTTCCCACTATAGACACAATCAGTCAGTTCTCAGAAGATGATACCCATCTCATGTCAAATGGGTGATGTGCTTTAGTGGCTAAATATGGTATAAAGAAGGAGCAGTAACATACATACATGACCATACATGCTTTGCATGTGCAGTGAGGTGAAAGCCAACCAAGTTCAGGGCTTAATGCCTCCTCCACCCCCCAAGAGCATGTGCAAGTTGAAAGATTTAGGAGCGCATAAAGAACTTTAAAGGGGCCCATGAAAATATAAAAAAATGTGTTTTTCCTGAATAATGTGATACAAGGAGACATTTAGAAGCAACATTATTTGATTTAAATAGAAAAATTACACTAGGTCTAATTATTTCTGTCTTTAGTACAGTTTGAATCCATTTTTTTCAGCACACAAACCGACAGCGGTTTAATTCATGACAGCTGATATGTTGAACCACCGGCAGTTTGTTGTTTTAAACGACGACAGCGACACTGTGAATCGAAGAAAAATAAGGAGTTCTATAATGATTTGCTTATATTTATCATAATTATAATGAACCTCTGCATCTTTCCAACCAATAGTTTTAAGTTCTACGCCAAAAAAAGTCTGCTTAGACAGAGAGGACGTCACTGGTCCAGCAGCCTGCAGGTCGTTTGACTC
Organism: Verasper variegatus; assembly: GCA_026259375.1. Lineage (NCBI taxonomy): Eukaryota > Metazoa > Chordata > Actinopteri > Pleuronectiformes > Pleuronectidae > Verasper > Verasper variegatus. The sequence continues at coordinate 5,727,389 of CM048056.1, forward strand.
ATTCTGAGCTCAGAGAGTGATCAATGTGAAATCATGTAACTTTTCTTTTTTTTACCAACCATTTTGTCTTTTTTAGTTGCAAATGCAGGTGAATTCGATGCACTGTCGAACCCTAAAGTGATGTCAGACTTTTGGACCCCACTATTTGCACAGAGGTGAGGTACACTCCAGTCTGTACCAACAGAGAGATGGTCTAGCAGAATTATGAAAAGCATGTATAATTGAGCCTATAGCACACGGGTCTGAACCAGATTTCTCAGGAATTACACAGTTGTCCTGTGGTCCATCAAAGTCTGGCCTTGCTCAGTAATGACAACAAAAAGGGATGTTTCTGTGCAGATAACAACTAATGAGTTGGGGAGGAAAGCTCACATACCAGGTGGATGTTAATGTTTCCAGTAGAGTATACATGAGAAATAGGACATGAGAAATTTCCACTAAATTATGCACACACTCACCCTGCTCTCCTCCAAACTATCAAAGGGTCCTGGTGGGTCATCCAGACATAGGAACTCTCTCACTGCCATGCTGTCAAGGAGAAATAATGGTGTTACAGTGTTGACAATTATTAAGACTGTGGCAGCCGGCCATAGAGAAATTTGTCCTGCCACAGATTCACAATGCAAAGGTTTTTTTAATCACTTGTCATATTAGGATCTAAACTTGCAAACTTAATGTATTACACTATTGCTTCATTGTAGAAGTTGCTGCACTGCTCTGTCCCCCAATCAGCAGCACTGGGAGAAATCCTTCCATAGTTTCACCTCTAGATATGCAGATATAAACATGTACTTCATTTGCATTTATGAAGACCAAATTTTGTTGCTTTCCCAGTCTGATTTTATGTGACTGATGACTGTGTATGTAGCTGCTTTCGGACATGTATTGAGACCTGAGTCTGTAGAAGATCAGGATAAGTAGATGTGTGAACACAACAGGGGATCCCTGCTGGATTCACCACGAGTGATGAGGCTTCTACATGATTTGTCATTTGGCTGATGCTTTTAATCCAAATTCGATCCACTGACCTTTTGGTTGACCGCTCTCACCCCTCAGCCACAGCCCCACTTTCTAACACGCAAAAGATGCAAAAATGTAAGAAACTAAAAGAAAACCAATATCATCGTTGACATCAACGAAGACGTCTGAGTTTGTGGGGAAAAGATACGACGCTGATGTCTGTGTGTTGTCAAGAAAATCACATGATGTCCGCAGCTGAGTTAATACATTCACCTCCTGCCTCTGCACCCGGCTGCTCCACCTCTCACCTGAATAATGCAGAGGATTTGTTGCTGTGGTCAACGCGTCTGTGCAGAGAACCTCAGCTGCATTTGAACATGTGTAAAAAGGCGAACTCTGGGTGAACTCCAGACCCAATTCTCCCGACTGAAAATGGCATGTGTCTGTGTGTTGGCACGAGAGAGCGAGCAAGAGGAGCGAGGAGGCGCTGTGAATGAATATCGTGCAACTCTGCTGTGAAGAAAGATTATGCCAATTTAAGAAAAGCATCAATCATTATGTGGTGATCAGTGTTGAAATACAGCTAAGAAGGCTGTACTTCAAATTTGGCCCAAGACGGATTTGCGTTTACAAAAAAGAATGTTGCCACATGCATCCAAGACTACCTCCCAATGGGGTTTGAGTGATCAGATCTCAGGATGCATTCAGGACGCATTTATGCGCATTCAGATCTTTACTTAGCACTGACTACTTTTGATCGAATCACACAGGACAGACATTAATACCATGTCTGAACAGGTTCATGGTTTTCAAGAAAATGCAAAACAACGCCATTTTAACACTGTAGTCACTGCATCACGTCACATACCTGTTGGAAATGTCTTTATGTGCAACCAGGTTTTGCAGGAAGGCCTGTAGTCCCAACAGTCTGTCCTCCAGGAAGTCGCTGTCATAGTTGTCTTTGAACCACCGCTTAGGAGGCAGCGAGAGCCGGAAGCCTGGAAACATCTCCTTCAGCTGGCAGCGCACACACGCATACAGTGAGTATCACATGATCCTCATACAGTTACAGCAGTTATAGTAACAGAATACAATTCAGTGACAATGTTGCTATTGACATAATGTTTAAGTTGAGAGTTGGTAACAGTCAATGCAGAAACAGTGCTGCTGCTCCCTGAAGCACTCACACACATACTTCTGTATTACATGCTCGAACAATCTTCCATCTTCGTGTTTACCCATCTCTGCCAAACCCCATACCGGCCCAGCTTCCAAGTCTGTCTTGTCACAACCGTCTCTCTCCCCCTAAATAACAACTAACTTTGTTTACACTATTCTGTACAGAAAAGTTGTCGCTGCTTCTTCATATTTTCCCATCTTTGTGCCAAACATATGTTGTGATTGCCTTGAAAATTGATCTGTGTCCCAAAGAGTACTCTCACATCAGTCTCTCTTCAGTGCCTTTTTGAGCTTCCATATCACCTACCTCATTTACCTTTCACCCCCCCACACGAGCTGGCACCCAGAGAGTGCCCACTACACCTTCAGCCTTCTCATTCCCAGGTTACATGATCGAACAGCTCTACCACCAGGTCTGACTGGGCTCCTAGCTCTCGTCATCAGAACTGAAGATGAATCTGAACATACTCGATTTCATCTCCTTAATCCACTGTAATGCCAATCATTAATTCTGCTGTATAAAGCAAAAAAACCCTCAGGCGGTTGTTTAAATTGAATTGTTTCCAAATCTGGAGTGTAAGAGGTAAATCCTGATTTCCCACTCTATGGGTCTTGTGTGTGCTGTTTGTCTTTCCTCAACTATGTCTCCACAAACACTTCTACCATGTGTTCGTACTGTTTGTGAGACATTGAAGTCTCTGTCTGGAGTGGGGGAAATCCAGGGTGGTACAACTGGCCAGTGGATTATAGGGGCCACCCCTACCTCTTCCAACCAGAACTTGTTGTACTGAGTTCTCCCCTTCATTTACTACATTAACAGTTCTGATCGTCAAATTCCCAGTGGCTTTTCTCCCATTTTGAAAAGTACAGAGTCTATTACAGTTTTATTCACATTATTTTCTTCATCATACATTGTTTGCCCCAGTAGTTATCGCAGAGATGGGCAAAACCACAGGTAAAGCGGATATGAAGCAATTAAAAGGCGACTAAAATATCCCATTACCATGAATAAAATCTAGAGTTTTTCTAGGTTTGAACAATGGCACTTGTTTATTCTGTTGTGTTGCATCTTTGTTGTCCCTAGAAGTTCAGATGCACTAGTCCATTACTATTTGAACCTCAGCATCTGGGGTTAAAAATTTGTAAAATACATTATATGTATATTTTTGTTATAATTTTTCAGTCAATTGAAATAAAGCCTGAAGAGAACAATTTTGAGTTGTTTTGTTGTTGTCTGTATAGGCTTACTATAAGAAGCACTTTGCATTTTTAAGTTTGGTACTTGTACTTTTGATACTTAAGTACATTTCAACACCAGATACTTTTGATACTTAAGTACATTTAATAGGAGCTACTTTAACACTTTTACTCAAGTCATTTTCTTACGGGTGACTTTTACCGGAGTCACTCAGGTAAGATATCTGTACTTTTACTCAAGTATGACTTTCAAGTACTTTATACACCACTGTGCGTTGATTCAACTTTCTACAGATCTGTCACTTTCCCTTCAAATTTATGAATGTAGACAGCAGCCAATAACAAAAAGGTGCTGTTTTGAGTGAATTATACAGGAGAAACACTAATCAAATAAATAGAGATGGATCTTAAATGTATAGATATATATTATTTTGAAATAATGATATGGCAATTAGAGTCTATGATTCTTGGAAACCCTACAGTTAACTGTACAAACTGTTCCCACAGTCAGAGAGCTAAGTGAAAACACACACACTGCCTCTGCTGATAACTCTTGTATCACCTCGAGCCTCATTCTGAAAAGAATCTGACAGGAGGAACATTCACCCTCGTCTCCCCCACAGCTGCTCATGGAAGGGGTCTGACATTAAAAAATAGAGCTGCATGAGGTTTACACTGTCTTCTTGACAGTGCTGCTGTTCTTCATTAAGGAAGACACCATATTCTTTTTATAGCAAATTCCCGAGTCTACATGAACTTAGTGTTAAACATGATGATAAAAAAAGCTGTTAGAACTGTCAGGCTAGTTTTTTTCTGTAAATAGTCACTATTAGTTATTATTGTGTACATATCAAGACATTGCCAAGTGTCTTTTTGCATAAACCTAATGAGCCACTGAGTATGTATCTTTAGACAGAAGTCTGTTGATTGTCCTGCACTGACTGCCACTGCTGGAGCCGATCGTACCTACAGTCACCTTAAACATAACCCATCAAGAAGATGCAAACTTTCAAGAAAACTTAAAAAACAGATGTATGCAGATTCAAAGAAAGAGAATTCTGACGGAAGATCAGCTTTTGGCGATACTGTGTTGGCCTTGATGTCAGTTTACTGTATGCATGCGTGTACACCGATTTGTTTTCAATCTTACAGTAGAGCAATGTTGGATGAGCTCCAAACTTCTATAAGCTCAATGTTTAGTGCCAGCAACACGTCTGCAACTTCTTAATATATGGACCATGCTCTGCATCCATGCTATCATTTCTCATTCTCATTTACATGTGCATGTTTGGCTTGTCTATTACGTGACATGCAGCATAACTTACTAAATAGCCTTTTCGCAATACTTCTTAAAATTATAACATTGTATAGCGTGCAGATATTTGTGGTTGTGTGCTCTCAGGATGAAAAATGCACCTGAGATTTCAACAATTCCAAGCAGTCAAAGAAGACAGCTGCCTATGTGGAAAAGCCACAGGAATGCAGGAAAGGATGTCCACACCCTCTCTGTGCCCTACATCTCCTTGCTGAATGTAGGGTGAACCCTTGTTTCCATTCTCCTTGCCTTAGATTACTGCGTGGGAATGTCTTCCACCTCTTTTCACCCTTTCATGCAAGAATTGTAAGAAACAAAATAGGCCAGAATATAGTTTGATAGTTTCTATTGTTCAAAATTGTGTTAAAATCAAAAAACAATCTGTTACATATATCGTTTATTTTTTGTTGCATTTTGTGGATGGCTCCAAGGCATCAGCTATCTTGGATTGAGGGTGTCAGCAATCAAAACATTTTTGAATAAAAGATATTGTATACAATATTGCTGTGAATCTACTGATATTGCCCCCTAGGTGGTCTTGGCGAGTTCTGTCATGATAAACTAACCCTTTAACAATTAACTGCCTACAACTGTGGACACTGTGCAGGAAAAGCATTGCATTGATAGATTTAATCAAGAGTCTGCAGGCCAACACAGATCTCTCCCGTTTGTAGCTGCTCTTTAACAATGATCTCTTTTGCTGTCTTCTATTTTTCCTCAAATTGTATCATCACATGTAATAATATTTGTCCCTCCAATAATCTACAGCAAAACTGTCCCAAAACCACGAGAGACCCATTCCCTGACTTGGCTCAATCCTGTTGGGTGTTTGGAAACAGTAGGCTTCTTTGTCTGGCCCTAATCACTTCCACAGTCCACCCAAAAACAAAAGAAAGCAATGCCGAAAACAAAGAGCTGACAGTCAACAACAAATGTGGATGGAGGATCACAAAACGGAACTATAGACAGTCTTGGAATCAGGAAATGCCGACACATTTGTCACACAATCAAATACTCTATATGTAGAGACGAACACGCTCAGGTCATACCTTATCATTGAGCCGGGAGAAGTCTGCGTACCTTCTAAAAACAACCCAGCTCTCATCTGGAGTCTTCCTGACCAGGACCTTGTAAACCTACAGTAGGGAAAAAGACAACGCAATCACACAAACTGATGGACTTGAGAGAAATTATCCTCTGCCAACTTAACTTGTGAGAAATGTGAAACTCACAACCAATTTTTACAAAAAACAACATACTCATATAATTAAGACTCAACAGAGCAAAGTCGTATCGTCGTCACCTTTGCTAAATCGATAAATAAGGAGCATTCAAGGTGTTCACTGACATGTTGTAATACAGTTTAAATGTTTTCTCTTCTCCCCTTTTCTAACATAGCTGGCAATTACTGAAAGTGAAATCAATTTGTGCCTTTGTGCTTTTGCGAAGTGTTTGGAAAATGAGTTGTTTGTAACCAAATAACAGAAGTCTGTGTGCTAAGCAAATTAGGCTTTTAATCTCTAATATGCATCGTGAGAGTGCTTGTCAATCCCAGTTGACAAAGTGTCTTCTTGTCACTATAGCTCCAGGCAAACAGATAGATGTGTTCACATTCTGCCAACCTACAGGTCATTATATGCTAAATGACGTAGCTTTTAATCTGAAATCATACATGTCATATAATGTAACAACACACGCTCCAAAAGATTTGGAGCGTATGAAACCACTTTAACAGATTTTTCTGATTTCATACCGTGAACTTGGCCCTCTCCTCCATGACTTCATACCCCAGCACAGTGGGGGTGATGGGTCTCTCCTCATCTTGCTGGCTCCCAGCAGGATCGGATATGGAGCGGGGGCAACTGGAGAACTCTACAGAGGCCTCCAGAGTCCCATTAATCCTGGCCCGTGTCACAGGGCTCTGGAGGAGTGGCGGCGTCTGGCTGCGGCCGACCCGGTCAATGCAGCGGGATTGGCGCTGGGAACCCATCCCTTTTCCGGGGTCTTCCAAACAGCTGGAGACACTGCCTAGTGACGAAGCTCGCTGTGGCCTTCTTAGCTTGGTTCTACCACCTGACAAGGCTCTGTCCATGGGCACAGGGACAGGCACAAAGGGCGAGGCCATCTTCCTGAGATCTGCACTCCTGCCCCACCACCCTGCAGTCGTCAAATAAGTGTTTCCACACAGACACTGACCTTGCTTTGCTTCAGCTTTGGTGCGTGATGATGGAGTGAAGCAGTACAGCTCTCCCTGGGGGGTTGACTGTAAACATCCTGCAAAAAAGAATAATTAGAGGTCTACTTCCATTTACTTTTACTTAAAATTAAATAGACTGCAATTCCCCAAAAACGTACATACAATGCACGATCATTATTAAATAAGATAAGTCTTTATCTGTCTAATTATGGGGAACTTTGCTGTGTTACAGCAGCAAAAGGAGATGGTAAAAATCGAAAAATCTATAAAAAGTAATGAATAACTGAACAAATATAAACACTGGGCGATATAGCAAATAGCAATACAATATATAATGTGAATAGGATGACATTAATAAGATATTGAAATTGCACAGATGGAAAATAAGCATTCCAGTTAACTGAGGCCACACGAGTGGATTTGTAGTTCGAAAAGGCTTCCAGACTGTGAGGGCAGATGAATTATTGACACAAGCCATATGTCATTCATAATTTATGGATTCATACACTATGTATAAAATCCAATATGTAAAAAGCTTTTGACCATCTGGATATAATGAGTCAAATCTTGATTAGCTTCTCATCCACGCTGGTGAATGCTGTACGTATGAACCACGATGCTTGGATTTGAGGAAAGGGACCTGCGTGTTGAGTCTTCATGGAAGACTGGAGAACTGAAATCAATTCCTGCTCAGACTAAGAGGCTGAGAGCTACCGGTCAACCATGGGCACATTAATTCAGCATCAGTGGAGCTGAGGGAAACACTCTGCCTATGTAGGACTGGATATGAACACGATAATAACCTGCACTGACTAATGGGGCTTTCTAATGGCAAGAAGCATGTGATTACAAACAGGATGACAGAGTAATGACCGGGATGTGACACATCATTAGAGCGCTCTTACTTCAGACTGCTATTTACGTGCTGCTGAAACACATGACTCCAGAGCTGGGACCAGAGCCATCATGACAGCACGCTGGCTGCCTGGTGGTTTATATAGGGACGGTGTTTTTAAGGAGCGGATCTAACTCCATCAACAAAATGTCACGTTATAATCAGGATCAGGGCTCCTCGCTTCCCGAATGGCAGCGAGGACCACTGGGACTTTGAAGTACCCTCGCGTGGAGTCACACTTTCTGTGTAAATTCAGACACAGCTAGAATCCAAACACCTTCCTGGTTACAGCTGCCCGTCAAGTCGCACCAGCCCAAACAAAGTAGGCTAACTAAAATATTGTTAAAATAACAGGTGCTAATTATATCATATCCCGGCCGAATTGAGCAGTAAGTCTTAGCAGCTCGTAAAATGTCTTCTGATGTTTTCTCTCAGGTATTTCACCATTAATAAACACGCTCACACATAAAGGACACATTTTTGAAGGGCGTCTGGCGTCTGTCCCACTCACAGACCCTGGGCTACAAGCTATCACGTCACGCTCACGTTAGCCAACACAGCTAGGAGCCCACGAAGCTGACACGAGGAGTGTCTCTTACCGTAGGAAAACTAAATTCTTCCCCTTCATAAAACGGGTTCAGTTTACAGATGGAGTCTGTCGTGTGACTGTCTGGTTGCAGTTTGTCCGCGGCGCCATCTCCTCCCCGGTGCTGCTCATGTTAGCCTGCTGCTATTCACAGCGCAGCGGCGGCAGTGCGTGGAGGCGACCAGGCGGGGGCGCTGTAATACACCTAATGCCGCTCCGAGTGAAAGAAAGTATAGCCACAAACTGAAGTGTCCTTTAGATTTGTATAAAACTATTCATATGCAGTTGTTCAAATATATCTATGGTTTACGTAATGGTGATTTTCAACCTGCTGCTCCCTGAACCCACGCACACAGATAAAAATGCTGCTGCTGCAGAATGTGGAAAGGATGTTCCAGCGATGCAAATAAGACTAAACATATGGTAAACAATGTAAATGTATAAGTACATATGCACAGTACATTTTTACCTTTAGTATCAACTTGCCCCTCAAGTTCAGCATAAATAAAGTAAAGGCAAAAATAACTTGGCACAACTGAGGTTATGTCCCTACACCTTGCTAAGATGTACTATAATGACTTTATTAATGGAGCAATAATCACAGATATTAGAAGACAATATTAATTTAAAAGAACTCTAAAAACATTAAAATTATTTTTATTTTAAATAAAATTCAATAATGGATCTCAATTCACTGTCTTGCCCAAGGAAACCTCAGGAAAAGTGATAGGGATCAAGGCAAAATTAGGAGTGTGGAATGATTTTCGGGGAGGAGCAGGCAGTAACCTAAATGAGCGGTTATGTTATATTTGCCCTTTATGAGAATCACCCCTGGCTTTTAGGGTGATTGTCTTTTAACCATTTCTATGTGCACACGTGTTCTAAGACATGCAAATTTGTTCCACAGTATGTTTTACAGATACGGCTGGAGTGACATAAATAAACTTTAAACTTGATCTAATGGCAACAATAGCCTCCAACTAAAACATCCACAATTTAGTTTAGTTTATACAGAATGTTATGTCAATTTTAAATCTAATTTTACTGGTCAGAACATAAATCAGACTTTGTGTTGGCTGATTCCTGTGTAACCCTGCACTTTCTAATCCTTCTGTGATCAGAGTTACTGTAAGTATTTCAAACCAAGAAAACTTGTACAACCTGTTCTACTTAAGCCAAATAAACAGATCCATTTTTGAGTCGACAAAAAAAACCACAAACGCTCTGCATACACAAACAAAGCAAATTCACCATTCAAATAGTAGTCGGTTCCAGCCATAGTTTTATATTCCTCACCGGAGCCAAGAGGCAGAAATTACCAAACAATACATGACTAATAAGGAATTTTTTAAGTTTCAGTCATGTGGCATCTGAACCACTAATCTTTTTCTCTGATGGCAAACATGTAGCACTCATAGACCGTATAGTCGGCATCAAAGCACAGTTTCAAAGCACTATACAGTATATGACATCAAGACACTAGTCAGTCTGTTGATGAGTCAGTGTGTAGGATTAAGTGACATATAGACTACCTCTCCCATCATCCCTCCCTCTCCAAGCATGATGAACAACCCAGCCTGGGTTACCCAGGTAACATAAAAACATGACAGTAGAAACATGGTGGTGCAACATAGTGGATTGCTTATTTTCAAAAACGCAATTATTGTTAGTTTCAGTTGATTATACACTAATGAAAACATCATTGTGAATATTATTTTGCATTTTGCTGATAGTTCCCACACATCATACCTTTAACAGAAACAGATAAAATAGTACACTTAAATAGAATATATTCAGCGTTAACAGATAAAACAGTATAAATAGGAGTTTAAGTATTCAGAGTCTTACTGTATATGGGATTATGCAACCCACCTGTTACACTGAGATGGCTTGGCTGTTAAGCAGTCTGATAGCCTGTTTAGGGATTGTGGAGATTTGGCTCGATTTGGTCCGTTTACCACCAGTAAGATGGAATATTTGTGTTTCTCTGTCACCTGCCTTGCCTTTTTTCCCCATCAGTGTTTTTGCTAGATAAGCATGACCACCCCCGCCTGCTCCTCCCCAGAAATCACTCCACACAATTTTGCCTTGATCTCTATCACTTTGCCAGAGCGTCAAATAGGATCATCAATACTCACCTGCTCTGTTCAGGCACGCTCAGCCAGCGCCCTCGTCCACAATCACGCTCCCCTGCTCCCCAGGATTCACCCACACTGGACTCATTGTTCTGTTACCTGGCTTCTGGATTCCCTTCTCGCCCCCTTCATTGTCTCTTTCCCCAGCACTTTGGTTTGGTAGTTTAGGGACTGTTGTGTTTACTCACATTATTTGCATTTTCACCTGTAAATACACTGTTCATTCATATAATAAATATCAATTTTTCTATGTGTGTGTGAGTCCAAAGTCAGTTTCCAGCCTGTGGGAGAAACGTCCTGCTTGGAGAGAGGCCGTGAAGGATCCCTGGCAATGCCCTCTGTAGGGACCGGGTCCGGTGAAGCTCCTCAACAGAGCGGAGGAAAATTGTGTTTTCTCAGCTCCCCATACTACTCTCCACAGGTTCAGTTATTGTATGTTTGTATAAGCCCGATAACACAAAAAATACAGGACGGATTACCATGAAACCTTTTGGTAATATGTGGTATTGGTCAGGAAAAACCCTATTAAATTTGGGTGTAGATCTGGATTAAGGAATTATTTTTAACATTTTACGCATTCTTGACATTTTCAGTTATTTCCTAATGAGTAATTCCTGGATATGGATGAAAAGAATCAGGCATATTTAGGGGACCAGTATCTTTAAGTTTAAGGTGCAAGTTGATTGAATTAAATGTTCTATTTGGCCTTGTCGGAAATACATGCTCTAGTGCCATGGCACACTGTCTGTGTAAAAGTTAGTGAAAGTTAAGGTGTTGTTGTTTGTTTTATTTTACTGAGAAAAGTGCGATCTCTGCTGAGCCTGCTTGACCTGATGGTGTCCGTACTGCTTGATCGGCTGTTGATTGCACTTCACCTTTACATCCACCCATGCATACAGTGCAGCCGGAAAGTATTCACAGCGCTCCATCAGGTTGGATGGGGAGTGTCGGTGCACAGCCATTTTCAGATCTCTCCAGCGATGTTCAATTGGGTTCAAGTCTGGGCTCTGGCTAGGCCACTCAAGGACATTCACAGAGTTGTCCCGAAGCCACTCCTTTGTTATCTTGGCTGTGTGCTTAGGGTCGTTGTCCTGTTGGAAGATGAACCATCGCCCCAGTCTGAGGTCCAGAGCGCTCTGGAGCAGGTTTTCATCAAGGATGTCTCTGTACACTGCTGCATTCATCTTTCCCTCGATCCTGACTAGTCTCCCAGGTCCTGCCGCTGAAAAACATCCCCACAGCATGATGCTGCCACCACCATGCTTCACTGTAGGGATGGTATTGGCCAGGTGATGAGCGGTGCCTGGTTTCCTCCAGACATGACGCTTGGCATTCAGGCCAAAGAGTTCAATCTTTGTTTCATCAGACCAGAGGATTTTGTTTCTCATGGTCTGAGAGTCCTTCAGGTGCCTTTTGGCAAACTCCAGGCGGGCTGTCATGTGCCTTTTACTGAGGAGTGGCTTCCGTCTGGCCACTCTACCATACAGGCCTGATTGGTGGAGTGCTGCAGAGATGGTTGTCCTTCTGGAAGGTTCTCCTCTCTTCACAGTGCAACGCTGGAGCTCTGTCAGAGTGACCATCGGGTTCTGGGTCACCTCCCTGACTAAGGCCCTTCTCCCCCACTGTTAACTGTGGGACCTTATATAGACTGGTGTGTGCCTTTCCAAATCCTGTCCAATCAACTGAATTTACCACAGGTGGAGTCCAATCAAGTTGTAGAACCATCTCAAGGATGATCAGTGGATACAGGATGCACCTGACCTCAATTTTGAGTGTCATGGCAAAGGCTGTGAATACTTATGTACATGTGATTTTGTCGTCTTTTATTTTTAATAAATTTGCAAAAATTTCAAAAAGTCTTTTTTCACGTTATCATTATGGGGTATTGTGTGTAGAAGTTTGAGGAAAAAAATGAATTTAATCCATTTTGGAATAAGGCTGTAACATAACAAAATGTGGAAAAAGTGAAGCGCTGCGAATACTTTCCAGATGCACTGTACATACATACTGTACCTTTTATGTATCACTTCATTTGTTCAGGGACAGCTCATGTCAGAGGCATCTCTGCACCAAACCCATTGGCACAAGCCGTGTGATTTCTCTCGACATGTTCTCAGGCTGCAGCCGCCTCCTTGAGTTTGGGTGTGTCGGCCTGTAACATGAGAGAGAGCTGACTCAAACAGAACAGTCACTTCTGTAACTGAAAGCTTACGGATCTCTCGGTGACTTGGAGAACAGTGTCTGTGAGTAAATACAATATTCTGTCGTGATTTCCATAAGAAAGATAAAAGAGGTCATTCGGGAGAGTTAACAACTGTTATTGTGAATATCTGTGTGATATTTATTGTATAAAAACTTAAGATTTGTCTGTGAAGGGATACAAAATAATGTTGAGGAGAGAACATGAATGTCATGTGCTGGAGATGTAAGAGAAAACACCAACAAGGATAGAGTAACCTAACGTTTTGCCCTGCAGGGTGCTCACATTTTATAACTAATTTGGCAGATGTCTCTATAACACTTTATTATCCTCATTACAAAGTGGGAGAGGAAACATTTATAATCTCACCTGCATTTGGGTCTAAAAACAGGAACTGACTCATAAAAGAGACTGAGGTTGGTACCACCATAACTCTCTGACATACACAATGTTTACCATCACCATGTGTTGCCTTAAGTGCAAGACCAGCATGGATTACGTGGCGACGCTGCAAACAAACTGTTCACCACGCCATCGTCTGGCAGGCAGTGCAGGGACAAGTTCTCTGAGCAGGTCTTCAGGCTACTGAACCATAACACCTATGACTCAACGCATCTGTATATTCAAGGGCCTGCCATTTATTTATTCACCTATTTTAAATTTCTTATCTTTATTAATTTAATTTAATTTCAATCAAGGGAGGTTAGGTTTTCATTGCAGTTTGTCTGACTGTGAGTAGGATTACGCAAAGAACTTGGCCGGAGGGGTGGGGTGTGGGCCAAGAGAGAACCCATTAACTTTTGGAGTGGATTTGACTAAAGGGCCAATGCCAGGATTTTTTATTTTTTTTCACTTTCTTTCTTCATTTTTCAACATTTTTGTTAATTTCTCAAGAAATAATGCAGAGCATCTGTGGAGTGCTAATACATATAAACAGGTGGGATTTGGTGCAGATCTGGATAGTTATCCAGATTTTTGTGAATCAAAATAAATCCTATTTGGGGGTGATCTTTATTCAGTTACTATATGGTAACAAATAGAGCGAGGACCCTTTGAAATATTTACATTATGTGTGTGCAAATATCCATTTTTCAGTGTTTCTTCAGTGTCAAATTCTCCTTGATTTGGAAGTTTTGGGAAAGATAATCTCCTTTAATGGTCTAATCTTCTGTTTTGTCCCTTTCAACTATATGAGAATGGATATATTGCCTGTGTTTAATGTGAGCAATTTGCAGAGCATACTCATCCATACTCTCTGACTGCCATTCCGGTTCTTGGTGGGGTTTAACTACTTTTTTTCAGAGCATTTCATTTCACTGGTTGAAGTGATTGGAGGAACATTCTTCTTTCTTTTCATGTTTAACATAATCAGGGGGACAGCATTTTGTCCAACTGTTACTCAGGGGGGAACATATAGAGTCTCTTTTTAATTCTGGGATTGATGTTTTGTCGTCTTCTCTCTGTGTCAGACACAATGGCATCACCAGCTCCTCTGTCCAAGGCCAACACCAGCTTCTGTCTGGATCTGTTCAAACAGCTGAGTGACAAGGACAAGGCAGCAAATGTCTTCTTCTCACCTTTTAGCATCTCCTCAGCCCTGGCTATGTTGATGCTGGGGGCCAGAGGCAACACTCACACACAGATGTCAGAGGTACAGCACACACACACACACACACACACACACACACACACACACACACACACACACACACACACACACACACACACACACACACACTCTCTCTCTCTCTCTCTCTCTTGTACCTGGTTTAATGAGGACACTTAATGCCTAACCCTGACCTAAACCTAGTTATAAACCCTAGAACCAAGTCTTAACTCTCAAACAACCCTTTCATCAAATATCCTGGCATCAGAGAAAGAAAAAGGCGTGGATTCAGATTTCAAGTTCTGTCATGTTCACAGGGTACTGGGTGTGTAATCAACTGAAAGTATTTAAGAAAGAAAAGCTTTCTCGACATTCATTTCTTGCTCCAGAAATCAATACATTTAATCTAATACTGTTTTTATGAGTAAATTTCTTTCAGCTACCATACACATTTCCTTTACGTTAATGCTACAATTATAATGATTGAGTTGCATAGTATAAAAGTCGCAGAATGTCCAGCTGAACTGCACAGAGCAAAAGCTTCAGTTTTAATGGAAAGGGTGGTGGACATTTTAACATGTAGGTGTGGACAGTGTCTGAGTAACATTCTGACATAGTAGGTGTAATCTCTCCAGAGAATCATCATATATCTGTGTGCATGCATGTCTTGGCTTGTTTGTGTGATTGTAACATTAGATTGCAGAGAGATTACCTTTCTCTGGATGGATACACACACACACACACACACACACACACACACACACACACACAGAGAGAGAGAGAGAGAGCGAGAGAGAGAATGGGAATGGGAAGGACCTGATGTTTTCTTTTCTCAATAAGTGAGAGGACCACAGAACCCCCCCCTGCTCGACTCCATATCATATTCTACAGTGAATATTCAGAACAAATAAAATGTTTGAAGATTTGTTATTGGATGATGGGTTAAAAAAACCACATAAGATAAACGAAAGCTTGGTGAGCAAACACTTAATCCGTTAACAGCCCTTTGAAAGTCAGGATGGCCAAAATGCCATGACCACCTTCCCAAATTGTCAATGCTCAAAATGGTCAAAATGGTCAAAATGGTCAAAGTGGAAACAGACACACACACACACACACACACACACACACACACACACACACACACACACACACACACACAATGTTGAAATTGATATCCTGACATTAACAGAAACTACCATTTGCACCTCAAGGTCCTCTGCTTCACTGAGACCAAGAAACCGAAGCAGGCAGAAATCCGACAGGATTCGCCGATGCAGTCACAGATGCAGACGCGCCTTCAGATGCAGACACAGTTACAGCAGTCGTCCAGACTGCCACAGTATCTGCGCAAGGTGGTAACAAAACCAACATGCAAGGGATGATTAATGATTGAGGTGGGGGAGTATTTTGCACTTAATTTCCCACTGCGTTTGCTTGTTAATTTACAATCTCTTGCAAGTACAAACCGTAATGTGAAGCTGATATCAGCTATCTGAGCAGATGTTTGCAACAGATGGAAAATTTAGTGTCTTCACAGTCCACAAAAAGCAGAGCTTTAAATTTTCTTTGGTCAAGGGCTGAAGAGGTCAGTGTAGAACAACCAAATTGACTGGTAAACAGTGGGTAATTGTGTGTGGAAATACTTAAAAGATGATTATATTAATACTTTTGTTTGCTCTGTTTTTGCCTTTTCCACATTCTCTCCTAAAGGTGCTGGGGGTGTCATAAAGAGGAATTAAACAAAAGAAAACCTTGTGAATCTCTGGGGTCAAAGGTCAAATGATGAGAGCTGTGCCACCAAAGTCATCCTGTTTCAGAATTATTTGAAATTAATTCATGCTGGCACACAGAAACTAAGTAGAAATGTGATTCTGGTTGACAGTTTGGATTCATGGAGCATGAGCGTGATGATTTTTTACTCCATTCTCATCATTTAACAGGAGAACAATGATCCCCGTTCACGTAACACACGCTTTTCTTTCACCTGTTGCTGTCTCAGTGTGTCTGTGTAACTCGCAGGTCTTCTCTGGCTGTTCGCAGTGCCTGAAGCCCCAGGACTCTCCGGACGACGTCCACGCCAGCTTTAGTCAGCTGCTGAGCGCACTCAACACACCAGACGCTCAGTTCAGCCTCAGCATTGCCAACAGACTGTATGGGGAGCAGTCCTACCAATTTGTTAAGGTACGTGAGAATGCATTTATTCAGTGAGGGCGTGACCTGTAATCCTAAAATTTGGTGTGTGGATAATGAAGCATGGCCGTACACACTCGTACCTGTAATTGTGCAGAACTACACCAAGATTATCGACTCACTACTGAACCAATGTTCAAACATTCTTTTGTTTCTTGAAAGCACCAACAGAGAAAAAAGCAGTTATAGTTTTAAATAATAACATGTGCAACATTCATGTAAACTTAAAAGGTGAATTCTCAAAATCGAAACAACCTCCTTGAAGGATATAATAATACTGCAATATCTTCCATTGTTCAACATGCTGAAAAATGACATTACATGAACAGACAAACTAATCTTGTGAGTGTTTAAGAATTGTGGTCTGTGAGTATTCAGATGAGCTGCTAATGATTCCAGGACTTTTTAGAGGAAACCAAGAAGCACTACCAGGCTGAGCTGGAGTCTGTGGACTTCAGAACCAGCTTGGAGGAGGTCAGGGTCAATATCAACAGCTGGGTGCAGGAGCAGACACAAGGTTGGCGTCAGAACCTGTTAAACAAATTTGAAAACATCCCTTTCTTTACAGTTTTTTTTTATAACAGACTATAATTTAATTTCACTGTTAATAACTGAAAAGTGACAAAGCAAAGTCCAATCAAGTTCTCCCGCAGATTTATTTTGCAGGTTTACAACTACATACTATGCATCTTTTGTGAACTTAACAAGCTCAAATCCATTTGACCCAAATTCCAGCTCATTTTTTATATTTAAACAATTACAATACATGTGCTGTATATATTTCCACCAAGTGCAAGCTACATGTGTGTTTTGAATTTTTGAATTAGCTCATTAACATACAGCATGAGATCTACCAATAAGGCCCCTTCTGTGGCTCCTACATCTCAGACTGAAAAAACAAAACTCTGACGGGACTCTGGCACAACCTGCTGGAGGAAAATAAAAGCTTGTTCTTAACTGAACACATTGAACACTGGTTTGTGCATTTTTATAGTTGGTTCCGTAATGTTGGTTCTTCTTTATGTCATTTTGAATTTCTTCTCCTTTTGGTCTTGGTTTTGTGATGATGATGATGATGATGACGAGTACAACAATGATGGTGGGGGTTTTGCTTTTTATTGTTCACCAGGTAAAATCAAGGACCTGCTGGCTAAGGATGCACTGGAGAGCACGACCATGCTAGTGCTGATCAATGCCATCTACTTTAAAGGCAACTGGGACAAACGGTTCGAGATGGATTCTACTGTTGATGCTGAGTTTAGAATAAGCAAGGTAAAGCTGGACTTTGTAAAAGGATGTTGTGTGATAGTGCACAGTTTACCTGAACACTGTGGCTGACAAGGTATTCTGATGGTAGACCATGACAAAGCTGATAAAATCTACTGTAGCCTCAAACTTGGATGTGATACAAATCATTAAAACAGAGGCAGAGTCATTGGGGTGGCCAATGACTGGTATCAAGGGCAGATCCAAGGGTGGGAATCTGATTGGCCCCTAAAGTGATCCTGTCCTGTCAGTAGTCTTTGAAACAAAATCACCAATCAACAAAGTTACCAACAATATATAAAAAAAAAAATCTGACAATTTGTTGAGAGTTCTTATTTTTCTAAGCTTCTATGGACTTCACAGTATGCTTGAACAATTTCTCAAAATATAGTCAGTGATTTGTGGCTTTGCTCAAAGCTGTAAAGCTAACATTAAACAAGGAATGACTTAAAGAAAGCTTTTCTCTATTCCCCAGGTCCCTAGCAAATTATGAACAAATTCAAATTAGTTCCACCTTCAACAGCTACAACATGACAGCGACGAACAATCAGTGGATGAATTATTATAATCCAAAAATATACATTATTCTGAAAGGTTTTTCATGAGTTCTTTTATTTTCTGTACTTAAACTATATTTTGATTTGTTTCCTGTATTTTCTTGAATTCTATATCAGTTATCTATATCATAGTGCAGGTCAGATCTATGATTAAGAATAAAACCCAACAACACAAGACTCATTGTGTACAGAGGAAAGAATCATCCCAAAAGTCAAGAGTGTGAACTTTGAGAAGGTGACGACCTCAACAGAAAAACATTTTGTTTTGTTTCCCGTTGTCTCCAGGATGACACTAAACCAGTGAAGATGATGCGCCAGAAGAGTGAATTCACTTTCGCCACCATTCCTGAGGTCAACTGCCAGGTGATGTCCATGGTTCTCAGTGTTCACAGGTTTCAGGCAAACAAGCTGCTACTGATTAAACATGATCAACAGAGCAACTCTTTTTGACCTGTGGTGCTTCCATAGCTGTAACTACCAACTTGTTTTTTCAGGATGAGGAAAACAGATCTGTTCATGACATGAAATTCAAACTTAATTTGTTTTTGACCAGATCCTCGAGATGCCTTATAAAGGGAAGGACCTGAGCATGCTCATCTTCCTGCCCAACGAGATCGAGGACGACACCACAGGCTTGGAGAGGGTAGGACATGAATATGCACTCACGCAAAAAAAAAAAATAAACGCACAATTTTAAACCAACAGCCTGATGATATTTTGTCCACCACAGCTGGAGAAGGAACTAACCTATGAGAAATTTGTGGAGTGGACTCGTCCAGATTTAATGGGCCAAAACGAGATCGAGGTGAGGCTGCCTCGCTTCAAGATGGAGGAGACTTACAACCTGAATGAAGTCCTGAAGGGCATGGGCATGGTGGATGCTTTCGATGTCACAAAGAGTGACTTATCTGGTGAGACATACATTATAGTACATTACATTAGTATCTATGGTATTAAGTAAAATGTCTTTTTTAAAACGGCTTCCATCCTCTGCTGACAGGCCTGTCTCCTGCCAATGACCTGGTGCTGTCAAAAGTCATTCACAAGGCTTTTGTGGAGGTTAATGAAGAGGGAACCGAAGCTGCTGCCGCCACTGCAGTCATTCTGACGGAGCGCTCTATAATGATTCCTGTCACGTTCATCGCAGACCACCCCTTTCTCTTCTTCATCCGACACAACACCAACAAGGCGGTCCTCTTTGCCGGTCGATTCTGCTTCCCTGAGTGATCCAACGTGCCTCTCAGAGCACTATGAGGGTTACATCTAACATAGTTTAGGGGTTTTCAGGGTTGATAATTCATCCTCTGCATTGCTCTAGTTATAAATTACATGTAAAATTCCTATCGCACAAATCTACAGGAAATCTGAATGGAAAAGATGGCTCTGCACAGCGAACCCTCACATTAACCTCTAGAATTACAAAACAGAGTTTCTGCTGCCCAGAGTCTGTTGCCTGCATTAAATGCCAACTGAGCTATTGCACTCACACATTGTAGTAATAAAATGGCTTTTATATGTAACTTGACAATATATATCTTCAACACGAAATAGTAATTAATCCAGACTGTGGCTACAGTTTCATGAAAGTATGCAGAAAAGTAGAAAAATAAAATATAATAAACACTGTGTGCCGTGTTTTTCCTCTTATTCTATGCTACTTGGGTTATAATAAAGTTGCTGAGTTCCATCAGGCTAACAGTATTTCTTGGGTTGGAGCAGGAGGAGCAGGAGGCCAGTAGAGGGAGCTTTTGCCTCTGGAACTTGACTAAATTGTCTGCTCTGCAAGTTGCAGCAAGCTGCAAGTGAGGAGACGCTATGTGATATATGAGCCTTGTGGGTGACCTCAGACATGCCTCTCACAGAAGAGTGAAAAGACATAGTCACATTCATGTCATTAGTATGGAAATAATTTACTCTATCCACATTCAAAATGGACTGTATTTATCAGCACCTCCTGAATTGGGGTTCAGTATCTTGCCCAAAGACACTGAAGGACAGGATACAGGCTGGAGAATCTGGGGGTCAAACCTCTGGTATTGTCGTTGCCACAGACAACAAACCTAAATCAGAGCAATATTTCTATTCTTGTCATTAAGTGATGCAAGTGTAAGATACTGAACCTCAAGTGGCACCTGTCTGCTGTGCCAACAGTGTGTGGCCATATTATTACATTACATGTCATTTGGTATCCAAAGCGACTTACATCAGTCCATGTGTGTGACTGATGTATGAATGTGTGTGTGAAAGGGTGAGTGGCAAAAACTACACTGTGAAGATAAAAAGCGGAAGGGAGTATATGTGGGTGTGTCAGCAGCGCAAATAAATAATGAACCTGCCTGTTCACGAAGAAGTCAGTGTGTTCCTGAAAGACTCCTGAGCTCCTGCTGCTCTGAAGGTGAAGTATAAACTGAGATCAGCACTGAACTGTTTAGTTTAGACACCTAGTTTCTGTTCTGAGTTTACTTCAGATGTGAACCTGTCCCATTCACATTTTGGCATTATTTGTAGAATATAATTTATATAAACTGGATTTTAAGTCATTTTAAATGCAGTGACCTGTATAGCTCAGAGATTGACAGTTACTGTCTGTTTACCATTACATTCCGTTAAACATATGTAAATTTAACACCAAAGATGATGCTTACTGCACGTAATAGATATAAAAGCATGATTTAAAATGAGTCATGTAATAGTTAATGCTCTGCTTTCTTTGTAGACACAATGGCATCATCATCCCCTCTGTCCAAGGCCAACACCAGCTTCTGTCTGGATCTGTTCAAACAGCTGAGTGACAAAGACAAGGCAGCAAATGTCTTCTTCTCTCCTTTTAGCATCTCCTCAGCCCTGGCTATGGTGATGCTGGGGGCCAGAGGCAACACTCACACACAGATGTCAGAGGTACGCTTCTTGTCACCACCACAAACTGCAGCTTCAGACGTTCCCATGATTTGATCTTAACACCTCACTGAGACTATTCTGATGTTGCATCTGGGCCTATTATGTGCACAACTTCACTTGTCTGGCTACCTGAAAGTCACTCTCAAAGTTTAGTCACTGAATGACACAATTGTGAAGTAATACAGGGATTCTCGGGGGAAAAACTTTTTAAAGCTTAATTTATGTCTATTCAGTTCAGTTTGGGGTGAAAATAATTCTGCATGCAGTAGTATTCTTCATTTGATTTACAATAAAACCCTGAGAGAGTGCCCTAACAACACATGGGCGGTAAAAACCAGCACAATGAGACATTTAGTGGAGGTAATGGATATGTAGGCTACATGGGCCACAACATTGTGTGAAACAAGAAGTGAAAACAAGGAAGTGGGAGTGAGAGAGTTTCCGTGTGCAGGTCCATGGGGGTTTTAATTTACTTTTTGGGCACAATGGAAAATGTCTGCTGCTTCACTGACACAAAAACATGAAATGTGATATTTTTCTGAGGCAATAATCTTGCCAGTGCAATCATGTGTTGCATGGTGTGAATGCATGGTGTGTTATTGTGCATGCATGAAACAAAGCAGAGGTAATAGTATCATGTTTCAGCATGTTGCTGTTAGGATCAAAGAACAGGCAGTTACCAGAAAGGCCAGTTTGGCATATTGACCTTGACTTGTGCATTGGCCAGCTGGCAACATCTGCTCTATATTTACTGAAGTTATTTGATGGGAATAATAAATGTGAGCCAGCAGTGTGGTAACCTGAGTTTGTTGGAACTTGTCATTCTCCAGTTCATTTCATATACTGCATATGCATGTCTGATCCCCCTCTGGCTGTGGCAAAGGAGGGTGGAGGGCCAACTAAAATGTCAAGATAGAAACTTGATTTCTGTTTTGTCATCTTACTTTTACTAGTTAACCCTTGAAACTACTAAGACGTGAGCTCATAACCAGTGACCTTATTATGTGTGCAGCAACAAAACCCCTGCTTATATCGTTCTATCATAAATAAATCATGCAGTCCATTTTCCTATGAGTGCTGGTTTCTGACTGCCTCAGCAACATTTTTAAAGACCAGCAGGTGAAAACCATCTCTTCGACCGATGTTCAGTCATCGGTCTGGCCTTGTTGCTCTGACTTAGAAGCGCTCAGGGTGGTGTCTGCAGTTATGTGCATTAAAAAGGGGAATAGTTTGATTTAGCGCTCTAATAAGATATGTAACCACAACCATTTTATTCCAATGTCCTTAGCTGAACATGGGTTTATCCATCAGCTGCATGTGTTTTAGATAGTTTTTACTCACTTCTCTCTGATCAGCCGTTTGAGTTGGCTCCATTTTTGATCCACCTACCCAGTCTAAATGTGGGCCCACAAAATACGACACAACCCAAACATCCCTACTGCGATGATATTGTAACTTCCTGTACACAACATCTGATGTCTAACTGAACAATAAACACTACCAATTGCACCATCAGGCCCTCAGCTTCTGTGAGGCAGCTAAGATACAGTCTGAAGAAGACCAGCAGCAGCAACAGCAGCAACAGCAGCCAAGGCAGCTGAGGCAGCAGGTGAAGTTCTCAGTGAAACAGCAGAAACTAACAAACAAGTGCTTTGTGTGGTGTCATGTGGTGAGGGGCTTTCTACTAATCTCCAATTTGAAGATGTCTTGATATGACTTTTAAAAACACACACAGACACAAACAACAATATAAAGAGTAGCCCAACTGAAGGTTTAGTGTGTCTCTGAGTGTTGCATAATTCACAGGAATGTAGTCCTGGCTTCTCTGTTTAGAGATACTTGCTTATGTGCTATCCTTAATAAGCAGTTGCAGGAAACAACAATTAAATATTGCACCATCAAGAAGTTTCAAACTATGGTAACTCATAAAAAATGGATTTGGTAAATCAAGTACACACAATTTAAGTCCTTTCCTTTTGTTAACACTTAATGAAATGGATGAAACCAAATTTAGCAAACGTAGCTATGACAGCCGACTGAAGATCATGGTTTTTGCCTTGTTGATTTGGACAGAATATAGCGTCCTACATTTTATGTATGTATGTATATTAGACTGGTCTTTCCCTGGCTAAACACTAGTTTGTCTGTTTTCTCGATAGATTGTGAAGATCGAGATCAGTCTGGATGACATCCACGCTGAATTCGGTGAACTACTGAAGACACTCAACAAGGCAGATGCTCCTTACTCCCTCAGTGTTGCCAACAGACTGTACGGGGAGCTTTCCTTCCAGTTTGTTGAGGTTTGTGTTCATGATCAAAGTCATAGTCAAAGTCAACTTTATTGTCAATTGTGCCCTATGTACCGGACATATACCGGTGTAAACATATAAGTAGAAAGAACATATAAGTAAGCAAAAACAGAACCATATAAGTATGCAACATGACAAAACTCTTGCTCTGTAAATGAAATGAATACTGACGCACAGATGCATGGACATAGGATAAAAGGGAAGATGAGTGAGGGAGTGTGGTCAGCAAACAAGCAAGCAGAGTAATGATAGTGAAAATGTTCTCCTTGCTGTAATGACTCCACTCCACAAAGTGAAATGATGAGAATGTTTTTCTTTGCGTGATCTGAATCAATAAATGTGTTGTTAATGGTTCCAGGATTTCTTAGGAGAAACCATGAAGCACTACAACGCAGAGTTAGAGTCTGTTGACTTTAAAACCAGTCATGAGGCAGCAAGGCTCAACATCAACGGCTGGGTGGAGAAGAACACACAAGGTGGGTCGCACAGATTACTCTTAACCAGTATGTTGAAGTCCGTACTGCTGAGGCGCATTCCACTTATTAACCTATTAGTGAAACATAGTGACTCAGCTTGTCAATTCATAATCGTTATTGAAATTTGTACTTCAAATTCTTAGGTAAAATCAAGAATTTGCTGGTCAAAGGTATGGTGGACAGCATGACCAGTATGGTGCTGGTAAATGCCATCTACTTCAAAGGCAAATGGGACAAGCACTTTGAGAAGAGTTCCACAAAAGATGCCCAGTTCAGAATCAACAAGGTAAAACTGTACACAGAAAACGTACCTCAGAGTATCACAGCTAGTCAACATAAAGTTGGATGAAATGATATTGTTGCTGAACATTCATTTGATTTCAGAGCACCACCCCTTTGCACTGGCCAGTGTTGGTATTTGTGAGTTTTTGTGTCAGCCCCCAAAATTATGAATGTGATGAATGATTTTTGTGAGATCAGCAGGACCATATATTCTGCAAGGAAGTCAGTTTGTTTCACATAATCCTCCAAAGTGCAGCTTGAAATGCATGAAATTATGAGAGTAAATTTATCACCAGGCTGATCGTGTCACTGTGTAAAGGTAAATGAGACTGAATTATAGGTTGTGGCAATTTTGGAGTTCAGTGTCTTGTCCAAGGACAGCCTGGTGTCGTGGAAATTTATCATGAGATTTGAAATAATGAGTTTCTCAGACCGGAGTTGCCTCAGAGTTTTAATTATTAGCTCTACAGAGGGTTACACAGCCAGCAACATGGCTCAGAGTGCAACAACAAGAAAGTTAAAAAGGAGGGTTTTAATACAATGTGATAAATGGACCGGACCGTCTGCTGTCTGGCATCACTTTTGCAAAAAGAGGAATCAAATCCAGCAAACAGTTGCACAAATACAGGTCAACAGGAGGTGGAAGACATTGATGTTGTATCAGCTAAGTGCACAGAAAACAGTCAAAACAGTAATAAGACATTGATCAGTGGAATTTTCCATTACACTGGGATCAAACCGCTGACCTTCTGGTTAATGGGCATCCCGTTCTACCTCTTCAGCCCCCCCCAGTCTGCTGTACATGTCTACATGACACAAGTCGACGTGAAATGGCTTTCAGATGGTGTTTCTGTGTGCTGATTTCAGAATGAGACTAAGCCAGTGAAGATGATGCACCAGAATAATACTTTCGCTTTGGGCTTCATTGCTGAGATCTCCTGCAAGGTAATTCAGAATTTAATGAGTTAATGAGTCAGTTAATATTGTATCTATCAGTCTGTCACTCACCTGTTAACTGACCAGGCAACTCAACCGATCATTTGTCCCTTCTCAATAAGTTTCCATGAAATATGAATGAGCAGATTATGAATAAAGTGGTGATCTATTCAATATATATTTATTATGGAAACACACTGTTTCAGGTCCTGGAGTTGCCTTACAAAGGGAAGGAGCTCAGCATGCTCATCTTTCTCCCCACTGATATAGACGACAGTTCAACTGGTCTGGAGAAGGTAGGACATGCACACACATGCACTTCCACACAGAGAAATCCACAAGACAAACTAATAATAAATGTTGTCTTCACCAGCTGGAGAAGGAGCTGACCTATGAGAACTTTGTGGAGTGGACTCATTCAGACAGGTTGTCTCACTCTGATGTTGAGGTGGGCCTCCCTCAATTCAAGATGGAGGAGAGTTATGACATGGGGGCTGTCTTGGCCGGCATGGGCATGGTGGATGCCTTTGATCCAAGAATGTGTGACTTCTCAGGTAGGACAGGAAACAAATCCAAATTATGAAAAGTCCTGAGGTTCTCCCAATTGAATGTGGGGTGAGATCAGGCAAGTTTGTTTAAATTATTCTCTGTACCTCTTTTCTGCAACAGGCATGTCTTCTTCCAGCAACCTGGTGCTGTCAAAAGTCGTCCACAAGGCTTTCGTGGACGTTAATGAGGAGGGAACCGAGGCTGCGGCAGCCACTGCTGCCATCATGATGCTTACCTGTGCACTAAAGCCTAGAGGCACCTTCATTGCAGATCATCCCTTCCTCTTCTTCATCCGGCATAACCCCACCAAAACTGTTTTGTTTTCTGGCCGCTATTGCTCCCCTCAGTAAGAACTACATTGCTGAAAACAATACAAGATACTGCTGATATTCTCTTTATCCTGAATACTGTGATGAAATCACATCACAGCTAGATCTTTCCTTGGTGATCATGTTAAGTACAGGTACTGTATATGTAATTGCACAACTACACATATTACAAATATAGACTAAAAGAACAAGAGTTTACTATGAAGTGTTGAACTAAGACCTGGTAAATTCTTTTGAGTGTTCTTTTGCTTTTACGCATGAAATAAAAGTGTGTGATTCCCAAATATTGTATGTATATTTTTTTTCTTCAACCTGGTTCAGCCAAGAGTGACAATAATATCATAGAGATTGATTATTCCTTGTAAAGATGTTAATACTACACTTGTAGTAGTATACATAATTTGACAAGGGGGGAGAAATTTGTGGCAGGTTGAAAACGAAGCTCGACATTTTTTTTATACCCCTTTAACTGCATAGAAACGATCTAGATCTAGTCCACATTCACTGTGTACAAGATCAAACATTTGATTGTTGGTCATCATCTGCGCACATTTTTTGGAGGGGTGGCATCTCCGGTTGTAGCCGGGGTGCATGTGGACATGCATGCAAGTTCTCACACACAGCAATTCTGAGTGACAGGTGTAAACTAGGACTATGACCTACTATCCTATAAGGAGATAGGGCATTAGCCTTGGCAGAGTTATGCGCTGTCAGAGCGTCCACCTAGTTTCCCAGTTCAATATTATTGTTGCTTTCTCAGACAATAGTTAATGGATCTGACTGACATTTATGAGTGTGTGCAATTTGGTGCAGATCGCAATAAAAATCCAGGTCTAATAAATTTAAATGTGGTTTCATAAAGGGACATTCAGGCTCTGGCAAAGGTATGCACTCGACTGGTGCTATTCTATTTATTACGCTAATTATATGGGTTATAATGACATGAGAATGCAGAAGTTTGTATGTCTTCTTAGGGTGTGGCAGTCGCACCTGTAAGTAGTGAAGTTGCCTCCTCACAAAGGAATCAGTGTGTTCCAGAGAGACTGAACACCTGCTGCACTGAAGGAACGTGTCTGTCTGTAAGTAATACTTTTATAAGTTTTATAAATGCTCTACATGATTTTCAACAAGATTGCAATGTTAACAACTAGAAATTTGACCTAAAATACAAGATAAGCCTGCATGGCATTTTAAATGTTTGCTAAAATAAAAACTGAATCATATCAGTTTAGAAATTGTCTGAATATATCTATTGGTTATTTATATTTTGAGACATTTAATGCAGGTCTAAATGGAAGCAAAATGTGTTGGAGTTTGGCACAATGACAGAGTGAGGTTCTAATGAGGTGAAGGTATAAAAGCATGATTTAAATTGAGTCATGTAATAGTTAATGCTCTGCTTTCTTTGTAGACACAATGGCATCATCAGCTCCTCTGTCCAAGGCCAACACCAGCTTCTGTCTGGATCTTGTTCAAACAGCTGAGTGACAAAGACAAGGCAGCAAATGTCTTCTTCTCTCCATTTAGCATCTCCTCAGCCCTGGCTATGGTGATGCTGGGGGCCAGAGGCAACACACACACACAGATGTCAGAGGTGCAACATGCAAACACACTCTCACACACAGTAATGAGATTCTCGGTCAAAATCTTTTTCAAGTCAATTCAGTTCAGTTTTGGATGAAAATTATTATGTAGATAAAGTTTGATATACAAAAAAATCTGTGAGAGAGTCTACATGTTAGGATAAACAGCAGAATGACAATGGTAATCAACAGTACAATTTGACATTCAGTAGAGGTAAGTGATATGTACCAAGAAGTTGGAACATTGTGCAATACAAGAACCCTCAATTACATGTTTTTAAAAGACACACCTAGATAAGGCTGCTGGAAGTGAGTGCGTGGTTGTGTTGTATGCTCTTTTTTTCTAATTAGCTATTGAGCCAGCTGGCAATATCTGCTTTACGATTACTGAAGTCGGTCCATGGGAATAAGACATTTGACAGTCAGCAATGTGGTCAACTGATCTGTTGGAACTTGTCACTTTCCACTTGCCATCCTCCGCTGGCTGTGGCAGTGAAGGGTGGAGAAAGAGACAGGGCTGTATAAACCTTGAGGCAACAGAAGAGCTTTTATGTGTTTAATCAATTTCAATAAGAGACTGGTTTCCATTTTGTCAGCTTAGTTTAACCAGTGACCTGATTTATCATACGTGAAGCAAAAAAAACATTCACTGTACCAAATCAATCTGATTAATTTGTCATGGTAACACACCCTCGGGGACAAAAGTTTTAAGGCTTGTCTAAGGCTTCTGATTGTGGTTGCCCATGCATACATCAGTCAGCTTTTCACCTTCAGGCTAGAGGACATGGTCAACGAAAATCTGGAGCTCTGAGTACTGGGGGAAGAGACAACATTGCTTTGATCTAAACTACTTGAGACTTTTCTTCAAGAGATTTGTCAATGGGGCCTCAACCACTGCAAAATTAGGAACAAAGTGCCAATAGAATAGTTGCATTAGCTGCGTGGGACCAGAAAATCCACAATAGCCTGAACTTTCAAACAGCTCCACAGATGCCCTGGGTAACTAACTCTATCCTTGCCAAACTAACACTTGGCCATGTTAATGTAGAGGTACAACCATGGTTTGTTTGATCCAGACAGAGATCACCTCTTTTGCTCAGACATAATTTTGGTGCATTGCATGGTATGACTATTCTTTTAGTCCGAACCTATTATTTTCGGACTAAAAAAAACTGAAAAGTCGAAGGTCTGGACCAAACAAGGTAAGTGTGAAAGCACTTTAAGTGGAAGCAGCACAATGTGACTGAACCCACAATTCACTGCTTCGTTGATTTTGTAGCTTCCTGTATACAAACAGAGACATGCAATGTCTAACTTAACCGTGAACACTACCAATTGCACCACCAGGTCCTCAGCTTCTGTGAGGCAGTGAAGCCACAGCCTGGAGGAGCCAAACAGAAACAGATGCAGCAGCAGGTGCAGCAGCAGGTGCAGATGCAAAAGGTGAAGTCCACAGTGCCACTGCATAAACTAACTGAAGGGCTTTTTACTAACAAATGGTCTGTTTTGGGGGGGGGGGGGGGGGGGGGGGGGTCAGGTTTATTGTGTCTATGTGTCAACTGTCAGATCTAAAAACCCTTTGTGTTACATAAGTCACAGGTCCTGGCTCATGCCGCAGTGCGACTTAAACCTACAATGGTTTTAAATAATGGCAACCACCCGAAAGTGCATTGGGTAAATTGAGGACACACAAATCAAGTGGTTTCCTTTGGTGTGTCTGTATTGACAAGTGAATTACTCTGTTAACACTTGTGTACATGGATAAAACCAATTGATGCCTCGAGATGATGGTTTATGTCTTGTTGATTTGATGCAAAACATTCTGCATTATCAGGTCAATAACACAATAGTGGAGGGATGAGAGTGTTTTAATGTAGATCTTTCTGGAAAGGCTCATAAAGATCGGGCAGGTATTTCTATGGGTTCTTAAAAGACAGTGGAAAAGGTTCTTTCGTGCATCCACATTCACGAGGAAATTGTTCAGAGGTTTTCACATACAAGTACTGAAAGCCATCAACTTAAACCAGCAAATAAAACTAGTCATTATGGACCAGTTTTCAACTTTTGTTTTTATGAATTGATTCATAAGAAAGAGCTTTACAACCGTATAAATAAGTGAGTGTGTACAAATACATACGTTATTTATGGTGGATCATGACAATAATCTACACAGAAAAGATTGATGATCTTTATATTCACATCACTCAAACGGTGAGTTGACCAACAGACCACTTTAATAGATTCTGTATATTAGATTGGTCTTTCACTGTCTCAATGTGTCTCTCTTTGTCTTTTTCTACTTTCTCTACAGAGTCTAAAGACCAAGAACTGTCTGGATGACATCCACGCTGACTTCAGTAAACTGCTGAATGCACTCAACAAGGCAGGCGCTCCGTACTCCCTCAGTGTTGCCAACAGACTGTACGGGGAGCAGTCCTACCAGTTTGTAGA
Source organism: Verasper variegatus (assembly GCA_026259375.1). Classification (NCBI taxonomy): domain Eukaryota; kingdom Metazoa; phylum Chordata; class Actinopteri; order Pleuronectiformes; family Pleuronectidae; genus Verasper; species Verasper variegatus. The sequence continues at coordinate 5,757,488 of CM048056.1, forward strand.
GGTGTGTGTTCATAATGGGGTGTGGTACAGTGTACATGCACCTTGTTGTTTGCAATCCTGCAGTGAACCGAGAGAGGAAGAAGGCAGGAAGGAACACAACAAACTTAATGAAACACGTAATAATACATTTGACAGCAGAGGGATAACTGCTGGCCTGACCTTGTTTGACTGCTGGCGTGACCTCATGCTAAGGATATGAGCTGGCAGTGCATGTGACAGTTAATGTGTTAAATTTCAACTTCTAATTGTCTTGGTAAAAAAAAAAAAGCCCTTCTTAAACCCAAACAATACTGAAGCCCTGTAGTAATAGTGGAAATGTTCTCCTGGCTGTAAGGACTCAACTCCACTAAGTCAAATGAAGAGACTATTTTGTTTGGGTGATCTGAATCAGTAAATACATGCTGATGCTTCCAGGATTTCATAGGAGAAACCAGGAAGCACTACAATGCAGAGTTGGAGTCTGTGGACTTCAAAACCGACTTTGAAGCAGCAAGGATCAAAATCAATGGCTGGGTGGAGGAGCAGACACAAGGTGGGTCACTAACATTAACCTTTACCTGTATGTTAATAGACCTGCATATCACCAGGAGGGACCAGGTGTTTATTTCAATCCAGCTTTATTAGTATAAATACAGAAATAATCTATTAATGTCAATGGACTGCATTTTTATGTTGCTTTTTTCTAGTCTTAGCAACAACGTAAAGTGCTTTACACTACAATTGACATTCACCCATTCACACACACTGAAACACTGATGGAATAGCCTTCAGGGATAATTTGGGGTTCAGTGCCTTGCCCAAGGACACTTTGGCACATGGAATGGAGAGCTGGGGATCACAGCACCAAGGTTAGTGGGCCACCTGCTCTCGGTCCTGAGCCACTGCTGCATGTTTTTTACACAATAAATAACCATGGGAAAGCAAGACTCTGTTTGTTCTAATAAACATGATTGAATTAATTGGAGCTTTTCTGAGCTTGTCATTTGTTAAATGTTCAGAATGAAGTGGTGAAGTTGCGCGTTGCAGCTGAATACCCCTCACCTCATCCTTTCCTTCCAAACATGAAAGAGAACCTGTGATAGCCTTCAGTCATCATAAAAACTGAAAAGGTGTTTAGCTTGTCCAGTTTAGACTACTGTAAAAAACATGGTGGCCTCCATAGAGGACCAGCTCCCAATACAAATATTAAATACTTAAATATAAAGGGCCCATTCTAAGGTAAAGAAAACAACAATTCGTACAATTTAGATGAAACACAACGGTGAAAACACCTCTAAGATTATTTGATATTCAATTTCTGCCAAGAGATCTCTTTTTACCCAAATCTTACACACTGACTCTTTAATCATTTCACATTTGTGCTTTAAATTCTTAGATAAAATTAAGGATTTGCTGCTGAAGGGTACATTGGACGATATGACCCGTATGGTGCTGGTCAATGCCATCTACTTCAAAGGGGACTGGAACAAACAGTTTGAGGAGAGTGCCACAAGAGATGCTCACTTCAGACTCAACAAGGTAACAACTAACACTAGTCAGTCAGTGTAGTTCTATGAAACTACTGTATATAGCAGGGCAGTACACCACGTAATACACCTGTTATACAAATATGTGAGTCTGAAGACACACCCATGTAGTGGTACCACCAACTGATCAGACATTGTTTTGTTTTTTTATTGAGAAATGATTCACCAAAGTAAAATATATATATATATATATAAGGACCTTAGACCTTGGAAATTTAGGGTAGATTATCCTCAGGCTGAAAAGCTATATTTTGCTGCCTTATTATATAGTATAGCTTGCTCAACAATGATGTCACAAACAGACCAGTCAAGTTATACCCTCAGATTGGTCACCTAGGACTTAGTTTGGACTTGTATCTTCCCAACTTTCCCACAAATCAAAGAGATCATGTTCTGGGAAAGGCTTGGTATTGTAATTGTAAACTCCACGGATCATATATACCACTGCTGTTTCTTTTTGCTGTTTTCAGAACGAGTCCAAGCAAGTGAAGATGATGTATCAGAATAGTAGTTTACCCTTGGGCCTCATCGCTGAAACCAACTGCCAGGTAACCAAGACTTCCATTTAATAAGTCAGGTAAACAGTGTGTCTCAATCAGCTGTCAACTGACAAGGCAACAAGTCAACTGATAATTTTTCACATTTGTCAGTGAGTTTCCATTGAATCTGAAAGAAGCAGATCATATTTCAAAGCGAAATAGATTAGATGGGAGTTGGGTATGATCCAGACTTTTTTTAACATAACTACAAGCAAAAATTTAAAACTATAATCAGTTGTTCGATTCATAAACTCATGATCTGTTCAGTATATATTTGCTGTAATCTCTAAACACGCTGTTCTTCAGGTCCTGGAGTTGCCTTACAAAGAGAAGGAGCTCAGCATGCTCATCTTTCTCCCCATGGATATAGACGACAGTTCAACTGGTCTGGAGAAGGTAGTGTTGTATCTTTGGGCAGCAGGGATGTTGTAGATGATGATGAAGGAATCTTCGCGGACACCGTTCTTGCTTGTATAATAAGGTTTATTACACAGAAGTTTACAGGTCAGGACGGGTACCTAGGTATACCCGAAGACGCTCTCAGCCAATGCAGAAGTCTGCCTCACCGGTGCCGGACAAGCATTCTTATAGGGAAGATGTTTACGCCAAAGACTTGAGATATAATGTCATCACACATAGGGGCCTCTAGACAAAGACATGTTTTGTACATAGGCCTGTGAACCCCTCCATCGAGCATTTCCTGTGGGAAAGAACTTAACGAGTGACATCTGGAATTACACCCAGGAAGTCCAAGAGTCCAGGAACAAGGGCCCCCTAATTATAAACTGATCATTATGATTTACCCCCATGTCCAAACGACTTCTGTTAGCTGAATATACCACAGTAGGACATGCACACACATGTACTTCCACAAATACAGAAACCCACAAGACAAACTAATAATTGATTTTGTCTACACCCCCAGCTGGAGAAGGAGCTGACCTATGACAACTTTGTGGAGTGGACTCATTCAGACAGGTTGTCTCACTCTAAAGTTGAGGTGGGCCTGCCTCGGTTCAAGATGGAGGAGAGTTATGACATGGGGGGTGTCTTGATCAGCATGGGCATGGTGGATGCCTTCGATTCGGGCATGTGTGACTTCTCAGGTAGGACATGAAACAAAAGTGGGGTATCAGGACATGAATGTCAGGTGTCATCATTGTACTCTGCATTCCTGTCATGTATCGTGAGTTTAGGCATTATCTAACTAGTATTTCCAGAAATCTTTGTTCTACTTTCAGCTTCACACTTGGCATGGGTGTTTATAAGGGCCCAAGGCAGTGCACTGTGGAGTTTGGACACTGGATATGTTGAATATTAATAAACTTTGAACAAACAGGCACTTTAGCTAAGACTCATAACTGTAGACGACGTTGTCGATCATGACAACAGCACATTCACTGCAATGGTAACAAGTGATTCTCCAGGTCAGGGTTCTGTGTGCAGGGCAAACTTCACTGAACTTTGAATAAACAGATGAACAGCTCTATGTGCAGCAGTGGTGGTGCAGCTTCAGGGTTCTGTGGACAGAGCAGTCGGTCTTTACTTGCCACGGGTCAATCACTGCAGGTCACTTTTACAGTTTCAGAAAGAAAGCTGCAACCAGCATTACCACAGGCCAAGCAAACAGTTCATTCCGAACAGGCAAGTTTAGAACAGGTACTGCACTAGTATTATGAAATATAATAAAATATTCTCTGTTCCTCTTTCCTGTTACAGGCATGTCACCTTCCAATGACCTGGTGCTGTCAAAAGTCATCCACAAGTCTTTTGTTGAGGTCAATGAGGAGGGAACCGAGGCTGCTGCTGCCACTGCTATAACAGTGGAGATCACTTCTGTAAGCCCTAGAGCCAGATTCATTGCAGACCATCCCTTCCTCTTCTTTATCCGACATAACCACACCAAGAGCGTTCTGTTTGCCGGCCGCTACTGCTCCCCTCAGTGAGCACTACATTGTTAAGAACAGTTTTTCTCAACCAGAGGGGCGTTATAGTACAGTTACGATTGCAACAGTATATCATTGAATTTGGGGTCGCAAAAAAATGTTGTGAGGAGTTTAATTATACCTTGAGCTCTCATTCTATATTTCCAGCACCAGTATGGTGAGTATAAACAACAATTTTGTGTTTTTTAACTGTTGTTTCCTGTCTGCATCACTTCTAACTTCAGTGATTCACAGTGTTTATCCCGTGATGAAATCATATTAGCAGATATATGTGTCTTTGCCTGACTATGCAAAGTGCAGGTATATGTAATTGCACTACTACTCAAATAAATATAGACTAAATGGACAGTGAGTTTACATGAAGTTTTGAACTGGGAATGAGTCATTTTATGTATTTTTGAATTTTTACACATGGAATAAAAGTGTGAAGCTCAAATGTTGTATACAAAATATTTTTTCTCAGATCAGGGTGAACCAAGTGTGACCAGACGGATATAATGACGATTAATCAATCATTGTTTAAATGTTAACACTACACTGGTTGTCCATGACAAGTTTTTAACATGTCATGGACACATGTTAAAATCATAGTAACATGCTACACACAGTAACATGTTCATATCTAACGTTAACTAGGCTTTGATCAGTTTTATACAAAGAATATTTGACATGTTATAGAAACTACTTTCAGTGTTATGTTTCTACCCGAAAAGCATACGACTAAAAGAGGGTTTTAAAAATAATGGATACTAAAGCAAAAGAGTGCAGCTAACGACTAATTATAATCTATGAGATTTGTTGAAGGGGATTAAGTAAACAGCAACGGTAGAAGAGAGAATCACTCCCTTTACTAAAATAAAAAGCACATTTAAAGCATGTGCTAAGGCTGTCAAAATATAGATTTTTCTTACCACACAAATTGCAAGTACCACTGTGGTTATTGCCATACATAATAAAAGTGGGGTATCATAAATTATGAAAATGTCTCTTTGCAGTGCTTTTGAAAATGTATTTTGGTCTCGTTGGATGAAGAATCATGCAAAATCGAGAGTCAGTTGTTGAATATATAAAACACCTCATTAGATTTCATGAAACAAAGTCTCCTATAATCCATATCGATCATCATCAGGATAAATGTCACATTGTTATATATTCTAAGTTCATAGACTGATTCTTGCTCCTGAGTGAAGGTTGTGGTTTTAGAATCTTATTTATGAGCAGAGAATAACAAACACTTGAAAACAAACCAACAGCAAAACATTTAAGAAAATCTGGGGTAGATGTGTTGTATTTGTGTTTTTAAAAAAGCGAGGGAAAGCTCCTTTAGGCTTCCATACACGTATATGCGAGAACGATGAAGTAGCTCAGTGTTTTCGGGGGGTGTGTCAGCTGAGCATTTAAATAAAGAACCTGCCTCTTCACACTGAGAGACTCCTGAACTCTGCTGGAAGCAAGCTGTCTGAATGTAAGTACAGACTAAGATCTTAGATTGTAGACATATGGTTTCTGCTCATTCACGGTCTGGCGTCATGGGCAGAATCTAGTTTATACAAATTGTGTTATATGTAATTATTGGTGTAATTTAACATAATGCTGCATAAGTAACAAGTCGTTTTCATTGCGATATTAACTTCTTTGTAGACACAATGGCATCATCAGCTCCTCTGTCCAAGGCCAACACCAGCTTCTGTCTGGATCTGTTCAAGAAGCTGAGTGACAACGACAAGGCAGCAAATGTCTTCTACTCTCCATTCAGCATCTCCTCAGCCCTGGCTATGGTGATGCTGGGGGCCAGAGGCAACACGCACACACAGATGTCAGAGGTACAGCATGCAAACACACACACACACACACACTTTGTTTCTTTTCTAGTGGGCAGAAAGATTTAAAATGCACCTCCACAACTTGCAGCTTCAGACGTTCCCATGATTTTGACTCTTCACTGAGACGATTCTGAACGAAAAGGAACTTTGACACATTAACACTGTGTGTCAGAATACAAAGAGCACAGAACTGCATCTGTGTCAGCCCACGTTCAACATGAATCACCAGCTCTGTCTTCCAGAGTCACTAACAATGACAAAGATCTGCTGTTCAGACTCTGACCAGGTTTTATTGGAGCAGCTCTGTGATGTGTTTCTATAGAAACATGCTACATATTATGGAAGTGTAAAGGCAACAAAGTCTGAGGTTCAGTAAAGCCATACGTACACCTTATCTGGTCGACCACTTCCTACAAAGGATGCAGCCACTGAATTGAGACACAGCTTTTGTGTGCATATGTCCCAAACATCCACTCCTGGCTACCTCGGCATTACTCTCAGAGTTTAGTCACTGAATGTATCACATATTTTACAGTATCATTGATCCCTTGTTTATTAAGAAGTGTATAGATCCTCAGAGAAAAAAACTTTTAGAAGCTAAATGTATATTCATTGAGTAGTTTTGGGACATATAAATAATCATTTATATAAAATAATAATAATTAGACTCTGTATTCCAGAATGAATGACAGAAAATCTTGGTGATCACCAGTATAATGAGGCATTCAGCAGAGGTCATTAATTTGTTTGTGGAAGTTGACACATTGTAAAACGGGAACATTCTGTGACATTTTCCCAGATTATTGCTTCAGCAATGACACACCCAGATAAGACAAAATGAGCGAAATGACAACGAGAGTATTTGTGAGGGCGGGTCCCTGGCCCTTAATCCATCACATCTCTGGGGTTCAGAAACAATTCCACTCACTCACAAGCTCAATGTCTTTGGGAATAAAGGATAAATTAAAGATGCTGGTGACAAACTTATTCACAGCATGTGCTAATTGATACAATATAATAGCTGGTAAATCCCAGACTTAACAGTACTACGTTTGAGCTGCTGCAGTGAGAATGTTCTAACAGGCAGTGACCAGAAAGTCCAGTTGTATGAACTGTTCCAATTTTGTATCTTGTTCATTCGCCAGCAGGCCAACAACAACAAATATACAAATATTGCAGTCAGTTGATGGGAATAAGACGTTTGTGAGTCAGCGTTGTGGTTACCTGAATTTGTGCAAACTTGTCACTTATCTTTTTGCCAAATACCAACCAGTTTCCAATTGTGCAACACTGGTACCTGCAGAAACAAGTTTAAATCACAGTCAATTTGATTGATTAAACCAGTTTCTGTAACTGCAGCACAAAATAAGGTGAGATTGTAAGTCTGAAAACCAATGATATTGTGTTGGATGTTATTCAACTCTACCTTCTTTATACAAGTTGATATTTTTCAAACTGTTAAAATGAGCCGGATTGGCTGAAGCTGGACATTACAACCATTTTTCCATTACTTTTACACTTGCGAACTAGTTTTCACACACAGTCATTAACAACATGTAGCTTTCAGGTGTAAATGCTGACATATCATGAGGATATAAATAGTTTAAAGAAATCTCAAAATAACCCCTCGAGTGAAAAAAGACACATCAATGAAATGAGCAGTTTACTCCGTAACTGAGTGTTTTCACTTTGAAACTGCAATGAACCTATCATGAAGTTCCCTGTTAATAACATTGTGTGTCCATACAACATACACACTGCTCTGCTAAAAATAAAACCCTGAATTGCCATCATGGATTTCATTTGGAATTCACGTCAAGTTATTTTATGCATATTTTTAAATGGCAGTAACTATATTAATGAGTTTTCAATGAGTTCAAGGTATTCAGTTACATCTGAGCTGTTTTAAAGCCATGAAGTGCAGCAACAAAAGTCCGTCGTAAATAATTGTGATTATTATCTGATCCATGCAGTTTTTTTATGCTGTCTTGAATACAAATTTCCGCAATGCTTACTGAGACTCACACAAAAAGACAAACAATGACTTCAATGACTGAAGATGATTTTACTAACCTCCAAATCTAATGAATTTAGAGAAACATAACAATGCAGGGAGCAGCTGTGCCTTGAATGTCAGATCCAAACCTCATAGTGTTGCATAATTCACAGGAATGTAGTCCTGGCTTCTCTGTTAAAAGGCTTCTTTCTGGTGTGGTATTTAACCCTTATAAGCAGCTGCAGGAAACCACACAACTTAAGCTGTTTTCCACACAATTTAAGATGTTTCATCCTTACTCTGATATTGCTCTTGTACATGGATACATCCAAATGTAGCAAGCATCACTATGAGAGTCGACAGAAGATGGTATTCCATGCTAAATTCTCATGAAAGGATATCATAACTGGGTAAATAATAACTCGCTGGTGCATGGAGCGATGTGTTTCATAGACCTGACATTTTTCAGTTTTTGATGTTATGACCACTTGATTCATAAGAGAGAGATTTACAACCACCTACATCAGGTTTATTTTGGGAAATATTTTAGGTCAGTTACAGTCTACAAATACATACATAACTTATCATGGATCAACAAGAAAAAAAATCAATCAGGAAGAGATTGATGGTTTGACCAGGGAGTTGACCAGCAGACCAGTTAGACTGGTCTTTTACTGGCTCAGCGTGTCTCCCTAACATGCCTTTGTCTAATTTCTCTACAGAGTCTGAAGACCAAGCACTGTCAGGACAGCGTCCACGCTGACTTCAGTAAACTGCTGAATGCACTCAACAAGGCAGATGCTCCGTACACCCTCAGTGTTGCCAACAGACTGTACGGGGAGCAGTCCTACCAGTTTGTAGAGGTGTGTGTTCATAATGGGGTGTGGAGTGTTGTGAGAGGCTCAGATAGGAATCTTTCAGCTCAAGTAAAAAGGAATGATGACTGAAGGTCAGCAAACGATCAAGCAAGGAAGTGATTGTGCAAATGTTCTCCTGCTGTTACGACTTTAAACTCTTCTAAGTCAAGTGAAGAGACTATTTCGTTTGTGTGATCTGAATCAGTAAATGTGTTGCTGATGGTTTCAGAATTTTTTGGGAGAAACCAGGAAGCACTACAATGCAGAGCTGGAGTCTGTTGACTTCCAAACCAGCCATGAGGCGGCAAGACTTAACATCAACACGTGGGTGGAGAAGCAGACTCAAGGTGGGTCACACACACACACACCAGTATGTTAATGGAACTGCATGATCCCTCCGTGAGATGCAATCCAAATAAAGAAAAAAAAAAAATATTCCAGACTGGCAAAACTGCACATGACCTTACAATGCTACCAGTTTGAAAGATGATGATCAAGAAGGGGCAGAAAGTTTAATCCAGTTTTATTATTCCTCCGTACCAGTGACAGCCAGTGGACAGAATCATGATGTTTTCACTTTGACCGTCCGTTAATACATAGGTCGGAATATTTGTCCATCTGTCCTTTCTATTTTTGTAAATATCTCAAGAATGCCTCATGGGAATTTCTTCAAATGTGGTACAAATGCTTAATTAGACTCAAAGACTGGCTAGACTTTTGCAGTCAAAGTGTGAGGTCATTGGGAACTTACAAAACACGATTTTGGTCTTTGAACGCAACAACTTCAAATCTGATACAATCTGATTTGATTTTGGTGGTTGAAGGTCAAATGTCAAGGTGACCTTGTGTTTTTGTGAACATGCAGCATCAGGAACCTGCATAGGGTGTTTCAGTACATCTGGCACAAAGATTCACTTGGACTCAAGGATGGACTGATTTGATTTTATTGTTGAAAGGTCAAGGTCAATGACCACACAAAATCTTTGTTTGCGTCACACCTCGAGAGTAACCTTTCAAATTTGGCACAAATGTTCACTTGGACTCACAGGTATTAGTGGAATGTGGTAACCAGTCCTTTGAGATGTTCTGTTTTTGGTCAAATGAATATAGCTTACCTCATTTCTCTGCTGAGGGAACACAGTGACTGAGCTTGTCATTTCTTCATTATTTCAAATTTGTACTTCAAATTCCTAGGTAAAATTCAGGATTTGCTGGCCAAGGATGTGGTGGACAACATGACCAGGCTGGTGCTGGTGAATGCCATCTACTTCAAAGGCAACTGGAACAAGCAGTTTAAGGAGAGTGACACAGAAGAGGCTCAGTTCAGAATCAACAAGGTAAAATTGGACGGAAAATAAAATGAATTTGGATTTGTCTGCATTTAACACCAACTTAAGTTTACTTAAACAGAAGGGAATAACATCAAAGGAAGATAGCAGGAATTCAAGAGTGGTACAGTAGTCAGTTGTAGTACTGAGTTGGATGAGCAGTAGCAGTTATGTCATCTGCATAAGAATGGCAGCATATGGTGAATTATCACAGGGATTAGTGACATATATGAGGTGAAGCCCTAGTATGAACCCTGCGGTATGCCTCTTGATACAGGCAGGAAAAAAGAGGAAGACAAAGCAACCTGGACACAATATGATCCAGCTGACAAGTAGTTTGAAAATCAAGTTATAGCATGCTCAGATGAGCCAGTATTTCCGAGTCTATTCGCCAAGACGATGAAGTCCACTGTGTCAAAAGTCTTTGACAATTCCATAAAAAGATCTGCACAAAATGTTTTGCAATCCAGTGACTCAATAATGGAATTTGCCATTTTAGTAGCAGCTGTTTACAAGGTTTCCTAGTGTCATATAAAATCGAAACAGGTGAGGAAACATGTTTAAGGTGGTGGCTGTGGCTCAGGAGTTAGAGCGGTTCATCCACCAGTAGGTGGGCAAAGTCCTGTTCCATGTACCCAAGTGCCCTTCAGCAAGATAGGCTGACTGTCTCAGCAGTGATCTATGACAGAGAAAGTGTTGCACAAAGATGCAATATTTTTGTGAATTGGTGAATTGCAAAAGAATTACTGTACAGCACTTTGAGTGGTCATCAAGACTAGAAAAGAACATTATATTTAAAAACCACTATCCATAACCCATATTTTGTTTTCTCAGTAATGATGTCACAGTGTATTCACTATACCTTGCTTTTCTGCATTACTGCAACAAAGTGATGTGAACAAGCTTTCAGCTGCTTTTCCTGTTTGTTGTTTTTAGAATGAGAGTAAGCCAGTGAAGATGATGCATCAAAAAACCAAGTTCCCTTTGACCTTCATCTCTGAAGTCAACTGTCAGGTAATCAAGATATCCATTCAATGAGTCAGTGAAAACAGTGTGTCTCGTCAACCACCTGTAAATTGACCAGAGAACAACTCAGTTTACGAAGTTCTATTAAATATGAATGAGGCGAATCATGATTCAAAGAAAAATGGATGACATGTTTTTTTACTGTAACTATGAAACTAACTACTGATTATTGTTTTGGATTCTTGCATATCAACTGTATTCAGTAAATATTTATCATTATGGAAACACACTGTTCTTCAGGTCTTGGAGATTCCTTACAAAGAGGAGGAGCTCAGCATGCTCATCTTTCTCCCCATGGATATAGACGATAGTTCAACTGGTCTGGAGAAGGTAGGACATGCACACACATGCACTTCCACATTTACAGAAACCCACAAGACCAACTAATAATTGAATTTGTCTACGACCCCAGCTGGAGAAGAAGCTGACCTATGAGAACTTTGTGGAGTGGACTCGTCGAGACACGATGGAAAAAAAAGAGGTTCAACTGGGCCTGCCTCGGTTCAAGATGGAGGAGAGTTATGACATGAAGGAGGTCCTGATCAGCATGGGCATGGTGGATGCCTTTGATATGGCAATGAGTGACTTCTCAGGTAGGACATGCACCACATGGGGTGGCTGTGGCTGAGGGCTAGAGCGGTTGTCCTCCAACCTGAAGGTTGGCAGTTCGATCCTCAGTCTTCCTCCTCACATGCCGAAGTGTCCTTGGGCAAGATGCTGAACCCCGAATTGCCCCTCATAGAACAAAAAAGTGCTGATAATAGATGGTGAATGTAAAACTGTACTGTAAAGAGCTTTGAGTGGTCACCAAGACTAGAAAAGCGCAATATAAATACAAAACCATATATCAGATTAGTTCATAATCATTTAAACATCAGGAAACAATAAACCTGATCGGGCTACTGTTGACTAAATGAATCCTGAGGTTCTCCCAAGTCATTGTGTCCTCCATTCTTGAAATATACTCCGTCCCTCATTTTTTGTTACAGGAATGTCTCCTTCCAATGACCTGGTGCTGTCAAAGGTCATCCACAAGGCTTTTGTTGAGGTCAATGAGGAGGGAACCGAGGCAGCTGCTTCCACTGGTGACACCATGCAATGGCACTGTCTTCCATTACCTCCAGTCAGATTCATTGCAGACCATCCCTTCCTCTTCTTTATCCGACATAACCCCACAATGACCATTATTTTCGCCAGCCGCTACTGCTCCCCTCAGTGAGCACTACATTGTTAAGCGTTTGAGAAACAATCCTCTGGAGTTTGATCACATCCCAAGTTTCCTAACTATATTTCCAGCATCAGGATGATGAGTAGAAACTTTTTTTTTTGTTGGGCTCTCGTCTGCCTCACTTCTCACATGAGTTATTGTGTTTGTCCTGAACACAAGCTCTCTGCTCTGTTTTTACATTGCACCCAATCTGATCTTGTTCAGAGTTTGGTCACTTTATCCCTTTAATACACATTTGGCCCAATTTGCCTTGATCACATTTGTTATGCCTTTCTAAGCTGGCAGCACAGAGGTCAACTGTACCTGTATACCAGGTAAACATATGATGGTTGAAAAAATCTCTGCACTGTCTCTACATGCAATATCATTATTTTATATATTCAGCAAACCAAAGAGAATATTGTGATGAAAGTATATTTGCAGATAGATGTGTGCTTGGTGGTTATACATAATTGCACTTCTGTGTATATAATGACTATTCATAAAAAATAGTTTATATGCAGTTTTGACCAATTATGTTTCTGTATTCTGATGCTTTTACACATGGAATAAAAGTGTGTGATCCCCAAATATTGTTTGTCAACTTTTTTCTAAAAAAGAAAATAACTCTTTCATTCACATTTTGTCTAGTTCAGTGTATAGTGAGTATAAGAAGGATATAGTGCAGTTTAATCATTGTAATAGAGATGATACTACACTTGTTGTCCACGACATGTTTTTTACACGTCACTGTTAATGTTTAACCAAAACTAGGCTTTAATCAGTTCTATTGAAAGAATAGATATATTATAATGACTGCAAAGTTTTCCTGTAATCACGGCCTACTGCTGCACAAATCTTCACTATTTTTAACATCTGTTGCTTGTTCATGCCAAAGCAACATGTTGACAACACTAGATACAGCCATAGTATACAGCACACATTTTAGCCTTGATTTTCTGCTTGTTTTTTTCTGATTGCTTGAGTTGATATGGGAGCAAAATCATTTGAATTTTCTCTAGAAACTTGTCAAATTAATATTAATACTATGAATGGTAGAAGAAAGAGAAGTAAATTGGATAGTCAGCTAAGCTAAATTGGATTAATTTCCATACTTATGTTAGATGAGAAATGGATCAAATAGACCTGAACCATTAAATAGAAAAAGTGGAAGAAATGTTTAGAGAAATTGTTCTAAAAGCAGCAGAGTTATCAATCCCTAGAAGCAAAGGGACAATAAGTAGAAAACCAGTCCCATGGTGGACAGAGGAGTGTAGTACAACCATGAAAGAAAGAATGAAAGATAACCCACAATTTACAAAAAGAAAGTAAAGAGATAATGTCGGAGAGAATTCTGCAATAAAATAGGCAGATCAACTCCTATAGGCAATGTATGGGGAATGATAAAAGAGTTGGGGGGAGTCCGGAGAGAGAGAGGCAGTACCCAATGTTAAAATTTGGAGAGAAAACAGCAATAACAAATGAAGACAAGTCAGAAATAATATGTTTGCGGAAATTCACAGTTCTGACAATCTAACACAGGAAAGGAAGTGAGGGAGGGAAGAAACAGATAATACAGAGAAGAGAAAGAACAAATGGTGTGATGGATACACCTTTTACTTTACAAGAGATGATGAGAGCCATAGGAAAGACTGGGTAAACATCTCCAGGGAAATACCAAATCTGTTATATAATGTTAAAACATTTGGGAAAGCAGACAAAAACTAAAATACGGGAAGAGGTAAAATTACCTACTAGCTGGAAAGAAGCAGGCATCATCCCTATAATAAAACCAGGAAAGGACCCGACAAATCCAACAAGCTACAGACCAAGTGCACTTACATCGCATATTGGAAAATGAATGGAAAGGACGATCAGTGAGAGAATGACATTCCATATAGAGAGTAGGGGTATGTTATCTCCTTATCAGAGTGGTTTTAGAAAAGGGACAACAATATTTACCAGGTATAATTTCAATAACGGAACACCTCAGGGCAGTGTGATCAGCCCAATACTTTTGTCCATCATGATTAATGATGTGTACTCAGACATGTCACACATTTTTACCGTAACATGTTAAAATCATAGTAACATGCTACACACAGGAACATGTTCATATCTAACGTTAACTAGGCTTTGATCAGTTTTATACAAAGAATATTTAACATGTTATAGAAACTACTTTTAGTGTTATGTTTCTACCCTTAAAGCATACGACTAAAAGAAGGTTTTAAAAATAATGGAATAAAGCAAATAAAGCTCTGAATGTAAGTAGAGACTAAGATCTTAGTTTGTAGACACATGATTTCTGCTCGAACTGGTTTTAAATGTTTCCTGTTAGAAACCAGGTCCATTCACGGTCTGGCGTCATGGGCAGAATATAGTTTTTACAAATGGTGTTATATGTAATTATTGGTGTAATTTAACAAAGTCGTTTTCATTGCGATACTAACAGTTTGATTTCCAGCATACTCCAAAGAAAGTCTGTACATTTAATACTTTCAGGATGTGTTGAATGTATATTTATTTTTAGTCTGCTGATCAACTTACAATCATGTCGCCAAATACACTTTCAATTTCAATAGAATCAGTTCAATTAACGAGTGGCAACAATCACCACTTTACTTTAATAATAATCTCACTAACAACAGCTCTTTAACAAGGTGTTTTACATGATTTTCAAAAAGATTATAATGCCAAGAAGTAGAAATTATACATCTAAACTAAAATATAAGATAACGCTGCTTGGTGTGTTTTATGTTTGCGTTAACAGTTTAGAAATTGTTCTAATAAATTGCCAATCAGGTATTTATATTCAGAGACAATCCATGTAATGCTAAATGAACTAGATTTTCAGTGGAGTTTGGCACGACAGCAAGATAGAGATTAAAGCATGATTTAAAATGAGTCATGTAATAATTAATGCTCTGCTTTCTTTGTAGACACAATGGCATCATCAGCTCCTCTGTCCAAGGCCAACACCAGCTTCTGTCTGGATCTGTTCAAGAAGCTGAGTGACAATGACAAGGCAGCAAATGTCTTCTACTCTCCATTCAGCATCTCCTCAGCCCTGGCTATGGTGATGCTGGGGGCCAGAGGCAACACGCACACACAGATGTCAGAGGTACAGCATGCAAACACACATACACACACACTTTGTTTCTTTTCTAGTGGGCAGAAAGATTTAAAATGCACCTCCACAACTTGCAGCTTCAGACGTTCCCATGATTTTGACTCTTCACTGAGACGATTCTGAACGAAAAGGAACTTTGACACATTAACACTGTGTGTCAGAATACAAAGAGCACAGAACTGCATCTGTGTCAGCCCACGTTCAACATGAATCACCAGCTCTGTCTTCCAGAGTCACTAACAATGACAAAGATCTGCTGTTCAGACTCTGACCAGGTTTTATTGGAGCAGCTCTGTGATGTGTTTCTATAGAAACATGCTACATATTATGGAAGTGTAAAGGCAACAAAGTCTGAGGTTCAGTAAAGCCATACGTACACCTTATCTGGTCGACCACTTCCTACAAAGGATGCAGCCACTGAATTGAGACACAGCTTTTGTGTGCATATGTCCCAAACATCCACACCTGGCTACCTCGGCATTACTCTCAGAGTTTAGTCACTGAATGTATCACATATTTTACAGTATCATTGATCCCTTGTTTATTAAGAAGTGTATAGATCCTCAGAGAAAAAAACTTTTAGAAGCTAAATGTATATTTATTGAGTAGTTTTGGGACATATAAATAATCATTTATATAAAATAATAATAATTAAACTCTGTATTCCAGAATGAATGACAGAAAATCTTGGTGATCACCAGTATAATGAGGCATTCAGCAGAGGTCATTAATTTGTTTGTGGAAGTTGACACATTGTAAAACGGGAACATTGTGTGACATTTTCCCAGATTATTGCTTCAGCAATGACACACCCAGATAAGACAAAATGAGCGAAATGACAACGAGAGTATTTGTAAGGGCGGGTCCCTGGCCCTTAATCCATCACATCTCTGGGGTTCAGAAACAATTCCACTCACTCACAAGCTCAATGTCTTTGGGAATAAAGGATAAATTAAAGATGCTGGTGACAAACTTATTCACAGCATGTGCTAATTGATACAATATAATAGCTGGTAAATCCCAAACTTAACAGTACTACGTTTGAGCTGCTGCAGTGAGGATGTTCTAACAGGCAGTGACCAGAAAGTCCAGTTGTATGAACTGTTCCAATTTTGTATCTTGTTCATTCGCCAGCAGGCCAACAACAACAAATATACAAATATTGCAGTCAGTTGATGGGAATAAGACGTTTGTGAGTCAGCGTTGTGGTTACCTGAATTTGTGCAAACTTGTCACTTATCTTTTTGCCAAATACCAACCAGTTTCCAATTGTGCAACACTGGTACCTGCAGAAACAAGTTTAAATCACAGTCAATTTGATTGATTAAACCAGTTTCTGTAACTGCAGCACAAAATAAGGTGAGATTGTAAGTCTGAAAACCAATGATATTGTGTTGGATGTTATTCAACTCTACCTTCTTTATACAAGTTGATATTTTTCAAAGTGTTAAAATGAGCCAGATTGGCTGAAGCTGGACATTACAACCATTTTTCCATCACTTTTACACTTGCGAACTAGTTTTCACACACAGTCATTAACAACATGTAGCTTTCAGGTGTAAATGCTGACATATCATGAGGATATAAATAGTTTAAAGAAATCTCAAAATAACCCCTCGAGTGAAAAAAGACACATCAATGAAATGAGCAGTTTACTCCGTAACTGAGTGTTTTCACTTTGAAACTGCAATGAACCTATCATGAAGTTCCCTGTTAATAACATTGTGTGTCCATACAACATACACACTGCTCTGCTAAAAATAAAACCCTGAATTGCCATCATGGATTTCATTTGGAATTCACGTCAAGTTATTTTATGCATATTTTTAAATGGCAGTAACTATATTAATGAGTTTTCAATGAGTTCAAGGTATTCAGTTACATCTGAGCTGTTTTAAAGCCATGAAGTGCAGCAACAAAAGTCCGTCGTAAATAATTGTGATTATTATCTGATCCATGCAGTTTTTTTATGCTGTCTTGAATACAAATTTCCGCAATGCTTACTGAGACTCACACAAAAAGACAAACAATGACTTCAATGACTGAAGATGATTTTACTAACCTCCAAATCTAATGAATTTAGGGAAACATAAAAATGCAGGGAGCAGCTGTGCCTTGAATGTCAGATCCAAACCTCATAGTGTTGCATAATTCACAGGAATGTAGTCCTGGCTTCTCTGTTAAAAGGCTTCTTTCTGGTGTGGTATTTAACCCTTATAAGCAGCTGCAGGAAACCACACAACTTAAGCTGTTTTCCACACAATTTAAGATGTTTCATCCTTACTCTGATATTGCTCTTGTACATGGATACATCCAAATGTAGCAAGCATCACTATGAGAGTCGACAGAAGATGGTATTCCATGCTAAATTCTCATGAAAGGATATCATAACTGGGTAAATAATAACTCGCTGGTGCATGGAGCGATGTGTTTCATAGACCTGACATTTTTCAGTTTTTGATGTTATGACCACTTGATTCATAAGAGAGAGATTTACAACCACCTACATCAGGTTTATTTTGGGAAATATTTTAGGTCAGTTACAGTCTACAAATACATACATAACTTATCATGGATCAACAAGAAAAAAAATCAATCAGGAAGAGATTGATGGTTTGACCAGGGAGTTGACCAGCAGACCAGTTAGACTGGTCTTTTACTGGCTCAGCGTGTCTCCCTAACATGCCTTTGTCTAATTTCTCTACAGAGTCTGAAGACCAAGCACTGTCAGGACAGCGTCCACGCTGACTTCAGTAAACTGCTGAATGCACTCAACAAGGCAGATGCTCCGTACTCCCTCAGTGTTGCCAACAGACTGTACGGGGAGCAGTCCTACCAGTTTGTAGAGGTGTGTGTTCATAATGGGGTGTGGAGTGTTGTGAGAGGCTCAGATAGGAATCTTTCAGCTCAAGTAAAAAGGAATGATGACTGAAGGTCAGCAAACGATCAAGCAAGAAAGTGATTGTGCAAATGTTCTCCTGCTGTTACGACTTTAAACTCTTCTAAGTCAAGTGAAGAGACTATTTCGTTTGTGTGATCTGAATCAGTAAATGTGTTGCTGATGGTTTCAGAATTTTTTGGGAGAAACCAGGAAGCACTACAATGCAGAGCTGGAGTCTGTGGACTTCAAAACCAGCCATGAGACGGCAAGACTTAACATCAACACGTGGGTGGAGAAGCAGACTCAAGGTGGGTCACACACACACACCAGTATGTTAATGGGCCTGCATGATCCCTCCGTGAGATGCAATCCAAATAAAGAAAAAAAAAAAATATTCCAGACTGGCAAAACTGCACATGACCTTACAATGCTACCAGTTTGAAAGATGATGATCAAGAAGGGGCAGAAAGTTTAATCCAGTTTTATTATTCCTCCGTACCAGTGACAGCCAGTGGACAGAATCATGATGTTTTCACTTTGACCGTCCGTTAATACATAGGTCGGAATATTTGTCCATCTGTCCTTTCTATTTTTGTAAATATAATATCTCAAGAATGCCTCATGGGAATTTCTTCAAATGTGGTACAAATGCTTAATTAGACTCAAAGACTGGCTAGACTTTTGCAGTCAAAGTGTGAGGTCATTGGGAACTTACAAAACACGATTTTGGTCTTTGAACGCAACAACTTCAAATCTGATACAATCTGATTTGATTTTGGTGGTTGAAGGTCAAATGTCAAGGTGACCTTGTGTTTTTGTGAACATGCAGCATCAGGAACCTGCATAGGGTGTTTCAGTACATCTGGCACAAAGATTCACTTGGACTCAAGGATGGACTGATTTGATTTTATTGTTGAAAGGTCAAGGTCAATGACCACACAAAATCTTTGTTTGCGTCACACCTCGAGAGTAACCTTTCAAATTTGGCACAAATGTTCACTTGGACTCACAGGTATTAGTGGAATGTGGTAACCAGTCCTTTGAGATGTTCTGTTTTTGGTCAAATGAATATAGCTTACCTCATTTCTCTGCTGAGGGAACACAGTGACTGAGCTTGTCATTTCTTCATTATTTCAAATTTGTACTTCAAATTCCTAGGTAAAATTCAGGATTTGCTGGCCCAGGATGTGGTGGACAACATGACCAGGCTGGTGCTGGTGAATGCCATCTACTTCAAAGGCAACTGGAACGAGCAGTTTAAGGAGAGTGACACAGAAGATGCTCAGTTCAGAATCAACAAGGTAAAATTGGACGGAAAATAAAATGAATTTGGATTTGTCTGCATTTAACACCAACTTAAGTTTACTTAAACAGAAGGGAATAACATCAAAGGAAGATAGCAGGAATTCAAGAGTGGTACAGTAGTCAGTTGTAGTACTGAGTTGGATGAGCAGTAGCAGTTATGTCATCTGCATAAGAATGGCAGCATATGGTGAATTATCACAGGGATTAGTGACATATATGAGGTGAAGCCCTAGTATGCCTCTTGATACAGGCAGGAAAAAAGAGGAAGACAAAGCAACCTGGACACAATATGATCCAGCTGACAAGTAGTTTGAAAATCAAGTTACAGCATGCTCAGATGAGCCAGTATTTCCGAGACTATTCGCCAAGACGATGAAGTCCACTGTGTCAAAAGTCTTTGACAATTCCATAAAAAGATCTGCACAAAATGTTTTGCAATCCAGTGCCTCAATAATGGAATTTGCCATTTTAGTAGCAGCTGTTTACAAGGTTTCCTAGTGTCATATAAAATCTAAACAGGTGAGGAAACATGTTTAAGGTGGTGGCTGTGGCTCAGGAGTTAGAGCGGTTCATCCACCAGTAGGTGGGCAAAGTCCTGTTCCATGTACCCAAGTGCCCTTCAGCAAGATAGGCTGACTGTCTCAGCAGTGATCTATGACAGAGAAAGTGTTGCACAAAGATGCAATATTTTTGTGAATTGGTGAATTGCAAAAGAATTACTGTACAGCACTTTGAGTGGTCATCAAGACTAGAAAAGAACATTATATTTAAAAACCACTATCCATAACCCATATTTTGTTTTCTCAGTAATGATGTCACAGTGTACTCACTATACCTTGCTTTTCTGCATGACTGCAACAAAGTGATGTGAACAAGCTTTCAGCTGCTTTTCCTGTTTGTTGTTTTTAGAATGAGAGTAAGCCAGTGAAGATGATGCATCAGAAAACCAAGTTCCCTTTGACCTTCATCTCTGAAGTCAACTGTCAGGTAATCAAGATATCCATTCAATGAGTCAGTGAAAACAGTGTGTCTCGTCAACCACCTGTAAATGGACCAGAGAACAAGTCAGTTTACGAAGTTCTATTAAATATGAATGAGGCGAATCATGATTCAAAGAAAAATGGATGACATGTTTTTTTACTGTAACTATGAAACTAACTACTGATTATTGTTTTGGATTCTTGCATATCAACTGTATTCAGTAAATATTTATCATTATGGAAACACACTGTTCTTCAGGTCTTGGAGATTCCTTACAAAGAGGAGGAGCTCAGCATGCTCATCTTTCTCCCCATGGATATAGACGATAGTTCAACTGGTCTGGAGAAGGTAGGACATGCACACACATGCACTTCCACATTTACAGAAACCCACAAGACCAACTAATAATTGAATTTGTCTACGACCCCAGCTGGAGAAGAAGCTGACCTATGAGAACTTTGTGGAGTGGACTCGTCGAGACACGATGGAAAAAGAAGAGGTTCAACTGGGCCTGCCTCGGTTCAAGATGGAGGAGAGTTATGACATGAAGGAGGTCCTGATCAGCATGGGCATGGTGGATGCCTTTGATATGGCAATGAGTGACTTCTCAGGTAGGACATGCACCACATGGGGTGGCTGTGGCTGAGGGCTAGAGCGGTTGTCCTCCAACCTGAAGGTTGGCAGTTCGATCCTCAGTCTTCCTCCTCACATGCCGAAGTGTCCTTGGGCAAGATGCTGAACCCCGAATTGCCCCTCATAGAACAAAAAAGTGCTGATAATAGATGGTGAATGTAAAACTGTACTGTAAAGAGCTTTGAGTGGTCACCAAGACTAGAAAAGCGCAATATAAATACAAAACCATATATCAGATTAGTTCATAATCATTTAAACATCAGGAAACAATAAACCTGATCTGGCTACTGTTGACTAAATGAATCCTGAGGTTCTCCCAAGTCATTGTGTCCTCCATTCTTGAAATATACTCCGTCCCTCATTTTTTGTTACAGGAATGTCTCCTTCCAATGACCTGGTGCTGTCAAAGGTCATCCACAAGGCTTTTGTTGAGGTCAATGAGGAGGGAACCGAGGCAGCTGCTTCCACTGATGCCACCATGCAATGGCACCGTCTTCCATTACCTCCAGTCAGATTCATTGCAGACCATCCCTTCCTCTTCTTTATCCGACATAACCCCACAATGACCATTATTTTCGCCAGCCGCTACTGCTCCCCTCAGTGAGCACTACATTGTTAAGCGTTTGAGAAACAATCCTCTGGAGTTTGATCACATCCCAAGTTTCCTAACTATATTTCCAGCATCAGGATGATGAGTAGAAACTTTTTTTTTTGTTGGGCTCTCGTCTGCCTCACTTCTCACATGAGTTATTGTGTTTGTCCTGAACACAAGCTCTCTGCTCTGTTTTTACATTGCACCCAATCTGATCTTGTTCAGAGTTTGGTCACTTTATCCCTTTAATACACATTTGGCCCAATTTGCCTTGATCACATTTGTTATGCCTTTCTAAGCTGGCAGCACAGAGGTCAACTGTACCTGTATACCAGGTAAACATATGATGGTTGAAAAAATCTCTGCACTGTCTCTACATGCAATATCATTATTTTATATATTCAGCAAACCAAAGAGAATATTGTGATGAAAGTATATTTGCAGATAGATGTGTGCTTGGTGGTTATACATAATTGCACTTCTGTGTATATAATGACTATTCATAAAAAATAGTTTATATGCAGTTTTGACCAATTATGTTTCTGTATCCTGATGCTTTTACACATGGAATAAAAGTGTGTGATCCCCAAATATTGTTTGTCAACTTTTTTCTAAAAAAGAAAATAACTCTTTCATTCACATTTTGTCTAGTTCAGTGTATAGTGAGTATAAGAAGGATATAGTGCAGTTTAATCATTGTAATAGAGATGATACTACACTTGTTGTCCACAACATGTTTTTTACACGTCACTGTTAATGTTTAACCAAAACTAGGCTTTAATCAGTTCTATTGAAAGAATAGATATATTATAATGACTGCAAAGTTTTCCTGTAATCACGGCCTACTGCTGCACAAATCTTCACTATTTTTAACATCTGTTGCTTGTTCATGCCAAAGCAACATGTTGACAACACTAGATACAGCCATAGTATACAGCACACATTTTAGCCTTGATTTTCTGCTTGTTTTTTTCTGATTGCTTGAGTTGATATGGGAGCAAAATCATTCCATTTGAATTTTCTCTAGAAACTTGTCAAATTAATATTAATACTATGAATGGTAGAAGAAAGAGAAGTAAATTGGATAGTCAGCTAAGCTAAATTGGATTAATTTCCATACTTATGTTAGATGAGAAATGGATCAAATAGACCTGAACCATTAAATAGAAAAAGTGGAAGAAATGTTTAGAGAAATTGTTCTAAAAGCAGCAGAGTTATCAATCCCTAGAAGCAAAGGGACAATGAGTAGAAAACCAGTCCCATGGTGGACAGAGGAGTGTAGTACAACCACGAAAGAAAGAATGAAAGATAACCCACAATTTACAAAAAGAAAGTAAAGAGATAATGTCGGAGAGAATTCTGCAATAAAATAGGCAGATCAACTCCTATAGGCAATGTATGGGGAATGATAAAAGAGTTGGGGGGAGTCCGGAGAGAGAGAGGCAATACCCAATGTTAAAATTTGGAGAGAAAACAGCAATAACAAATGAAGACAAGTCAGAAATAATATGTTTGCGGAAATTCACAGTTCTGACAATCTAACACAGGAAAGGAAGCGAGGGAGGGAAGAAACAGATAATACAGAGAAGAGAAAGAACAAATGGTGTGATGGATACACCTTTTACTTTACAAGAGATGATGAGAGCCATAGGAAAGACTGGGTAAACATCTCCAGGGAAATACCAAATCTGTTATATAATGTTAAAACATTTGGGAAAGCAGACAAAAACTAAAATACGGGAAGAGGTAAAATTACCTACTAGCTGGAAAGAAGCAGGCATCATCCCTATAATAAAACCAGGAAAGGACCCGACAAATCCAACAAGCTACAGACCAAGTGCACTTACATCGCATATTGGAAAATGAATGGAAAGGACGATCAGTGAGAGAATGACATTCCATATAGAGAGTAGGGGTATGTTATCTCCTTATCAGAGTGGTTTTAGAAAAGGGACGGGAACAATGGATCCAGTCGTCTGTTTAGAGACAGAAACGAGGAAATCTCAAATTAATAAAGATTTTATAATTGCAGTGATCTTTGATGTTGAGAAGGCTTATGATATGGTAAAAGCATTTGATAGACTGATCCGGGTAAAGATGGGAACAACAATATTTACCAGATATAATGTCGATAACGGAACACCTCAGGGCAGTGTGATCAGCCCAATACTTTTTTCCATCATGATTAATGATGTGTACTCAGACATGTCACAGTCATGTCACCTGGCCGAGGCTGCTGCTGCCACTGCTACAACAGTGGGGATCACTTCTGTAAGCCCTCGAGCCAGATCCATGTAACAAATATAGACTAAATGGACAGTGATATTACATGAAGTTTTGAACTGGGATTGGGTCATTTTATGTATTTTTGCATTTTTACACATGGAATAAAAGTGTGATTCTCAAATGTTGTATACAAACTTTTTTTTCTCAGATCAGGGTGAACCAAGTGTGACCAGACGGATATAATGACGATTAATCAATCATTGTTTAAGTGTCAATACTACACTGGCTGTCCATGACACGTTTTTAACGTAACATGTTAAAATCATAGTAACATGCTACACACAGGAACATGTTACTGTTCATATCTAACGTTAACTAGGCTTTGATCAGTTTTATACAAAGAATATTTAACATGTTATAGAAACTACTTTTCGTGTTATGTTTCTACCCTTAAAGCATACGACTAAAAGAGGGTTTTAAAAATAATGGAATAAAGCAAATAAAGCTCCTTTCGGCTTCCATACTGGGACATCCCACAACGCGGAAGTAGCTCGGTGTTTTCGGGGTGTGTCAGCTGCGCATGTAAATAAAGAACCTGCCTCTTCACACTGAGAGACTCTGAAGGAAACTGTCTGAATGTAAGTAGAGACTAAGATCTTAGTTTGTAGACACATGATTTCTGCTCGAACTGGTTTTAAATGCTTCATGTTAGAAACCAGGTCCATTCACGGTCTGGCGTCATGGGTAGAATATAGTTTTTACAAATGGTGTTATATGTAATTATTGGTGTAATTTAACGAAGTCGTTTTCATCGTTACATTTTACAAAGCTATCCCATGATGTGTGTTTGTAATGCAGTTTTTTAAGACTGGTCTGTCTTGTGTCTGAGCAGACAGCAGGTGGAGCCAGTGGCTTGGCCTGGCTGCGTTTCTCCCTCAGCTCATCCTGCTGCTGGCAGCATCGTGGGCATTTCGCACCGACCTGGCTTTTTCCAGTTTCCTTCACTCTTCGTCTCCTTCAACAAAGTCTGCACTTCACAGGTACTTGAACCACCACCAACAAACAGAGTTTAGGCAGAGATCAGATAGAAAGGTAGAAGTGTGTTTGTTTTCGTGTCTCCATGATGGTGACATTTATCTTCAAATTCAATCCAACAGTCTCTGAAACAGGGGGCTGGACTGCTGCTCCTCTGGTTTGCTGGACAGGTAAACTTCACCAAAGCACATTTCCAGACCATCCATTGTTGCCTTCCAGATATTGATGTTATCTGTGTAGATTCACAACTGAATTTCTGAGTGAAACAGCTACAATTAAGCTTAGTATGAAAGAAAACAGTTTTCTCTCCAATTCTGCCCCCCTGGGGTTGGGGCCGGTGCCGGCCTACTTCCTGGAGTTTGAAGGCTACAACACTTTACTGTTGATCTGGCTTGCTGGACTGCTCCTCTTGATCATCAACTGTTTCATCTTGATTCAGATCATAGTCCACTACAAACCAGCAGAGACTAAAGGTTGAAAGATCTGAATGTGGAAGGATTTTTCACTCTGATCGCAGCTTCAACATGAAGATTCAAAGGATGTTCCACCTCTCAGTGGTTTTACCTGGAGTTGATGGACTAAAGTTTGTCCAATCTCAGTCTCCCCAGTGTTTTACTGGTAATTACTTTGTCATGTAAAATGCTTGCCAGTGCAGGTCAAAACTCTTAAATCCTCAGCGACTCACATTGGACAGAAAACTGCTTTGACAACGTTCAAGTCTCTTCCACATGTGACCTTACCTCATGACAATCAGAGGTTTTCCATTCGCTGAAGGGGTCAAAATACCTGTGGTAGATCAGAGAATCACACAAAGTTCCTTCAGTCTAAACAACCATGAACCAGGCAAGTTTTCTCAGTTTTGAAAAAATACTTTAAAATATTGATGCTCATTGCTTCACCAGAACAAACAAGTGTTGTAAGGGCTCTCCCTTCAGGACCTGGGTTTCTCAGGCTCTGCTCTCTCCCTGCTCTCATCCTACCTCAACAACCGCACTTATCGGGTAACTTGGAGAGGATCTGTGTCTGAACCTCTCACTACTGGGGTCCCTCAGGGTTCTGTCCTGGGTCCCCTCCTCTTCTCTCTGTATACCAACTCTCTCGGCTCTGTCATTCACTCACATGGCTTCTCCTACCATAGCTATGCTGATGACACCCAACTAATCCTCTCTTTTCCCCAATCTGAAACACAGGTAGCAGCACGAATCTCTGCCTGTCTGACTGACATCTCTCAGTGGATGTCTGCACATCACCTGAAAATTAACCTTGACAAGACTGAACTACTTTTCGTTCCAGGGAAAGACTCTCACACCCACAACCTGACTATTAACTTTGACAACTCCATGCTAACCCCCATTCAGACTGCTAGGAACCTGGGTGTGACACTTGACAGCCAACTCTCCCTTACTGCCAACATTACTGCAACAACACCATTCCTCCTCTCACCTCTCACTCTCTCCCCCTCTTTCTGGCTTTAGTCACATGTCTCAAACATTCTGTCAACAATGATCAGGTATTTATATTCAGAAACAATCCATGTAATGCTAAATCATTTCGATTTTCAGTGGAGTTTGGCACAACGACAGCAAGATAATGAGATAAAAACCTGATTTAAAATGAGTCATGTAATAATTAATGCTCTGCTTTCTTTGTAGACACAATGGCATCATCAGCTCCTCTGTCCAAGGCCAACACCAGCTTCTGTCTGGATCTGTTCAAACAGCTGAGTGACAACGACAAGGCAGCAAATGTCTTCTACTCTCCATTCAGCATCTCCTCAGCCCTGGCTATGGTGATGCTGGGGGCCAGAGGCAACACACACACACAGATGTCAGAGGTGCAACATGCAAACACACACACACACTTTGTTTCTTTTCTAGTGGGCAGAAAGATTTAAAATGCACCTCCACAACTTGCAGCTTCAGACATTCCCATGATTTTGACTCTTCACTGAGACGATTCTGAACTAAAAGGAACTTTGACACTACAGAAACACTGTGTCAGAAGAGATAGAGCAGAGAGTTGCATGAGTGTCAGCCCACGCTAAACATGAATCACCAGCTCTGTCTTCCAGAATCACTAACAATGACAAATTGCTGCTATTCAGACTCTGACAAGGTTTAATGGGAGCAGGTATGTGATGTTTTGCTATAGGAAGGTTAAGGTTAAGGATACTTTATTTGTACCCCTAGGTAGATTTGTTTTGCAGCAACAGAAAGAGGAGACATCCATCCAAAACTACAAAATTATAAACACACAGACATAAGACAAGACCACAAAAAGTGCTCAAATGCATTGCTATCAATAGAAAACTGGATAGGGACAAAAGTGCAAATTTGGCCATAAACCGTTCACGTGAACAATTGCAGATGGAACAAAACTATTTCTGTAATGTTTTGTTTTACCCCTTGGGACTGTAAACCTTCGACCAGAGGGTAGAAGTTGAAATTCCCCATGTAGAGGATGCAAGTCATCATTGCTAATGGAGCTGGCTATCCTCTGTAGCTGTCTGGTGTACAGGGACTGTTGGCTCATCTGAGGCTCACCAATCAGCCAACTGGACCATTTCATCTGACTCAGTCTATTTCTGTCCTTTAAAGACAGGGTACCAAACCATGACACCAAAGAAAAAGATAAAACAGACTCAATAAAAGCATGATAAAAAGGTGTCAGCATGGTTTAGTAAATATTAAAATAGGACATTTTCCTTAAACAGTACAAACGCTAGTGACCCTTTTTGCACAGAGCTTCACTGTTTGCTTCAAAGTTCAGTTTGGACTCAACAATAGTCCCAAGGTATTTATACGATTCCACACATTCCACAGTTTGACCTGTTTTCTGAAATCGATGACCATATCCTTGGTTTTTTAAATGTTAAGTTGGAGGAATGATACAAAGTGCTCAACAACAGGTCTATGACTGTTTTCATTTGCCTGAAGCAGACTCACAATCACTGAGTCATCTGCGTAATTCAAAATGATCCGATCTTTAAATAGCTCTGATACATTTGTAAAGGATACAAAACAAAGGAGAGAGCACACACCCTTGTGGTGAGCCAGTGGAAGAGCAAACTTTATCTGATAAAAATCTATTCACTCTCACTCTTTGTGACCTGTTCGTTAGAAAATCTAAAATCCAGCTCACAAGATTCAAACTTAGGTTACACAGCAAACAGTCGTGATTTTGTTGAGTGTTTAGCTCGGAGTGAGGGAGCAACAAGCCGATTGGCAGACGCAGAGCGGAGTGAACGGGCTGGGGTGTAACGTTTGACCATGTCCTGGATGTAGACTGGACC
This sequence comes from Verasper variegatus, assembly GCA_026259375.1. Classification (NCBI taxonomy): domain Eukaryota; kingdom Metazoa; phylum Chordata; class Actinopteri; order Pleuronectiformes; family Pleuronectidae; genus Verasper; species Verasper variegatus. The sequence goes on from CM048056.1 coordinate 5,785,814, forward strand.
CGATCTGTTTGCAGCACGGTACGCAAGTACCAATGTTTTGAAATGGATGCGGGCAGCCCCTGGTAACCAGTGAAGGGAGCGGAGGAGCAGAGTACTGTGAGTGAATTTAGGTTAAAGACCAGTCGAGCTGCTGCATTCTGGATGGCACGAGCAGGGAGACCTGCCAAATGTAGCAAGCATCACTATGAGAGAGTCGACAGAAGATGGTATTCCTTATTGTATTTTTATGTTTTTAATTTTCAGTCAGTGTTGACATGTTGTGCATCCATATTCACATGTAGTTATGAGGTTTTCACTTACAGATACTGAAAGCCATCAGATTAAACCAGTAAATAAAACCTTATCCATTTCAGTCATTATAATGGACAAGTCTATACACTGTGCTGTACCAGGATCTATGGTGAAGGAATATTTCAAAGATCTGACATTTTTCAGTTTTTGTTGTTATGACACTTGATTCATAAGAGAGAGATTTACAACCACCTACATCAGGTTTATTTTGGGAAATATTTTAGGTCAGTTACAGTCTACAAATACATACATAACCTATCGTGGATCAACAAGAAAAAAATCAATCAGGAAGAGATTGATGGTTTGACCAGGGAGTTGACCAGCAGACCAGTTAGACTGGTCTTTTACTGGCTCAGAGTGTCTCCCTAACATGCCTTTGTCTACTTTCTCTACAGAGTCTGAAGACCAAGCACTGTCAGGACAGCGTCCACGCTGACTTCAGTAAACTGCTGAATGCACTCAACAAGGCAGATGCTCCGTACGCCCTCAGTGTTGCCAACAGACTGTACGGGGAGCAGTCCTACCAGTTTGTAGAGGTGTGTGTTCATAATGGGGTGTGGAGTGTTGTGAGAGGCTCAGATAGGAATCTTTCAGCTCAAGTAAAAAGGAATGATGACTGAAGGTCAGCAAACGATCAAGCAAGGAAGTGATTGTGCAAATGTTCTCCTGCTGTTACGACTTTAAACTCTTCTAAGTCAAGTGAAGAGACTATTTCGTTTGTGTGATCTGAATCAGTAAATGTGTTGCTGATGGTTTCAGGATTTTTTGGGAGAAACCAGGAAGCACTACAATGCAGAACTGGAGTCTGTTGACTTCCAAACCAGCCATGAGGCGGCAAGACTTAACATCAACACGTGGGTGGAGAAGCAGACTCAAGGTGGGTCACACACACACCAGTATGTTAATGGGCCTGCATGATCCCTCCGTGCGATGCAATCCAAATAAATAACAAAAAAAAGAATTTCCAGACTGGCAAAACTGCACATGACCTTACAATGCTACCAGTTTGAAAGATGATGATCCAGAAGGGGCAGAAAGTTTAATCCAGTTTTATTATTCCTCCGTCACCAGTGACAGCCAGTGGACAGAATCATGATGTTTTCACGTTGACTGTCCGTTAGTACATAGGTTGGTATGTCTGTCCATCTGTCCTTTCCATTCTTGTAAATATAATATCTCAAGAATGCCTCATGGGAATTTCTTCAAATGTGGTACAGATGCTTTATTAGACTCAAAGATGCACTGGCTAGATTTTTGCAGTCAAAGTGTGAGGTCATTGGGAACTTACAAAAAACATTTTTTGGTCTTGTGAACGCAACAACTTCAAATCTGATACAATCTGATTTGATTTTGGTGGTTGAAGGTCAAACGTAAAGGTGACCTCGTGTTTTTGTGAACGTGCAACATCAGGAACCTGAGCTTGTCATTTCTTCATCATTTCAAATTTGTACTTCAAATTCCTAGGTAAAATTAAGAATGTGCTGGCCCAGGGTGTGGTGGACAACATGACCAGGCTGGTGCTGGTGAATGCCATCTACTTCAAAGGCAACTGGAACAAGACATTTAAGGAGAGAGACACAAAAGATGCTCAGTTCAGAATCAACAAGGTAAAATTGGACGGAAAATAAAATTAATTTGGATTAGTTTGAAAATCAAGTTACAGCATGCTCAGATGAGCCAGTATTTCCGAGTCTATTCGCCAAGACGATGAAGTCCACTGTGTCAAAAGTCTTTGACAATTCCATAAAAAGATCTGCACAAAATGTTTTGCAATCCAGTGCCTCAATAATGGAATTTGCCATTTTAGTAGCAGCTGTTTACAAGGTTTCCTAGTGTCATATAAAATCAGGTGAGGAAACATGTTTAAGGTGGTGGCTGTGGCTCAGGAGTTAGAGCGGTTCATCCACCAGTAGGTGGGCAAAGTCCTGTTCCATGTACCCAAGTGCCCTTCAGCAAGATAGGCTGACTGTCTCAGCAGTGATCTATGACAGAGAAAGTGTTGCACAAAGATGCAATATTTTTGTGAATTGCAAAAGAATTACTGTACAGCACTTTGAGTGGTCATCAAGACTAGAAAAGCACATTATATTTAAAAACCACTATCCATAACCCATATTTTGTTCTCTCAGTAATGATGTCACAGTGTACTCACTATACCTTGCTTCTCTGCAACAAAGTGATGTGAACAAGCTTTCAGCTGCTTTTCCTGTTTGTTGTTTTTAGAATGAGAGTAAGCCAGTGAAGATGATGCATCAGAAAACCGAGTTCCCTTCCTCCTTCATCTCTGAAGTCAACTGTCAGGTAATCAAGATATCCATTCAATGAGTCAGTGAAAACAGTGTGTCTCGTCAACCACCTGTAAATGGACCAGAGAACAAGTCAGTTTACGAAGTTCTATTAAATATGAATGAGGCGAATCATGATTCAATGAAAAATATATGACATGTTTTTTTACTGTAACTATGAAACTAACTACTGATTATTGTTTTGGATTCTTGCATATCAACTGTATTCAGTAAATATTTATCATTATGGAAACACACTGTTCTTCAGGTCTTGGAGATTCCTTACAAAGAGGAGGAGCTCAGCATGCTCATCTTTCTCCCCATGGATATAGACGATAGTTCAACTGGTCTGGAGAAGGTAGGACATGCACTTCCACACATACAGAAACCCACAAGACAAACTAATGTATTTTGTCTCCACCCCCAGCTGGAGAAGGAGCTGACCTATGAGAACTTTGTGAAGTGGACTCGTCCAGACACGATGGATAAAGAAGAGGTTCAACTGGGCCTGCCTCGGTTCAAGATGGAGGAGAGTTATGACATGAAGGAGGTCCTGATCAGCATGGGCATGGTGGATGCCTTTGATATGGCAATGATGTGACTTCTCAGGTAGGACATGCACCATATATCAGATTAGTTCATAATCATTTAAACATCAGGAAACAATAAAACTGATCTGGCTACTGTCGACTAAAAGAATCCTGAGGTTCTCCCAAGTCAGTGTGTCCTCCATTTGTGAAATATACTCTGTCTCTCTTTTTTTTTTTTGTTACAGGAATGTCTCCTTCCAATGACCTGGTGCTGTCAAAGGTCGTCCACAAGGCTTTTGTTGAGGTCAATGAGGTGGGAACCGAGGCTGCTGCTGCCACTGCTCCCGTCATGATGCTGATGTGTTATCGAATGCCTTCAGTCAGATTTATTGCAGACCATCCCTTCCTCTTCTTTATCCGACATAACCCCACATCGAGCGTTCTGTTTGCCGGCCGCTACTGCTCCCCTCAGTGAGCACTACATTGTTGAGCGTTTGAGAAACAATCCTCTAGAATTTGATCCCATCCCAAGATTTTATTTTTTTACTTTGGCTCTCGTCTGCCTCACTTCTCACATGAGTGATTGTGTTTATCCTGAACACAAGAATGCTAATATATATGATATAAGTATTTTTAGAGGGGTGATCCTTCTTCAGTTACTGTAGGGTAACAAATATTCCTTTCAACTGTATCAAAGAATGGACATCTTGCCTGCGTTTCATGTTAGTACTGTATTTTATAGTTCTGTGTACATGGTATATGTATCTGGTCTCAATGCATGTAAATGCAATATTGTGAAAGAGTGGCCTTCTCGTTTATGTGATTATACACAAATATAATCTTGGCAAATTATTTTATGCAATACAGAAACATTTGCATATTTTAAAAGGCTCATCAGATCACTGTCAAAAACTTAACCAATGTGCTCAACAGGCAAATAATCGATATAAAGCGTAAAAGCCTGTAGTGAGTTGGAGTTTGGATTAAACTACTTTTATTTTAATACTTTTGTGATTCATCCTTCAGGTGACATCGTGCTCTGCATTCCTGTCATGTAGCGTGAGTTTCTTTCAGCTTCACACTTGGCATGTGTGTTTATGAGGGCCCAAAGCAGTGCTCGGTGGAGTTAAGTGCAATTTGGACACTGGATATGTTGAATATTAATAAACTTTGAACAAACAGCCTATTTAGCTAAGACTCATAACTGTCCCAACTTAGGCTGATAAGTGTTACTTTAAGTGGGTGTTTCTTTAAGGCAATTTCACCTTGTGTCTTAACTGAGCACCATGAGTGCCACCATGAGTGTATATATATGTATGTATGTCCCAACGTATGTCAACGTAACGTATCCCAACGTATGTCCCAGATGGACTGTTGCCTTAAGAGAATATTGTGATGAAAGTATATTTGCAGATAGATGTGTGCTTGGTGGTTATACATAATTGCACTTCTGTGTATATAATGAGTATTCATAAAAAATAGTTTATATGCAGTTTTGACCAATTATGTTTCTGTATCCTGATGCTTTTACACATGGAATAAAAGTGTGTGATCCCCAAATATTGTTTGTCAACTTTTTTCTAAAAAAGAAAATAACTCTTTCATTCACATTTTGTCTAGTTCAGTGTATAGTGAGTATAAGAAGGATATAGTGCAGTTTAATCATTGTAATAGAGATGATACTACACTTGTTGTCCACGACATGTTTTTTACACGTCACTGTTAATGTTTAACCAAAACTAGGCTTTAATCAGTTCTATTGAAAGAATAAATATATTATAATGACTGCAAAGTTTTCCTGTAATCACGGCCTACTGCTGCACAAATCTTCACTATTTTTAACATCTGTTGCTTCATGCCAAAGCAACATGTTGACAACACTAGATACAGCCATAGTATACAGCACACATTTTAGCCTTGATTTTCTGCTTGTTTCTTTTCTGATTGCTTGAGTTGATATGGGAGCAAAATCATTCCGTTTTAATTTTCTCTAGAAACTTGTCAAATTAATATTAATACTATGAATGGTAGAAGAAAGAGAAGTAAATTGGATAGTCAGCTAAGCTAAATTGGATTAATTTCAATACTTATGTTAGATGAGAAATGGATCAAATAGACCTGAAACATTAAATAGAAAAAGTGGAAGAAATGTTTAGAGAAATTGTTCTAAAAGCAGCAGAGTTATCAATCCCTAGAAGCAAAGGGACAATGAGTAGAAAACCAGTCCCATGGTGGACAGAGGAGTGTAGTACAACCACGAAAGAAAGAATGAAAGATAACCCACAATTTACAAAAAGAAAGTAAAGAGATAATGTCGGAGAGAATTCTGCAATAAAATAGGCAGATCAACTCCTATAGGCAATGTATGGGGAATGATAAAAGAGTTGGGGGGAGTCCGGAGAGAGAGAGGCAGTACCCAATGTTAAAATTTGGAGAGAAAACAGCAATAACAAATGAAGACAAGTCAGAAATAATATGTTTGCGGAAATTCACAGTTCTGACAATCTAACACAGGAAAGGAAGTGAGGGAGGGAAGAAACAGATAATACAGAGAAGAGAAAGAACAAATGGTGTGATGGATACACCTTTTACTTTACAAGAGATGATGAGAGCCATAGGAAAGACTGGGTAAACATCTCCAGGGAAATACCAAATCTGTTATATAATGTTAAAACATTTGGGAAAGCAGACAAAAACTAAAATACGGGAAGAGGTAAAATTACCTACTAGCTGGAAAGAAGCAGGCATCATCCCTATAATAAAACCAGGAAAGGACCCGACAAATCCAACAAGCTACAGACCAAGTGCACTTACATCGCATATTGGAAAATGAATGGAAAGGACGATCAGTGAGAGAATGACATTCCATATAGAGAGTAGGGGTATGTTATCTCCTTATCAGAGTGGTTTTAGAAAAGGGACAACAATATTTACCAGGTATAATTTCAATAACGGAACACCTCAGGGCAGTGTGATCAGCCCAATACTTTTGTCCATCATGATTAATGATGTGTACTCAGACATGTCACACATTTTTACCGTAACATGTTAAAATCATAGTAACATGCTACACACAGGAACATGTTCATATCTAACGTTAACTAGGCTTTGATCAGTTTTATACAAAGAATATTTAACATGTTATAGAAACTACTTTTAGTGTTATGTTTCTACCCTTAAAGCATACGACTAAAAGAAGGTTTTAAAAATAATGGAATAAAGCAAATAAAGCTCCTTTCGGCTTCCATACTGGGACATCCCACAACGCGGAAGTAGCTCGGTGTTTTCGGGGTGTGTCAGCTGCGCATGTAAATAAAGAACCTGCCTCTTCACACTGAGAGACTCTGAAGGAAACTGTCTGAATGTAAGTAGAGACTAAGATCTTAGTTTGTAGACACATGATTTCTGCTCGAACTGGTTTTAAATGCTTCATGTTAGAAACCAGGTCCATTCACGGTCTGGCGTCATGGGCAGAATATAGTTTTTACAAATGGTGTTATATGTAATTATTGGTGTAATTTAACAAAGTCGTTTTCATTGCGATACTAACAGTTTGATTTCCAGCATACTCCAAAGAAAGTCTGTACATTTAATACTTTCAGGATGTGTTGAATGTATATTTATTTTTAGTCTGCTGATCAACTTACAATCATGTCGCCAAATACACTTTCAATTTCAATAGAATCAGTTCAATTAACGAGTGGCAACAATCACCACTTTACTTTAATAATAATCTCACTAACAACAGCTCTTTTACAAGGTGTTTTACATGATTTTCAAAAAGATTATAATGCCAAGAAGTAGAAATTATACATCTAAACTAAAATATAAGATAACGCTGCTTGGTGTGTTTTATGTTTGCGTTAACAGTTTAGAAATTGTTCTAATAAATTGCCAATCAGGTATTTATATTCAGAGACAATCCATGTAATGCTAAATGAACTAGATTTTCAGTGGAGTTTGGCACGACAGCAAGATAGAGATTAAAGCATGATTTAAAATGAGTCATGTAATAATTAATGCTCTGCTTTCTTTGTAGACACAATGGCATCATCAGCTCCTCTGTCCAAGGCCAACACCAGCTTCTGTCTGGATCTGTTCAAGAAGCTGAGTGACAATGACAAGGCAGCAAATGTCTTCTACTCTCCATTCAGCATCTCCTCAGCCCTGGCTATGGTGATGCTGGGGGCCAGAGGCAACACGCACACACAGATGTCAGAGGTACAGCATGCAAACACACATACACACACACTTTGTTTCTTTTCTAGTGGGCAGAAAGATTTAAAATGCACCTCCACAACTTGCAGCTTCAGACGTTCCCATGATTTTGACTCTTCACTGAGACGATTCTGAACGAAAAGGAACTTTGACACAGAAACACTGTGTGTCAGAATACAAAGAGCACAGAACTGCATCTGTGTCAGCCCACGTTCAACATGAATCACCAGCTCTGTCTTCCAGAGTCACTAACAATGACAAAGATCTGCTGTTCAGACTCTGACCAGGTTTTATTGGAGCAGCTCTGTGATGTGTTTCTATAGAAACATGCTACATATTATGGAAGTGTAAAGGCAACAAAGTCTGAGGTTCAGTAAAGCCATACGTACACCTTATCTGGTCGACCACTTCCTACAAAGGATGCAGCCACTGAATTGAGACACAGCTTTTGTGTGCATATGTCCCAAACATCCACTCCTGGCTACCTCGGCATTACTCTCAGAGTTTAGTCACTGAATGTATCACATATTTTACAGTATCATTGATCCCTTGTTTATTAAGAAGTGTATAGATCCTCAGAGAAAAAAACTTTTTGAAGCTAAATGTATATTTACTGAGTAGTTTTGGGACATATAAATAATCATTTATATAAAATAATAATAATTAAACTCTGTATTCCAGAATGAATGACAGAAAATCTTGGTGATCACCAGTATAATGAGGCATTCAGCAGAGGTCATTAATTTGTTTGTGGAAGTTGACACATTGTAAAACGGGAACATTCTGTGACATTTTCCCAGATTATTGCTTCAGCAATGACACACCCAGATAAGACAAAATGAGCGAAATGACAACGAGAGTATTTGTGAGGGCGGGTCCCTGGCCCTTAATCCATCACATCTCTGGGGTTCAGAAACAATTCCACTCACTCACAAGCTCAATGTCTTTGGGAATAAAGGATAAATTAAAGATGCTGGTGACAAACTTATTCACAGCATGTGCTAATTGATACAATATAATAGCTGGTAAATCCCAGACTTAACAGTACTACGTTTGAGCTGCTGCAGTGAGGATGTTCTAACAGGCAGTGACCAGAAAGTCCAGTTGTATGAACTGTTCCAATTTTGTATCTTGTTCATTCGCCAGCAGGCCAACAACAACAAATATACAAATATTGCAGTCAGTTGATGGGAATAAGACGTTTGTGAGTCAGCGTTGTGGTTACCTGAATTTGTGCAAACTTGTCACTTATCTTTTTGCCAAATACCAACCAGTTTCCAATTGTGCAACACTGGTACCTGCAGAAACAAGTTTAAATCACAGTCAATTTGATTGATTAAACCAGTTTCTGTAACTGCAGCACAAAATAAGGTGAGATTGTAAGTCTGAAAACCAATGATATTGTGTTGGATGTTATTCAACTCTACCTTCTTTATACAAGTTGATATTTTTCAAACTGTTAAAATGAGCCGGATTGGCTGAAGCTGGATATTACAACCATTTTTCCATTACTTTTACACTTGCAAACTAGTTTTCACACACAGTCATTAACAACATGTAGCTTTCAGGTGTAAATGCTGACATATCATGAGGATATAAATAGTTTAAAGAAATCTCAAAATAACCCCTCGAGTGAAAAAAGACACATCAATGAAATGAGTGTTTCCACTTTGAAACTGCAATGAACCTATCATGAAGTTCCCTGTTAATAACATTGTGTGTCCATACAACATACACACTGTTCTGCTAAAAATAAAACCCTGAATTGCCATCATGGATTTCATTTGGAATTCACGTCAAGTTATTTTATGCATATTTTTAAATGGCAGTAACTATATTAATGAGTTTTCAACGAGTTCAAGGTATTCAGTTACATCTTACAGCTGTCTTGAATACAAATTTCCGCAATGCTTACTGAGACTCACACAAAAAGACAAACAATGACTTCATCATCAGCAGCAGCATCTGTGTCAGCCCACGTTCAACATGAATCACCAGCTCTGTCTTCCAGAGTCACTAACAATGACAAAGATCTGCTGTTCAGACTCTGACCAGGTTTTATTGGAGCAGCTCTGTGATGTGTTTCTATAGAAACATGCTACATATTATGGAAGTGTAAAGGCAACAAAGTCTGAGGTTCAGTAAAGCCATACGTACACCTTATCTGGTCGACCACTTCCTACAAAGGATGCAGCCACTGAATTGAGACACAGCTTTTGTGTGCATATGTCCCAAACATCCACTCCTGGCTACCTCGGCATTACTCTCAGAGTTTAGTCACTGAATGTATCACATAATTTACAGTATCATTGATCCCTTGTTTATTAAGAAGTGTATAGATCCTCAGAGAAAAAAACTTTTTGAAGCTAAATGTATATTTATTGAGTAGTTTTGGGACATATAAATAATCATTTATATAAAATAATAATAATTAAACTCTGTATTCCAGAATGAATGACAGAAAATCTTGGTGATCACCAGTATAATGAGGCATTCAGCAGAGGTCATTAATTTGTTTGTGGAAGTTGACACATTGTAAAACGGGAACATTGTGTGACATTTTTACAGATTATTGCTTCAGCAATGACACACCCAGATAAGACAAAATGAGCGAAATGACAACGAGAGTATTTGTGAGGGCGGGTCCCTGGCCCTTAATCCATCACATCTCTGGGGTTCAGAAACAATTCCACTCACTCACAAGCTCAATGTCTTTGGGAATAAAGGATAAATTAAAGATGCTGGTGACAAACCTTATTCACAGCATGTGAAAGGAACAAAATGTATTTTGTCCCTTTCATGAACTTCTGTCTTCTAACACGGTAGCAGTAGGGTTATTCCCTGGCTGTTAAACAGGATCAGGCCTTCTGTGCCAGAGTTCACTTTTCAAAGAGCCATGATGCAACCTGGTTTGAATTTATGAAGTAAAAAGGCTGGGCTGCTTCACCTTTCAGCTCAAAGTGAAGTTGCTCAAAGCAGTCTGACTTCTCCAGAGCTGCACCCAGGATTAACGGTGGGTGGGTCAAGAGCGAGATAATATCAGTGTCGAGGTTTTAAAGCTGAAACAAAATAAGAGTTCATGCTAACAATAATTTTTGCTCCTTCAGTGAGTATATGCATGAAATGAAGCAGACTTAACAGTACTACGTTTGAGCTGCTGCAGTGAGGATGTTCTAACAGGCAGTGACCAGAAAGTCCAGTTGTAGTGAACTGTTCTAATTTTGTAACTTGTTCATTCGCCAGCAGGCCAACAACAACAACTCTACAAATATTGCAGTCAGTTGATGGGAATAAGACGTTTGTGAGTCAGCGTTGTGGTTACCTGAATTTGTGCAAACTTGTCACTTATCTTTTCGCCAAATACCAATTTTATGCCTTTTTTTAAATGGCTGGAACTAAATTAATGACAAATTAATGAAAAGTTTTCAGTTACATCTGAGCTGTTTTAAAGCCACTGAAGTGCAGCAAGAAAAGTCCTTCGTAAATAATTCTGTTGCATAAATCTGATCCATGCAGTACTTTTTTTATGCTGTCTTGAGGGTGTGGTCACTGACCGCACCCTGACGGTTTGTCAAACTTAGGTTAAAATCTTACTTAGAAACAGTCAGTACACCCTGAGACTCACACAAGAAGACAAACAGTGAAAGCAATGACTGAAGATGACAATGTAATTCCTCTTAACAGTTTTCCAGTTGATGTAATTTCGGAAATGTATGTGAGTTCAACAGGTGAATAGTTACCTCCACCAAGTAGTTTATGTTTTCATCAGCATCTAAATGTCGACTCACAGAATGTGACTGAACCTGCACATCATGATGATACTGTAGCTGCCTTTGCACAGCCATAGCCATTTGATGTCTTCATTTCACTACAATCCTGCCAGGTCCTCCGCTTCACTGAGGCAGAGAAGCCTGCAGGAGCACAGCAGATTCAGATGCAGCAGCAGATGCAGATGCAGCAGCAGGTCCAGTCCCCACTGCCACTGCATCTGCAGAAGGTGGTAACAAAGCCAAGAGCAAAGGAACGATGAACTAACTGCGGGGTGTTTTACTAATAGATGGTCTGGGTGGTGTCATGTGGTGAGGGGATTCTTGTTTTTTTTACTAACCTCCTAATCTAATGAATTTAGAGAAACATAACAATGCAGGGAGCAGCTGTGCCTTGAATGTCAGATCCAAACCTCATAGTGTTGCATAATTCACAGGAATGTAGTCCTGGCTTCTCTGTTAAAAGGCTTCTTTCTGGTGTGGTATTTAACCCTTATAAGCAGCTGCAGGAAACCACACATCTTAAGCTGTTTCCTCTTTACTCTGATATTGCTCTTGTACATGGATACATCCAAATGTAGCAAGCATCACTATGAGAGTCAACAGAAGATGGTATTCCATGCTAAATTCTCATGAAAGGATATCATAACTGGGTAAATAATAACTCGCTGGTGCATGGAGCGATGTGTGTTTTTCCTGTGCAGGCATTTCCATGGGTTTACTTTTTCTACGTTACCTCCTTATTGTATTTTTATGTTTTTAATTTTCAATCAGTGTTGACATGTAGTTATGAGCGTTTCACATACAGATACTGAAAGCCATCAGATTAAACCAGTAAATAAAACCTTATCCATTTCAGTCATTATAATGGACAAGTCTATACACTGTGCTGTACCAGGATCTATGGCGAAGGCAAATTTAATAGACCTGACATTTTTCAGTTTTTGTTGTTATGACACTTGAGAGAGAGATTTACAACCACCTACATTAGGTTTATTTTGGGAAATATTTTAGGTCAGTTACAGTCTACAAATACATACATAACCTATCGTGGATCAACAAGAAAAAAATCAGTCAGAAAGAGATTGATGGTTTGACCAGGGAGTTGACCAGCAGACCAGTTAGACTGGTCTTTTACTGGCTCAGAGTGTCTCCCTAACATGCCTTTGTCTACTTTCTCTACAGAGTCTGAAGACCAAGCACTGTCAGGACAGCGTCCACGCTGACTTCAGTAAACTGCTGAATGCACTCAACAAGGCAGATGCTCCGTACTCCCTCAGTGTTGCCAACAGACTGTACGGGGAGCAGTCCTACCAGTTTGTAGAGGTGTGTGTTCATAATGGGGTGTGGAGTGTTGTGAGAGGCTCAGATAGGAATCTTTCAGCTCAAGTAAAAAGGAATGATGACTGAAGGTCAGCAAACGATCAAGCAAGGAAGTGATTGTGCAAATGTTCTCCTGCTGTTACGACTTTAAACTCTTCTAAGTCAAGTGAAGAGACTATTTCGTTTGTGTGATCTGAATCAGTAAATGTGTTGCTGATGGTTTCAGGATTTTTTGGGAGAAACCAGGAAGCACTACAATGCAGAACTGGAGTCTGTTGACTTCCAAACCAGCCATGAGACGGCAAGACTTAACATCAACACGTGGGTGGAGAAGCAGACTCAAGGTGGGTCACACACACACACCAGTATGTTAATGGGCCTGCATGATCCCAACTGGCTAGACTTTTATAGTCAAAGTGTGAGGTCATTGGGAACTTACAAAACATGTTTTTGGTCTTGTGAATGCAACAACTTCAAATCTGATACAATCTGATTTGATTTTGGTGGTTGAAGGTCAACTGTCAAGGTGACCTCGTGTTTTTGTGAAAATGAAACATCAGGAACCTGCTATAAGGTGTTTCAGTACATCTGGCACAAACATTCACTTGGACTCCAGGATGGACTGATTCGATTTTAGTGGTCAAAGGTCAAGGTCAATGACCACACAAAATCTTTTTTTTGCATCACACCTCGAGAGAATCCTTTCAAATTTGGCACAAATGTTCACTTGGACTCACCGGTATTAGTGGAATTTTTGTTCAAATTAATATAGCTAACCTCATTTCTCTGCTGAGGGAACACAGTGACTGAGCTTGTCATTTCTTCATCATTTCAAATTTGTACTTCAAATTCCTAGGTAAAATTCAGGATGTGCTGGCCCATGGTGTGGTGGACAACATGACCAGGCTGGTGCTGGTGAATGCCATCTACTTCAAAGGCAACTGGAACAAGCAGTTTAAGGAGAGTGACACAAAAGATGCTCAGTTCAGAATCAACAAGGTAAAATTAGACAGAAGATAAAATTAATTTGAATTTTAAAATGAATGTAGCAGTTATGTCATCTGCATAAAAATGGCAGCATATGGTGAATTATCACAGGGATTAGTGACACATATGAGGTGAAGCCCTAGTATGCCTTTTGATACAGGCAGGAAAAAAGAGGAAGACAAAGCAACCTGGACACAATATGATCCAGCTGACAAGTAGTTTGAAAATCAAGTTACAGCATGCTCAGATGAGCCAGTATTTTCGAGTGTATTCGCCAAGACGATGAAGTCCACTGTGTCAAAAGTCTTTGACAATTCCATAAAAAGATCTGCACAAAATGTTTTGCAATCCAGTGCCTCAATAATGGAATTTACCATTTTAGTAGCAGCTGTTTACAAGGTTTCCTAGTGTCATATAAAATCAGGTGAGGAAACATGTTTAAGGTGGTGGCTGTGGCTCAGGAGTTAGAGCGGTTCATCCACCAGTAGGTGGGCAAAGTCCTGTTCCATGTACCCAAGTGCCCTTCAGCAAGATAGGCTGACTGTCTCAGCAGTGATCTATGACAGAGAAAGTGTTGCACAAAGATGCAATATTTGTGTGAATTGGTGAATTGCAAAATAATTACTGTACAGCACTTTGAGTGGTCATCAAGACTAGAAAAGAACATTATATTTAAAAACCACTATCCATAACCCATATTTTGTTCTCTCAGTAATGATGTCACAGTGTACTCACTATACCTTGCTTTTCTGCAACAAAGTGATGTGAACAAGCTTTCAGCTGCTTTTCCTGTTTGTTGTTTTAAGAATGAGAGTAAGCCAGTGAAGATGATGCATCAGAAAACCAAGTTCCCTTTGACCTTCATCTCTGAAGTCAACTGTCAGGTAATCAAGATATCCATTCAATGAGTCAGTGAAAACAGTGTGTCTCGTCAACCACCTGTAAATTGACCAGAGAACAAAATTGATAATTCATTACTTTAGTTTACGAAGTTCTATTAAATATGAATGAGGCGAATCATGATTCAAATAAAAATGGATGACATGTCTGGAGTTTTTTTTACTGTAACTATGAAACTAACTACTGATTATTGTTTTGGATTCTTGCATATCAACTGTATTCAGTAAATATTTATCATTATGGAAATACGCTGTTCTTCAGGTCTTGGAGATTCCTTACAAAGAGGAGGAGCTCAGCATGCTCATCTTTCTCCCCATGGATATAGACGATAGTTCAACTGGTCTGGAGAAGGTAGGACATGCACACACATGCACTTCCACACATACAAAAACCCACAAGACAAACTAATGTATTTTGTCTCCACCCCCAGCTGGAGAAGGAGCTGACCTATGAGAACTTTGTTGAGTGGACTCGTCCAGACATGATGGATAAAGGAGAGGTTCAACTGGGCCTGCCTCGGTTCAAGATGGAGGAGAAGTATGACATGAAGGAGGTCCTGATCAGCATGGGCATGGTGGATGCCTTTGATATGGCAATGAGTGACTTCTCAGGTAGGACATGCACCATATATCAGATTAGTTCATAATCATTTAAACATCAGGAAACAATAAACCTGATCTGGCTACTGTCGACTAAAGAATCCTGAGGTTCTCCCAAGTCATTGTGTCCTCCATTCTTGAAATATACTCCGTCCCTCATTTTTTGTTACAGGAATGTCTCCTTCCAATGACCTGGTGCTGTCAAAGGTCATCCACAAGGCTTTTGTTGAGGTCAATGAGGAGGGAACCGAGGCTGCTGCTGCCACTGCTGCCACCTTGATGCTGCGCTGTCTTCCATTACCTCCAGTGAGATTCATTGCAGACCATCCCTTCCTCTTCTTTATCCGACATAACCCCACATCGAGCGTTCTCTTCGCCGGCCGCTACTGCTCCCCTCAGTGAGCACTACATTGTTGAGCGTTTGAGAAACAATCCTCTGGAGTTTGATCCCACCTCAAGTTTCCGTCCTATATTTCCAGCATCAGGATGATGAGGAGAAACTATTATTTTTGATTTTTTTTTACTGTTGCTCTCATATGATAATTCTCTGCACTGTCTCTACATGCAATTTCATTATTTTATATATTCAGCAAACCAAAGAGAATATTGTGATGAAAGTATATTTGCAGATAGATGTGTGCTTGGTGGTTAATTGCACTTCTGTGCATTTAATGAGTATTCATAAAAAATAGTTTATATGCAGTTTTGACCAATTATGTTTCTGTATCCTGATGCTTTTACACATGGAATAAAAGTGTGTGATCCCCAAATATTGTTTGTCAACTTTTTTCTAAAAAAGAAAATAACTCTTTCATTCACATTTTGTCTAGTTCAGTGTATAGTGAGTATAAGAAGGATATAGTGCAGTTTAATCATTGTAATAAAGATGATACTACACTTGTTGTCCACGACATGTTTTTTACACGTCACTGTTAATGTTTAACCAAAACTAGGCTTTAATCAGTTCTATTGAAAGAATAGATATATTATAATGACTGCAAAGTTTCCCTGTAATCACGGCCTACTGCTGCACAAATCTTCACTATTTTTAACATCTGTTGCTTGTTCATGCCAAAGCAACATGTTGACAACACTAGATACAGCCATAGTATACAGCACACATTTTAGCCTTGATTTTCTGCTTGTTTTTTTCTGATTGGTTTAGTTGATATGGGAGCAAAATCATTTGAATTTTCTCTAGAAAGTTGTCAAATTAATATTAATACTATGAATGGTAGAAGAAAGAGAAGTAAATTGGATAGTCAGCTAAGCTAAATTGGATTAATTTCAATACTTATGTTAGATGAGAAATGGATCAAATAGACCTGAACCATTAAATAGAAAAAGTGGAAGAAAGGTTTAGAGAAATTGTTCTAAAAGCAGCAGAGTTATCAATCCCTAGAAGCAAAGGGACAATGAGTAGAAAGGGTTTGGGTTAGGGTTAGACGGGTACCTTTAGACAGGTCAGCAGCAAAAGATTTGCAAAGATACTAGAAATAATCCAAAATACAGCACTGAGACTATAGTATATGTTGTTGGGCTATTAAGACTTCTTCAACTATAGCTGTCCGAGTGGAGATGGGAGAAATGCAGCTGAATCTCCAATACGATACAAACTGCTAAATTACTTGTCAAACCTACAAGGACACAAGGAAGAAGATCACCCAACTGAGGGCCCTTAGACCATGCTGGGAAAGTGGGAAAGCAAAGACTGAGTTTTATGCTTGGACAGCAAGTAAAATGGCAAAAGAGATGAGGTGATAGAAGAGGGAAGATTAAGGCCTACACACAATATTCTGTTCCCAATATATACAGATGGATCAAAGGAGCCAACGAATGAAAGGACAAGGTTTGCTTTTGTTGTCCCAGAGTTAAATATAATATAAAAGAAAGAACACCAGATCACCAAACAGTATATAAAGTTGTGATGTTAGCAATAACAATGACATTACAGTGGACAGAGCAAAGTGAGATTCAGAAGGTTATAGTATGTTCAGACATCCTATCAGCTTTGGTATCATTACTGTCCGTATCACAGCAGAGCAGATATTCTCTATGAAATATATACAAAACACTATTCAGACTACATCACACACAAACAGAAGTCAGGTTCATGTGGATCCCAGCTCACAGGTACATTGAGGGTAAGGAAATGGCAGATTCAGTTGCTTAACAATTTTAAAACAGTAAGGCCAAAACAGCAATTATGAGTAACATCATGACTGGCTGGCAAAAACAAAGGGATGATGCAGGTAAAGATTGCCATCTATATCAAATAAGGCAAAAAGTGGGAGGAATGAAAATAGGTAAAAACACCAGAGAGCAAAAAATCATATTAAGGTTAAGAATAAGACACACAGGATTAAACAAAAAATTGCATTTGTATTCTCTATTTTCAGTATGACTGAGCCACATAGATGAATGTGGGGTGGAAGTGTTAAACCTGAAGAATTCTGGTTTAACACAGTATTCAGTATTGAGGAATGGAAATAAAAAGCCTTGTTTGAGTTTTTAAAAGAAACTGGATTAATGAGGAGGATTTATGTTGTTGTTTTTTTGTCCTTTTTATTATTATTATTATTATTATTATTATTATTATTATTATTATATTATTATAAGTAGTAGTAGTAGTAGTATGCTTGTTATTATTATTATTATTAGTAGTAGTAATGTATTTCCGCAGACCAAACACTGTGACCCACACTCCAGCACAGTAGGTGGCGGTAATGCCCTCGTCCACTTAAAACCTGCCGCTGCAGTGGTACGCCCTCAACACACGTGACACAAACACAGGAAGTGAGTTCGGAGTCTGGTCAGCAGAACCTGTCAGTGAAACGTGCCGATAATAGCAATATTTGCTCTCGTGTCTGGGAGGTGAATGTGACCGCGGAGGCAGGGACAGTTTTCTACTCTAGTTAGCCAGAGTTAGCTTGTAGGGCTGACCTGGTTCCCCTGCGTGATGGAGCGGCTGACCTCCATGCTCACCGGCAAACACGCACTGTTCTCGGTTTCCCTCGCTGTGCGACTGGCTTTGGTCGCCTATGGAGACCACCAGGACCGGGCTATGGCGGTGAAGTACACGGACGTTGACTACCACGTGTTCACGGATGCTGCAAGGTTCATCACTGAGGTGACAGCACCATGACATCATGTGTAACAGCAGATAGCTCCTGTTTGTGTCCTGGTTTAGACATTTGACAGTTCAGAGAACAGCAGGTGTTGTGCTCTGCACCTGCTCTGGTGTTGTGTAGAATCAGTAAGTAGTTTAGTAAAGTTTGAGAGACCAAAGTCACATTGAGCTTCACATAAATGACTCCAGAAAGTAGTAACACACAATACATATATGCAGTAGAAAACATTGAAAATATGCAGGACGACAATACATTTAAAACCGTTTTGAAACATTCATCTTGTACCTTTTTAAATTTATATTTTACATGGTATTGACATGGTATAATACTTAAATACTCCCCATGAACTGCTGAGTTAGAAACTAACTTCAGTGTCACTGGTTAAAGAAATAATTAAAAAGAGATTTAACAAAATAACAGTGTTGGAAGTTATTGTAACTTGTGAAGCACATCAATTTAATTTACTATGTAATGTGCCACTTCAATGCCACTAGCTGCCTTTTTCAAATTCAATTCTTTATTTCACAAAGGAAACATTTACTCTGCACATATCCTTCAACTAAAGTCAGGAGTTGCCTTTAGGATTAGGATGTTAGAGACAATACATGTGGGATTAGTGTATAAACTATGATCATTGTCACAGATAGTCCTTAAGAAGTTATGTGATGCATGTAAAATTTGCTCCTTTTCATCCGGCAACAATACCGATGATCTGATAATATGAACAAGACAGTGGCCATTTTGCAAAATGAGATCTATTACTCTTGATACACTTTGCCGCTTTTGTACTTTACCCCATCTATACATTTTATATCTATACATATCTATGTCTCATCTATACATATTATACGTTGATGTATGAAGATGAGCAGCTTTATCAAAATAAACATGTGATGTTGTCAATCCAACAGAAAACTCCTGAACTTGACTCAATCAACAATTGCATCAGTAAGAGGTGCAGTACATGTCTCTCATTTTAACTTCACATTCCTTCAGGGCGAGTCCCCGTACAACAGATCAACCTACCGCTACACTCCTCTGCTGGCCTGGCTTCTCACCCCCAACATCTATCTCAGCATGGTGTTTGGCAAGATCCTATTCGTTGTGTGTGACGTGCTGTCGGGACTGCTCATCTACAGAATCCTGCGCCTGCGAGGTCTGACCTCTGAGGTGTGATCTTTTTTGACTTGAAATCTTTTGATCAGAAAACACATTTTGTTTGTCAAATCCACATAGATGGAGCCAAGAGGCTTTTTGCGCAGTGCAGTTAACGTTGTGTGTTTTTTATGTACTTCATATTCAGACTGCATGTCGTGTTTCTTCTCTGTGGCTCCTCAACCCACTGCCCATAGGAGTGTCCACCCGAGGGAACGCTGAGTCCATCCTGGCAGCCTTGGTGCTGGGGACATTACTCTGTATGGAAAGTAAGTGGGTGGATGTTGTGTGTAACCCTGTAAAATACTGCTCCTGTGCTGATACTTTTATCTCCTTTCTTTAAGGCCGACATCTCATATGCGCAGCCATCTTGTACGGCCTGTCGGTGCATATGAAGATCTACCCTGGTACATATGCTCTGCCCATTGCTCTGACCCTGCGCACCCCAGAGAGCCGAGCAGAGGACAAACAGAGGTGGAGGAGAATTATCAGGTTCACTGGAAGCTTCCTCAACACTGAGCTGTTCCTCTTTGCAGCTGTGGCCGGAGGAGTTTTCTGTGGACTCACAGCCCTCTTCTATCACATGTGAGATGAAAAAGATGCACACAAACACACAGGAGTGGATTTCCATAGTACTGCACAGACAAGTATTAAGTGCTCTATTCATTTCTTACAATAAAGCTAAATACTTTTAGTATTTATTGTTATTTGATAGTCAAAATATATCTATTTAACTTCCTTATCTGAACAAGTATACTAACTTTTGATAGGTTTGAATAGAAATGCTCAGATCATGTGACTCCTCTCCTGTCTCTTCAGGTATGGCTGGGACTTCCTTCATCAGACCTACTTGTACCACCTGACCAGAAGAGACATCAGACACAACTTCTCTCCATACTTCTACATGCTCTACCTCACTGCAGGTATTCATCCGTCCAACCTTTTATAGCTTCCTAGTTTGTCACAGTGCTTAATAAGCTGTTTTCAGATATACCCTGTGGAGAATGAAATCTCACAATGGTGACTGGACTCCAGAGTTTGCCTTTCAATCATGAAGAAGGCAGTCATAACAACAGAGAAATCTGCGGATCTTTTAGGGGAGGGGTGGTACAGCATGCAGGAGGTAATGTATGAATTCCGCTGCTGAGATCACCTGCTTATGTTTACAGCACATCAACACTGGTGTTGGACCTTATCAGCAAAAATTCTTTTGACATCTTGGATGTGTCTTATTCGTGTGTGGCACCGCTTTTTCATTCTGACATATTTGTGTTCTTTTTGTTTTTTGTTTTTCAGTTTTGCCTGTTAGAATAATCATGAACATATCCACTCACTTGTGGTGAATCCTCCGAAGGTCCTCCTGCCGTATTCTAACATGGGGTCATTCGGACATTATCAAGAGCTTTTACTAGCGGGCTGGCAGGAGAAACTCTGCAGAATGTCCGGAGATTATCCGGAGTTCAGTGCATTTCTGAAAGCAGCGTCACAGAACTACAGAGCAAAGACCAGCATGAAGATATAGCTACTGCAGATGTACATCTTGATTTTGATTGGTTTGCACTTATAAGTGATACAAATTTAAATAAAATATATATATATATATATATATATATATATATAAATAAAATGCGATGGAGAGATGCATAAAACCCTCAGAGTGGCTCGATCAGGGCACTCTCCAATGAAGCTGCTAGTTTAGATCATTAAAATAAAAACAAATGTCTACACAGCGGAAGATGTATGCCACTGCACAAAATACATTCATACAATTAGGATGACTGGATTAAAAGTATACATTTTACAAAGCTATCCCATGATGCGTGTTTGTAATGCAGTTTTTTAAGACTGGTCTGTCTTGTGTCTGAGCAGACAGCAGGTGGAGCCAGTGGCTTGGCCTGGCTGCGTTTCTCCCTCAGCTCATCCTGCTGCTGGCAGCATCGTGGGCATTTCGCTCCGACCTGGCTTTTTCCTGTTTCCTTCACACAGCCATCTTCGTCTCCTTCAACAAAGTCTGCACTTCACAGGTACTTGAACCACCATCAACTAACAGAGTTTAGGCAGAGATCAGATAGAAAGGTAGAAGTGTGTTTGTTTTCGTGTCTCCATGATGGTGACATTTATCTTCAAATTCCATCCAAACATTCACTTGGTCTCAAGGATGATCCAAATAGAATTTGGTGGTTAAAGGTCACTGTGACCATCCAAAAAGTAGTTTTTGGCCTTTTATAAAGAATTCCTACTCTGTATTGTGGTCGTTTTATATTGTCGAAGTATCTTCATACATACTTTAACAAAGTTTCATGTTATCCTTTCACAGTACTTCCTGTGGTACCTGTGCCTACTTCCTCTGGTCATCCCTCGCCTGAGTCTGTCTCTGAAACAGGGGGCTGGACTGCTGCTCCTCTGGTTTGCTGGACAGGTAAACTTCACCAAAGCACATTTCCAGACCATCCATTGTTGCCTTCCAGATATTGATGTTATCTGTGTAGATTCACAACTGAATTTCTGATTCAAACAGCTACAATTGAGCTTAGTATGAAAGAAAACCTGTTTTCTCTCCAATTCTCCCCAGGGTATTTGGTTGGGGCCAGCCTACTTCCTGGAGTTTGAAGGCTACAACACCTTCCTGTTGATCTGGCTTGCTGGACTGCTCCTCTTGATCATCAACTGTTTCGTCTTGATTCAGATCATAGTCCACTACAAACCATCACAGACTCCTCAGAGACTAAAGGTTGAATGATCTGAATGTGGAAGGAATTTTCACTCTGATCGCAGCTTCAATATAAAGATTCAAAGGATGTTCCACCTCTCAGTGGTTTTACCTGGAGTTGATGGACTAAAGTTAGTCCAATCTCAGTCTCCCCAGTGTTTTACTGGTAATTACTTTGTCATGTTACCTCATTATTCCTGGTACGGACCAGTCATATGTCGTACCACTTTTGGAGCGTCAGAGGTATTTCCAGTCATTTAAAAGCCACTGATTAAATGCTTGCCACTGCAGGTCAAAACCCTTAAATCCTCAGCGACTCACACTGGACATAAAACTGCTTTGACAACGTTCAAGTCTCTTCCACCTGTGGCCTTACCTCATGACAAGCAGAGGTTTTCCATTTGCTGAAGGGGCAAAATACCTGATGTAGATCAGAGAATCACACAAAGTTCCTTCAGTCTAAACAACCATGAACCAGGCAAGTTTTCTCAGTTTAGAGAAAATACTTAAATATTGATGCTCATTGCTTCACCAGAACAAACAAGTGTTGTTAGGGCTCGTTAAATTCAACCTTTATTGATACAAAGATAAAATAGGTGCTCTGTGGTGTGATTGGAGACACTGACCCTCAGGGTAAAATAATGCAATTTTTATATAACGTGATATTTGAATGTTTACCTCTGTTACAATGTTATGCTTTCATCCTGTTTGTCTGTTAGCAGGATTATGCAAAATAATACAATTCCATAATATTTATGAAAGGGAGAGGTATAGGCCAAGGTAAAACCCATGCACTTCTCTTTTTTTTCTCTGCTTTATTTAATATTGTGAGATAGGACTTTCTTTTTTTGACATTTCTGTGAAATGTCTTTATGAAAAAATTAAGAATCTGGCATGTGTAGAATGATTTGAGAGGAGTGATCTTTCTTCAGTTACTGTAGGGTAACAAATATTCCTTTCAACTGTATCAAAGAATGGACATCTTGCCTGGGTTTCATGTTAGTACTGTATTTTATAGTTCTGTGTACATGGTATATGTATCTGATGCCAATACGTGTAAATGCAACATTGTGAAAGAGTGGCCTTCTAGTTAATGTGAGTATACAGGAATATAATCTCTCTATACAGAAACATTTGCATATTTTAAAAGGCTAAATAAGATAAATAAAACTGAATTAGTATGGAACCAATGAACCCAGGTGATCAACCATGTGAAAACAGTCCACGATTCTTTTTATCATAGATTTTATTTCAACTGATGTGACTGATTTGAATGTAGTGTTGTCCTAAAACACTCAGTGATCTGTAACAGATGCGTAAAAGGCTTCTCTTCAGCCGCGGTTTGACATTGTGACCAGTAGGTGGGAGCATTTCCCAGCAAACGTGGAACAGCGTCAGCGTCTATCCTTGTGTAACCTTCACAGATTAATCTGTCAACTAGAGCATGAACACAACCAAAACAAACACTGCTGGCAGTGGCTCCATAATCTCACTGTACACTCTCCCCCTAATCTCACATGGAGGTTATTGGAGCATTCATGTTTGCTAGACCTGCCCCACAGGACTGATGGAAGTGTGTAACAATAACAAATATACTGTGTGTGTGTGTGTGTGTAAGAAAATGTGAGATGCTCCACAGTGGTTAGGCTTGAATTTGTGGCGTTCAGGGGACATTTTTGTGAAGCAGTCTGGGTATCCGGGTGGAGGAGTTTGCCTTCCTGTGTGTTGCATATGTGCGTGCATGAGGATGACTCACAGTCAGCTGCTGCCTGCATATCTAGTTCATGAATCACCAGGTTGCACTCGGTAACCTTTCAACTGGCCAGTCGTCCCCGGGCACATACTGTACATGAAGATTTCAATTTCACACAAAACGCCGTCACGTTCAGCAGATTATATTTTTCTAATCCTTAGGGGTCAGGATTGATTTTTATTTATAGAATATTTTAGTGTTTTCACAGTCACACTGTGGGCATCCCCTCAGCGAAATGCCCCCATTTTACTTGTTTAGCTAAACAATAGAAAGCCTACAATATTGCTGTTTGACATACATTCACTGTGCACATAAACAATATCTAGTTCTACATAATCTACATGTTGTATTTAATGAAGAAGGTCCCATTAAGATACAATATCTCTTCTGCCAGGGAGTCCTGGTCTAGATGTGCAGCAAGGAAATATGAAATAAAAAAATGTAAACACAAACACACACACACACACACATATTCTTATTAGGACTCTGCATTGACTTCCATTTATTGATGGCTTAACCAAAATCTTTTCCTTAACATTAACCAGGAGGAGAAATAATGTCTTGCCTCATTAGGACCAGGCTTTAGTCCCCATGAGGTCGACTGGTCCTGACAAGGTCACTGTTCATGCTCGAAAAGGTCCTACAAAGGCAGTGGAAACAAGTACACACACACACAAAACAAACTTAAACACAGCAAACAGTTCTCAAACAATGAACATACATGGAAAAATTGCTAAAATTAATCATGGAAAATAAAAAGCAATGACTAATTTTAAAGGATTTTTAAACAAAACCAAGAGACGGTAATAATCCTAAATTTAGGACGTCTTGCAGCGCATTCAAAACACTTGGATCATGAAATCAGAAGGCTGATTAACGCAGCTCTGTTCAGGTAGTTGGGACCTTGTGAAATGTTAAAACTGATGTAATGTAATTCTTTTCACTAATTCAGAGAGTGTCATTCTAAAACTGTTTAGGGCCCCTTGGAGCTGTGGAGGTCCCCTCTCCCACTTTGAAAGCCTCTGCTTTAGAGCACTGATTTCCAACCACAGGGTACAAAACTTATTCGACAATATGACAATTATAATTTTATCTCAAAATGTACTGTATACCCATATTTTTAATCAAGTTAAAGTCGGGTGTATAGTGCCTGAACATGAAGCAGTGTTCGAAAAGTAGCTGTTAATCTCAACAGAGATGGCCCAACAGTAAAGTGAGAGTAATTGTTCAAAAAGTCCACTTTTACATCATCTAAAATCATGTTCCTAGTTAGGCAAGGTGTCCCGTTTATTGTTTATCAGTTTATTATTGTCAAGGCGTGACAAGGTTGTGGGGGTTATGGGCGGGGGGGATTGCGTGACTGTCTCCCATATGCTTAGTAGGGTATGATGATGTGCATGCATATGTGTATGTACATGCGTGTTTGTGACATACCCTCAAGGAGTCCCCTCATTGTCACCGTGGATACGGGGCAGAGGAGATGTGGACCTTGTTGTTTCTATATATGCATTGGTGCATCTGCCTGTATGAGTGTGTATCAGCGTGTGTGTGTGTGTGCATGTGTGTGAGAAAGACACCAAGAGTCGGCGTGACCAATTAGGGCAAATGGTGTGTGGAGCAGCAAAGAGTGGGGTATGAACGGTCACGCAACCTTGCATGGTATAGGATTATAGGTCTTGGTTTGCACACACACACTAATACACACTCCCCCTCACAGATACAGCTGTCAACAAGCATCAAACACTTTGCTTACACTACAGTTGCCTTAAGCATCCATTCCTCTCTCTTGATGGATGGTTTTTTTCATTGTTTTCACCCTCTTCCTGAGCCAACTTCTTTTCTCACCTCTCGCTGTTATTTCTCCATCTATCTCTCACCCTCTCTCTCTCTCTCTCATTTTTTTCGTTTTCATTCCCACCCTCTCTCCTCCCCGTGCAGAACAAGTGTCGTACAGATGGCGTGATGCAAGTTGCGTGCGTGCTGAAGAATATTAAACATTTAAAGTTCATTGTCATGTCATCAGCCATGAGACAAAGGAGGAGAGCACTCCTTTGGGGATAGAGAGAGGAAAACCCAACACAGTGTTTCACACAAGTGAGATGTTAGTCACTTAGGAAGAGAGCGCTTTGTGAAAGAGAGACGCACGTTTGCATTTGTAATTCATGTTAAAGAGCTGGATCCATTTAAAGTCACATGGTTAGTGTAGTTTGCGTGTTGCATTAACCTTTTTAATATCCATTGTCCACAGAATGAGTCTAGTCTGGCTAAACAAATTATTTCTTCCAATTTGAAAGTTATAAACCTCTTAAAATTACAAATAAATACACTTCCTCCACTGTTTGTCTCTTTCTTTATGAAATGGAATACAATTTTTCTAAATCAGGGGGCATAAAGGAGCCACAATTTACACAGAGGGGCCAATTATATGTCCAACATCCATGCACAATCCCTGATTCAGTAAAATGCACATTTAAGTCATTCCTTGTTTAAACACATTATAATAGTGTTTTGAGTGAGGACACTTAATTTTTTTAATACGACTGACAGGACAGGGATACTTCAGGGGCCAATAAGACTTCAGTGCCCCCCTGGCCCCACCTCTGGATCTGCCCCTGCCAGGTGAAATATGTATGTTATAAGTCTCTTTTCAGTTAAAGGTCCAAAACACTGGCTGCAGTGTTTCCTTTCAGGTCCTCAACTGCAGGAGGAAGTAGGATCATTAATTTGCCCTTTTTAAGCCAATAGGAAGTGAACAGTTCTTCTGTACAACTGCTGGGGTTTACATGGGTCTATGATACTTCAGCACTGACACGCAAGACTTGTGAAGAAGCAAAACACTGTTCTGTATAGGAATTCATTTGAGTTAGTTCAGAGGTCACTTTTTCAAAAACTCCTCACACAGTTCTTCATTCCAACACAAAACTCAGTTTCATACCAAAAATACTGTTGCACTATTTCAACAGACACACTGGATCCACATTTGAGGATCAACTCTTGGATCAGAACACACATTTGTAGATGTTGACTCGTATCAACCATACACCATTATTCATATTGATATACTGAGTGACTTTTGTGGTTTGGATGATATAAAGCTACAGGTTCAAAACTCAAACTAACACAGTCACATACTAAAAACTCAAGCAGCCAAACGAAGGTGGAACAAACATGGCAGCAACAAACGGGTCAGAACTGAACCAAATAGCCTGAAGGGAAACACAGAGACTATATAGCCAAAGAGGGAGGCGAAGATAATGAAACACAGGTGAAACACATGAGGACAGGTGCAGGTGATCATGGGAAACAGGACAAAGACAGGAAGCAAAGCAAGGGAGATGCCAAAGGAAAGTAAATAAAGAAGAACTTCATATGCAAAGTAAATATATTTCTGAGACCATAACATAAATCAACAAGTCAAAAAGTCCATACTTCAAAAGTTCATAACTGGGGCAGAATCATATACATTGTATTAAATCCAGTGACAGTCGAGGCTGCTTCAGCCACAGATGTCTCATTCTGAGCTCTAAATTCTCCTTTATTCAACACTATGAATGAACCTGGTGCCATTAAAACACTGACTGGTTCCTGCTGATATTTGAGTGTAAGTGGAACCGTAGTGGAGGACAGTGGAGAAGTGGTCATGGACATTTTAGAAAACTTTGTGCTCAGGTTTAGTTTGTACATGTATAATTACATTCATATTGCAATAAGATTGTTTTCAAAATATGAATTTGTATTCCTGTTGCAAACAGATGCAAGCACACACACACACACACACACACACACTGACGTTCATCCGAATTCAGGAAAATCCTTCTACTAACTGATCAGGTGTATCCTGTAATTCCCTGTAAGCTGCACTCTGACGATAGCTGCAGAATCAGTGGAGAGGCTCGTTCCCTCACAGCAGAACAAACCATTTACCTGCAGGTAAAATTTTACAAAATCTCAGTTCTGTTTCTGTGCCACCACGTTTTGTGTCCTCAGTAGGATACTGGTGAAACGAGAAGTCACTGGTCCTGAGCTCTGGTGTCAGGCCCAACCAAGGACTAATCACTCTAACGACCTCTCCACTCCAGTGAAAACGGCATAAGGAGCACATGCTGAAAAAGTCCTGCTCACTTCCTAGTATGTTTACCTGATCAAGGAGAGACAGAAACAAATGTCAATGTTACACTCGGTAGCTTTTAAACATAGAGTGGGCCTAATAATACTCCTAATGGAGAATATTCTATTTCATGTATGTGCTTTATGGTTGTTGAGAGTTTTGTTTTAATACATTTTTACATCGATATTGGACCATTATTATTGCTATAGTCAATGTATATAATTATCATTAATAAGTGTTTATTTATAAGTTTGACTCTAGCCACTCAGAATTAACATTCAGGTTATGTGAGCAGACCTATAATCACAACGAGGGCCTGCTACTGTGCACTGTACACCATACGTGTCAAAAACAGGGACCGTGGGTCAATGCAATAAGTATTAAACAAACCATTTTTTATTATTATTACTGTATAGAAAGTGATAGTTGTGAACCGTGAGCGTGTCATCCATATACATAATTTATTATAATCTCTTTAATAAAATAGAAATAACCTGTTCAAGGAGAAGAAGAACAATGGATAAATACATTCAGTGTCCAGCTCTCCTGAGAATCCTGCGAACTGTAGGATTTGACCACAGCTTTCAGGGGTTACATCTCTTTCTCTCTCTGCCCCCTACCTCCATGTCTCTGTGGGTGCCGGCGGTCCCCTGGCTCGAGCCCTTGTCCCAGACAGCAGCAAGAGATGAAGTGTTAAGTTTCCCCAGATCGTGTGAAGGAGCTGTCACGCCAACTTTACAGCACATTAATCATACAGGCAATGTGGCCAGAGATACTCTGTATCCTGTTCTGCTGAGTTATTAATTATTAATAGAGACACAAATCTGAAGGATGAGACCACATTTGCTGTACGTGAAAAATTCAGAAGCTACTAAAGAGACAAGGACGTTGAGTGAACTAAATAATTTGGCCATTTCTCACTTTACGAGAGAAGGAAATTATTGAATCTCTATGATGCTCATGTTTAATCCGTCTCCAGTTGTGTATCCAGTCAGCACATCTGCTTCAGTCAGGTGGTCCCTGTTCTGTTTCTTACATGTTGCTCCCACATTTATTACACATTCTAAATCATTAATAGAAATGCTTGACATTAACAGCTGAGTAATATTCATGTTCTATGTAACTCATCATCTGTAATATGTTTTTTCCAATAGTCCATCACATGTTCACATGTTACTCGCTTTGCAAATCATCATTGACCTACTAATTTCACAAAGCTCTGCCGGTCGGTGTGGAACGTATATTTTGTGTATGGTTCATGATATCGGCTTCACACTTAAGACTGGCTGTGGACAGAGTTAAACATGTCTTCTTCTACATCCACTAATAAACTACAGCAGTGGTCGACAACTAGGTCAAACCGATGGTCACAGTCGCCGTCATATCATTTAGATTATTTTTGTTTTACCGTATCCCACTGAGACACAGACATTCACGAATGTTGCGGGTTCATATTTCTGTCACAGCATTTTGTCTATTAAGTAAAAGCCACTATACTTGTTTCATTGCTGTAATGCTACACATCAAGCTAAATTGCAGAGCTTTTATTTTGAAAAGTTGTGAACTTGGGTCTGAATATTCCATTGACCTCTGAAGTGGCTGACATTTAATGTATGAAAAAATAACAGCAGTTAAGTGAATCATTCAAACTTATGTATAAACCACACACGTGAACAGTAACGAAGCAAATTCTATTTCATTTCATGAAAAACATTTACTAAAAACTTCACTGCAGATTAACAAACACAAAGTTTTTAACTTCACTCTGCACCACAGACTGTTTAAAGAACAGCTTTGCACACAACATCCAGCACACAAACAATAAAAAGTGACAGTATTGTTTGAGGAGCATTACCACAGGCCAAGAGAGTAGGCCATTCCAAACAGGGAGGTTTAAAACGGGCACTTCACTCGTGTGATTAATGGCAAAAGAAAAACACTTAACACACCCAGATTTTCCATACAAAGAAAAAGTATTTTAATAGATAAGTCCCATTTGCAAAAACACATAGAAACACTGGAAGACACTGCATATGTACACTGTGTTCGCTACCTTGCAGCTACCTCCTCCATGAGACATTTTTAACAATTATCAAAAAGAGGGCGAGGAAAAAAAATCCATATTCATTTACCTTAGTGAAACAGAAAAAGTCTTCAAACTGTAGTTTTCTTTTTAAAATTATACACATCTGCCTCTTACAATAAATACGAATCATCAAACACTTACTGAAATGAACACACACAAAGAGAAAAAAAATACAAATTCAAATCAGTGACACCATGTATTACTGTGTGCGTTGACTCAAAAACCTGTCTGGGTCGGCTTGACCTTCAGCTGAACGGGTAGTGCAATTTAGAAACCACTACAGTAGCGTCACAGGAGCGAGACTCTCGACACTGAATCAATTTGGTGCTTTTCATTTAATTTGTGCAAAAAACACTGATTGTGAAGACGACGTCTGTGTATATTCATCTCAAAGGAAAACATGTCACATCTGCAGTGAGACAGCTTGTACAGGGACGAGATGCAGCTCCACAATGTACAATGTTAGCATGTGACATAAAAATGACATAAATTAATATTATTTTGTACATTCAACCGGAGTTTGAAAAATGATGAAGAAATGAAATATTGTGTGCATTGAAAGAAATTCGAACCTTGTAATGACAGAATCTTTTCCTTCAATTCATTCTAACACTTGGACAAACAAACCTTCAACTGATATTTAATGAAGTCAATGAACAGGTGCAGAAGATTTTCTTGGGTCCAAGTTGGATTTAAAGGTCAATTATAGCGGGATTTAATTTGTTCTCTCATTTCAAGTCAGTTTACTGATGTTTAACGTTAAATGCGACTGACTCTAAATCAGTTTTGTCGTTAATTACCTTCCAAAAGGCGATCAGAGCCATGGAGCAAGTACAGAGCAGTTGGTTACCTGTGGGAATTTCAGTGCCTTGCTCTACAGCACTTCAGCGGGACACTCACTGTGCCCCCCTGCTGCCATTACGGTTGTAACTACTTTGGCCACTCCAATATTTTTCTATGTTTTGGTCCACTAACTATAAATTGCATATACTGCACTTAACGTCACTGTCGAGGATTCTGCTGCAAACCGTTTCAAAACTACACTTAATAGTGCATTCAAGGATTCTCGGATAAGAGCAATGTTCTGTAAAGTATGCTCTTGGAAAATCGGGTTCAGAACACTAACAGTTATTAAATATACAATATGAATTTGGTTGTCATGCATTAAAAAAAATGCTTTTCAGCAGACACTCAATAATCTCATGGATGGTGGAAACAGACCCTAGATGCAAATATATTGTTACCTCCGCCAATGAGTTTATGTTTTCGTCTACATTTGTTTGATTGTTAGCAGGCTTACGCAAAAACTACTCAACTGATTTCCATGATATTTTGTGGAGGGGTGGACATTGCGAGATAGGGCGTTATGCATCATTTTACTTGATTTCTCAGAGAATAATTCATGGATGTTTCCGGAAAAAAAATCAATCATGTTTAGGGCACTGATATTTTTGAGTGTGTGCAGTTTGGTGCAGATCCCAAAAAATGCAAATGGATCTAGTGAATGTAAATGCAGTCTCATAAGGGGACTGTCTTTGTTTGTAAATTAGCAGAATTATGCTGATGCAATTATCTTGTAAATAACCAAAATTTGTACTGCAGTGGATTTCAAGTAAGTTTCAAGTATTTGCATGTTGATAACAAAAATTTGTAAAATGCATAGAAACAAGTTGTTTCTGGCCGTAATGATGAAAGTAGGTGATGTATAGTCAAAGCACTAGAACATGCAAAACCACCAGTAAGCTCCTTTAAATCTTCAAGGCAGATGATGCTTCACGTTGTTAGAACTGACTCCTATGTGAGTTCTCATGATCAGCCTTGTCTCTTGCATAAGCCCAGTGGCAGGTGTTGAATCATCGCCTGTGTACTGAGTATTTTTACAGCAAAAAATGTTTCTTCCTCCCACGAAAGCCAGGTGTGCACAACACATAAAACAAAAAAATAAAATGGTGTTTTCAGACATAATCTGTCTCATTGTCATTAACTCCAAAAGTGCTTGGAACCAACTACAAAATGTATTCTTTAAAAACAAAAAGCATCTATCCATACACTGGATTCATTTATTTATTTTTTTACTTCTGATTGTCACGACACTAACACTAGAAACCTGAGCCTTGTTTCTGACCTCTTCATCAAACTGAAGAAGTACATGACATCCTGGGAATCCTCAAAACCAAAGACTGTCCTTTTGTACTGCTGGTGCATGTGTATGAAAACAACAATAATACAAAGTACTATAACGCACACTGATTGTTTGTGTTTGTGTGAGTGTGTGTGTGTGCGTTTGTGTGTGTGTGCGTGTCTGTCTTGGGTGTGTGCATGGGTCACCCTCCATTCACTCTTACGGCATGTAAATGTAAGGACTGGACTTATGGTGCCCTGCGCTCATCACACATGGCATAACGTTCCTTGGACCGACCATCATGGACTGGTTCATGTCATGGCCGCCCTCAGACCACGGCGGAGAGTCCATGGGCTCCCGCTTGATGGAGTGGATCAGGCCGTGACCTTTGAACTCGTAGGAGCCGTGCTTGTTGTAGTCTGGGTGCATGTAGGCCTTGTGAGGGTCCTGCGGGTAGACGTGCGAGTCCATGAGGTTGACGGACTGGTTGCTGCAAAGAGACCCTGAATGAGAGAGTCTCTGAGGACTAAACTGGTTGTTGTCATTGTTGCTTTCCAAGTCTTTGTCGCACTTCAGCAGACGTGCGTTGGTATTCCCGCCGTTGTTGACTGCATAGTTGTGATAGTTGCCATTATTGTACGGCGGGCTGATTCCTGCCTTCCCTCGCTGACAGGGCGAGAACTGTGGATCATAATAATCGGCCTCTGATTTGAGTGGCAGGCCAGAGCTCTGGTCGTACATCCCGTTACCGTAGCGACGATCTATGGCATCTGGGTCGCGGCAGGCCCAGGGTCGGCCGTAGGCGTCGCAGCCATTTTCAGAGTCAGAGTCGTGCTCCACCTTGATGGGGGGCATCTCGGGCATCAGATGGCCATCATAGCATTCTCCGTAGCCGTTCTCGCTCTTCACCAGGTCCACGCAGTAAGCATCTGGGTCTGTGGGAATCTGGATGTTACCATAGAGCTTGGACACAAAAACCTCGCCACCTCTGTTGCTGTGGAAACTCGGGGAAAGACGGTATGGCTTCCCATACTGACCAGCTTTGTTCATGCGGTTAGAAGGGACGTAGCCAACACCCTGGCCCGCTCTGATGGGGCCCGAGTTTGACCGCAGGGGCCAGCCGGCCCCCAGGCCCGGGCTGAGACCTTTGTGGGACGCCATGGAGGACTTGCAGTAGTTGAGGGGCTCCTCCTGGTTGTAGTAGCCATCGGGGCGGTACTTGACGTTGTCTTTGGAGAGTGGGGTCCAGGGAGTGTGGTGACCTCGCTGGGTGCCACCAGGAGTGGGACACGAGAGGAGCAGAGGGTCCGCAATGTCGCCCATCCCTCCACTGAAGGAGTGTCTGCGGAGGTGTTCCCCTCGCTCTCTGTGATGAGGGACAGCATGAAAAGAGGGGTGGGGAGGAGAGAGGGGTCATAAAAAAGAGAATGAAATGATTAGTCACAGATCCTGTGGACAAATCTGAAAGTTTCTCTGTTCTTTGACCACATTCAAGTAGTCATACAAGGCAGTCTCTTAAAAAAATATTTTCCTCCTTTTTCTACTGATCTACTGAATGACTCAAAGCATAAATATCTCGGTTTGGTTCATTTCAATTCAATTCAGGAGTTATTTGTTCCAAAAGTGACTCATCTTTTCCAGGATCATCTTTCCTGAGAACAGAGTCAACATCAGATCAATGGATCTCCTGATTGATCTTTGTGTTTTCTTGAAACACTGCAGCAGGAAATATGTTTTAGCCTCTGCAACAATCTTTTTAAACTGTAAACATCAACTCCCCCCATTGAAGTTGTTGCAATGTGAACGTCACAATAAAACTGCACTGACTCAATGATTTATTGATCAAATGACAAATAAATCCAATCAGACTGATTAATATGTAAGTGGAAGCTTTTTACAAGACTAACACCCGATGATTAAAGAAGAAACTAGACATGGTTATATACTCAAAATATACATACAAATAAAAAGATTTGTGTCCGTTCACCCTATTTGGCCTGAATTAAATAATTTGACTTTCACTGAAAAATGCAGAATATTTCATAGTTTGTTAGCAAGAGAAAGATTTCAACAACCTCAAAACAATTATTTTTCTAAAATGTATCTGAACCTTCTGCTGCAGTAATCAAGCTTCTCCTGTGTTATCTATTCACAAATGCATTTTCATCACTACATACTGCTACATTGTTTAAAATCCTTACTATAATTTAAGGTGCTATTTCTAACTTTTGGTTATAGACAACTTTTACTTTAAAGCCTCTGCACACCTATATTTCACACACAGTCCTTTTCAGATTTGACCTCTGGGTGGAGACAAATTGTTTGACTGATAGTTTCACTCTCCTGTTTGGACGGGGTGACTTGTTGACCTGTTGTCATTATTAATGGTACTTAAAGCTTTGTCACATCATACATTCCCACCATAAGTCCCACTCATTTTCAAGAACCCCCAAGTGTAATCAGACAGAGGCATTAAAGTGGATCATTAAACATAGTAATGACAAGATAATATGGAGTCGTACTGCTCATGAGTTTATGAAAAGTAATGTATGTTGTGTGGTTGTATGTGTATCCTCACTAACAACATTTTTAAATGATCTAAAGAGCTTCTTTCATGTCAAATTTTATCTGGCAAAGATGGAGAAAATAAGCAATAATATTTTTCCAGTGATCCTGACTCGTGGGAGTTCATTTCTGTCTTTTCAACATCACACATTGAAATATTGAACAAGTGCACTATAGAAAATATATTCTAATTTCTAAGCTTTAGGTAATTTATCTCTTCCTTATTCCTTATCTTGCTCATTTTCATATCCCATGTGTGTGATGTGAGTCCATCTGTTGGTGCCGAATCAAATTTCAGAAAGACCTGTGTTGACTCTGCCCTTTATTCAGCAGAAATTGCCACCCTAATAGTCTTTATAATAGCAGATGCCATGTATAGGCTTAGACTACCCTAAGAAACCTGATAGCCTCCCCTCTAACCAGCCAACCTGCTGTCCACTTAAATGTAATTGGTATTTTGCCAAATAAATAAATATACACGGACATTATCCATGTTGCCCTGGATAATGAAGAAAAAGAAGGGGTGGTAGCCCTCTGCCCGCCGACCAGAGCTCAAATCTGGAGCTGTGGTCAAGCTTTTTTAATGATGCATGAAGCACAGACATGTATTTGCTCCTAATTGGCTGCAGGTAAGGCGTCCAGCGCTCGTTTGGGTTTGGTGTCAGAGCCTGCTGGGCGAGGACAGGCGTCATGTTTGTGTTAGTGACTGGCTCTCAGGGTAAACGCTTGTGTTGCACATTTTTTTAGAAGTGTCACACTGTTTGGAATGTGTGTCCTTTACCTTTTGTCTCATTGATATTTGACAGTAGGCGTTATTATTATTAGGCGATTTTACATGCACATCAATGCACACAAAGCAAACACGTCATCCTGTATGAATTATCGAAGCAACTCCGGGCTGACTGGTGACAAAGTGCATCACAACTTTAAGCTTCAACAAAACTTAAACTGATGATGTAGGAGCAGTGGCCTTTCAGTGTTTAAAATGTTGACCTTTAGTTGTAGCTCCCCCAATAGGCCAATAAATGTAATTTTCTACAGGCCATAACACGGTGCCAAAATGCATCACACGCATCAACTCTGGACCAGCATGACCCGAGACATCAAGTTTGTGCTAAAAAGCTTGACCTTTAATGACAGTATAGCACCCCCATCAAAACAAAACCAGTGGCTTTACACTACAGGACAAAGTGTGAATATACATCATCCCTCCAGTTTTGTTTTACAAAATTTGAAGGATGTTGGTCAATTAAGGCTTATGTCCCTCTTACCCTTGCTCCAGTGCAGAGATACCTCCTCCACCTCCTCCTCCCTTGTTCTTTCCCCGCATTAACATGTTCTTCATTTTCATCTCAGTGATGGAGGGCAGAAGGAGTGGTACACCAATGCAGAACAGAGACAGCTGGGGAGGCATCAGGGCCCCAGAGCCCGACTTCTTTTTCTGCCCATGGAGAAACTTCAGTCGACCCTGGAACTGCATGGTCTGGGAGAGAAGAGGGGAAGAATTTATTGGATTGGAAGCATCCAATGCTTCTCACTCCCAAACTGGTCTTTTCATCTTCCTTCATTCCTTTTTTTCCTTTTAATTCAAACTGGTCTTCAATTTAAGAGCGTGTCAACTTTTCTTTAATAGACCATATTCACATGGTGGCCATTTTCCTCTGACATCACGCTCAGAATAATGTTGTACAGCTGTGATCCAGGCTTATAAGACACATTAACACAGGGAATCTGTTTTCTCTAACTGATCAGCAACTGAAGAGGTAATGAATAGTTAAAATCTAAAGGGTCATGGGACCATGTTTCAAGATTAAACGACATATTTGACAGCTCATTGGCTAACATTAGACAAAAGCTAAAAGTGAAGCCAAAGCCTCCACCTGATGGCTGGCTGCAATATAGTTCATAAATCATGTCTCCTCCATGTTAGTGGATGGGACATGGACAAAACTAAAAAGTCAAAGTAAGTGTTAAATACATTTTTCTCAAAGATGTTTTTTGTCTGTTTATGTAGTTCTCATAACACTGTTGTATGTTAATGTGTTCATTTTCCAGTAAGTTTGGTTTTAATTAGTTATTTGATTGACAGCTGAGACTGACTCGTGATTGGTCGAGCATGTGTATTGGCGGGACCTCACTACCACAGCTCCATCCCTGATCACTACTGCACAGACTGGCTCCAAATGTGCAAGACGGCTGCATTCGTATTAGAGGTATTTCTGTTTCCTTCCTGGTTAGTGGGAGGAAGTGGAGACGTGCCTTCCATCTTTATATAAAGTTGATGATCTGGACCAAGTGGTGGACCGTCTGACTGACTTTTCCTATGCACAAGGCCAGCTGCAACTCTATCTAAAGTATTTTATCTTAGTTTTCTAACAGGAAATGAAGATCCTTTGGTCTTTTTATTTGCTTGCAGGGTGCGGACTGTGCATTACACAACAATTTGTGTGTGTTTGCTGCAATTATGTTGACTGATGAGGAAAACATCTCACCAATATTTGCTCACTGCTTGGCTACAAAGTGCTTCCAGTTTACGTATGTGAGGAAATTGCCATCTAGAGTTTCTGTCGCACAGCCAGCATGAGTGCAACAAGAGTGGACTTGGTGACATTGAACTCCGCTCACCCTGACCAAATGGTCCAAACCCATATTCTCGTTGCTCTGTCATCAGGGCCTCAAGCTTTTCCGCTGTTGTTCTCCAAACCGCCCTAGTCACAGCCACGAGGGACGAATCATGCCCCGACACTGCTGTGTCCAGGCACCCAATTATATTATAATGTCTTGCAATACAACTATGAATAACCCCACACATTACGATTAAATATGAAGCTTTGCTGCACCACAGGGGTCATAATCCTTTTTATGGGTCTGGGTCTTCTACCAGAGGGCAGGCAGCTTTTTCTTCATTGTATTCCAATTAATGTTTAATAACAGTTAGCTCACTGAAAACTCAAGTCACTGTTTAGCTTAGGTTTCAGTTTGGTCCAGACCACTCACCAAGAATCCA
Organism: Verasper variegatus; assembly: GCA_026259375.1. NCBI lineage: Eukaryota > Metazoa > Chordata > Actinopteri > Pleuronectiformes > Pleuronectidae > Verasper > Verasper variegatus. Next base: position 5,823,351 of record CM048056.1, read on the forward strand.
GAGGTGCTGTCCAGGAGGCATCGGACTCTGGCAATGAAGCATCTGTTGAGGAAGCAGGAGAGCTCAGGAGGAATTCCCCCGGCCTCCAGAGAGTTAAACTGACTGCTGACCACAAAGTCCTCACCTAGAGATGAATAGAGGAGGAGAAGAATACGTTAATTTGTAAAGCAGTAGACTGCAATGGCCTGACAATTGAATGCAAATATACTCTTCACAGGATAACCAAAGTAACCCAACGATATCAGGTTGTAGATGATGAAACTGATTCTATCATTGTATTTTAGAGATGGAAGTGCTGTATATAGCTTTGATGAAATCCCTTCATTACACTAGTGAAGGGATTTCTGTGTGACCGTTATTTTGTTGATGCGCTGCAGATGTGGCTCAGAAATAACCAGCAGAAAACATAAAAAAAGCGGTGAAAATGAAAGTGACCAAAACATCCACAATTTGCCCCCACCCTTCGTAGTGAACTACCCACCAGTCCCTGCACCCAGCTGGGTGTCCTGGTGTGCCGACGTCCCCTGGTGCTGCGGAGGACACATGGCCCAGTGGAGCTGGCGTCTAAACTCCTGACGGTCGTCTACGTGGATGTAGTCAAACACATTCTGGTGCATAACGTCAGTCTGTGGGGGAAAACAAAGTAGAACTTGAGTAGTTTGTTAAAACATGTGCCAACATCACCATCATCTCTACTTTTAGTCTCGGACGTGTAATTTCCTCAAAGTCTTTATACACATGAGATCGCGTGTTCACAGCACCATCGACTCAGTGACTTTGGCCCAGAGTGCTCTGCTGCTCAGTGCCATCAGTGCAGCTGGTAGCTGCTGTTTGGAGGGAGGGGGTGTCCTGTCAGTGTGGCTCAGAAACACTCAGTCTGCCTCAGGATTCCCCCGTGCACACACAAGGACCGTACTGTAAATACAAAGTCACTGGAAGTCACATACATGCACATTTACTGTACATGCATACATATGGCTGCACATGCACCCTGGCAGTACGTTTAGCCAGCACAGTAAGAGTCTACGGACAGCTGCAGGCCAGTGAGGGCAGCTGTGTTTGTCAAACATCGCGTGACACCGGCTCCCGAACAGCAGTCCAGCCCAGCTTACCCTCCCTATCCACACACACACACTCACACACAGTGAGTCGGGTTCCAGCCCACTCTCATCATGCCTCTCTCTCTCTTTTCCAGCTCTAGCTGTGCTTTCTGTCATTCCATGACAGATTCCTCACTAAAATGTTTAACCTTCTCCTCTTCCCCCTCTCCCCCCTCCCTACTCTCTCCATAATTTCCACACTGGTGGCACGCGAGGGTTTTTGATCGCCTGCCTCTGAAAACACAATCTGTTCCCACCGTCTTCGCCGAGCGCTTCGTCCTGTGGTTTGGTTCCCTACCGGCAGTCAGGCAGACAGACGGATCGAGTGACTATTGTTTATGTTTCTCGTAAAAAACACAAGGGAGGAAAAGAAGAGGAGAAAAGGGAGAATAAGTGATATTTTCATGGCCTTCAAAGGCACACTGCCCCAGTAACAAACAGGATCAAAGGCCAGTGGAGGTTTTCTGCCCTTCTCTGGGGCTTTCTTGTGGTGCTACTTAGTGAGGCTCTCTCTTCTATTTTCTTTTCCTGTGGTATATTAGGGATAAGTGTCCTTCTGACTACAATTGTGGGTTTAAAATGATGTGACATATTGTCAGGGCCTTAGTGGCAAACTATGCGACTCAAAAACAACCAATAGCTGCTTCGCAGGAACCGAACATGTGAGAAAGTCTGAGATTGTTTTGGTGACTCTGATGTCTCTGAAACTCAACATGATGATCTGTGGCTATTTAAATTCTTTTTTTAAATTCTCAGCTGCTGTTTACTATCAACTACACATTTAATCCTATGGGTTTTAAATATAGATCTATGTGCATCGGCTGGTTAGCATAAATAAACTACCTGATTTGACCTTTCTACTTCAATTCATATCAGAAGTTTGCAACATTTTAAAAGTTCTTTTGACTAGAAACATACGGAAACATCAGACATACAAAATTAAAAAGTGTTGATTGAGCCACATATATATATATATATATATACATGTATTTTACAGAACACACCTTACAGTTTTAATTTCCTGTGTTTGTCTGTACTGGCCTCCATGCCAACCTGCACACAGACACACACAGGCAGGATTTTTCAGACCACTTTGGTTTTCATGTCGATTTCATGGCGCTGGGTTACTGCCCCCGTCTGCTTGTAAGCCAAGTGGGAGCGCTGTAGCAGAAGAATTTCTACCTCAAAGTGTTGGTCTGCTGTATGTGTGTGTGTTGTATTTGTAGCATGTGTGTGTGTCTGAGCCAACATGAGGGCAAAAGAGATTTTAACACCGAAAAGCACTTTATTCATGGTTTTGAAGGAGAGGGACAATTTCAGCATTGCAGGACAGGCGAGTCCGTGTTGATATCATCCATAATTAATGACTGGCTGGGCCTTGCTGCCGGAGAGGAAGGAAGCTAAATCTTTGGTGACTTATCAGTGCCCCCACACACACACACACACACACACACACACACACACACACACACGTGTAGACGCTTAAACAGTTATATCTCCGGGTGAAATGGAGGGCTTCACCTTTCTGTGGCCTCTTGGCTCACTCTGCCCTCTATACAGAGTTATCAGGCGGCTGGGAGGCGAACTGAGAGATACTTTTTTATAGCTCATTAGATGTGGGATGCACAGGAGAAGAAGGTGCACTGGATGGATGGAGAAGACCAGAAGGGATCAACCAAGGGTATAAGAAAAATGATGATGGTGAATCACGGCAGAGCTCAGATCTCTGACACTTGTTGAGTCAAAACTTTGAGAGGAGAAGATGTGAGCAGCTGCTTGGGAGGATTTACTAACTTACATGTAAAAAAAAAAGGGGCATCTATACTGATGTTCACCTCTACGTTTTCATTTGTGAAGCCATTAAAGGTATAATTTGATACTGGGTATCCACATGGGACCAAGTGCAGGACTTTAAATTTGAGATAGCAGGTAACAGGTCAGGTATTGTGCAGAGCTTTGCAGGTGCGGGTCTGCAAAAATGTACCAGTGCAAGACTCATGCTAGCCGTTTCGAAATGTTTCCAGTATTTATGCTAAGCTAAGCTAACTAGCTGTAGCCTACTGCATATTTAGGTACCAATCTTATCTAGCTCTCAGCAAGAAAGCGAACATGAATATTTTCCAAAATGTCAAACTAATTCTTTAAAGTGTGTATCAACAGAACAGAGATAGTGAAAACTCAACAGCAAAGAAAGCCACTGGTAAACTGAATATGTTCATATTGGCTGTGTTTGCTGTCAGGTGCATTTCATGGATTAAGGTTACCTCAGGGAGGATCATTTACAGCATTGTACATCTTATATATACAAACTCATATCAACTTACCTGATGAAATCCCAGATAATCCACAATGGTTGAGGAGGCGTAAAAGACCATCCCATCACTGCTCACCACCAAGGCAAACCCTGTCAGAGACTACACACACACACACACACACACACACACACACACACACACACACACACACACACACACACACACACATACACACACACACACACGCACGCACACAGGCACGCACACAGAGAGGGAGAGAGAGGGACAGAAATAAGTTGTGACTCAGGGCAGCTCATGCAGAAAATAAACTCAAGTAAATCAAATACATAATTGACAAACACAAACAACAGAATTTTACTTGAGCCATCTTTAGAGCTAAAGGGTAAGCTAACTTTAGATCGCATGCTCCGTATGTAACCCAGCAGTAACACGGGGCAACAGAGTCCAGATGAATTTGTGACCCAACTGTACAATTCCTTTTTTTTTTAAGCCCCCGACAATATGCAGCCAGAGCCGGACATCTTTATAGCTCAATGTTCGATTCATATCATTCTTTCCACAATTCTCAGATCAGAAAATAACAATAAAAAAGAAAAGAAAAGATGGAATAATACAACACTGGAGAAGGAATGAAAGACAGATGTTTATGGGACTGATTGGGCCAAATAAAACTTTCTGATTTGTAATCCAAAGTATTGCCTTTGAAAGACTTTTCAAGAGTGTTTTCTGGGGAAATTTACATTCATGGTATTTTGAAAGCGGTTAACTTAAAAATGACACACGCGCCAATTTGATCCCCTTTAAACGAATATATTTCATAAGTTAGATACTTTGATAATTAAGTCTGTTTGACTGGTAACATGCTTTGATTTGTGACACTAAACACACTGATTAAAAGCAGAGAAACTCCAGACACACACAGCACACAAGTGGGAATAATGTGTTTAGCCAGCACAGCTTATGCAGACAAGTGTTGATTAAAAAGAAAATTTTAAATAAACACATGACTGGTTTTCGGTCAAATGAGGAGGGATGGATAGATGGAGAAGGAAGGAAGAGGGTGAGAGGGAAAAAAGACAGCAGAGGAAAAAAAGACAGCAGAGGAGGGAGACGTGGAAGAGGGAGAAAGGTCTTCCAGTGTGTGTTTTTGTGTGTGTGTGTGTGTGAGTGTGTGTGTGTGTGTGTGTGTGCGTGTGTGTGTGCACAGCTGCGATAGCGTGACAACTGCAAGGCTACTTGACTTGCGTGACTGCGGCTGCCAGAGTCTGTCACCTCTATTTTACTGCGAGACTATGCAGGTCTTCCCTGGTGAGCGTGTGTGTGTTGTGTGTGTATTTTTACGTTGTGTATACCCCTGCGGCCTCTAAATTCACACTCATATTCTCTTTTCTTCTACGTCTCCCTCTCTCAGTTTCTCCCAGCAGTGATCTGATTGCCCTAGCAAAAGGTGCAGCGCTCTGCTCACTGCACACCCTCCCCCCTGACCACATGATGTGCTCTGATATCTGCAGCCGTGTGTTGTCCTAAAATTCAAAACCTGGAGGTTATCTGAGTCATACTGTGACAATGCAACACTGTGACCGAAACATGTCTAAACTTTAATACAATATCTGAATAACATAAGAAAGCATGGGTGGCGTGGGAGAAGATCGTGTTTGACAAGTTTAACTGGCACATATTCACGATGTCCAGGGGGAGAGTGAGACCCATAAAAACACACACACACACACACACACACACAAACACACACAAACACACACACACACACACACACACACACACACACACACACACACACACACACACACACACACACACACACACACACACACACAATGATGCCACTTTAGTTGTGCACCAAGCAGGATTTAAATATCAGAGATAACTATGAGCCTGTTACGACTAAAGGCATACAGTCCCCTATGGTCCACCCTGAACCTCTGGATGAAGTGGACATTACCACAATTTATATGTTGGTCAATCATTTCTAGGCCAAATGTTATTACATTTTATTCATTTACTTTAAATTTAAATGCAATACTTCATGATCATATGTCTACAGTGGGATGAGGTATTTAGGCACTGCAGCTTTTTGCTGAGTGATTCAATCCAAAGCTGTGACAGTGAACGTCTGACTACATTTTTTGTGATTCATTCATATCTATACATGCTTCTACAGTCACACATTGTGGGTAATTCAAATATCCAATGACTCAATGATGAGGTATTTGGAGTCCAAACCCCCAGGCATAACAATGTCCTGAATATACTGGACTGTGACGTTGCCTTTATGAGGTCCTACGGGGCCATAAAAAGGCCACGATTTACATGATGGGTTCATGTAGGTTTATTTAACCGCTTCACCTTTCTCCATTCTACTTCCTAGTCAGTAAAATGCCACCGAAAACTCCTGCAACACGTAATTTTTCTTTAAGAGACTTTGACATTTTTGTTCTCCTGGAACAAATAGGCTCCGTACCTTTGACCAGAAAGAGTATGTGCAGGCAAAAACAATATAGTTCGTATTTGCTTTTCCAAACATGGAATACCAACTATACAGATGTTCATGATGGAATAGGACCATTTATTTTACAGATTAAGCAGCGGAAAAAATGACTATTCAGCCTTAATACTCATTATTCTATTTTAATTAAAAATAACAAGCAGGCCCATGTGAACAGCCCTTGTTCTTTTAAAGTAGGAAACGAGTTCCAGACATACAGAAGGAGAGTGAGAACCAACTGATACTGGCTGCACTGCACTGCATGCTGTTTTTGTATGTTTTCTCCATTCACATTTCCCTCAGTTCTGCACATACTGAAGCCTTTAGGTAATGGAAACAGGCACCTGCTGCTGGCCTGCTCTGCCACATATCTGCAACTACAACGCCCCCGGCTCCCATAACCACCCCTGGGAGACTAAAAGCTTTGACTTACAAATCTTAAGAGGCGCTTTGCACGCAGAGCCCAAAATAAAATATATGTTCACTAGATTTGGAAGCAGTGGAGAGGGAGGGGGCGGGGGCGAGGGCGAGGGCGAGGGCGGGGGTGGGGGTGTGGAGGAGTGATGGCGGTGGTGGTGGGGCAGCCTTGTCTCATGTTTCGACAGGGTTTCTTTGGTCTTCCTGCTGTCTCGCTGTCAGAGCGAGATGAAAGTGGCGTTGATGAGGTCATGACAAACACGCCGGCCTGCTACCACCAGAGACACACCCACATCCTACACACATGTACTTGTAGGTTATAACATCATGGGATTCTGTTATATTGAGAGATGGGTTTTTTTCAAATACATGTTGGATATCAGCCAGTGAGTTTCAGCCTTCCACTACGATGAAAGCACAGTATTAAATGTGAATAATTTTGCAGAACATAAATAAACAATTCTTTTAATTTTGAGCTATGTTCTGAGCCATGGCTCCATCGCGGCTCTAGTGGCTCAGAAAAAAGCAAAGTCAGGCATTCATCCTGAAATATCTCTATCCCTTTGGATGCACTGCCATGACATTTGATGTGTTTGTTCTTGATGCTTAGAATATGAATCCTATATGATATCGTTGATCCCTGACTCTTCCTCTTGCGCTACCATGGAATGCACAGTTTTTTTGTTTTGAGTTAAGAGTCTCAGGTTATTGCTGTGACGTTTGGGGCAGATATTCATAGACAACAATTCTAACACCCTGCTTAACATAGCCTTGTTATCTTTATCCAAGTTTTCATCCAATTTCCAGCTAATTGACAAAACTAATGTAATGGGTGTTGAAGGAAAATGTACGAAACTAATGTGTCAAACCTGATGGAATAACGGTATTTACTCTTGTGTCATATATTATTTAGTCCTAATTATTAGTTTCACCTTTTGTGATATCTTAATAAAGGTTTGTCTCTACTTTGTTTATTTAAAAGAAAATTAGAAATGTGCAAAACAGGTTTACTGGAATAATGTCATTGTGAGCCCCTAAGTTTGTTTTATAACTTTAAAAAAATATACTTATATACTTAAATACTAATATTTTATTTGGATTTTATTCAATGTATATCGTACTTATATAGAATAATATAACATCAGTGCAATATATGTGTATATATTTGTATATATATATATATATATATATGAATGTGTATGTATATATACACATATAATGTACCCATATAAAAAGGTGCTATTTTAATAATTAATAATAATATTTTATATTAAATTATATTTTATAGATTGTAAAAACTGAAAAAATCTTAATAACAAGGCACAGCAGTGCTTTGAGGGGCTTAAATTTATATAAAACTACATACACAATAGAATATGCAATATGTACATATTTTGCATTGACGTATTGCTGAAACGTTTGTACTCAGACAAGCAGAAGCACCTGTCACACACAGACAGACAGGATACCAAAGCACACACACAAACACATGCAATGCCACCAAACACGCGCACACACACAGATATCTGTCTCTTCCCTCTCTTAGGATCCCATCACCATAACAACTATAATGCACAGTTTGCTATGAGGCCCCAGCGCAGGTTGAGTCACGCAATGGGAGGCATCGCATCACTACGGTCAATCTAGCCTTTTGTTTACCATCCCATTGAGACAACCTGACACATTAAGAGAAGCATCAGTGCATCAGCGCTGCCCTGCTCTGTGTGTGTGTGCACTCACAGTCATTGGCCAATGGTCAGTGTCATAATTTGTTGTTTGACAGATAGCCGTTAGGGATATTGAGCGTGCAACAATGATCTGATGCTTGAGCAATCCCCCTGTATCCTGATTATGATAACCTGTCTGTACAAAGACCTCTTGAGGAATCTAACCACGACTTTTACGCTGTTTTATGTAAAATATTTTCAAAAACATTTAATCATGCGCAGGTGTGTGTTCATGTCCTGATGTCAAGTCAAAGTAACAAGACACAATATGTGCTTCAAAATGATGTGAAATATATGCACGTATAATTAATCTGCAGTTGCACTGATTACTTTTGACAGGCTTGGTGTGTTCTTCTCACTCTCTTCTGTTCACTTTCACACACGGCCGCATGCATTCAGACAATGATTCAGACACGCACATACACAAAGCACACATACACACTTCACAGGCTTAAAGTCCCCACCTCCTTCATCAGCTCTGACACTCCTGTCTCACCCCTATGTCACGCAACACCGCGGCTCCACAAAGGGGGTCAAGGCAGAGGGCGAAGGGCAGACTCACACACACACACACACACACACACAAACACAAATGGCCCCCTGACTGGCATGTTTGCAAGCCTGCAAGCCTTTTATTGTTTCATTCACAGTGACTTAATAATACAAAAGTGTAATTAAAGCACCTTTTGGACAATATTTGTACATGATACACAAACACACACACATAGAAATATTCCACAACAAACACATATAAACAACAGCCACGTGGTTTCTTACTTCCAGGAGAAGGCTGCTTTCATTGATGTTGCCCAGTGGAAGACTCTCTTTCCTGGGTTCAGGGTTAGAGGATGCTGGGCTGATGATGTGCTTCCTGGAGGGCTTCTCTTGGTTTGCTATAAAAGAAAGAAGTAGAAGGTAAATAGACTAACAAAATGGACCAGTGGGCTTAAGGATACAAAAGTATGACAGAAGTTTGCATTATAACGGCTACAAGTGCATGTGGAAATCAAACATTTTTGTATACAAGCTGGGATATGTGCATGTATTTGCACTGCAAAGTAAAACCATGCACACCTCATACAGGTCAAATATAATATATTGCTCTGCTGCACACACAATGCAGAGCACACATCAGTGTCAACACAGGAAACATTGAGAACGATAACAATAATGATTCTGTTTTCCAGAGCATGCTCCCCAGTTCCCCCGACAACCTCAAACAGCGATACAGCAGCAAGAGAGCTGGACCGACATTCAGACATGTGGCGGACACATTAACTGTATCAGTCTCCTTTTGCTCAGCACTAATTCCAGGTATTAGTCTGCTTGGTGGGCCTGTCTAACAAGACCAAACATTGGAGGATTTCACGACTTTGCAGGATTGCTCTCACACGATACGACCACATGGACGTTTTTTTTTGTCACATGTTAGTTAACACAAGGTTAACACCACTAAGAAAAGTGTGACATTTTTGTTTTTATTCAAATATAATCAACAAATTGTATGTTTAAGACAAACATACACTAGTCATTGTACATTTTTCTGAGGTAAGTAAACAAAGAGTGCCTTGCAAAAAATTATGTCTAATTAAATCTATCAATATCAACCCTATAAATCCAACTTAATTTGCAGACAAAACTATTTATTATCTATTATTATTATTATTATTATTTAATAAAACTGAATGTAAAGTATTTGACAGCCTCTATCCTGAGATACCCCCCCAACACACATACACACAATCCATGGAACAAACTACAGCAGGAGAGAGACACTGCTCCTTCCTTCATGGACAGACATGTACTTCAGACAAAAAAACAACAATATTTAAAAATAAATGCCAATGTTGTTTATAGTGAAAACTGTGACCGGTTTGCAGTTCTGTACTCTGAGCCTGACCTCTGACCTTTATGTGGAACACAAGAGAAAATAAAACCCATGAATCCCAGAGTAGGGTCTCCTGAAGAGTCCTCAAGGGAAGACTCTATTTCTACTATCTGACAAATACAGTTTATACATTTTCACTCGATGTGATCGATTTAAACGCTGGACTCCATCAACCTAACCATATGTTGTTTGCCCCCCCTCGCTCTTTCTGAGAAGACGGCCTGCCTACTACCATGCCAGTGTGTGTATGCAATTAGCCTATAAAACTGTGGCGTGCAGAACTGTCACATGTGCATCGTGATGTGTGCGTTGCGTGTTGGAGGCATGTTTGCGTGTTTCTCTTATGGGTGTGCTGTCAGGGGGCATGTGGCTCACTCCAAGAGATCAGCCCTTCGCTCCGTCACTCTTTGTAGCAGGCACAGATTAGTCACGCAACGCACACACACGCACATGCACTCACACACATATATATTCACACACCATAGCCTCATTATGAAAAAACTATCTAAGTGTATATGTATGTATGAATCTTCTGATGCTTCGTATGGACCCCACCCCCACCAAATAACCCCATTACGGCTTCCCTTTCTCCCCCTTTAACCTTCTACCATGTCCTGTCCTCTATCCCTCCCTCCCCCCATCCACCCTTCTTCTACCCTCCTCCTCCTCATCTCTCCACCCTTTCTTTGTTCAACTCGGCATCGCAGGCGATCGACAACCGATTTCGTGATACTGGAAGAGTTTCCTCTACTCTTAACTCCACTCCGAAGCACGCAATGCTAATGCGCCTATTTTTTCTCTTTTCATCCATACATTTTGTTTGGATTAATTTTGTTCAAGTTTAATCATTCATTTCCCCCGCAACAGCAGGTTTATTCATGCTATATGTGGATGAAAAGGCTGCAATAATAAATCTGGTCAGTGGCTGATGAAAACACTGACAGGCAGCTTAATAAACTCATAAATGCCAGTAATAATGCTAAGTATTGTGTCATCACCTCTCTGCTAGGTGCAAACACACACAAACAAACACACTCAGACAGCCATACACACAGACACACACACACACACACACACACACACACACACACACAAAACCATTTGCTTCAATCACCGCAATACCATCACACCAGTGGAAACCATTGCGGAGGGAAATTAATCTAATAAGCTTCTTTATTTTTCTTCTTCAACGCCTCGTGTATTTTTGTTTTCTCTCTTACGGCAGATTTTGGAGAGGATGCGGCGTCAGGAAAGACAAACACACGGCATGATTAATTATCGGCACCGGCACTTCCTCCACCAACAATGCAGGCTTTATTCATCACTGCTCGCGTCTAGCACTTTGCTTTTCTTTGCCTGTATTTTCTCCCTCTTTGGTCTAACAAGGAAAACAGAGTAGGTAATGGCGAGGCATTTATGTGCTGTGTGTGAGGACAGGGTGTTAAGTAAAAAGTGAAAAGGAGAAGCATGTGGATGCTGCCAAAGGGCGAGGCTCAAAAGAGTCTAGCTCCGTTGGTCGGCCAGGTCTGTCTTTCCACTTCCACTGAGTACACAGAATATTAGGGACCACCCAGTAAATATCAAGCTACAGTTTGCCTAAATTTGAACAGGTTGAGTCATAAGTGTCTCAGGACTTCATCCTGCTCAGAGAACACCTCGGATCAGGGAGGAGATGAGTCTGATTTGTTCGTGTGGTGGAAAGAGATGAAGAGTGAGGGACCTGTCTAATATGAAGCAAGTTCAATGTATCCAGGATATCTTCATTATCATGCTTCACTTCACCCAACATAAACTATCCTGATATTATGGAGCTGGATTACAACTGTCTCAGTTAACTGGGTTTTCTGGCTATGAGTGTGTTCACATAGAAAAGGCTGAATCTGCAATTTCAAGCAAAATCATAAAGTTCTTAGAATGATATAAGAAGTAACGCTGATATCTACAGGTACATTTGCTCAAGTGACGTTTGTCTGCAAGGGTTTTCTTCGGATTCTCAGGATTCCCCCCACAAACCAAAAACATCCATGTAATTGGAGACTCTACATTGTCCGTAGTTGTGAATGTGGAGTGTGAGGTATGTTGGCCGTGCATTACACTGATGACCTGTCCAGGGTGCATCCCGCCTCTCGCCCGCTGTCAGCTGGGATTAGCTCCAGCTCCCCCACGACCCTCAAAGGCTGTAAAAGCAGTAATGGAGGGATGATCAATAGAAGGGAAACACTCAGAATAAATTTGGATATTTGAAGTAATCTTTAGATACACTGTAAATAAGTGAGTGAAAGTTTTAGCTTTTTTATCTGATGGTAAACACTCTGTTTTGGTTGGAAGTTTAAGATGTCAGAGGGTTTCTGTTGCCATAGCAGCGAGAAGAGAAGTAGTTTATGTGTAATGCAGTCAATCAGCTGAAAAGTTTATTTATATTCATCACAGATGTGGACTTCTTCCCTGTCAGGATCCTATGGATCCATGAATCTGGTTATCCAGTGATATGATTGGTCTGTACTTGGGCCACTGACAGGTTTTGATCTGTTATCTTGAACTTAACCTGCTCTGGGGCAGGTTAGATGTGCAGCGCAAGTTACCATTGTGATGTGATTACGAAGTGAACCAGCTTCATAACACTGATAACCCAGAGTTAAAACTGAAGTTACCTTGATAACCACTAATCCTTCCAGGTATTACAGGCCCCTGATCTGGCCCCTGAAGACTGGTTATAAAATGTGAAGAGATTTGTGAGTGATTGCTTTCGACTGCTGCGTGCTACAAGAATGATCTGTGCTGCTCCTGTTCAGGTGAAAAACAGGTGAAGTTGTGAAATCTTTCACTCCAGTTTGTTTCCAGAGACCAGTGTGTGAGTGTGTGTGACTGAGTTTTGTACACAGTCCTTATTAATGACGCTTTAATTTCTGTGGCCTCTGGGGGGTAAAGTGGAAGCATAAGGATGTGTACGGGACAGTCTGGGTGTGTCTTTTCTGTTTTTAACACCCTCTCTTGATTCCACTTCCTCCCACACTATCAATAACGAAAAAGAGACAACATACAAGGAGTAAACAGAAACCCTCCGTAAGAAGAGAGAGAGCCTGCTGAAAGAGGGAGTAAGGGGGCGGGTGTCCCTGCGGGCCTGTAGTGTCACTGACATGCTTTTATTCTGGAGATAATGGCCATAAAACACAAAGAAATGTCTCGCAAAATGATGGAAGAAGCAGGGATGAATATTTCAATGCCATCCTGTACATTAGAGCATTAGATTGCATGAGGGTATGGCATGACATTATGTTGAAGCGTGCTCCTGAGGAGAGTCACATGACTGTAACCATTTTAAAAACCGCGAATACAAGAGTATAGCATGCATACTGAACTGAAGGAGCGGATAATACTCCAGGTCCTTCCTTGAGCATTTGCAACTTGTCCAGCGTAAATGTGCAGTGAGGAGCAGGTTAAGTGTTCATACATGGTGGCGGCTCATAGACACAGCAGGAGCTGCTGCACGGTCAAAGCAGGTCTGCACACAAACAGGTGGTCACTGTCGAAAGCTTTATATGAAGCTGAAATTATTCCCTATCTATCTGAGGTCATTTTAACAAAAGTCGATGAAAGTAACTGGGTGCATTCACTCTACACTGCAAAACGAAAACCAATTTAAAAAATATATCTTCCATTGTCAACACACAAAGGAATCAAGTTTGGTCTAATTTGAAAAAACTTAACTCTAAACCAATTATATCATTTAATTTACATTGGAAAACATTGTTTTCAGTGAACATACTATTGTTGTTATATAGATTAATTCGATTTGTCCTACAAATCAATGACCATGATATACTGATGTAGATTAAACTACGCAACGCTATATAAAATATACTGTGACCAACTACAACAGTCAACATATGCTACATCAATGGATGAGTAATGATAATCCAATACTACAGTATAGATCAGTTAATGTCCAGGGTCTACCCTCCCGCCTCTCACCCATGGTAAACTGGGATTGGCTCCAGCCCCCCCTCCAGCCCCCCCCCTCTTACAAGCAGTAAAGATAATGGATGGATGGATGGATGGGGTCATTGTTCTGCCTTATGAGTGGTTTTGCTCATACTTAAAGTACATTTGGTTTCAGATGTTTTACTTTAGTGACTTTTTGAATGCAGGACTTTAACTTGTAATACTATTTTATTTAAGCATTACATTTCTACCATCAAAAAAGCCCTGAGTTACTTTGTCCAAATTCACATCCATAATATCTGATTTCACCTGACTTCAGCAGCGTTGGTGCCATCTCTTGGCAGCTGATCCTCTGTTGTGTGTTTGCTTTTTTTTAAAGAGGAGCTGCAGAACTGAACACGGCAGCACTGTGCAGCAAAGCAGTCCTCCCTCCCTCCCCACCTCTCCCACAAGGCTTGCGTGAGTAGAGAAAACTGTGTGTGTGTGCATATGTGTGTGTTTCAGGTTGGGTTGGCTTACAGCCACCTTCTTTGCCTATTCCCGCCCCCTTCCCTCAGCGCTCCTCTTCTCTCTCTCTCCGCAGGCACAGGAAATCCACAGTGGAGAGAGAGCAACACCAACACAGAGAGAGGGAGAGAGAGAGAGAAGCTGGCTGATCAAGGGCTGGTTGTCACGCGAGCGAGCCGTCTGTCAATCCTCCCCCCCTTCCTCCTGACATGCTGCTGGCTGACGGCCAAGGCCTTGCGTGCAAGCCGGCGAGCCACATTAGCCCATAAAGAATTTCATAATAGCAACAGCTGTTAAATATTGATGACTGCTGGCAAGAGCTCAATGGTGCTCCGCAAAAAGGTTAAGCCTGCACTGTAATGGAAGCTAATACTTCATTATGCCACCGATCAAAAATGTCCGGATCTCGCCCCGTCCAAATCCACGCCTCACTATTTCTACTTTTTCTCTTGTTTTTGAAATGTGGCAAACAGAACGAGTCCCTGAGAGAAAGTTTTGTTTTTTTTCAACTTTTTCTGAAGACAAACAGGGGCCAGAGTTTTTTTCTCCCACCACACTGATTCGATCATCCATCATCCTTGATCACATTATTAACGTAGGATTGAGGGTTATAATCTTTCTGATATTGTTTTTGGTTGCGAATGTTTCCACTGTGACATATAAGATTACTTTTGAGGGGATGGACTGCCAGGATTTACAGCAATTCCCTTTGTTTGTTAACAAACAAAAAAGGACTTTTCTTGGAATCACAAATATTCATCGTTCAGAGGAGATTATAATGTGAGTGAGTGCGTGTTTTTTGTGCATGTGGAGCTGCGAAGGGAAGCATGGAAATAACACTGATGCAGGTCATAAACAAAAGCTTTGTTTGTGCACCTCAACACTAGTGAGAAGGGGAAGTGATATTATGACAAAGCAACTGGGATCACACAGACTGGAGGTTGGGATGTAAACTCAATTGTTTCCACTTCTCTGTTTTGGTTGGCAGACAGACGCACTCGTCACCATGTTTTGCAGGAGTAACGTGTCTTCACACGAGGCCCTGGGCAAAACAGACTTGTATGGCAACTTCTCACTGCTACTGTATGTGGCTCAACTACACGGTGCATCATAAAACCGGTGCCATGCACTCTCCACACACATACACATGCACACACACACACTGTTATTGTGTATTGTGTGCTATTATAGCAATCATAATGTGAAAGTAATTTAGATGCTACTATTAATAGACATGATGACTGACTGTGGAGCACATTTTTTATGCGCAGCGTGATGTTTTGTCTTCTGGGAAAATTAGCTTTTCGGATGAACCCCAGCGAAGGAGCGACGCACAAGCGCAGCGAGCTAAAGAGCTGTCTAAACACTCCTAAATTCAGCTTGTCAAGCCTTGGGAGAATTAACCACAACATAAGGCAAACGTGGTGCAATATTTACACACACAATTACAAAAACTAACAGAATGCAAATGGATGGAGGCCCAAGGAGAGTGTGCTCTACACATGCACACAAACAACACACACACTCTCACACACACAGGCAGCATTCAGGCTTGTGTTGCGTGACATGAGCCAGTTATGCCGGGAAGCCTTTTTATTTCACTGTACACAATGAATGCAATAGTGTACTTTATAACTGAAGATGCTACAGTTTTGTTTAGTTGCCGGGGATCCGTTATGTTTCACCAGACAAACATCGACGTTGGTCCTCGGTCAGCTCAGCTGGGGAGGGGGGGGGGGGGGCACTGAACTACAAACTCCCTCATGACTCACATATATCAACATATAACGCTGCCTGTAGGCAAAAGGACAACACACATGTACACACACTGGTGCAGAAGCAAACATACATGGTGGGAGTGTGATTTGTGGGAGTTCTCCACTTGTATCGTTCAAATAGTAACATGATCTGTGCAGTGGAACCTCAGTGTCCAGATGAGTTGTGGGGAAAAATGTAATCAATAGTACAACTTGATCAATGAGAAAATAAATGCAGAGGTTCATATCTGAGATCCACTGCTTTACTTTGAGAAGCATTTGCTCCTGCATGTGTGTACTTCCATGTGTGTATTTGCGTGGTAATGCCATAAATAACTTTTTCCTAGAATTCTTGTTTTGATGAGGATGACTGTGGCTTGTTGCTTTCTCAAGGAGCTGGTGGTAAATAAAAGTCACTTCAGGATCCCCACCTGGCCACAATAAAGCACAAGGCTGCTATTTCTGCACTTGCACAATCTCTTTTTACACAAGCAGTTTGAGATTTAGACACTTGAACTTAAAAATAGCAAACTTTATGTGCACATCAACCAGTTGCTGTAAAAGCTCATCACGCTGATCTACAGTTTAAATAGAGATTCATTTGAAATTTAAATGTGTCATGATTCAAAAACAGACAGCAGGCTTGGACACAGGCAGGGTTATGCAAGGTGTATGATTTGGATAAATTATTTATGAAAAACTCTGGAATTTCATGGGGAAATAGACAGATGAAAAGAACCAAAAGGCCTCAGACAATGTACAAGTCTTTTAACTCACAACAGGTTTTTCATCAAAAAAGCACCAGCTATACAGTATTTTTCACTCCCCTGCTCATTCCAGCTGAAAAAAGAAAATAGTTAGGTGACTAATTATTTGTTTTCTCCCCTTTAGACCTGCGGCAGTGCTGCTAGAGAGCAGAGGGGGGGCCGAGGAAACACAGAGAGGAGAGGTTATACAGTCCCACATGTTGCGTGACAACTAGTGTCGCTCACATTATTCAAAATAACAGGGAGAGAGAGAGAAGTACAACAAGCCTCAGATTATCCCTCGAACATCCTCCTCCCCTGTCACAACCAACCGTCACTTGTTTTGTGGTCATTGTAAACAGAACACTGCAAAGGTTTTTCTGGAAAAGAACCACACCTATTAATGAAAGGAAAAAAAATTCGATTTCAAACATTTTTCGTCATGCATACAGCCTCTCCCTAACAAGGAGGTAATCTGTTAAAAAGATTATGGTGCCGTTTCGGCTCATTGAGGCAAATAATAATGGACAGATGGTCCCTCAGGCTGAATCCATATGGGAGGGTAACTACACTAATGCCGCTGTAGCACGCAATGCTAAACAAATGCTAACCACTGAGATGACTATGGAAAGAGTGCTTTACAAGTTCAACAAGTGGGACTGGTTTGCTGAACTTTTACTCGGGAAAGCATCATATTTGTGGAGGAAAAGGACTTAATGCTCTAATGAGTTAAGTTGTACTGGGGTGAAATGACCACAGCATGCAAAGCCAAGCAGAGAGGGGTGGAAAAAGCCCAGAAATACTTTTATAATAATCTAATGTTGCTGTGAAGTCCGTGAAAATCAGTATTCAACTTTGTGACAGTATATTTATTCGAAAGGGGGTTAAAATGCTTTATTAAGCCTAAAAAGAAGGAAACCACACTTAAACCTTAACTTTTTTAATTATAGTCTGTTTACTGTACATTCTCACACACACAGGCACATAAATACACACACACACATGGACACACAGACACAAAAAGGCCCCACCAATGTGTAATTAAATGGGTGTGAGGTGGTTAATGTGTCCAGGGTCGAGCAGGATCAAGTGATAGCAATGATGCTGCTCATGCTTTATGCATGAAAGCCATTAACTTGTCAGTCAGAACACACTGTAAGAGGTTTTATGTATCTATTGTGCTAGTGTGTGTCCAAGAGCAACCCGTGAATCAGGTAACCAAGAGCAATAGCACAACGCAGTCTCTTCAGAATAAAAGCATATTTTTGTCAGATCTATCCATTTATGATCTCATATTCTAAAAGAATTAACTCCATCATGGTTAGAATAAGTAAAGTAATTTGTTCTCATTCCATACAGGTTTATCGAAAAGCAGGATCTCTGCACTGAACAAAGGTATGAATGACAGTTTTTTTCGTTGGGTGCAGCCAAACAGCTCCAACCTGATTTGATTTTACTTAACGTTACCTGCCAGATTCACTTTAACCTGAGCGACTCGTCTCCCGTGCTCCTCACCAGCAATATGACACAACAATTTGGCCTCTGACAGAGCTAATTCATTAAGCAACACGCTAACCCAACAGTAATCTGATTATCTTGCTCCTAACACCTCCACCCTGTGCTGCATGGTATTAGGCCCCGGGGGCGGTGGATGTTCGCAGAAACATCCCACAGGCATCTCATCTGCCAAGACATCAGGAAATCAAACATTTGTTAGAAAAAGTAATACACGACCATGCATGGCAAAAATGCAATTCTGGCAGCATCAATCCAGCAACAATAGCTCAAGCTCTTGGAAACCTCTGGTATTTGCTCAGTGGGCAGGTGAAAATAAGCGAGGTGAGTTCAGTTCTGGACGTATCGTGACTGTCCACTTCACATTCTCCCATCTGTGCCCATTGCATGTCATCGCAGCGCTCTAATCCAAGCCTGTTTATACTAACAGTATTTGCACCGATCACTTCATTTGGCACGGGGAGGGAGGACATGTACCCCCTGTGTTATCGCCCGGCAGGCGATATTTGTATATGGGTGTGTGGTGCCTGTGTGTGAGTGTGTGTTTGTGTGTTTGTGTGTGAGTGAAGGATATAGGCGGGTGGATGGGCTTGATGGGGAGTGATGGTGGGATCACGCAAGCCTGCTAAAAGAGGCAAAGTCAGGGGAGAGTCACGCATGGTAGGGCTTTGCTGTAGATGCCACTCAGTTGCCACTCGACTTCCTGGCATCTGGTGTTAGCGTGATGCTACGAGTGTATATATGTATGTGTGTGTTTAATTCCCAACCAACTGAGGAGATTTTCAGAGTGTAAACAAACACCGACTTGTCTGCCTGCCCCAAACAGGCTGTCGCTCCGAACAGGAGGACTATTTTTCCTCACTGAACATGCAAAGCCGCCAACTGTGGCGCACTCTACCATGATCCCTCTCGAGGAAATTGACTGCATGGAGGGAAGATTGACTGGCGTCGAGCTGGATGTGCACAAGGAAGATGAAAGTTTTAAGATAGAAATCCTTCATCAACATCAGTTTACTATACTTTACTAGACAAACATTATTGTCTATATTGTTTTCTGTCCCTGATGATGTCATCTTAATTGCATTATGGGAAACGCGGGATCCTCTGTTTTGAAATTTGACCATCCAGAGTAAAAGTCAAGATACCAGCTTCTTTTTGTTCTGTGAGCAGCCAGAAGTGTTGAAATCTTTACACAGCTTAACACCTGACTTTTTAACCTGGTTTACTCTGTTAGGATTTTTAGTATGTGTATTTTTTATCCCATTTTATTGACACTTATTTCTTCTTTATTGTACTGGTTAATGTTTAGATTTGTTCTAATACTCAACATTTAAATATGTTTTGTCTATTTTTGGCTCACCAGTCAATTGTGAAGCACTTTGAACTGCACTCACCTGGATAAAAGGTTAAAGTTTGACTGATGGATAGATTAATTAATTCTGCTACACCAGTTTTTTTCTTTAACAGTTTTCCATGTATCACTGTAAGGGCTGTGGATATTCCAATCTTTGGAATATTGATTCCCTTTCTTTATAAAAATCCATCTACAATTTTTTTTTTTTTTTATCTGTGTGTAAATATTTGTGTTTATTTATTGTGTATTTGAATCAGAGAAGGGCAGGGGTTGTTTTGGACAGCGAGGTCGACTGCAGCGGGGCACAGCAGGGTCAGCAGACACAGCTGAGTGTCCCTATCCACTGACCCAAAAGCCTTTGTTCCCCTGAAGCGCTCAAACAGACACAAACACAAACCCTGAGCTGGTTCTTTGTGGAAGGAAAGCAGCTGAAGAAAATTGTTCGCACTGAAGGAAAACAAGATTGACCACTGAAACTGGGGCGATCACGTTTGTTTTCATTCTTCTTTTAAAGGTTGATTGCTGCAGAATGATGGCAGGTGACAAAAAACATCCTCCAGTTCTTTTCACAGAGCCAACCCAGATATTGATTAATTCTATTTCTAAAATTGTCATTTAGCAAACAGATTAATAAGACAAATTTAGTTTTTTTATTTGAGTTTTGAAAAGAAAACTGTAGATCTAAAATATTCAGTTGCAAAATCGTGCCGTGTACGACGTAGGCATCTCCAGATGGTAAAGAGGAGCACTGTATTGCCGAGGCAGAGGAAAAATGTGGAAAAAGTTACAGAAAAAAATATTGCAAGCTAATTTGATTTATGTAAAAAGTAGGTAACATCCAGTCATTACATAATTAGATTTGCAGAGATTTATGTTACTTATGAAGGCAGCGGCTGGATGAAATGCAAGATGAGATTATGTGCATCTGATATTTGTTTGCAAGATGGAGATAGAAATGTAATCAAACAGAAATGGATGCACGTATCCATCAGTCTTCAAAAACCACCACTGGTTAGGGCACGGAGTCCTTACATGACTTCTGGAAGTGTTTTATTTTTCTAAAAATAGTGAGTGCCACAGATCCAAAGGTTCAGATCGGGAAAGCTTGAACATTTCAGCAGAAATCATCACATATACTGAATGTGGAACATCAGGATCTTAATGTGCCACACACTTCTCAAACAGCCCCTGCAATTATCGCCTCCACACTAATGATGCTCACATCTCTCTCTGTGTCAGTAAACCACCACTTGGCCTCGGCAGCTGGTAAACCTCCGCTCCGAATCTTTGGTGTCGCCCCGCAGCTGAAACCTGTGGGCAACGCCGCTGGACCAGCGCCCGCATCCACTTATCTGTAACTGCAGTTTGGCTCTTTTCATGCTGGTGGTTGTACATCAGTCTCCGTGCCTCTATGGGTTTGAGGAATTCTCTTGAACCTCCTGGGCTGTTAAACTAAAACCGAGCTTTCTGCTCCTGATATGGTCAGATTCTGTTCATGTTTATTTAACAGTGCTACTCAACCCAATCTATTCATCTACATAATTTTTGTTCTTTCATTGACTTAATCCAAATTTCTTTCATGAGTAGCTGCACCTCATCAAGTCTCATAAAATGTCTCTATTTTTCTCATCTCCTCTTTCCTTCAATGTTTCAAAAACCCAGTTTTGTTGAGTTCAGGATTCTACATCATCATCTAGTCAAATCTATTTGTGGCACTAAGTGAGCTGTAAGACGGCAGTGTTTGAATTTGTTACTTAAACACTTTTTATCTTGTTTGAAATCCCCTCTACGTATCGATACATTTCTTTTAAAGCCAGCATCTGTGACCCTCGCAGGACTGAAATTAAACAGGACTAATTTAATTTGGACCAAATGAAATGATTGGCTGCAGTACCTGTCTGCGG
The DNA here is from genome assembly GCA_026259375.1 of Verasper variegatus. NCBI lineage: Eukaryota > Metazoa > Chordata > Actinopteri > Pleuronectiformes > Pleuronectidae > Verasper > Verasper variegatus. The sequence continues at coordinate 5,844,987 of CM048056.1, forward strand.
ATCGAGAACATTTCTTTTGCTTCTGTACGACACCTCTAACCATATAAGTCTGAGGTAAAAGTGACGACCATGCAGCAGTTTCTCCGTAGCTGCTGTGCTGCACTGTACCATGCATCGTCACACTGCAGGCCAGTCCTCCAGTGTTTTCCCCCTGCAGGCCAAAGTCTGATTTATGAGCGGGACCGCAAAAAATTCCTCTGCAATAGCTTCAGGATGTCTCCGGAGCGAAAGCACTATCTCTGATTTGGGGAAAGTATTAGCAGTTCAAAACACTGTGGTGTCACCATGAGCGACTCACGCGATGCAGTGCAATGCCAAAGTGATTTTTCTTCTGTTCTTTAACTCATTGTTTTCATGAAGACATCTGATTGGACTGATTTCCACCAGTGTCAGCTGAATAAACCAGACAATGACCAGGAATTGAGAGATATTTACTGATTGTGATGTGTAGTTCTGAACTAAAGGTTTAGTGTCCTGCGTTCTCAATGCTTTTATACTTTCTTACGAAGCTACAAATTACAGTTCTAATATTATGTCTTATTCTGCAGTTGCTAAGGGGGCACATGATATAAAGAGTCTGATAATATCAACTTATTTTGAAAGGGCAAGGACCAATGGGGAAACTCAGTCACTCATGCACTGACTGTTTTTATATAGAGCTTTTCTATACTACCAATTTCATTTACACAACTATACAGCATTTCTATACTTTACACTTTAGACATGCTGACTCACTTTGTCAGGGGCGGAGTTGGGACAATGGTTGATAGCTGGCTCAATGTAATGGACTTCAAATGAATGCATAAATAGCTGAAATGCTGCATACAGCTCAAGTCACTTATTTTAACAAAGTGACGAGAAGATTGAAAAAGCTGTTTCTGGAAAAGACAGATTCTTGATTTAATCTGCTTTTTATCCCTTTCACACAGGAAGCACAGAGGAGACAGAGCGAGAAAGAGAAAGTTATCGCACTGTCACATATCAGAAATGTCACTCATTGCACACACACATCACACGCACACACACACAATCACATGGACATTTTAGCGATGTGGTGTCTTGCTCACCTGTTGAACAGCTGCTACAGGGTTTGAAACATAGAGTTAGGGGCTAGTCTCCCGTAACACACAATATAAACACACCGAATACCCACATCCTCCTTACCCAATAACAGTGCTGCAACTGTTCCTCATGTGACAGAAGAAGGGCAAGCTGTTGAGCCGAGGGAGTGGCGGCGAATAGCGTGCGAAGACCTAATGCAATGTTTCAGCCCCAGATGGGTCACATCAGTGGCCTGCAATCAACAAATTTGGCCCTGCCAAGTTTTCACGCTTTACATGTCAAAAGGGAAAAAGAGAGAAACCTGTTTCTTCGCTCTTTTCCTTTTTTTTTTACCCTGATCCCTCCAAAGAGAAGAGAAGAGAAGAGAAGAGAAGAGAAGAGAAGAGAAGAGAAGAGAAGAGAAGAGAAGAGAAGAGAAGGTTGTAGACTACAAAGCCAGTCAAATTAGAGTGGAGTTCAATAGGATGAATGTAGTAAATAACAGAGTGCTGGTTCCTGACATAAAAGCATTTCATGGAAAATTAGTAGGAATAGATTAAATGCAACAGTCGCTCTGGGGTCAAGCTCTGCCTGCCCCCATCCTCCAACCCCCTACGATGCATTTTAGTCGAGTGGGAAGTGCTCAGCCCTGCGGCCAGTCCCGATCTCCAGCTGATTTCCCCACTGACACCAGTGATTATAACCAGCACCACAAAGACATTCAAGGCTGGTAAAACACCTTTGTGTCTGTCCAGAGCAGTTAGAATGAGAGGAGAGGACACCTGGTGTGTAACTCTAGACAGAGCGCTTCCTAATGTGCTAACAGTAGGGATGTTTGGTGATATCATTGTGTCTGGAGACATAAAGGTCAAGATCAGAAAGAAATATGAACAAGTGGCACCAAATTATCAGTGAAGAATCCCATATACTCACGCTGACATTTACACAAATACAAACAGGACTAGACATACCATTGCAAAAGAGGTTTTGCCTGTCTCTCTCTCACACACACACACACACACATAGAGACATCGCTCTACCATTCTCTTCCCAGAGCAGTGTGTGGTCTTGTCATTCAAGCTTTGTCTCCACTGTGGCCTCTCATCTTTAAATAGCCTGCTATAATCTGTGCATTCAAGCACAGGCACATCCAGTTTCAGACCAAATGGTCTAACGCCCTGTGCACTTTGAAATCCAAAAAGATGTGAGGCCAGATCTTTTCTCTGGGCTGACACACACACGATGACGGACATTCAACATCGTTGGAAAAGGTGCACACTAAAGTTAGATTTCTGAGAGTGAAAGTCATTGATATGTTTTTGTCATTTTAAATGGTGCTTCCCTAAAAGATCAGTCACAACGTTTCTCCTCCCGCTCTTCATCACATTATTGTCTCAACAATACATGTTTTCTTTATTGTTGCAAATCCAGGATCGCAGCTGCGGCCACATCGTGGATCATCGTGGATCATGATCTTGGATCGTGGTGGCAGTGGATCATGGATTATTACAACTAGATTGCTTCGACATACAATGCTCACTCACATGGCAATACCTCTATCATTACAATGGTCATTACTGCACCCTTCATCAGTCATTTTCTTTTTTGTAAAATATGTAAATATTGTTATTTTGTTGATGTGATCTCTTAAGCTTGAAGAGGCAAATAGTGATTTGAGAATATGGGCCGTACAGGTAAAATGTGATTGATTGATTGATTGATTGGCAATTTACTCAATGATCACAAAGTAATGATAAAGGAAAACTGCCTGATGGCTTCCTGTTTTAAGCACAAAACAAAATGTGTTTAATTGACGACACTGAGATAATGATTGAACAAACCGCTTGGGCGTGTGCTAATAATCATCACAAACTTGTTTATGGAAGAACAATTGAAAATGAACTGAAAGGGGTGGCTCGATATGATGTGGCGATTCAGGCATCCATTCCCATGCTACTGACTAAAACTCTGACTAACACAAAAAAAGAGGGAAGAGGGGGAAAAGAAAGAATGGAAAGAGGAAAAGATAAAAAGAATCTAGGGTGGGAACTGTCATAAAAATGAACACTGAATGAGATTCAAATTCTTTTCCCCACCAGACAATAAAACGTGAAGAAGTATGTGTTAGAGGTGAAGTACAAATCCTCCGTGGCTCCACTGCACTATGAAGGAGAGCTCCAGATGTGTCTCAAACATGCTTTGAGTTTCATTGTGCTACTTAGTAAGTCTTAGAGAGGCAGACCCAGGGTTTGTGTTAAACCCAATCCAGTCTGGCCCACGTTCACACAGAACCAGATGGTTCAAATGTGAGAGATAGAGAGCGATCGTCTTTCTTTTTTACCCTAATTGTACAGTTATCTTTTTAAGGGTAATTGGACACACCACCAACCAAATGAATTGGTCGTTTTGATTCATTACGCAACCACCAACAAGATGATGAACCCATTTATTACATTGAACCGCCATCCCTGTCTAGACTGATCTATCTGCAACTTCAGACGCTCCGAGTCCTCATCATTACTGCTAATTTAAAGGTAGTAATTACATGCATTTTGTGCTATTCGTGTGAGCTTCATTTAGCACTTACATGTGCTCACTTTTATGGGCTGGATGATGTATTCGCCTTTCAAATTACCTGTGCTTTTTAGAAAAGACACAGCTCCATTGTTTTAAATTGTGCTTTTCTTAAATAGAGTTTTATGTACTTTTATACTTTTGAAATAAAACTGCCTTGCCTTGCATCTCTCATGTCAACACATGTCAAAGTCAGCACCTGACATCACCTCCACTTTTACAGTCCCTCTGTCCTCTTCACTCAGTGTCTACCTGTCTAAACATTTAGCCTCATTATATTTCACTCTTGTGAAATTCACCTCCAATTGCCGGTGGTGATCTGCTGAGGCAGGAGGGAGGTCAAGACAGGACAGTTAAGAGAGAACGACAAAGTGATTTTAATAAGCTAAATAAGCTTAGAAATAAATGTTGAGTTTAATTTCAGCACATTCTTTCCCTCATTGCTCTGGTAAAAATGTAACCCACATAAAGGCAGAAAATACAATGATGCTGAAGAATTTAAACATGGTTTTGGATTTAAATTAAAGACAGAGTGCATTTTTTTCCATCTTTCTACAGCGTGCCCAACATTAGGAAAAAAACATAATAACTTTCCCAGTACAAAATAGGACCTTTTTTCTCTAATGTGTCAAATGTTTGCTTAGAAGAGCTTGGCAGCTGGATGGAAACTCTGCTATAGTTAAGATGCCATAGTCGCCCTTTTTTCTTGACTCTAAGCCAAACAAGTTGGTTGACATGCTGCCAACTGGAACATACACTGTTGTGCTTCAGGAGCCTCTTTTTTTTTTTAACTCTTTCTTAAATCACATCTGAGCCGGGTGTACATTTTTCATCTGGCACACAATCACACTGCATCATCAGCGTCAGTGTTTGTGTGTGGGTGTGTGTGTGATGACTGTGTTGTTATGTGTGATCTCATCTGATCGGTGTCAGGTATGACAGCCGAAGGCGTTTGGGACTGAGCGAGTGTGCACGAGTGCAGCATGTGAGACTTCGCCACATCAGGGTTTTGCATCCGAGAGGTGTGTTTGTATACGAGTGCCATCTTTGTGTGTGATTCCACCTGATCAGTGTTAACTATGTCAGGCCCAGATCCAAAAGGTGTGTGTGTGTGTGTGTGTGTGTGTGTGTGTGTGTGCGTGTGTGTGTAGGAGGGGAAGAGCTGGGATTCCCTAAAGCGTGTTCAGTAAATCCTCAACCAGCACGGATTCCCAGGCATTGCGTGCAGCAGGGTGGGAATCTTGAGCTAAACCACGCCTACACACACACACATACCAAAACAAACACACGCACACGCATAAGCACACATATACAGTAGACAACAGCTTGTAACAGAGGCAAGTGTAATAGCTAGGTGCAAGGTTTAAGCTGGTGTCGTGGGAGGGTTAATGGATTCCAACCATTTATTCACCTGTCATCCCCATTAAATCCATAGCTGGTCCTTCCGTGACCAAACGCGACCTCTTATCTCCATAACAGCCCTCGTCTGGTTAACCTCAACCCTGCTCTCTCTCCACACTGTGTGTCAGTGGAAATGCATATACCCTGTAAGCTTGCGGCGGCATTCCGCGAAACACAGAACAACACTTACCTGTATCGCATGTAAACGTAAAGGCACTGATTCAGTGAACCTGCCTTTAGAAAGAAACGCCTCTGAATTTTTCCTCGGCCTGTTTGTAATTTTGCCATGGGTGAGACACCTTAAGCCAAATGTGGTTTAGGAGTTAAAGAGCAGGTTGATGAATCTCATATGCTGGGGAGGTTTTTTGGTTGCAGTGTGGGTGGTCAGTCCACAATAGATCAGAGCACTGACAAGAAAATACCAGTCCAACTGTTTGGGTGTGTGTGTGTGTGAGATTGTGTCGCGGTGCTGGATGTGTGTTTGAGGGTGAGAGTCCAGCCTATTATGGTCGACTACGCCAAAACATGTCATTGCTGAGAAATGGTTGGTTCTCCACCTCCGAGCTATTTTCAGTGAAATGCTTTTCATGTTGAACTGCATACCATAAAGGCACGGGTAAAGAAAGACTTGTGCTTGGATTGTTGATTTTCTTTTTATTGGCAAAAATGGATTCTTAATTTGAAAGTGTTGAAATCTGAATCCAAGGTGAGATTCAGTTGAGGTAGATTATTGCAATGTAGTTACCACATTTTCTATTGATGCTGGTTCGGTCCTAATGTCATGAATGTAAAATGTACAGGACTGAGACCGTTGGATAATCAATTGTGTGAAAACCTCCAGAATATGCTCTCAGTAAGTGAACAGCTCCATAATCTGGAGAAAAACCACGATGGACACCCATTTACCTTTTAAACTACTGAGTAACAGGCAGTGTAGATAATAACTGACAATTGTACAGCCCCCATCTCAGAACTGTTCAGTTACCAGGCTGAGTCATTTGTTAAACACTTTGTGTATACGGGTCGTTACGTGTAAATTAACTTAATTGAGGCATAATAAATGATGCCATTGAAAGAATGCATCCCGCCTCATTTCTTTGCAAGTGTACAGTGCATGACCGCTAATGCGCGTCCATGTGTGCAGCCTTGATGTGTAAATCTGACACCGCCGCAACATGTGATGCACGCCACCTGTGCCAACAGCACTACAAAGACATCCCTGTTTTCAATGGACTAGCCCTTTAATTAGCCTTTAATTGAGCCACAGCTCCCACAGTGAGGACAGTGAGACTGGAGAGGAGGGAGATTAACTATCTGAATGACTGGAAAATTACAATTCCTACATAAACCAGTCAGTAAATAGTCTTTAAAATGGTGTGATCCGCATTTATGAGAATTACCTGCAAAAGGTAATGAAAAAATATTTCCATGAAGATAAATAAACTAAAGCTGTTAGGTAAGTTGGCTGTCACACACACACACACACAAACACACACACCTCTATACCCCAAAACACTTCATGATTTACAAACCACATCTGAGAAGTTATGCAATCCTCAAACATGTGGCCAGTATTGAAAACAAACCGTGGCACGCAAAGGCAGAGAGGTCATTCCAAACAGCTCCACTCTCTCCGCTCTCTCTCCCTGAATCTCTCTCTACCTTCTCTCTTTCCCTCTTATTCCCCAGAGGAGCACTTGAGCAGCTCACAGGGAAAGCGGTCAGACATTATTAGGTCAGCAACATGCCACCAAGTTTTTTTTCCTGACATAAGTCCACGCCTTAAATAGACTTAGCGCTGCAGCGGGGACACGCAATGTTTTCTACTTTTAGAGCCATTGATGAAAATAGGAGGAAATCTTCAGAAAGTTGGACTGAATGGGGGGGGGACAAACGATAATGACAATGCAACAAAATGAAATGGCTCAGATCCGAATAATGAGGTGATGATCTGGAACCATGGGAGACACCTGAGCGGAATGAAAGCATGTACTTAATGGTTGATAGGAAACATGTGACAGCTTCTTTGAGGTATGCTGTGTAACTTTCATGGAATCACTTCCACACTGGAGGGGCAGGAAGCCAGACACAAGGGTTGACTTGCAGCTTCATAACCAATTTACTACACATCACTTTCACATAGAGACAACAATTTCTCCTTGTTTTCATCTTCACAACATACTTAAATACCTCAAATTGCGTTAAATGTGGCATAATGTGGCATAACTGAGCAATACGTTGCCAAACTTAGCTCATTTAAGCAGCGCTCAGCTTGTGTGTGTGGGGAACTTGGCACAAAGAGCTGTTTATAGTGGAAGTGTGTTCTCATTATTTGATTATACTAATGTCAGGAGCACAGCATTATAATGAAATTGAAATTTTAGAGGTATTGCGTTGTGAATCTGGCAGCACTGAATATTAAAATACATACTAAAATACCCAAAGGTGGTAACCAAAAGAAATCACACTTGTCATTTGGGCCTTATTAGGGGAATAGAGGGGAAAACACAGCTAAAAGCATTTATACAGAGTTTGGTCCCCTTCATGGACTGACAGAAATCTTTATTGCGTAAAATACGAGAGTTACTAAATAAAGGTAATATGAAAATGCTCCAAATGGTCTATTAACTGCAGGGAGAATGAAAATCTTTATCAACAACATTGTTAAAACTATTGTAGATAGAAATATTCAACAGAGCTGTGGAAACGAGGGGTGGGAAGGCACAGTAAAAATGTGAAATTCCTCCCTTTCTTCTCCACATCCTCTTCTGTCTTTTGAGATGCATTTGATGGGAAACCTGAGAACCGATTTCAGCAGGTGATGTGAATCTATGAACTAAATGTGAGGGTTTTTTTTACGAGAGAAGAGCTAGCAGCATCAGATAAAATAAAAGCAGCATGTCTGGATCCATTGTTCTGACTCTGCATGCAGGTGCGTGCATGTGTGTGTGTGTGTAAGCAGGCGGCATCCTGTGGAGAAGCACAGGGAAACCATAGCATTGTGTTGGTGAGTACATGTCCACATAAAGTATCCTTCCTACCTCCTGCCTAACCAATGCTTCGAGTGAAACGGACACACAACAATAGAAAGTGTTTTCTTTTGAAGGTCTGCGCTTTGTAGTGCTTCTAAGTTTGTGTTACTGTATCACCATAAAAACTATAGGGACACAAAAATAACCTGATTCCTTTCAGCAAACATTCAGGGGGGGTCATCTTTATTGCCTAAATTTATAGAAATATAGTGAAAAGTAAGTTAAAGAATAATGCAAAAACATCAACTCTTGTTAAATAAGATCAGCAAATAAAATCAGTTGAAATAACGATGACGAGGCACTTCACTTCATCCGTTATGGTGAAATCAATAATATGTGTTGTTGCCGACGTATACATTTTTTGTCGTGTGAAATCTCGATTTTACACCACACAGCCTCATAAAACTGCAAGCTGAAACCCTTTCACAACAGTGCAGGGATCTAGAGCCAGGTGTTTCTCATGTTAAATCGGAAATATTTGACACTGGACCTCTTTCTTCCTTTGATTTCAATGTGTGGGTTTTTTTTGCAGCATCCAAGGAGTAAATCTACAAAAGGTCCCATTTTTTTAGGTCTGGTCACCAGATCCACATGATACCGTGCAAGATACAGAACGACTGGAATCCTCGTTGGCAATGCATAAGTGAGGGTATCAAACATCCTCATGGTGTGCCCCGGGACAAGAGAGAAAATGCTTCTATGACACACCATTAAATTCACATTTACCCACATTCCTACTGGATGCAGCAGCTGTGTGAAGAATGAATTACTACATGTAGTACTATAGCAAGAGATGGATTGGAGGATATAAACATATGGAGGGAGGGATGGATTGGCACGAGTTGCCAGTGATGTATTGCTTCCACAGGATGCCCTGCATGCTCAAAACAAGCTGTAATTGGCCTTGATCACGCTCAGCCATTGAGACATACAGTAAATGTGACAAGCAGTGGTGAGAGAGGGAGAGAGGGGGAGGGGGGGGGGAGAGTAAGGGAGGGAGAGAGAGATGGTAAGGCAGTGTGACAGAGTGATTTTGCAGGAGAGGATGAACTGTAAATATTGACCCTGCAGAGGAGGGCAAAACAGTCATGCTGCACCAGTGGGGAAATGATATCGCGCACACACACACACTCTTAAAGTTGTTCATGCATCTGTTGTAGAAGCTCTGAATCTTACTGAAACGAAATAAAAATTACACTGGTGTTAGAATCATCTGAAGATTTTTCTCTGAACCTTTACAACACACAGGAGAATAGTGTCATAAAAGCCCTCAATTGTCTGGACTATAAAGCTGCTTTCAGACATGCACTGAACCTGGGATCTCCATACATTTTCCAGAGGGGCTGTATGTGACAACGCAAATGCCCGAGCGAGAGGTTCCGGACTTTCTCTGGAGTTTCTGAACAGACACAAAAATGAAAATGAAAAAAAAAAGGATACAAATATCTCAGGATGAGAAAGCCATACACGTAGAAGCCACCGGCACCGGTGTTGATGTGCTGTAAACAACACGTTTGCCCGTGATCTCTATGGCTGAGTTGAAATGCTATCTCCTGCCTATGCCATCCCTCACCTTAATGCTCTGGAGATTTAATGTTGTGAAGTGGAGAATCTCCTGCTGCACTCTTCATTTGGAGAAAGTCCAGACCCCATTGTGCGGACACCCTTCGGACTTCATGTTTGAAAACGGCTTAAGTTACTGTTCTGTTTTTGGTTTGTCATTACAACTGCTCTGGAATGTTTCTCAACATATAGATTATCTGTAGACTCATCTCTATTTCACACTCCCTCTGTCTTGTGATGCTATTCGTTACGAGGCTGAGGCCCGATTGTGTACTCCTGTTTGGATCTTGACCAGGAATCTCCACAAGCTTCAATATTTCATATATTATTTACTTAAAAAAAAATCTTCCCCTGACACTTTAATGTCCACTATTTACAGAAAAACAGAAGCTCACAGCCAGAACTCCCAGACACCACACGGCTCAAATCAGATGACTCCTTGACCTTTTGGGCCCCATGAATAATCCGAACACTTTGGCGGACCGGGCCTTTGGCTCAGCTCATCCCCCAGCTCTGGAATGCACTTCCCTACCATCGACGATCATCGAACAATAAACACGCCTCAGAATCTTTTAGTTAAGAGTGCCTCTTTTTAAATGTTCCTGCTGTTGCCTCATCATCATGTCGGACCTTGACGTGTTTTCAATGGCTGTAGTCTATTTTGCCTTCTTAAATAAAAATGTGTAAAAAACACAATTCAGGATTATTGTTATCATTATTATTACATCCGCTGGAACAACTATTCTTTAGCACTAAGCTTTTATTGGATTTAACTTTTTTATTTTGCCAAGGTACTCACAGCTGCCCAGGATTTAACAAGTGCTAAGCTACTTTTCTTCTGCTCTCACCTCATTATTGAGCAATTTCTACACTATTAGTGTTTAATGAGAGGGTTCAAAAACAGGGTTTCCAATTTCAGTGAACTTGTTGGAGTGTGACTAGGGGCAAGAGTGACATTCTGGGTATATCTGTTTTTATTTATGCATATTTATATTTGATATTATGTCAATGAAGCTATTTTCAATTTTCACTGTAATGGTTTCATATTATAATGTAATCCTTAGATCATTATAATATTATTGTATTTTGGCCCCATGGAGCAAATCATGCCAATACAGTTTGAGATGAATAAGAGGTGATGTTGTCGCTGCTTCTTTCCCCAGTACAAAATATTTAGGTTGCTACTATAACAAAGTAACTTCAAGGTATGCAATGGAAAATATATGTTTTTACATTTTATACCAGCTTTGTTTTTGTGATAACACTCACCCTGGTGCAAGTCGTGGACCACGAGAGTGTGGGACTGAGCAATAAAGCGTGAGAGCTACCAATACCGCTTACAAAGATCACAATTGTCATGACACAGCCTCGTTCACCCTGTCTTCCCTGTCCTCTCCATCTCTCTCTCAGCCCCTTGTCCTGGTATGCCCTCCCTCTCTCCGTCATGCCACTGTCCCTGTGGAGCGACTCATGCATGGATACAATGTGCTCCACTGTGCTCTCTGAAATCTAGCATTACTGTTCACACGCGATCCGCACCGAGCAGCGATATGCACCCCCCCCCCTCTTCTCCTTCCCATTTTTTTCCCTTTCCTCCATCTTTCATCCCTTTTTAATTTTTTTTATCAAGACAGAGCTGCTCTACTTTCAGTAATATTTAAACTTCTCACCATATGCATCTTTTACACCAACAAATAAAAAGGAAATCCTTTGAAGTTGCATCCACCCTCATGGTACACTTTTTTGTATTAAGTAACTAAATGGCTTTGTGGTAATAAAGGAATTTAACACTATTCACAGATGCCCATTTACTCTCTTCTGTCCTGAAAGCTTGGTTAGAAAAATGTGCAGTAACTGTTGTGATAAAGATTACGAACAGCACATTTTATTTGATTACACAGTGCTGGTCAACAGCCTGCCCGTCTTACCACCATCACATAGAAGCCAACTTGATCTTCTTTCACTATTTCAGCAGAAACAAAAAAGGCTGAACCTTTCACGTATAAGTTAAAATCACTGGAATACAGGAATTATTAAAGTCAAATGTATTTATTCATTAAAATGTAAATTATTTGAATTCCAACAGCACTATATGCAAATATAGCCATATGTAATTTAGCAGTAAAGTGTGAGTCCTTCCTGTCCTCTATCCGTCTCCAATTGTTTCCATGTGGTCTGCCTCAGGAATCTCTCCTGGATATTCAGAGCATGCCACTTCCACAGTAGGAATATGATACCTGACTTTCTTTCTCCATCTCCCTCCTGTTTTTTTTTCCCCTCTGAGTCTCGGTGACGAAAATATTCCCTTCCTCTCTTTCTTTTTTTATATCTCTGGCTTTTTGCATCGCCTCCGTCAAAGCACGCAATCTACTCCCCTGTGTGAAGTGGCCTTCACTGTCGGTCACTCCATGGCTCTGTTAAAATGCTCTCAGTACAGAGAGAAGCTGCTTCTAAAGTATGTAGAAGACCTGAAGGTGTGTATGCGTTTATGTGTGACAGTTAGTGTACGTGCATATGCATTGAATACCTTAAGGAATGCATGTATGTGTGTGTATGTGTGTGGCAGATCTCCAGTGTCATTCAGTGACAGTGTAGCGTACTGTAAGCTGCAAATTAATAAATTTCTTCAGGGCTGCTCTCTCTCTCTCTCTCTCTCTCTCTCTCTCTCTCTCTACGTTGCTCGCTCCATCGTTTCATTTTCATTCACCCACTCTCTCACTCACTGTCTCTCCCCTCGGTTCGACAGATCGTTTTCATAACCACTTTTCTGAGGTCACAGCCTCGTCTGCAGTAGTCACGCAACCCCTCGCCTGCTCAGTCAGCTTTACATGCACATTTGCACACACACACACAATCACACACACAAGCACTCACTCATACCACAGCAATACTACACCACACAAAACCCTGTCTTAAAGAGACAGTGTGCGACTCTTTACCCAGCAGCCACAACATGCTACGGACTCCGCTTTGAAAGGGTCAGCATGTCTATTTTTGGCTCTCCACGCTGAAAGCATTCCAACGCTGCTGGCAACACACGTGCAACCTGTGGCTGCAGAGTGGGAGAGCAACACCAGCTAAAGTTGATTCCTTATCACTTTTAACAATTTAATTCTTTCTTCAGCAAAAACACATACAGTGGATTTACAGTGATTACAAAGGAGGAAAAAAACTCACATTTTCTCCTGATCCCTAATGATCTTATGATGCCTGTGGGGGGATGGGGGCTGTGTGTGTGTGTGTGTGTGTGTGTGTGTGTGTGTGTGTGTGTGTGTGTGTGTGTAACATGGTGATGGCAACGTGGAGTAGTTGAATTCTTCCAGTGTCCGGAACACAGAGCATCACATTGTCCTCTCCTGACCGAGCCCATCCAAACCCCCAACCCCCCCCCCGCCCTCGCCGTCCTCTTGTTCCTGTCTTGTTTCCTTCTCCCAACACCTCTCTATCCTCTCACCACCCTTCTACCACCAGGATAGCCCGAGGAGGAAAATGCAGTAACTGAAGATGACAGGGAGCTAAGAGGAAGAGGCAGTGGGCAGAGAGAAAGTGGGATGCCAGTAGTCTAAGGACAGAGACACAAAAAGACCATTCATGTTGCTGGTCCTGTAAAATACTTTCCAATTCCTACAAAGCTCTAGTTTGTTGGACTTCTCCTATGTACCATATGACAGACGTGTCTGAAATCTGACACCAGTATAAAATTACTTATGTTGAAAAGATGCCAACAGAAAGAAAAAAAACATTACCTGCATTCTGGCTGCTTGTTCCAACATATTTCAGGTTTCAGTAGACACCTTCGAACTACGACTAGATTGAGGTGTTTCCCCAAGTGTTCCTTAAGATGAATGCGCTTGTTTTTTCAAGCCTAAAGATTAATGCCAGTCATGTCAGTTGAATTTGCACAAACAGTATTCATCATCTTCATTGCCAAGGCCTGCTTGTCTATTGCAGTAAGCCTTGCCTGTTATTGGATCACATGTTGTTGCGATAAACAGTGACTGATTTATTGATATACAATCATAACTGTGGCAGGTTTAGCCTAATTTTATAACAATTCAAAAACAGCGGGTGACTGGCTTTTAGATTGACTCATAAGGAAACACTATATCAAATAATATGGTGGATTGAGGTTGCTGGAGTTAAACCAATAAATTGGCCTAAATTCTGATCCTCCAGGAAATCCTGAACAGGGATGTTTTAGGTGTTTTTTAGTCCATGGCCATAAATAATGCAGAATGAAATGCCCCTGACTTTGGAGGTAACGGCTGGTTTGGTATAGGCAGTTAGCCAGTTAGCAGTACGTTTGTAGCTTACATTTGTGGACTGTTTCTTACATTTCCTTAAATGTAGGCTCATGTATTTTTTAAGGTTTTAAAACAAACCAAGAGTTTAACACTTTATACACGGCGTCCTATCTCTCTTCCTGCAGCCCCGCACACAATTCAAAACCAGTTTGAGAAATCCAAAGCTTGCATCTGTTCTTATGTCTGGAAAATCACTCGTCTCCACTTTTAAAGGTTCATTTGTTGCACAGAAGGGTACCACGAAGTCCAAATGTGTAGATTTACTATATGCTTGGACACACAAACCTGATCGAGTTCATACATTGTAACCTGTGCCCAAGCTGTTTAATCACAGTTGACGTTTGGACATGTACTCTGCACAGAGTGGACAATAATTCTTTATACGCAGGAATGAGATTTTCCAGCTCATCAAATCTCAGTTTGTGTTTTTTTGTCATGACATCACCAGCAGGGGAGGGGAGGCCACAAAACAGCCTCAATATGGCCTGGAAATTGACTGAGAGTTTGGCCGGGGAGAGGTTGCATGAGAAGGAGAAGGACTTGAAGTAGCGGGGAGGAGCGGCTTGCCAAGAGAAAAGGATCAGGCCTGAAGGCTTTTGGCAGGTGTTTTGTTTCTGCTATCCATCCAGCTGCTGACTAAAAACATGGGATGTGTTACATGAGGATCTATCAGCTGTACAGACAAGCTGTAACCTCTGTAATCGTCTGCTTCTACTAATTTCCACAGAATGACAGTAACTTGTTTTTTTTGGTAAGTAAGACTTATTACAGAAGGTTGGACAGGATCTTGTGTCTGTGTCACTTTAGGACCCTAGAGTTAGGTGCAATTTCAGCCTGAGAGTCTTTGCCATAGATACAGCCGTCCCGAAACAAATCTTCAAACGACTTAATGAACAGTTTGAACAGTAGTAATATTTCCATTTAGAGTTAAGCACTGTGCAAAAGCTCTGAAACATTTGACTGAAGACTGAACAAAAAGAAAAAGAGTCAAACATTTGCAGTATTTCAACAAAATGACTGAGATCAGATTTCTGGAAAATCTGAATCATAGTTAATTGTCCACCACAGCAGCTTTAGTCTCATCAGCGACCACGTGGTTCTGCCAATTAGGTCAAGCCTCTGAGTTTTCTACATGAGTTGGCCCATCTGACATTTTAATAAAGATGCTTCTCCAATGATGGATGAATGCAGACTTGGCATTGTGATGGCCGTATGAATTATGCAACAGGCCTTTTCTCTTTCTCTTTCTATTTAATGTATCCTTTCTGCCTTGCAGGCAACATCCACTTCATGTTAAAAATCATTCAGGGCAGGGTAACATAAATGAGCCCAGTTAGTAAAGCAAAGTAAGAAAAATAAAGAATCAGTACAAAGGTTACAAATTGAAAAGTGAGTGCGAGAGAGAGAGTATAGGCAGGCTCAACCCATGTCAGCATGGAGTCGAGTTGAGGCTGTCCAGGCCTCAAGGCCAAGGAGTGGTGCCACCACTCGAGAGGAAGGATTAAATCGAAGATTAACCGGCTCAGAGATGGCAAAGCAAAGTCAGAAAAAAACCCACAATGAATACAATGAAAAAAAAGTGATTGATAATGAAAGGCATGGTTGAATGGTAAAAGAATAGCATGAATAATGTAAGAAGAATTTTAAAACCATGAGAGAAAAGGTGGCCTCTGTGCGAGTGGAAAAAGGGAATCACAGGCAATTTGACAGCTGCTCCCACAAATCCAGGAGCTGGGAAAAAATGAACAACAAAACTCATACAGTACCAACATCCACACGTCTCACTGACTCAACTGCATCCACCAGTCAAACTGATGCCATTTATACTGATATTCCTGTACCCAGTCCTGCACAGAGGAAAGGTAAGAAAATGATAGGAGGCAAGAGGACACAGCGAGTAGGAAAACCACCCATGCAAGGTCAAGAGACCCCAGAAGAACTTGACATCATAACAGCCATAAAATGATTGTAAACCTTGAGAGTTTGATGCAGATGAATTGAGAAGATTTATGGTCTGTCTCGCCCCTCAGATTTGTCAGGCTTTAGTTCTGATTACTTATACTAACTTGATATTACTTATACATGAGTCTTTATCTATAGATGTACAGGCGGAATTGTCGGAGGAGAAGGGATGCCATTGTGTGTAAAAAATACTCTTTGACGTAAGCAATGATAATGGACCAGATTTATGTGTCAGATGTTAGAATGAGCCCCAGGAAACCCAGTGAAAGTGATTGAGATGAGCAGTTGGTGAAATTTGTTTGTTTTTCCTCTCCTAAAATTGTTTTATACTTGACTTATCCCACATTTGGAGGTGGTCCGGGATGCATGTGCCCACATTCTCTCAGCTGTTTTGACAAATGCATGGACCACACTTACTGAAGGACCCGTCAGCTCATCTGACCTCCTCTGACCTGCTTCAGTTTCATAATGAACTGACAGCATTTTCACACTTGTCAGTGTTTCCCATACTTTGATTTATTCATGGCCATCGCCGCAGTAGCCACCACATGTTTTTGTTGTTTTCAAAATAAGTAAGATCTTATTTTACTGTAGAGCATTGATTCGCTGAATTCCTCCTGAATATTCTGTATTGATTCACAACAAAATCATCATTAAACTCAAGGGAGTACGCCCTTTTGTATTCAGTGTTTTTTGTGGCTAATTCTCTTAAGTTGTTTTCCACCAGATGCTACAAATAACTCTTTGGTTTATGCCGACATGAAAGACAAAGGATTCAAATATGAACAGATGGTATAGATGAGCTGTTAGCCTTTAAAGGGATCCAACAGCAGCATCAGCTCAAGCGAGACACGCTGACAGATGCAGGGAAACAATCAGTATTTGCTGCTTCTGTGTGTGTGCATGAGAGTGGGTATTTATAAAGCTATCACCACATTATCATGCCTGAGACATGTGAGCGGGTGCGGCATCTTCATCCTTAACTTGTTTAGGACATATTGAGGTCATTTTCCCCGGGTTTACACAACATTGCGTGAGAAGGGAAGGGTATCCGGTGGATCCAATTGCCCTCTGTGAGGGCGGCAGCGCCTCCATGAATGTGGCCTTTGAGTGGCGAGAGGCCAGTAGACATGCAGACAGCCTGTACTTACTGTATCTGGGAAATAGGCCTGATGCGACTTCAAACAGCCACAATGATGTTATTATGGTGCTCCCCCTCCCCCTCCTCATCCTCCCCCAAGCCTGTTTCTCTCTCTCTCTCTCTCTCCCCCTCTCTCTCTCTTCTTTCTGAGAACTCGTTGCTCATGAGTCACAAGGAAGGAGTCTCTAGTGATCTGTTGTTTACCCTTAATTTTAGTCATGGTAGGGCTTTGACCAATCTCTGCTTAAATTTCACTTTAAATTGGCTAAGATGTTTTATTTTGTTATCGTCCCCTTTAAAACAGATTGATGATGAATTATCCAAAAGCTATAATTGAATTGAATTAATATTTTTTTAAATTGGGTGGCTTTGGGGGACAATGAGGAAATACCTGGGTAGTAAAAGTAAAAGAGAATCATTTTGTGGGGTGTAATGGGAAAGCACCCAACCAAAAGTCCATGAAGCAATAAGCAATGGACTAATATAACTTTTAAAATGATAACCCTACACTGACTCGGCTCTTAACTCTGAGCAAAAAATGCACTTCTCACTCCCTGAGTCTGAACTGGGTTATCCATATCTTTAAGCCAAGATTTGCAGGTTATTTTCTGCAGAAAATCAAATAAGGCCTCCTGGCAAACATTTGACAGGCAATAATGTGTGAGAGGTAGCAAAGTTCAACATCATTTTAAGCAAACCCAAAGTTTCCACAATGTGATGGAATGGCACAGAAAGAATATATGTGAAAACAGCTTCTTTTGAACTGGTATCAAACAGATAAAATGACACAGGTGGCAGGCAGCAATGGACGACAAGTGGATGTGACTCAGCTTTGATTTTGGAGCTATATTTACACAAGCTTTCAACGTTGGTGAAAACTGTCATGTCTACATCTTTTCCGTGTGAGAAAGCTGCAGGGGCTGGGCTAACTTTTCACACTGAGAAACTTGGTCACATTTAGGAAAGACACATTTTATCACACAAAATTAAATATGTAAAAACACTGTAGTTTTTGTATTAAAACTACACAACAGTTACGTAAACTGTGATTCTGTTTAAAGTATGTGCTTTACAGTTCAAGGGCTTAAGCTTGGAAAGTTTGGTATTGCAGGCTGTACAGTCCCTGCACAAACATGCCAACACTCCACTCAATTTCCCCCTTTAATCACCCTGTACTCGAGCTAATTGTTATCCCGGACCTGCACTGAAAAAAGCCTGTGCACATGTGAATCTGGAGACACAGCCAGGGAAAGCAGTGCGGGCCCTTATAGGTCAAGAAGCGCTGCATCAGAAAATCACATGTGATAGAAACATTATGGGAGGGGTGTATGAAAAATAAACATGGGTGGAAGTGACAGATGACACTGAATGAAAACAAGGATTAGACTGTCAGCGCTGTGACTGGATAAATGTGGGTATATGTGTGTGTGCGCGCGAGTGTGTGTGATGCATATTTAAAACATTTGCAATTTGATGATGAAAACAAACCCTGGCACATTAGCATGGAGAATTTCCCGGCTTCGCACGCAAGTTTAGAGCAGGGGAGGGCCCCAGTGTGTGTGTGTGTGTGTGTGTGTGTGTGTGTGTGTGTGTGTGTGTGTGTGTGTGTGTGTGTGTGTGTGTGTGTGTGTTGCTGTGGGTGAAGCCGGCAGCTGTTTAAATTCGGTCTAACAGTGCTCTCTCTGCAACATGCCAATTTAAACACGATCCTCAGGGACAGAAACAGAGTCTGACACTTCTCTTCACCACCTCTTTCTGTCATTTTCTCTCCATGTCCTTGTTTTCCATCTTCCTTATCCTTTCCCTCTTCCTTACCCTTTTTCCTATTGTTCATATATAGGAATATCTCATGTGTTGCTTATGAGCTGACATTAAATGTGAAGTCAAGCCCATGATATAAGCCATATAGCTCACTTATCTGGCAGCGACACAGCAGTAGTACCCGATCTGACTCTATCTCTTTGCTCCCTGTCATGAATCATCTTTAAGAGGTCACAACATTGCACCTGATGAATAAGTCATCAGCTGCTAGGTCGCTGGAAGGTCCGGAGGTTTGATGATGCCTGTGGCTCAATTTCTAATAAACTGAAAAACACAAAGGAACCTCTTTAATGTTAATATTTAGCTGGAAAACGTTGTTTCATTTGCAATTTGAAATATCTGAAATAGGCTACTGTGACATTTTAAGTAAGGACTGTGGTAGAGTAGAAAGTAGAAATGGAGGTTAAAACAGATAAACAATAGTTTACCAATTCAGGGGTGGCATCCTTCAGAGGATGCATTTGAAGAAAAATTGAGTCACAGTGGCATGGCTAGGCTATTCCCTTTAGAAAGACAAATGGATACTTCTATCCCCTAGAAACAAAGGCTGTGGTTGGATGCTTTACAGCCCAACCTATGCCAGGATTCATTGCAGTTGAGTGACGAACGTATTTAAAACCCACATTAGTGTAATTAACAGCCTGTAAAGGTCCAGTGTGTAAGATTTAGGTGAAAGGGATCTAGCAGAAATTGAATATAAAATAATCCTAGTGATGTTTTCACAAGAGTGTTTCATCTAAATTGTACAAATTGTGGTTTTCTTTACCCTAGAATGGGCCCTTTATATTTGAATACTTTATATTTAAATCCGGAGCGGGTTCTCTCTATTTACAGTAGTCCAGACTGGACAAACAAAGAGTTTTTATGACAACTAGATGTCACTAAATTCTACACACTGAACCTTTAAAATAAAGCAGCCCCTTTTAAACAAGATCTCACTTTACTGCTGTGAAGAGGTCTGCCATTATGCCACTCTGCTTATTTACACTGTGTGATTTTTATTCTGGCAACAACAGCATGGGTGTCCTGTCTCTGCCATGATGGCTTTCCCTTCTACACGGAAATCGAATTAGCTTTATGACCACCACTGCCAACTTAAAGGCAGAAAAACAAAGTCCCTCCTTCATTCTGTACCTTTCGTACCTCATACAGAACAGCGAGAATAAAGGCACAACATTCCCGCCTTGAACAAGCTTGTGTGGTGTATATGAGGAAGAATATCATGAGCAGACAAAACCAACTCAACTCAAGAAAGGACAGCAACTTTTAAAAATAGCTTTCTTCTCCTTTATTATTCACTGGCTACATGTTTTACTGTTTTCTTTTTTTTGCAAGCCCAAAAAGCCTCAGAGAGCTTTTACCATGGACTCCCCCCAGTGGACCTTTAATGCTGGTGGTGTCCATGAAAACCTTCAGTGGGGGCAAATGATCCAGTATGGAGACACACACATGCACTCATTTCCGCACACACACATGCCTCCAGTAGAATTCAATGGTCTCAACAGCATAAATAAAGGAAACACTTTAAAGCGTGTGTCTTGAGTCAACCGTGTTTTACCCAACATTTTTGTGTATGTGTGGGTGGTTGTGCAAAATCGTCAAATCCCAGTGGAGTTTTTCTGATTGACTTTAACAATGTGATGAAATCTGAAGCCAGGTTGACACAATAGGATTTCAAGATGAAATCCCTCGCCTCTGCTCATAATTTTTTTTACAGTGCATACAAACACACACACATGCACACAAACACACACATCCAGAATAAATCCCAGTAAGCACTAGGGCCCCATCGTGGCTCTGTTTACTGTTGAACACTTAAGATATACCTTCCTTTCTCCTGGCTAACAACTAACGCCTGGGGGGCTGAAGGTCTGAGCCAAGCACAAGTCACGCAACTTCCTCTCCCTCTCTCTCTTTCCCTCTCTCTGCATGGCCCCCGTCCCACACACACACACACACACACACTCCAGCCTGACTGCCTTCATACCTGACTGCCTGGCTTGAGACATTTGGCCCTGCAGAGCTTTCCCTCTTAAACAATGTGCCTGGACGCTGTCAAGTCAAAGACGATCGCGCAGCTGTTTACTGATGTTCACCTTCACTTTGTCTCTCATTGCAGCGCCCGAGTGAGCGTGCTTCGTGTGTCTTTCGTGTGTGTGTGTGTGTGTGTGTGTGTGTGTGTTAGTATGTGTGCGAGAGGAATGATTGTCTTTACCCTCTGTCTCGCTCGCTGTACCCTCTGCTTACGTCTCTCCCCACCCTAAAAATATTTTGTCAGGCTCACTCATTCGATGATAATTCAGCAGAGAGCAGGAGTTCACTCAGAGTTCAGGCTGCTCCTGATGCACCGAGCGCAGCAAAGGCCTGCCAGGCAATAAAAAAATAAAAGCCACGCAAAACCCTTTTTAAACACCCCCTTGTACTACATTTTTTCTTCTCTTTAATTAGCTCTCGTTATTAATTGGCCCGTTCTGACTGAAACAAACGCTTTTTACAGCACCATTAATTGGATTTAATATGAGAGAACTTATGTACGGTGAATTTACATTTTGGCCAACCTCATCTGAAATTGAAAAAACGGAACCCAAAGCTTCTTCAAATAACCCTAACTTCATATGACATGATCTCAGGAACTATTTTTACTCAGGCGGGTAACGTGCTCCTGTTTTCCCATATCAAATGCTGATGAAAGGGGACCTCATCTGGCTGACGGTAGTTAGTGTATCGAGCTGTATCGGGTCAGATGCCACCTTTGGTTAGTGATCTTTCCAACCGCATGGAAACATATCGATTTACATTAGAGAACAACAGCAGGGTCCGGGCCCGGCCACTGTTGTACACCCAAGCATGCTTCAATTAAGTTAAATGGAGGTGACAGGCAAAACAAATGGTCTGAAGTACAGTGTACTGGTTGTAGTGATCATGCCATGACAGTAACCTTGTTGAGAAAAACAACATGGTCAAAATTGTTACCAGTGGTGTTGCGTACAAAGAGCATACACTCCAGTTCCTCGCCATTCATTCCATCACTCAGGTATCTGTACATTTAGAGCACCTTTCTGTTGCAATGTTAGTGTAAGTGTCCAGAATCATGATGCGTTCGGCTGAGGTTATAGACTGTGTTTCCTAAATGGAAATAAAGTCAGACAGTTTTTTAGATTTAGTTGGTTTCTTCCCCTCACACCCATTTCACTGGTTAGTGGTTTGTCTTGGTAAGATGTTGGCCCGTATCGTGCCAGAGAAACAGTGTCACAGAGTTCATTCATCAGCCGCTATGAATAGCGGCTCCATTCGCTTGGTTTAGCCATCAACAGATCGCATTACTGACACCGCTGAGCTTTTTATGCTGGTGGCCATGTTAAATTGGTTGTGCAGTAGCTAATAGGGCCTGGGTGTTCACCGAGAGGAAACTGGTTGCCATTTGAGCCATGATGACGGTTCTCGGGAGTGAATCTATGTCATACCATCAGTCAGCTGATTGTGATTTGTGTCTAAGCCATGCAAAAAGGACAATAGAGGTACACAAACAGGGCAATCTTGCCAATAATAAATATTATTCTTCGATTCCACTTATTTTTTATTTACATTGTCTTACAATTTCAAAACAATTTATAAGACCTTTCTTTGTTGCATTCCCACACTGTTGCTAAATGAATTCAGTTTTCTCAAATTCACTGATCCCACAACAATTGTTCTAAAACAAAACTCAGGAAGCTGTTTCTGCGCAGAAGAGCCTCCAGCACACCACAACAAATGAAGAAATTACTGTTCCGAGCCCTAATGAGTTATCAAATGGGTTTTCAACATGTGGCTTTGGGCAGGAATAAATCTGTAAGCTATAGTGCATGTTTGCATGGAGATAAACAAAGTGTATTTGTTTGTTGTGTGCGTGTGTATGTGTGTGTGTGTGTGTGTGTGTGTGTGTGTGTGGGGGGGGGGGGGGCGGGGAATATAAATTGGCAATGTGAAATTACTTAATCTCAGCCAAAAGGGGTGTAGTTTAGGGTTCAGCATGGTTAGAGTGACGTGCTTGTAAAAATAGCACACATCAAACCAAGAGCAGAACAAATGTTTGTAATAAGAAATATGACTGCCAAGAACATTATCGTTCAATAACTGTAGGTTAAAACAGACTCGACATCAGAGAGGGATGTACAATTTCTAATTGATATTACAAAATATGTAAAACAACAGCTGGGATTTGTCAGCATGTTTGTAGCATCACTGCGTGCTTTAACTGCTTCCATAATATAATCATCATCTTAATCTCCAGGGGACTTAGTGCTTGTTGCTTCCCTACTCGTCCCACTGTGCTTCTCCTGCTCAGGCAGAGCAGCGTGCTAGGCGGTAGCTGTGACAATAATTACACAAGACAGCTTCCAACAATAGTGTTGGGCCAACAAAGGCTTCTGCTCCCTCTGCATGAGTCCTGGCTGTCTATTCACACTCACTCAAACTCAAACACACACTCTACCCGTCTGTTCACACACACACACACTTGCACACAAACACACCTCCCATTGCCGCGCAGCCGCCACTAGCTGTTACAGTTAGCGTCGAAGGGGGCCCCCCTCGGCACTGATTTGAGTAATTCACTTATGGCCTTTTGTGATCCCAGGGGGCTCCACTGGTCCCCCAGGCCAACAGAGTCCAACTCCACTCAAGCGAGTTCAGTGTCTGTGGCACGAGAGGCCAGGCAGGGACAAAGCCAGTGTCGTGCCTTTGATTCAAGCAACTAATGAGTTAGCTGTGAGGATCCTAAATGCATAAGGCGGCTTCTCCATTCACAGTACTCGACACATACAAGGGATTAGCATGGCTGGCCTGTCGCGCTAGTTAACAGCTATTGTGTTGATGATTATTGCAGAGGGGGCAAACACACATGCAAGAGGGTGGGAGAGTGAGCCGACATGCAACTAATGCACAATTTAGCATGAAATCATAGGGCTGGTAATAGTTGTGTTAGCTGCAACCAAAGTAAATATAAGAACATTTGAACTGCAAATATGCATGGAGCTAGAGTATAAATCAACAGCTTCACATTCAGCAGGAACAGGCTCATCACATCTTATCCAACCATTTTACTGGTGTCTGGGGTGAACTTCTGCCAAAATTATCAACATTTTGTTTCACCCAAACCCAAAGGAAAGGAATGATTAAACCCTGAGCACTGGCATTAAGTTTGTCATAACAGTGAGAACACATTACCATTTACCCTAGAAACATATACATCGGCTATACATCTATCTCTGTGTGTAGAGCTTGTAGCACGAAATCACAGACATTGCATGTGGAGGAAAAGAGGAAGGAGAAAAGCCTGAGCAGTGGCATTTAGCCTGATCACGCACTCTCCATGTAACACATGGAGATGAGAGGTGATTTCTTTCAAAGAGGTCAGCGAAACAAACAGAAGGGCAGAACCCCATCGAGAGGAAGAAGGAGAAGAGGAGGAGGAGGAGGAGAAGGAGGAGGAGACAGGGACAGAAATGTCATGGTCAAACTGTGTTTAAGAAGAAAGAATAAACAGAGAGTTTGTGACAGACATGGTGTGACAGGGTGAGTCTGTGAGTCCATTTCACAATAACACTCACTCATAGAAGCACATACCAACACACCAAATTGGGATGATGCTTTTAATCAAAACACAAAACTAGTGTTTTACAAGGGTTATATGATGTGTCTCATATGAAGAACCTTACAAGAAGACTAAGAACCATAGTAGATACAGTGGTTCTTAGTCTTGATGGATGTCCTCAGAATGGACTGCAGAACCGCAAACCAAGGACTGCCCTAACACACCACAGAGAAAACACAAACCCAAAGCAGCATGTCAGCGAACTGTGAATGAGAAAGGTCTGACACGGGGAGAGGCCCAACACGAAGCCCAGGATGGGTCCAGATGGAGGCAGATCATCCATGCGTTATGCTCAAAGGATGGAGAGGACAAATAAATACTAAAATAAGAAGTGATGTGTGTTGCATCACCAAAACTGATGAGACGATTCATGAAAATAACTAATGTCAGTCAGTCTGTTCAGTTTGTGACACTAAGCATTACCTTTTTATTGCTCTTCAACAGTCTTGTAACAGCTCAGGGTAAACAGGGGATTTCGTGCCACCAACAGAAGTGCAGCTCTGGCCAGTCAGCTTATATCTATCTTCAGGCTTGTTGTGACATATGACATTTAACTGATATGATGGGCTGATGGGTGGAATTCCTTGCATCCCTCGAGCTTGCATGCACTGTGTGCTGGGAGGCCTCAAATGTGCAATCGTCAGGCGTGAATGAAGCATCGAGAAATCAGCGTGTGAGCATTGATTCACAGCTCGTCAAGTTGATACTAATTACCCGTGAAGTTTAACTGATTCCAAGTGATTCCTAGTCCCCTCTGTGACTGGGTCAAACAACAGGGGCGCATGAAAAGGTCTAAGGGTTTGACCTTCGCTATGTTTGAGTGTTCGCTTCAAAAAAGCTTTTTGACAGATGTAACAAATGGGTTAATGAGCTGTGCAGCCAAGTACCTATTATGGGGAGCCTATAATAGTAGATTCCTTCATCCATCCATTATCTATACTTATCCTTTGAGGGTTGCGGGACTGATCCTAGCTGACATTGGGCAAGAGAAGGGGTACACCCTCGACAGGTCGCCAGCGTATTGCTGGGCCGACATACAGAGACAAACAATCATTCACACACTCATTCACACAATGTGGAGTCTCCAATTAACCTAATCCTCTTCTGCGTGTCTTTGGAACACTGTGAGAGGAGGCCGGAGGACTTGGAGAAATCCCACGCTGCCATGGGAAGACCATGCAAACTCCACACAAAAATATGGGATTCAAACCTGGTACGTTCTTGCTATTAGGTGACAGTGATATCCACCCTACCACCATGTTGACCACTAGGTTCCTTCAAACAACCCAAATTATCCTGATTCTCAAAAGCCTGATTGAAGCTGTACCTGAGCACAGCTGTGCTGTGAGGTAACTGCTTATGTCAGCATGCTAACACTGAGCAAACAAAGAAAGATTGACGAGTTTAGTGAGATGACAAACACACATGTGTACTAGCAAGGGCTTCATTGAGTCATAGACAAAGTGAACAAGCTGCTAATTCAATCACACTTTGAATACGAATGTGAAGAATGTGTGGGTCGTAGTGTATGGTTCACCTTAAATTTCAATAGTTCAGACATTTTACTTCAAGTGACCATGTCTTGACCTTTCTGTTGCTAAGCCTTGTCACTTCATTTATAGTCTGTGCAGCTCGCTGATTTCTCTTGGCCTCTGCCCTAGTGTCTCGTCTGCATTTGGGTTGTGGAGTATAGGGAAGGGGAAAAAGTCCAGGGTCACCAAGAGTTTAGTAAACACAAAGACCATCTATAATCTGACCTGAGCACATTTTCACCCCTGAGCAAAGACTCCATTCAGGAACAGCTATCCCACTGCAGCACTTCCCTCTTTGGGAAATTAAATGGTATGCACTTGTGTTGACTCGATTGGATACAGATTTGACATGAAAAAGATTAACTCACAAATAGTGGTGAAAGGGGGCTTACATCCATGAAATTATCTTAAATTTGTAGATGTGAGAATTAGGACCTAGACTGATGGTTTTGCCTTGTTCTCCCCTTCCTCTCTTGGTTACAAAATCACCTCCTGTCTGTCGGCTGACGTCACAAGAGCCATATGCATGGTGCGGGTCTGCCTGTGGCCTTTCTCTTCCTCTTTTGCTGTAGCTCACCCAGTATTTAGAAATAGACAGACAGTAAACATCCTGAATGTGGTGCGAACACATTCAGAGATATGGTTGCGCTATGGATTTTGGTTATCAAACTTGGCAGAGATGGGTACACTTGCACTTGAATCTCTCATCACATCTGTGTGTGTCTATATGTGTGTTACCATTCCCTGTCAACACCCCGACTGGTCCGACAGCTATGAGGGAAGGTGGGGCCATAATTGAGGACTTCTAGACACACACACACACACACACACACACACACACACACACACACACACACACACACACACACTTATAAATGCACCCCGCTATGATGTGGATACACTTACACCACAGGCATTTATATTTGGGCATGAGATTTGTTTTGGTGGTAATTTTAGGGGTTGTTATGATTTATTGCAATACACGGGCAAATTTCAGAGCAGATCATTTACTAAAAGCCAAGCGTTACTGCATTGAAGTCATCTAGATAATTTGTGTGTCCATTCATAAAGTTTTTTTTTATTCATGTTTACCTCTGCAAAGGTTTTAGAGGATTTAAGATACAAAAATAAAAAGAGTTTTCATGTGAATACTGGTTAAAGTAACCAGAATAACACTGGGAAAGAAAATATTATCACCTGCGGCTTAAATTCTAAAAATCATATGGTTGGTCATTCTCTGTTCAGCCTGGAAATAATTAT
The DNA here is from genome assembly GCA_026259375.1 of Verasper variegatus. Lineage (NCBI taxonomy): Eukaryota > Metazoa > Chordata > Actinopteri > Pleuronectiformes > Pleuronectidae > Verasper > Verasper variegatus. The sequence continues at coordinate 5,872,253 of CM048056.1, forward strand.
ATTGCATTGGAGTGCACAAACTATCTCCATCCAACTAACAGTTGTGTCACTGATGAAAAGCCACAGTTAAATGATAGAACAGAAACTGCTGGAAGAATGCAACTCAGCTTCTGCACAATTAAAAATAAATATATTTTTATGAAGTATGATAGCTGAGTAAAACTAATAAATAAAGGAATATCAATAACTATAACTGGAGCCATTGAGTGTGAGATAATCCCACTTGTCTGGCAAGTAATTTTACAATCTCTTGAAATGAGCAACAATAAGGAAACAAGTGTTCGGACAGCTGTGAGAACAAGAAAACTGAATAAAAGTGGGCTTCTTGTAAAATGTGACAACTATGGATGATTTTAATCGATTGAGGTGTTAAATACCACTGAAGGTTGATGCTGGTCACAGATCATAAAAACAAGCCTCTGTAAGCTTTTTTTCCAGTGTTGCTTTCGTTGTTAAACTTGCCTGAAATCCACCAATCAACTTTTATTGAACTTTCCTCAGGCATGTCCCTTTACTTTGGGCAGATGCTTTGAAAAGATAGAGCAGAAGAAGAATATAGAAAACTATATCAATTAAATGCATGAATACTTAATGAAAACATGCAAAGAAGAGGTTAAAAGATAGACAAAACCAAGTCAGTGTGCAGCTGGTATGCTAGAGGAGGGGAAGGAAAGACTTCTAATATCTGATCCCAAGAGTGAAGAGGGGAGAGAGACAGACATGGTGCAATGAGAAATACATATGGATTAATGGGGTGTGATGTGAATCTGATCGCAGCACCACGCGGGTCAAGACCTGAGACTGTGACAGATGTCGTCAAACTAAGCTTCTGTCCCACCTCATCAAAGAACCAGAGCGCATGCTGTCAAAATAGCCACCATGGCGTGCAGACTGCAAAACACACACTCTAGCAAAAACGCAGGTGCCAACATTCAAGTCTAAAAGATACCTTGCTCAGGGGCACGCCGTAAGTAGTATTTTTTTAAGGGGAAGAAATGTCAGACCTCTTTGAAGGATTTGGACCAGTGGTGGTCACAAGTTTACATGTTTTACAACTTTTATTAGGAAAAGTGTATTTCCACCTTACAGACAAACAATACCCACAAAAAGAAACTAACTATATTGACATACAAATCATGCCAGCAGCTACTTTTAATGCATTACCACAAATTACATCAACTGATATCAAGCCCATGGCAGAGCAATACAACAGCCTTATTTATAGAATGACAGGCAACACATTAAGGAGGACGTTCCGTCCTTTATTACATGGTCCCCAGGATCTCGCTCTTAAAACTCCCATCTGATTCTCATCACAAGCTCTGCTGACTTCTCATCTTGTTACAGCCTATTTCAATTTATATTAGTCCAACAGGCATCAGAGCTACAGCGGATGGGGGGGAAAGGAGGACAGAAAGAAAGGAAACTTAGAAAGGATTAAGACCTCTATCTATTTAGTCTTTTGCAGGTGTTTTATGATACAACACCCTGTCAGCATCTCAGCAACAACACAAATTAATAACAATTTTAAAATGGAAAGAATTCCTTGTAAAATGTACTTTTAATAAAGAAAATCCTCTCTAAAAAATATGGTTGTAACCTAATTAAAGGTTCTCAACAAAGCAAAATTCTAGTTTTAATAATGAGATTTTTTAAAACGTAGTGAAACACGATCAAGCAAATCAGACTTTAAAAGCACGTACATCACCGGAGGAGAAATAAAGGCAATCGGGGCAGAAAGACAAAGGAGGGATAGTTAATCCTCAGGGTAAATATTTAACAAGCTCAGCAATTACAGTGAGGGCAGAGAACTAACATGGAGGGGAAGAGAATTACAGCCTGCTGACTTTCAACACACATGTCCTCATGGACCTATAGGGCTTGGGTCTCTGACTAGAAATGCTAAAAATATCGATGCTAAAATAAAAAAAATGTAATAAAAAAGATTGGACTAAAAGTTTCACACAGCCTGTAAGCTATGAAATGATGATGTTGGCTTTGTATTATTAGGATTGTTTTTTGTAGGACTGTTACTCTCTGGACATGTGGTCAGTTCTGCAGGCTTCACCTGTGCCATGGATTACTTAAATGTGATTATATGTATTTATTTTGTGTCCAGACAACTATTACAGCATAATCACTGAAAGAAAGATGAAGTAGTGTCTCCTGCTTTTAAGTTTTAAGTCTGCATGTGTTTATTAATTTATCAATAATTTAATATTTTGTGCATAATTGGGCACTAATGCCTACTGTTCTGCTAGGTAGGCATGAGGAGTATGATGTTGTATGATGATTAAGTGAATCTCTGTATGTTTGCTTTTTATCAACACATGCACACAAAAAGCAGAAGGGTTATATTTGTATTGAATATAGGTGCACATCGTTTACTGAATGTAGGTGCACATCGTTTACTGTGGTCCACCCATGAGCAGTCACGCAACACAGAGAGGGGGAATCTCAGGTGCTTCCAAAACCACCTGCCACTCTTGAAACCCTCTCACACACTGTACACGAGATACCGATAAGTCAATAAACCAGAGTCTTAAAAGGGCAAGGCAGGTGATACAACCCAGCCCGAAGCCAAATCCTGTACTCACTTAATCACAACTAACTGAACTGGACATCAGTCTTGACTCAGTAACAACTCCACACAGTCCCCCCAGTGGACAAACAGAAGAACTGCATCACATACAAGCAGAGAAATCTTCATTCTTCCTGTGAAAAACAGTTTATAAAGGCAAATGACACGTTAAAGTTGCGGTTTTTCATGGTTTCATGTCATGCTGTCAGGGCATTAGTCACTGAATAGCCACCCAAAAAAAAAAAAAAAAAGAGGAAAAGGAAAGACCTTATGACTGTTGCTACAAACCACAGGAAGGATGTGCATGTGTACATGTTGCTCATCTTAGAATTATTTATTTTTTACACTTTTAAAGGTTTAAATATCAGTGGGGGAAACTGTAATTGGGAGAGTCAAGTGAGTGGACCGAAGCAAGATGCTTACAGAACCAAATCCCCCCCCCCCCATGTTCCACTCTAATTAATCCCATTAGTGTAGCATCAAAAGACAGCTAAGCTGGTCACTTCTGCCACTGATAACAAGGCATCCAGCAGAGGCCGAGTGATCAGCTACAAGCTTTGGCATTAATGCATGTTCACACAGTTCAGAGTGGAAGATCCTGATATATTTACAGACAAACGCCACCTTTGCTGTTCTGACTGCAACTTTGAGGTGACCCATTAACACTGTCAAACAATACACAAGCAATATCACCTCTCTGTCTTTCAACAGGTTCTACACACCTTTCAACACTTTTATCAGTTCCACACATATACACACACATGCCCGAACCGTCTTCATTTTCCAGCTCTTCACTTTTCTGCTGTGACACCCACCATCACTCTTCCCTGAGGCGTGATGTGCGGTCTCTCTCTCTCTCTCTCTCTCTCTCTCTCTCTCTCTCTCTCTCTCTCTCTGTCTCTTTCTCTCTCTGCGTCAGCCATTATCCAGGAAAGGCATCTTTAATAAGTCCGATTAGCACCTGTACTGCGTCTTTGCGTGATGGCTAAGCTAAATGAGCATTTGTGGGTACAATAACTAAGTGTTATGTTAGCTTGTGTGTGTGTGTGTGTGTGTGTGTGTGTGTGTGTGATCCTAAAGTTGCATGACTCTAGCCAAACAGGATGCCAGTGGTTGGGTGCCATGCCAAACTGAGGGTAGCGGATGATGGAGATTAACGGTACTGTAAGGATCAGGGGTAAAGAAGGTAGAAGAGGAAAGCCATGGAGATGCAGCTGCAAAACTTTCTCAGCTGGTCAGACCCTCAGAAAAAAAACAAGAAAAGAGCTTTACATGAGGAATTTCTTCCTGAAGGCAGTGAAGTTCCAAACATGCCTCCCCCCCCCCCCCACCCCCCACCCTCTTTCAACTTTATTGCACACATTTTCCAGAAAGACGGGGACGGTGGTTCGATGCTCATTTTCTTGTAGCTGTCACATCCAGCTGTCCAGTGGCTGACGTGTTGATGAAGCAGGCACCAAGGCCACCAGCAACTAAATACGTTCACAAGATGCCCATGAATATTTGACGGGGATTGTGGAGAATAAGGAGGGAGGTGTTCAGTGCATGGTGGGAGGGTGGGAAAACAAGTGTGCGGCCTCTGTGTACCTCTTAATTACATGTGACTATAAGACAAATAGAATGAACAAGGGTTTGAATGACAGTGTGTGGTGGGAAGCAAGATTAAACATCTTTAAGTAACTATTTCTGTTGCAAAAATTATACAAAATGCAGGGGTTTTTTTACCTGAAACCAGGATAAAACTCCCTATAAGGTTGAAACTAATATAACTAATTATATCAATACCTTAAATATATAATGTTATCAGTGTTTCCTAACATCAATTTACGTAGGTTAATGGGTTTTCATCACCAGGCAGCATATTAAAATTCCCTGTATCATATCTACTATATATTTATCAAAGATAAACCATTTTACTCTATGCCAATTTTCAGACACTGATATTCTATTATCAACAACATATCAGTCAAACTTGTATCAACTCAAAGCCAAACACTTTCACATGCACACATGAACCAGACACTCGAGCCCATTCCACAACAAATGACAACTTTTTGACTCCCCCTACCTTGGAAGAAACTTTTGACGCGGAGGTAGGAAACTGCGAGGCGCAGCACGGACAGCTTGTCCAGCTTGGAGATGACATCCGGGGGAAACGGCAGCAGGCTGGCCAGCCGGTCCAGCTCGGCGTTCAGCCTGTCCCGGTGCCGCTTGGACGGGTTGGTTTTCTCGCTGTTCGAGGACGGCTTCCTGAGGATGACACGGACAGGAAGGGAGAGAGAGAAAGAGAGGGGTTCAGAGGGCACCGGGGAATGTGTGTGTGTGTGTGTGTGTGTGTGTTAATCATTAGTCACACATTAAAATAAGCTGCAAACTATTGCGGTTTTAGCTATATGGTCCAAACATAGTGGAGAACCACCTCAAGAAGAAGTAAGACACAGAAAAGTAGTTTGACTTCACTTGTTGGAGTCATTCTTCTGTTAACGGGAACATTCGTACATGACACAGGCCTTTTCATAAAGCTTACAGTCTCCTTGCTATCAGCAGTGATATATAAACTGTGGCCAAGACCCTGTATTTATGGGTCTTAACATAAAAACTTCCAAAAACTCTCTTTGTGTACTTAACTCATTGTTCACTGTATTCCTATTTGATTTTTGGATTATTCGAAGGAAGAATTGGCCGGAATTAAGTTTTATTCATTAATGTTATAGTTGTTCGTCATTATTGGGAAACAACTACAGGACTGATGAGGTAGGGTAAGCTACCTTGACAACAAGAGACACATGACTAAATAAACCGCAGTTGCTTTTGACTCAGCTTTCCCCTGTACATCATGCACCACACTGTGCTTCCTCCAAAGATCTTTTCTTTTTTTTTCACGAGACGCATTTCAATCTTAGCGTTTATGTAAAATATCTGTATTTAATCATACACACTGCGGCTATCTCAATCTTCTCAGTGATCCGTAATATTGGTATTGGTAATAAGGTGTTGCTAATACACGGCGCTGTCCCTCTCAGTGCCGCAGAGGATGTTCAAGTGTGCTTGGACACAGAGTTGTGTGTGTATTTTAATATGGAGTACACAGCTTTACCAGCAGAACTCAACATGATCCGCATATGTAATGGTCAGCTCCGATTCCCGCAGCTGAACATTTCTGTCCATCTCAACAGAGACGGAAAACTTTTATGTGAATCCATGGACTTTGTTTCATTGCGATGGCCCAACTAATAATCCCATTTTTACACTTGTTACTATTGAAAAATATCGAAAGGAATAAATGTGAATGTCAAGTTTTAATCAGAGCATTCGGCAAAAGTTTACTTCACTTAAGTTAAAAAAATATGCACAGAGAACCCATAAAATCTTGAATCCATAATTAGACAAGGAAACATCAGTGAATGGCACCTAATTATAATTCACAGTCCTACAACATCCAGTGGCATTAGAGGCAAACTAGAACTCCAAATGCATATTTCAGCCCACATACAATAGTGATTTGATGTGGCAAACATTTCCTTTCAGATCAGCAGCGAAGGCGGTGCAAAACATGAAAACTTTATAAATGCCACAGGCCTTGTTAAATTACCACTTCCCTCTTCAAAATCTTATATAACCTACATTCACTATTCATGGCATCAGCTGACAAGTTAGTCCAAAAAAAAGTAGACCTCAATTTACCCATAAGTCACCCCCATTTCTACCTATTTGGATATAAATATTTAAAAGTAAGCCAAGATGAACTTTAAATATGTAAGAAAAAATAATATTAGTATATATGTATGCAATAAAATGCTGTGATCATTAGCATTGCATCTGTAAACCTGTTATTCAGTACAACATTTCATTCAATACCAACTACAGCTCACGCCTTTGTCACCTACTCTTTAAAAAAAGCAATTCATAAGGTCGACACTTGTGTTTTCCATTCAGGTTAAATGATTATAAAAGCAAAGCAACAACAAAATGTGCATCCCTATAAACCACACACCACTGATGTGACAAAAACAAAAACCCATTAAAGTATCAGCTCCTTAACTGTTTTTGGATGGGCTTCCTCCTCTTTCTGCCCGCGTACATGCAGTCTCCCGGAGGGATCATGGTCATGCGCTCCGCGGAGGTAACAGGTGCGCTGCGGAGGAGACAGAGGGGACGTTAGGTTCACATGTAAAAGCCATGATTACTGAAACACGTCCCCACACGTTGCTGAAAATTACAAGTCATACATTGAGGTTAAATATGCAGTTAGCTCATCTTTAAAATGCACTTAAAATCACCTTAATTAAGTAAAAGATTTTTTCATTGGTGGCGTAAAAAACTAACACATTTAGATTTAAGAATAACACACCGGTGCAACTTCTATTTAACATATATAACAGTGCAAATACATGCTGGGCCCTTAATGAAAAAGCAATGAAATATTATTTGCAATTCAAAAATAAAATCACACCAAAAAAAAAAAAGAAATAAAGTCTACTAACCCAATATCAGTGTGGATGTCAGTTAATTCCAGTATAGTGTTGTTGGCCGCTGAGCCACATTCACTTTAAGTGCAGAAAAAAAGGGAGAGACGCGTCTCCCACAGGGTGCACCGGCTCGGTAACGCCAAATGATGATAAGTCCAAGGAAATCAAATAAAAGCGCAGAGGTCCTGTGTGCTCCGCTCCGAGCTGATGTTTTCATCAGCTGCGCTCTGCTCGGGGCAGATGTTGGCTGATGCTTTATACCCAATTGAGTCGCCTTCACTTCCTCGCGTTTCAGGTGGCGGATTCCTCTGAATGACATGTCGAGCTCTTCGCACGCAACTCTCTGCCTCACAAACACAACAGCGACACACACACACACACACGCACATACACACGAGGCTTATGCTGCATTCGAGAGCCCCCTGTAAATGGGAGACAGAGACATTTTGAGGGGCGCTTGCTCTGACCTGAGAAAAAGGCACACACCATGCTCGTGTGAAATAACACATTCATGCAGGCTTCAGATTTCTAAGCGCTAGTTTAAGCAGAGACATGATATTGCGTCTTGATCTTAAAGGTTCAGTGTGTAAGGTTTGGGTGAAGGGGATCTATTGGCAGAAATTGAATACAAATTAATCTTAGTGATGTTTTCCCCAGTGTGTGATCTTCTAAATTGTACAAATTGTTGTTTTCTTTAGCCTATGTTTACATACTTTATAATTACATCAGTAGTGGGTCCTCTCTACGGAGGCTGCCATGTTTTTTACAGTTGTCTAAACTGGACATACTAAAAACCTTTTGAGTTTTTATGATAACTGAAGGCTACCACAGGTTCTCTTATATGTTAGGAAGTGGAAGCTGAGGTGCATGAGGGGTTCAGCCACAACATGAAACTTCACTAGATGTCACTAAATTCTACACTGAACCTTTAACACTGTCACCTGTCTGATTTGCAAACTACATTCTTCATACTTGAAAAATAGACTGTTAACAAGCGTCACTTGATAAATGGAATTGCTTTGCACGATATCAGACTTTAATGTGTTTAAACTTCAGCAAACTATTTGCCTACTCCTACTTATACAGCCACAATAATAATTTCATTTAATTTAACTTTCTTGTATTGCTACTTTGAACTGTATTTATGTCCCACTCGCGTTAAACTGCGTGTGTTTCCCTATTGAGCGCCCTCTACGTTTGCATATTTCCGAGGAGTCATTGAACGCAGCGGGAGACCTCAGCGCACAGCCGCGCGCGGCGAACACACACAGAGTGAGCAGCGCGAGAGGAGGGATCACACGCGAGGGGCAGCGCGCGGATCAGACACCGACCTGCGGGACTCGCAGCGAGGCTGCCCCCGCGGTGGGAGCGGCTCGAGGAGCGGAGGCTGGAGCTGCAGGCGCCCGGTAAAGGAGGAAGGAGGACGGAGGGTGGACGGGAGCGGAGCGGACGAAGCGACCAGACACTGCGGGACATGTTTTTTTTTTATGTTTTTATGTGTTTAAAACCAAAACAAAAGCATTAATGTGGCGCGGATCTAAATCGAGGCGCTGGACAAAATGTGATTCCGCCGTGAGTGTGACATGAAGAACTGAGCATCTAATGTGATCGATACTCATGTGCAGAAATGATTGTTGGTGGTTTTGAGTTTCTTAATAATTAAAGTGCAAAATCCATACCATTTTATTTTGTTTTTACAAGTGTTCATCAGGTTGAACTGACAGGGCTCAGTCTGAATTATCGTTCGATTAATTGACAAGCGACAGATTGATGCTCAGTGTTTATAAACGGTGGAGTTATGTGCCCTGAAACCACTGAAGGACAAATTGAAATATTGAATTCGTTTAGCGGTTATAGCAGATTTACAGCAAAGTAATGCAAATTTAAGTTTATAACAAAGCATCAATTGTACATTTGATCTCGAGGCATACGTATGTTTTTTTCTGCTGGAGAACTTCCTTGTTTCTATTCGGTGCTGCTGCTTACCACATTCCTGCAGAGGTAAATGGACAAGACATCGACCCTATAGCTGCAAATACACAGAGCTCTGATATCTGTTTGTTACGCTATGCTCATATGATTCTGCACTGGATGTATGCAGCTGTAAATAAAGGACACACATAATAAATCATATGCTTTACTGATAAAATAAACACTTAGCTCGGCTATTATAATTCCAACATGTTTTTGTGTGCTTTCATTTTGTAAATAAATAAACAGTATACCCTTTGACTTTAACTCAATAAAAGTGGCATACGAGATATTGGATCAGTTGTGTGTTTTCATGGATAAACATAGATAATCACCCGTGCACATGCATGTGTATAGGCTGCATGACAGTCCACTGTGCTGCACCCTAGTGGACAAATCTATGCACTACTAACAACCAAGTATACCCTTTGAGCTCACACAGCTTATTGTGTATTTATGTGCAGTAAATCATGCAGGATGATGGCAGAGACACACTTTTCTTCTTTAAATAAAGATGACATAGTAGAGGAAAATCCCCTGGGTGATGATGTGCCACATGTGATTACACCTTCACACACACACACACACACACACGCACACACAGTGTGTGTTGAGATGCTTTGAATGACAACAACTTATAAGCACAACGATCAATTACCAACGATCAATTACCATAATCAAGGCAAATGTGATCACTCACTTCTATCAAATTCAGTATCTAAACATACCATTGCACGACATGCCCTCCCTGACAAACAAATAATTAAAACAATTTGACAGAATTGGATCACATTCTGTGTAGCCCTGTGATATCTGCACCCTGACACATCAATGATCTGCACTCAAAGACAGCAGGACAGTCTGTGGTCACATGACCAACATGTGGCCATGTGATGTGGCTCCACCTACCAAGATTATTTTGGGAGAGCTCTGAGAAATGTTTGTCTAACTAAGGCTTTAATCTGTAAAATGAGGAGACCTCCGCAGGCCCACAGAAGCCAGAGGGATTCAGAATAAATCACTGTTTAATCACCACTGGTCCTCATCAATGTCAGAACTAATGCAGTCAGTGTATGAGAGGAGCAGGACTCAACCCCTTGTCCCTGACATTGATGTGACAATGAAACCTGACTCATCTAAAATTCAAACCTCATTCTCCTTCTATCCCGGCTCTGCTTCAAAACGAATGTCTTGTTACGCAAAAGTGGGATTGCACCTTTGACAGAGCAGATGGCTGTCTGTCATGGTGCTGTGTGATGTTTCATTTGTTGTGACAGGTGGGGTTGGGGATCTGCGGAGGTCCTGAGGTCATGTTAACACTGTCAATGGCTGCCATTAAAGTTACAGGGGCTTTGGTATCAATGTAAATCCACTGGCAACACTATCCAAGCTGCCCTCCAGATTAGCCCAGGCTTAAAGCTCCACTAACGCTGCTGGGACAGACCTTTGCACGCAAACCATGTGTGTGTGTGTGTGTGTGTGTGGGCGCACGGCTGTTTCCACTGTGCCCGCGCACATGTGTGCATGCAGTACGAGTTTGAGTATGTGGCTAAAGACGCATTTCAGAATAATGAGCGCAGAGCAAAACAGCACTCAGTGAAGGCAATCTACCAGGTGCAATAATGTGTCTCTCATTGATTAAGATGTCTCCGTTAGTATCACCATGGGATTTCAGGAGATGTGCATGGCCGTGACGTGAGAAGTCTGATTCTAATGGACATTCATTATTAATGGGAGGGTCAATGCCGGAAAGCACCAAACATACACTAATTACATCTCTGTCGCTGTCATTTAGGGCAAGTCCTTTGTGTCATTGATTGATACGAGATTGCTCAGTGAGACAAAACAGTCAAACTCACGCATACAGTAGTATATCTAGACCATATTCATAATTCAAGCCCATGTGCATCATTAACCGTGTCTAGGTGAGGTCATTAGAGGGGCTGACCTCAGTCACAGAGGACCCTGGACTCTGACAGTGGTAAAGACCGGTGTAGTTGTGCTGTTGCAGAGCACGAATGCCATGGTCAGGATTTGTTGAGCTGCAGTGTAATCCATGTCAGCATTGAGTTGTTAATGGACGAGACCAGCTCAAGTGGTACTGTGAGGTCAGAACCCCCGAGGCCTGCAGGGAATACGGTACAGACATAAGACACATGTATGCATGCATGCTTTCATGAATACAATAAACAAAAGTGCAGTTTCAGCTGTTCTTGTTCGTCCACCGAGACACTGGGCCTTTAGTGTTTGATATCACAGCTGTGTAGACTAATGTTTTTCAGGGTGCAAGAATTAGATCAGCTTTGACTAGATAGGACACACACCTTTAATTCAGGCCAAATTTAGACAAAGAGGCACACAGCAAAATAGCGGTGTTGACATCATATAAATACTACAAAATGATACGTGACTGATCCTCCATTACTGATCTGTAAGGCTTTGAGATTCAGTAGTATAATTGTAGCCCATGAACAGGACATTATATCTGAGGGGTATTAGGACTTCTAAAGTGTGTACATCTCTTGTGCAAGTATAATACCACCACGATGTATCACCAAAACTATAGTATTTGTTCCTGCAAATAACATTTTCACCATTATGTTGTAATAATTTGTCAAAAAATTTTGAAAAGAAAAAGAAAACTGTACACCACAAAACTTGTTATTAATAGATAAGAGGGGCCATTTTTTTGTCAAGCTGGTAGGTGAATAGTTAACAAAGCAGTAATCCATTTATTTATCGGTTACAAAGTTGTATATTTAAGTCTTTCAGTTTGTGCAGTTCAATTTCAGATCTGAGCTCCAAATGAGTATTTGGTGTTATGCTTGTTACATGTCATGTAGCTGTATCACCCAGGAGCCAAATACTACACAATACATCTCACACTTGTGCTTTGCTGTCACGGTTCTGTCAGTCCCTGTATCAAGAGCTGTGTCAGTCACTTTAAGAGGGAACATTTTATGTCGGGCCTCTGTGGGGATAATCTTTTGTTGACTTTGGATTTGGGAACTTTCAATGGTTGTTTCATGGTCTGTACCAGGGTCAGATGGAGGTTGTCTTCCTCCTCTGCTCTCGTCAACCTGCTCCATACCATGTGTGTTGTTCTGTTTTCATGTGCGAAGTCCCCAGAAAAAAAGAGGGGCACACAGAGAGAGACATAAAAAGATTTTCAGTGTTATGTAACACCAAGGAAGCTGGGAAACCCTGCAAGCAAATGAGTCACAAATGAATGTTGACAGCGGAAGGCAAATGTGAACTCAGGCAGCAACTCTTTGTTTGGACACAGTTTGCACCAACAAGTCCCAGGCTATGATAGTCGAGCATGCTGACTATTGGATATGCTGCAGCTGTCATCAACAACAGTTTAAAATGTTAGCAGTTTGATGGATGTGTGAAAGGGCTGTCAGGTCCTCAGACAGAAAGAAGGTAAAGCAGATGGGGAAAGTGAAAAATATGAGGTCCAGTGTCCTCAGAGTGGAAGCTCCAGAGGGTTCAGCTCAGTCCTCCAATCCCTGCACCCTATTAAATCACCCAGTTATCCTCAGTTTGGCTGGTTCGCATTCATGTTCCCTAACAACAACATTCACAGATAGAAATGCACACATACACACACACACATCATAGCCCTAGGTGATGCACATCTGAAAACCGCGCTGGCTTGTACAGCCAGAGGCCGATGGCCACAAAGTGAATCTCATGGTAATGGCAGCCCAGCTTCTGGAGAAGACTCTGACAGACTGGGACAAACTAGAATTAGAAAAATATTTTTTACACTATTCATCATTTACATTATAATATCACAGAGGAGGCTGACTTTTGACCTTTTGAAAATAAAAACTTATTTAATGTATGAGACATGTGTGATTTAGCTTCATAATAAGTATGAATTCTCAAGTTAACTCCAACAATGTGCTTAGTGAGGTCACAGTGACTTTGGACTTTCAAAATCTTATAGCAGTCCAAGCAAATGTTTGTGCTAAATTTGGAGAGATTCCCTCAAGGCGTTCCAGAGACAACGTGTTCACAGGTATGGGACGGACAGACAACCTGAAAACATACTACCTCCGGCCGCAGCTGTCGCCGGCAGGATTCTATATCCGACAGAATTGGGTTGGCAAAATGTGGCACCACTGGGAGAAACTTCCTTTGCATGTCATCTCAGCCTAAAATTTTACACACACAACCGTGATGGAGCAAAGCAATTCATGAAGATTTAAATTGTATATTTCTTTTGAAACATGATAGGAGTCCTGAGAGAAGGGAAGTGAGACACATTTTCTCACGATCATTACGTCACGATTAACTGCTCCAATCGATACTTACTGTATGCTCCGGGAGCTCTCCTGAATTTAGAGTTTGGATTCAGACAGAATCAAGTTCCTTTTATCAGCCGGTTTTACCACAGACAAGACCAGTTGAAACCTATGAGGCAAACTCCTTGCCTAGTAGCAGAGGTGGTTCAAATTCCTCAAAAAAGGAAAACAATATGGTTTCTATTTCTTGAATCCTTAATGAAGTGACTGTCTTCTCTCTGGGTTATACCTAACATCACTGAGTCTGTGACCTCCATGCATCTGTGTCCATAGTTTCTGACAACAACATGACTACTGTATTGACAGTTACAGTCAATGCAATTAAATATTACTCAATCCAACCAAAACCTTATGTGAGTGAAAACAATGAGGGGAAACTGAATGAGTCACGCCATTTGCTGCCCACATGCCACAGTGATGCTAATAAACTCCAAATGTATTTCTCTCTCGTCCAGTTTGTTACAGCTCACACATGGTACTGTACGTCTGAGCACTCAATCTGCCACAGTCCTGGAGAGGAAAGCTTCCTTACACTGAGCGATGCTTTTCATTAAACTCTGCAGGAACCCTGTCGCCTGCCTGTCGGGCCAGTCTATAACCAGGTCATCAATAATCATTTCAGCAATGGCAGTGTGTTGCGATTTGGTCGTGTTTGGATTTGATCTGCTTTTCTGAATGTTGGTCAACGTGGTTTGAGGCAATCGCAGTCATTGAAAACCAACACATTTTTCAGCTGCTCTTGCTCACATGGTGACAGTAGCTTCAACAAACAAAGACAAACATGTTTGAAACGTCATTTGCTACTGAGAATCCCTAAAAGCATTAATCAGGTCCAGGTTCAAACTGTGTGTTTCTCTGCAAACATGAAGAGTCTGACACAAAGAGGCCCTTCTCACCTTCATCTGCTGAAATCCAAGTTCTATACGTGTTGGTACGAGCAGGATTTTGTGGCAGGAAAGCCAGTATCCAATATCCAGCTGACCAATTTGTGACATGGAGACTACAGCCTTGTTGTTTTATATTGAGCCTATTTACATTGTGGCTACATGTGGCAATTCAGCATGATGGTAATGCAAAAACGAAGTATCACCGAGTCAACAAACCATCAAAGTTGCTCAGATAGATCCATATTAAAATTACAGACGTAATCTACTGATCACACCAGAAGAATTTAGGCTTTAGCAGCAAAACTCCTGAGTGTATATACATAATTCAGACTGAGTTTTACTCCAAAAGATAAAAATAAATCACCAACCAGAGAACAAAGTCATATTTCTTCACTTTAATGTGACTGCCACACTGAAGGAGAGCCCTTAGTCTGAACATATGCAGAGCAGGGTCTTAAAGCATTCACTATAGCGCCACAGTTTCACTGTGGTCATTTATTGCATCAAGAGAAGGCCGCTGCCATCTTGTGGCATACAGATGGTTTTACATTATGGTTTTTGTTTTTACATACAGTATCATTTTACTACAAACAGAGCTGGACCAATTTTTTAACCCAAGCAACAATAAATTCTGTTTCAGTTCAATTTGTTTCATTTTGCATTTTTAACTTTTGACACACATTTCATTTCTGTTTTGTGATTCAAGTTATCATCCAGAGTCCCTTAAAAAGGAGCACAGTGTGTTTGTTCATGTTTTCCCAACACACTACATGACTAAACAGGATATGCTGTCATCTGATATTTAACTGACCCATCCTGACCTTCATCACAGCCCATCATTTGCATTTAAGACATGGATCGTAAGTACCTGATATAGCGGCTCCATCTGTCTGAATATGGATCTAACGTCTTTTAAATGCTGGAGCCAGATGCACAAACATAGAACAGGCTCAGTGGAAACTTTTGCTTAATGTACCTCTTCCCCCCAAAAAATGTAATCGTAAAATGCTCCCAAAAATGTTTTTGCCAATATCTTCTCATCTCAAGTCCAACAGGATCTTAAACAGCAAAAAAAAACATTTACTTATTACATCATAACAGCACAGTCGTGACTGAAAATCCTGTTTACGCAGTGGTCCGTGAATTCAAGACAAATTAAGACAACAACAAAAAAGCAGTCGAAAACAGGATGAGGACAGGATGATCAAAAATATAGTTTGGCTTATGTCCCTTTAACTTTCTTCATTAGTTTTACTCATTCTGCAGCCTTTCAGTCATTTAAATTGGTAGATAGTCACATTATTACAAGGTTATAACATATATCAAACTCTCTATAATCTCTCTTTCACCTGACTTACCACTTTTACAATACATATGCTGGATCTCTCACATTTTCTCAGATAAGATATAAACAAACTCTCCAGGCTCACTTACTGCTCTGTAACCTCTCCATATAACTTGTGTGCTGCTTTAGCACTCGATGAGACAACCGACTCATTATGGCAAACAATTTGCCACACATGGTGCACTTTGTCCAACCAAGGCAGGGTGCTGGACTCAGCCAGCCCTGCGTCACACCACTCCTGCTTTAAGATCCAAGAGGAAAACATTAAGGTAGTCTGGTTTCTGCGAGGTCCTGTAAAGGCAGAGTATCAGGGCCTGCTTGGTCGTTTTGTTGTAGTGTCCTCTAGTGGTCTGCGACAACGTCGTCCAGGAACTCCATTTTATTTCCCCCTTGGTTATGCGTCAGCAGCAACGTCACTCTTATTTTTAAGTACCTTTGGTGAACTCCCTGACGGGTTGCTGGCTACCTCTTGCTGGAGGAACGAACTTGGTGCCTCATCCAACCTGTTGGAGCTGATGAAGACAAGCGGAGAGAGAGAGTAAGATAAAGAGGTAGAGGGAGAGATTATGATGTCGTCTTTGCATGTACTCTGCTTCAGTGCATCAGAGTGCAAAACGTAGTGTTAACATTTGGCACTCACAGCGTGGTTCACCTGGTTGTCTCGGGTTACTGGCAGCTGCTACCAAAGGACGACTGGAAGTTATGGATGGTCTCCTGAAGAATCTGCCTCTCTCGACCCTGGTGACAGCCAACAAATATACACAGCTTTTTGTAGGAAAATATGACATTCTTGAAGGAAACAAAGTGTCTGTTTATAAAGTATCCATGTAAGTTGTTTGCTTAAAATAACTCGATCTGTCTCTGCTGGCTAAACAGTTTGCTACAAGACAATGTTGAAAGAAAAAACTGAAGTGGAAAGACCATACATTCAGATGAGAGAGCAATGGAGAGCACTGGAAACACCAATCCAAGTAAAACACATAGCATAGCAGTATATTCTATTTTGAACTAAATGAACCTTTCCAGCATTGAGCTCTGATATGGCTGCCAAGATCTGTTGTCTGGGTCCGTCTGTTTTAATGCCCAGCTCCTTCAGGTCGCCATCTGTCAGAGTCAAGAATGCCTCCATGTCCACCTAGAAGGAGGGAAAAGAAGAACAAGGGTCAAAAGATTATATGAAACATGCTATGAATTAAACATTTAACACGAGTATAACTCTTGTATACTCCGTTCCATGCAGTACCGATGGACACTGTTTAGTGATGCAGTCAGGGGAAAACACTTCCCTTCCCACTGACAACTAAAAACTCAAACTCTACTATAACAAAGGAGGAAAACAGACTTTATAGTTGAAGGGAAATGTTTTGGACACAAAATAAAGAATACCTCCTGTTCCTCAAATATGGGTTGGTATTTCTCCAGGGACAGTTTCTTCAAGATACTTGACAGCTCATCTGTTTTTCCCAAAAAAACAAAGACAAAATTAATCTATGATGTGATGCAAGTGCTAAAAACTTGGCACATGTGGCCGGTAGATTTTTTGTGTGTGTCTGGTCGAACTGGGCCATATGGCTAAAAAATGCATCTCAGTATTTTGTCTTTTAACTATAGATAGAAGTGTAGATGTAAAGAGATATGATTGAGGCGTTCTTATAATAAGAAAATAAAGTTGCATTAAAAGTCTAACCAACTAAGTTAGACTGTATTTTACATTGATGTAACTTATAAACGAGCTCTTGGAATCATCAAGTTGTCAATAACAAAGACTGGCAGAAATAATTAAGCACATACAGCACAAGAAAATTGTTTTTCTATTTCCACTAAATTATTTTTGGTCTTCATTGACCCCTATGTTGAGGGGGTGGGTGATACGACCTAGAATTAATAACATAATTTTTCACCTTTTTATATTTTTCTTTCTGTAACTGGTTTTGTAGTTAAAGTGTGGAAGTGGTAAACAATGCCAAGAGTGACACAGTGTGGCTTTGGGACATGCTCCACTGGTGCTGGTTGCTCATACGTTGGTTTTTGGATCCGGTGCGGGTCGCTTCCTCAAATTCATGGACATGAATTTTTTTAAAACAGGTTGCTTGTGTTTCCATCTTTTGCTATGATGACACAGTGACAAAGCTTGCATAATAGAGTGTGGATACCCGATTCGAGCCCATTGGGACCAGGTGAGATGTGTACACACATTTTGATCTGATATTCAGGTTTGGGTTGGGTTCTGTTACATTGGCTGAACTATCTATTTCTTGAATGTTTTTACTGCACTTGTCTGTAATCTGTGAAAACATGCAATAACCATGCATGTCTGGGACAGGGTAACACAAACTCATTACAGCTTGCATTCACTGCATCAGGCTTGAGTCGCGTGCGGACATAAAAAATGAAATGCCTACCATTGAAGTTCGGGTCGGGCTTAATTAGTTTCTCTCACACTTGGATAGGTTCAGACAGAAAAATGTGACCCGAGCCGCACTCAAATAAGGTTCCTCCTTTAGTGGAACAAGCATTTCCTCTCCTGTGCCCGCCTCTGTGTCACCGCCTGGTTCTGACACTCTTTAAGATTTAATGTTTATGCTTTATTTGATCAGTGGGGCTGTTCTCTTTTTACAAAAGGAAGGGGCATTTTCGTTTGCTACAAAGATATACTGTATAAGGACAAGTATTCAAACCACAACTGAGCATTTGAGGAAAATAAAATGCTTTCTTTTCTATGATTAGGCTATTGATGTATGACGGTGATGAAAATATTGTACAATCCATGTCAGTGGTGCACTAATACACTGGTGAGGACTATGACACAGGTGTACCGTCCACCCCTAGTGGATTATCAACATCTATTGGTCTCCCTCCTATCACACAATAATTCCAGAGTAACCCTGTGAGTAACACTGTGTTGTTACCTTCATCAGTGATGGTCCCACTGCTGGAGCCTCCACTGCTCTTGGAGCGAGGATGGGAAGAGGCTGAGGACAGAGAGTCTCCCTGCCCAGTAGGAGCCTTTGGTGTTGGGGAGGGAGACGGTGTCAAGGTGGGGGACGTGCTCTTGGAGGTGGAGGAATTCCCTGACTGAGGTCTCTTCTTCAACTCCATCTTCTACAAAGTAACAAAGGAGGACAGTAACACCACTTCAATGACATGTTAACGTTGGCTTTCCTACACACTTGTCACAGTGATATCAGTAAGGAAACACAACACAAACCCTTCTTGAGTGGATGTCGGAGGCGACCAGGCTTGTGTGAGATTGGATGTCAGGCAGGCTGATATCAGGCAGCGGCAGGCCAGGTGCTGGGGCTGGCGGTGGGGGTTGGCTCTGTGACTGGCTGTGCTGTTTCTCTGGAGCTTGGACCTTCACATCTATAAGGCCAGCTGCTCTCTTCCTTTGGGCTGCTATCTGGGAGAGAACACTGTCTGCACTGCCCCCTGGTGGATGGAGGGAGTCAGAGTAAGGATAATATTTTAGTTAATATATGATACTTAGATTTTATGCTTGCAGATAATGGCTGTGTTTTCTTTTGCAGTTGATTTGTGTTTGTTTGAACCTGAACGGTTGTGAGAGTCCCGGTTGAGCCCTGCCACTCCATTGGAGCCACCGGAGGAGTGGGGGGAGTGGTAGTGACCAGAGTTAGAAGGAGAGGAGGAGGAGGGCCCCTTTGGGATGCTGGGAAACTTCATGGACCTGCTAACCACACGACTGATAGACGTCTAATAAATAAAGGAAAGAGGAGGAGATGATAGCAAATGATGACGAAATGCAGAGAGGGGTTTCACCAGCTCAGGTCCATCACATACAAACACTCACGATGTCTGAGTTTCCACTGCTGTTTAGTTTCCTTTGGGGCGGCATGGGCAGGCGTGGCGCTTCAGTCTTTCCCTCCCTGAGGAGACGTGAACGGTCCGAGTTCCATGGCTCAAAGTTAGATGGAGGCAGGAAGGGAGGGATCACAGCTTTCAGCTTGTCATTGGGCAGACGGGTCAAAGGCGCACCACTTCTCAACTACAGGAGATAGAAAACACATTATAAGAATAATCTTTATTCATACAGCACCTATTAAAATAATATGCATATTTTATAAAAGTAACAATCCTAACACTAAACCCCATACATAATCTATATATACAGTGGCTTCAGGAAGTATTTAGACAGCATTTTTGCACATCAATCTACACTAAAAAATTTGGCAACATTCTTCCTAAACCTTTCCGTCCAGTAAATCTGTAACCAGTAACCAGGCCAGAGGTGGGCCAGGCAGGGTCACTGGTCAGAACTTATGGAACGATGAATACTGCAAGCTACAGAGACGTCTTTGAAGAAATCATGCTCCTGAGAGAACATTCCCTGAGTAACCCAATCTAAACAATTTTTTTTTATGATATTCAGGTTCCGGTCAGGTTCTGTCACATTTGCTGGGCTATCTACTTGATTTGTTTCACTTAACCTGCCTGTAGTCAGGGGAAAACCTGGGTACAGACACAAAAAAAGTGTCGGGGTCCTGCTTGGCTAATATTTGTCTCAGGCCAAGTCAACTTCAGACTTAGTTAATTAATTTCAACTGTATTCTATGACACAATACGCCATAAAAACATGTTTGAAACAAGTCCAGCTAAGCTCTCTAACCTTCTGAGGTTCTATAAGGTAATTTATTTTGTTAAAGAAGTTTGATGAAATCTACAATGAAACATACTTCAAAATAAATATTCCTACCAGTGTGGTTATAAGGAAGTCCTCCTTCTCTGAGGATGACCTGCAAAGACCTGGAAAAAGGATCATAAAGCACATTTACACATTATCTCTTGCATGTCCTATTATGTACACTACATGGATCATGTACATATGCAAAACTACATTTACACTAAACATCTGGCGTCACTAAATGTTTAACAGATTGATGTTACCACAATGGCTCACCAGTATCTTTGCTCTTGACAGCCCAAGCTGTGCTGACGTCGTTTCCTCCCAGGACTGGAGTTGGTGCCAGCGCCCCGTTAGTCACGGCACCAGGTTTTCTACTCGCCTTCATTGTTGCATCCAGTGAACTTTCAGCATCGTCTGGGAATGGAGCCAGGCGATTGGACGATAGGCCGTGCCTCAGGGTGTGAGTCAATTTGAGCCGCCGGAACCTATTTGACATCCTACTCCACCAGGACTGTAAGAGGGTGCAGTCAAACATGTAAGCATCACATATATGGTTTATATACCTTTTAATGATGATTTTTAATTTACAGCGTTAACAAATACACAGAATATTTAAGTAACAGGATGTGTCTTTTACCTTAAGGCCTCCCTTGTCGTCAGGTGGCACAGGGATGTTGTTGAGGGACTGCCGACTTTTGGAGCGAGTCACTAAGGCTCTGCCACGGTGTTTCGACTTGTCTTTATCGACTTGCATACACACTGATGCTAACAGACGCACCAGCTCCGTGTCTGAGAAAATCCAGAGTTGACACAGAGAAGAAAAAAAAGGGAGGATTCATTGTGTGATAATCAAACGCCCTTGGAAACTACACAGCAGAGATTGTTGAGATTCAGTTTTCTGGTTGTCCTTTTTAATGAATGAATTGTGTTGAAGTCCACAAGACTTAGTTGAGTGAAATTTGGGACAAATTATTTGGGCTGCAGCTAATGATTCTTATCATTATGATTTATTTTCTCAAATTAATGCTTTAATAATTTGGTGTGAAAAACCTCCATCACAACTTTTCATAGCCCAAGCTGAAATTATCAGTCAAAGATAATCATTTACAGTACTATTAAGAAACGCTAATATAAAACACTAATATTCAAGACAATGGAAGATCATGAGATGTGGTTGAAAGCTTTGGAGAAAATTAGCAAATGGGCCTTGAGTTAAAATTAATTTACTAATACAAATATTTACATTTGAGAAGGTATTTGGTATTTTTCATTTAAAAAATGTCTCTGATTCAAAATCATATATCAAATTCAGAACGATTTTTTTTGGTTTAGTTAAACATTTTCCTGAAGCACCGAAGAACAGAGCAATGATAGTGTGGGTACCTGGGTCATTCAACAGCATAACCAAATCAAAGGCTGTGTATCCATTCTTAGCTCGAAGGTTGACGTCCGCGCCTTGACTCAGCAGGTACTTGACTATGTCTTTGTTACTGTAGGAAGGAAGGAGAGGAAAGAATGTATGCAAGTAAATAATCAAATTACATATCCAATCAAATTCCCTGTTTTTACTAAATAGAGTGAGCCATTAAATGATTGATCAATTTTACTATTTTAATTAAAATGTGAAAAACAGGTTATCACCATTATCCCTCATTTGCCTTGTCTTACCCGTGATAGGTGGCCTGCATTAGTGCAGTCCACCCATGGACACCGTCTTGTTTGTCTATGTCAGCATTTTTCTCCACCATCAGCTGGACTACTTCTAACTGGCCGCTCACCGCTGCCATCATCAGAGGTGACGCTCCCTCCTGGCTGGATGAATTCACCTGAGTAGGATCCTCCTCCAAGATCTCTTTGACTAGCTGGGAATTCCCTGAGTTAACATAGAACATATGATTAGTATCTATTCAAATATATGGACTTGACTGTGTTTTCTTGTCAATGTCCTTGCCCTTTACTAGGAATTTAGTTTTTTTATCTCTGCCAAGGAGGCTATGTTCACTTAACAGGATTACGCAAAAACTCCAGAACAGATTTCCACAAAACTTGATGGAAGGGTGGGATATAGAGGAACTAATTCAATTTTGGCATGGATCTGGAAAAAAAGGCAGATCCAGGAATTTTTTCATAATTTCTTTTAACATTGTGAGATATAGTGTTTTCTGCCATTTTCACAGATTCCCCAGGGAATCATTTATGGATCTTGTCCCATATTTAGGGGAGTGATATCTATGTGTTTGCAGTTTGGTGCAGATCAAAATAAAAATCCAGATCCAGCAGATATAAATGTGGTTTCACAGAGGTAGTCTTTTTTCAGCCCTTGTACATTTGGTGCTGATCCAAATAAAGGGGCGAGTCCAGGAATTTTTTATAATCATTTGCTTTACCATTGCTAGATAGGACATGAATGTAATTTAACTTACCCAACTTCAGGGCACTGAACACATCTGGTCTTCTTCTCTCGTCATCTGTGAAGAAATGAGCGAAGACTGAGAGGAGAAGAGCGGTCTGACATCATTTGAAACAACAGTTCTACTGTCCAAGACTCCACATGGCTCAGCACCATCAATGTGTGTGTGTGTGTGTGTGTGTTTATGGGGGAGAGTTAAGTACAGAAACAATAATCACTACTTTAAAACTGAGAAAGAACACAAGAAACAAAGAGCATTTTTAAAGATCCCTGCACATGGCGCTGCAATTAAACTGTCCTAAATCCTCTGCTGAGAAGAAGCTTTTGAACATCAAAGACAAAGAGACTGTTGGATTTTCTCTCACTTCAGTGTTAACTGCAATGCAAGACTCCTAAACTCTAACTGTGGCAGCACACAGATAAGAGGTAGAGACAGAGCAACACTTCTTCTTAAACGGTCTTGCACCAGCATTTATGTCTGTTCACAGTAAACCAGTACTGCTCCTCAGGTCCTCTGGTATGAGTCTGTTAGCTGTTCCAAAGTGCAAAACAAAATCCTTTGGTGAGGCAGATTTTAGCTTTTATGCTCCAAGCCACTGGAAAACTCTACCTGACGACATCCGAAAGGGTTGAGATCTTTAAACTCAAGCTTTAAACCTCTCTCTTTAGCCTGGCTTTTGATAAAGTCTTATTTTATTGTATTTATGTTCTTAAATTGTATTCAGTTTTTTTTTCTTTTAATTATTAATTTCTATGATCATAAATACCACCATGTAGTATAATAATTCACAGATGTTTTTATAGTGTAGTCATCACAATGCTGCCTTTTTCATACACTCTGTATAATTATACTTGCACTGTAAACCAAGTACAGTAGCACGCTTTGACAATACTGTGTTTCATCATGAACATGCTGGGGAGTGAGGTCCTACCTGTCTGTGGTCGGACAGTGGTGATGGAGTCCAGATAGGCCTTGATGTCTCTCTGTTTCAGCTGCATGGCCAGTTCAAATGCCGTTTTAGACAGAACATTGATTCGATCTGGGTCAGCTCCACGTTCCACCAACTGCTGAGCTACAACCACCTTCAAAACAGACACGACTTTATTGTTTTCCTTCTACAGAAGTTAGATTCATATACAGTGCCAAGATATTACTCCATCAAGATTGTTGCTGTTACTTTGTTATGAGTAAAGTCAAAACGTACAGTGATCCTATTCTAAGTGGCACATGCAATTCAAAATTAAACGTATTGTCCATTTCATCTTTTGCTTCCTCCAACCAACCATTTGTCAATAGCCTCACCTTCCCACTAAGGGTTCCCACCATGAGTGGTCCCCAGCCAGTGGTCTTCTGGGAAAAGTTGACATCAGAGCCCCACTCTAGCAGCAGGCGCACCGTGGCCTCGTGGCCAAATTGACACGCCACCATCAAGGCTGTGATGTCCATGAATTCTCTGCAACTTCCTCCTTCAGGACAACCCTCCCCTCCAAAACCAGCCGCACTGTGGAAAAAGGATTCAGACCAGTACAAGACTTAAGATGTAATTCTAATCTCAACCTCTAAACTGAATTCTGCTTTATTCTAAGTGTGGGCCCCTAAAAAACAGCCCAAACCTGCAGCTGTTGTTGTTGTTGCCATTGGAAACCGCCTCTGCAGTGACAGCCAGATGATCATAGTCGTCCACATAGGCCCCACTCTCCAGGAGTAGTTTGATTACGTGAGTATGTCCCCCACGGGCGGCCATAGTCAGGACACTCGCACCCAGCCTGTTCCGTCCGTTGATCTCAGCTCCATTCTCCAGCAGGATGTGTGCAACAGTCAAGTGACCAAACCTGGCAGGAGAAAAGAGACACAGGAGAATAAGAGAGGGAGGGGGACTTAAATATATAGTTCCCACCCAGATTAAGATGTTGCATCATGCATTAGATTTTTATTTTGGTTCTCCTCTTTGAGCTGAATCAACTCTTAGCAGGTTAAGAATCTGGCAGTTGAAATAATTCGCTTGACGGTCAATATGAAAAAAAGTCAACCAATTGTTGACCATTTCTATTGAAAAGTCCAATATGATATGACTGATGAAATTCAGGTACAGCCCTGGAAAAAGTCATTTCTAGATCCTAGGAGGTGCAACATGTTGGACTCTAGAAGAGTATCAGCTCCTGATGTAAATGTTAAATTCCTATTCTAAGGTAATGAAAATGCAATGACTCTTAGTTGCAGTTGATTAACACAAATCAAAACCTTGATATGAATGTTGTTGGGGCCCAACCGATATGTGGGGCCGATGCGATACCGTATAAGGTAGTAAAATGTACTATATATCAGCCGATGCATATATCAAGAATATGGCAATTTATAAGATATTGCTTGATATTTTACAATTTAACCATGAACCTTATTGTAAATAGCTAGAAACAAAGAAAACAGAAATACACAGCTAAAACCAAATATATAGAACGTGACATAAGAACATTTAAATAAACATATTTGGGTGTCGGGGGTCTAGTCTTCTTTATTGAATGTGTTTTCTACTGGATGAATTAATGAGTGTCATCTGATAAGTTCCGCACTGTTATAGTAATTGCAATTCATCATTGACGGCCGACAACTAAATTGAGCAGATTTTGAATGTACTTTGGTTTGACCGGTGTGACCCTCGCTTCAGAACACAATGAAGAGTTCCACCTACCTGGCAGCCTGCATCAGCGGGGTCCAGCCGTAGTTGTTGCGGCTGTCTACCGAGGCTCCCTTCCGCAGCAAGAACCGGACCAGGTTCTCGTGTCCGCTGGCCGCGGCGAACTGCAGGGCGGTGTTGCCCTCCTCGTCCGTGCAGTCCACCGGCACCAGAGACAACATGTCTGCGGCGCCGCAGCATTCCGAGCCCGCTTCGGACCGCAGCCTGCTCTGCCGCCCGGACTCTTTTGGGGCTCCGGGCTCCAGGATGCCCCGGGCCGTCTCGTAGTCACCCTCATCGCAGGCACGGAAAAGCAGCAGGGAATCGGCGGCAACACCGAAATTCATCTCTTCATCTGCGGCGTTATTCCGTCTCCATTAGAAGTTATTTTGGTTTTAGTAAAGTTTCTCCTGTCAGTCTGCGGCGGCCTGTGTTTAGAAATCATGACGCACGGTGAAATAAAGTTTAGTCTCCGGGAGCATGACCGTCCTTCATCTTCTCTTTATCCTTCTTCTATCTCTTATTCTTC
This sequence comes from Verasper variegatus, assembly GCA_026259375.1. Classification (NCBI taxonomy): domain Eukaryota; kingdom Metazoa; phylum Chordata; class Actinopteri; order Pleuronectiformes; family Pleuronectidae; genus Verasper; species Verasper variegatus. Next base: position 5,898,075 of record CM048056.1, read on the forward strand.
CTTTTCTTCCGTTTCTTCTTCTCTGACACACTTCACGAAACTTTTTGCAAAAACTTGCTCCGACAAAACAAACAGCGGCGACCTGATGTACCGGCACAGCCCCGGTTCCGTTACTCGTTCACAAATCACAGCACAGCACTCAACTTCCGCTGTCACCTTTTCAAACAAAAGCCTCAGTGTTTTTAAACTCTGACTTTTAAAACGCTCGATGCTGTAGTACATGTCATGTGTCTGTTTTAAAACACAATACAGCCCGTTCCACCATTTAAGAGCCAGGACAGCAAACAGTTGGGATTTTGTTGAGTGGCTGGCTGTCCCTTGCGGTGAGGGAGTATGTAGTGCATAGTATGTTCAGTACTATTCGGCCTATGTCTGTGATTACATGACAGAACTGGTCATCAAAACATCAACCAAAATTACACAAATTAATAAATGATGAAAATTGCTTAATTCCTTTTTCCTGTTTTCACTTTTCTTACATTTTTATTTTTATCGCACAAACCGGATGTGTCAGTATCATTGGATTTGAGGGTAGTGAAAACCTACAGCGTGGTGTGGCCACCGGTAAGTGTCGCTGTGGTTCACGGTTCATGTTGAACTAAAGAAGAAGACACAGTAACCCGGATGGACAGTACAAAGCAAGGCTCCGGCCTCTGCTCGTTCCTTTGCTGAAGAGTTGACCACGCTGGTAGCGCACGTTCCTGGCTCACCGCTGTTCGTTTCCATTTCTTCCGAATAAGTCGGCCAGGAGTAATCACAATGGTACGTAGTTTTCATACAAATACGTGGTTGTGTCCTGGGAAACCTTTAAATGGCAATATTATCGTCTTATATGTGATTTTCCTACTAAGAATTCTACGGAGTGTCGAAGCTAACGTTAGCACGAATAGCTACAGTCGCGGGAAGTGTACGTTCCGCCACAACCCGTTCACAAAGCCCACTCTTGAGTTATGTTATGTGTAATGTTACTGTTGTAGCTCCAGTCCACAGACGATACTGTCTCATGTGAGTCTTTAGAGCGAACTCTACTGTTCGGCAAACTGCACAATGCACCAGATGTATATTATTCAAGGTAAAAGGTAAAAAAATTAAGTGTATTGTTCTCGTGCTAATACGTCAGCTAAACGGTAGAATCGAGGCGTTTACAACGAATTGTAATACTAATAGTTAAATGTTTGACATTAAGGTCTGTTTGAAGTTGTCAGTGACAAGAACACAACTCATCCTACTTAAACCACGACTTTAAACGAGCATCAAGACAAACAATAGTTCGCAGAAATCGTGAGAATCTCCCTTATTTTTAATGGACAACTTGACCTGCAAAGCATCTTTTAATTGTTTATTTCAAAATTTTGGCACCACGTGCTCTTTAACCGGTGCTACGCTCACGTCACTACGTAAGTGAACAGAATTAATGTTAAGTTATATTGTAAAACTACTTTGCTCATCAGCATCTTTATGTACACAAGATACCATTACTCCTCACACTGGGTGTTCAGAGTGGTCCACAGTATTAACTTTTTTTCTCTGCACAAACAGGCTTTCAAGGACACTGGTAAGGCACCTGTGGAGGCTGAGGTTGCCATCCACCGCATCCGCATCACCCTCACCAGCCGCAACGTCAAGTCTCTGGAGAAGGGTAATTAAGCATAAACTATTAAATGTATAGATGTATATAATGGACCTGAGCAATGAGGATAATAAATACCATCGTGATAATTCATGACGACTGTATACGCTATTCTGAGCTATGCTTATATAGATATCATGTAGTTATTTGATGTTTTCTGGCATCTCAACTTTGAATTTGTTTTGTCACCCTCAGTCTGCGCAGACTTGATCCGTGGTGCTAAGGAAAAGAACCTGAAGGTGAAAGGACCTGTCCGTATGCCAACCAAGGTACTGAAGGACACTGGCCACACATTTACTCTAATGCAAGGCTAGAACACGTGCCTTTTTTTTAGGTTTACATTTTGTTTATTCAAACTAATTTAAGAGTGTTCTGCACACAACATAAGATAACCACTGGACACTTGTGCAGTGGAGAATGAAGATGTTTGCTGTTTGAACACATGTAGACATGAAATAAAAATTCAAGCTAAATTATTGTCTCTGTTTTGCCCCAGACTCTGCGTATCACCACCAGGAAGACCCCCTGTGGTGAGGGATCCAAAACATGGGATCGCTTCCAGATGCGGATCCACAAGCGCCTGATCGATCTGCACAGCCCCTCTGAAATCGTCAAGCAGATCACCTCCATCAGCATCGAACCTGGTGTAGAGGTTGAAGTTACCATCGCAGATGCATAAACAATGCAGAAGATTCATTAAAGAAATGAATAAGAAAACTGTGTATTTTGGCCTCTTAACATTTTGACGTATGAGTGACAGTGTGACTGATATTAAACATTAATCTCATGGTTTTATGCCACAATTATGTCAATCATGAATCAACTGATGTGCTTAACTTCACTGATATTTGTTAGGTGGTGAATTGGTGACATTTTATATAGATTCAGTAATGAACTGTAACACTAGATCCATGTTCCTGAAATCTAAGCTATCAGGTACCTATAACAGTATGATGGGGATGAATAAAGGGACAGCTGGTAATTTTATTCTATTGGTGCTATTCTAGCCTCACAATAGCTTAAAGCAATATAAACAAATTACTTTCATGTATTTGCAAAGTCATTCATACATTGCTTTTATACACCTTTTTCTTTTAAACACTGTTAATACACTGGCAGTGTTTACGTTCACTGTCTTGTCCATGGGCACATCAAGATGCTGACTGGAGGAACTGAACCATCAACCTGGATGGTGGACAACCTCTACCTCCTGAGCCACAGCAGACAAATTGTATATTGGAACACTTTCCCATACTCCATACTATGAATTTCTCACCAAAATCATTATTTGCATTCTGCTCATTTAATGCAAACAGTTTCTTTTTTGTGCAAATAAAATGCACTGATCCTCACACTCTGGCTCTCCTTTGAGTCCAAATGGTTTTACATAATTGGACAAAGCTGGCTTTAATTTTTCCATTATGGAGATAATTAAAATGACCGTTCAAATGCAGGAATGTTTAGGAACCACTTTACATTTTGGAACTGTTACAGGCCCAAATCACCCTGTTTAAAAAGATAATGCCTCAACCTCATTCCCTTAGCTTTAGCCCAGTGAAACCATAAGCATGTTTTTCTGACACTTATTTAAGGAAGATGGATGAACTTGGATCTTCTTTAACAAAATGAGTCAAAGGTGTATCCAGGTGATTTATATCAATGATAAACTTGTAAAACAGTCACATGATCATTTTTCTCCCATCTTTGGATTCATATCATCTCTACGCTTGCAAATAGTTAAAGCTGTGGACGTGATGTAGCAGAATCCTTCAGAACCTCCGTGGAGTCAGCGACAAGCCTCAGACTGTGAATGACTGAACTGAGTGGAGCAGATCTCACTCCTGCACTTCTCACCTGCCTTCAATTAAAAGTGATGAGGAGCTGCTCCTGATCTTACCTGTGAGAACATGAGCAGAGCAGAGCAGTAGAGTCCATCACGCTTTAATCCTTCATTCTAAGACCTAAATGTCTTGTGAATTGTCTCTTTTGGAGTAAGAAGTTGTCACAGCTTTTATTTGTGCAGTTTATAGTGACTGAAGTCAGTGAACGAGACCAATTATCAAACAGTTTCAAGATGAGTACAGTTATTGATGTAACCCTCCATCAGTCTGAAGACATGGACTTGACTTGTAACCTTCCTCCCGTCAGCACTTCACCCCAGCAGGTAAAGTTTTTTTGTACCAAGCTTCACTCACTGATAATTTCAACTAAAGCCACGCGATTCACTGATCCAACATGTCCAGAGTAAAGCATCGAACATCATCTGTTCTGCTCTGAGGTGAGTTTCCAGTCTGACTCTGTTCTTCTTTGTTCCCAGACTGAAACATCAGGTGTTGCCGAGCAGCAGACAATGAGAGTTTACCTCAGAGTCAGGCCCTTCTCTAAAGTGGAGCTGTCTGACAACGAAGACCAGGTAAAACATCTGATCATCCAGTCCATGTTGTGTTCAGTATAATAACTACCGGCCATATAATACAATGCAACTTTATCAATCCCAAAGGCAATTTGCAAATAAACACAAAGAACTGTTCAAGTGCATTGAACTAAACGTGCAATGTTATTTATTTCCTTCAATTTGATTTATTTTTGCATAAAGTAGGAGCAAATCCCCTGAAAGTTTCTTTTAGTTATTGAAATCTTGTGCTTTTTTGTAGGTGGTGCAGTTTTTCAGTTTTTGCTGTCGGGTTTAGTTCCATTTATAATTTGAAGAACTAATAGAAATATATGTAGCCTAATGTGTTGGAGATCAAATGCCTGAGTGTCTGTCTCAATAGAACCGATTGCATGACATCAGAGTTAGGAGAGTTTAAGGAACTAGACCTGCAATCACAAGTTTTTTTTTATACAATGCATTCTACTTTCTTTTCATTTATTCGGTAAAGAACAAATGCTGCTCTGTCACTAATAACTACAGAATAAAGATCCAGGACTAAACCACATGGTGCACACAACAGCCATTGATATGATGAAAGGTTTTTTTTGTTTAGTTTTTTTGAACAATAATTTTGACACAATGATCTAAGATGAGTAAACTTTAAAACTTGACTTATTAAAGTACATCAACCTTCTCTTATCCCTCCTAATAATTTGTGAACAGTCCGTACGTCTCATTGTTTAACTCGCATTGTGTGACTTGCTTTTTCCTCATTGAGGTTCCCCTTTTGTTTTTCTCTCAGGATTGTGTGGTGATTGAAAACATCCAGACAGTGACTCTGAATGCACCGAAGGGTTCCGCCACCATGAAGAGCAGCGAGAAGGGTATCGGCTTGTCGATCCACAAGTTCTCCTTCTCACAGGTCAGCAGCACCGCAAACCTGAGAACTGCTGTCAATTTTCCTGAACACAAAAGGATGCTTATCCAATCATGACTGGTTACTGAGCACCCATACATATCCAAGCAGTGATGGAGGAAGTGCTTAAACAATTTACTTAAGTAAAAGTACCATATAAAGTATATTTCACTACTTACTTCATATTAAAAGTACATGATGAGTTTAGCCTTTTTTCCCTAATGCAACTGTCTACCACATCATTATGGCTGAGTCCTAGCAGTGGACTCTCCTAAATCCGTTTTGGAAAGATGTACTTTATTGACCCCAAACTGGGAGATTTTCTTAACCAGTGATGCTGCTGCATGGGGCAAAGTCTAATGTTATCTGCCTGCTCTGATTGGATCAATTCCCTTCTAGTTATTGAGCTTCTAATGCAATATATCAATACAAAAAATGTAATGGAAATATATCTACTCAAGTAAAGTACAGATGCATGAAACATGTACTTAAGTATAGTGAAGTAGTAAATGTACTTACATTACATCCGACCACTTGTGGAATTTTAGATTTTTGGACCAGAGACGACACAGGCTGAGCTCTTTGAGGACACGGTCAAAAGCCAAATGTCTGATTTCTTGGATGGAAAGAATGCACTAATATTCAGCTACGGTGTCACCAATGCTGGGAAAACCTTCACAATTCAAGGTTAAACAAAACAGGAATGCAAGAACATGATAATGAGCTGTAGAAGTCCTGTAAAGTTCTGGTGAAAGGCTTAAGTGTGTTTTGATGTTTCAGGAACCCCTAAAGATCCGGGGATACTCCCTCGAGTGCTGGACGCCACCTTCCACCACATCGGAGGCGACCACTACGAGAACATGGACCTGAAACCCTACCTCAGGAATGACGCACAGTATTTGGATTCTGAACAAGTCAAGCAGGAGAGAAGCGCTAAAGCTGCCATTTTTGCTTCAGTCAAAGATGTAAGGAAAAATTCTGGGGATTGAGCCACAGCAATCACAGTGCTTTCTGCAAAGAACGTCATAACATGTTTTTGTCTTTGCCTACATCTTAGGAGTGTGATCCCCTCAGAGCCAGTGGTGGGTCAGCGTGTTTACCCCGTGCTTCCACTTCACATTCATCCTCCTCTTTGTCCTACAATCAAACAGGTAGCCTTCATTAAATCAACACAGTGAACATGTGAGTTATCGTATAATTTCAGTTGTCGAGGACAGAAATATAAAGGTGCCACTGCAGGACTCTTAATTGTATGTTGTCCTCTGTCCTCTACTTTATTGTTGGCCATTAAACCAGCAGAAGCAGGCAGAAGCCAGTTTGCTTTATGGGTGGCATTCTTTGAAATCTACAACGAGTGCGTGTATGATCTGCTTCAACTCTCCCTGTGCTCCAAGTCCAAGAAACGTGCTTCTCTTCGCGTGTGCGACGACGGTGCAGGAAATGCTTACGTTAAAGGTTGGAGATGGCTTCGATCTTGAGTTCTGAATGAGAAAGAAGTGTGTGTGTGTGTATATATATTTAATTTTGCTCAAAGAGTTGCTAAAATGTGCTTACATTTTTTTAAAGATCTGAAGTGGATCAACATCCAGAACCTGGGCGAAGCAGACAGACTACTGCAGTTTGGGAATAAAAACAGAAGCGCTGCAGCCACCAAGATGAACCAGTCCTCAAGCCGAAGGCAATCTCTTTTTTTAAAATTTTTATTCCACCTTATCTTTTCTATAAATGCTTTCATCCTTTTGTTTTCAAAATTCATACCAATTTTCATTACAGCCACAGCATTTTTACCATGAAGTTACTCCAGATTGACGACACTGAAGTTAAAAGGATGTCAGAGTAAGTACCTTGTCAAGTTGTCATTTTAACTTTTTGTTTGCATCCTACATACTGTAAAATGGTCAATTTTAATTTAAACTTTTCTAGTCTTTATGACCACTCACAGTGCTTTACAGTGCAGTTTTTCCACACACATTCAGTGCATGTATATGTAATGCTTTTTCCTACCATACATCACTCACACCAGTACAGCCGTCATGGGCAGTTTGGGGTTCAACATCTTGCCTAAGGACACTTCGCTATGCGGAATGGAGGAGACTTAGATCGAACCGCTAACTTCCTGTTTAGTGGACGACCTGCTCTGTCTCCTGAACCACAGCCTACTTACTTTTACATACTGAAATACTATTACATAAATGTTCCTCATTGTTTATCTAATAAAATTGCTGCCACTTTATTAACATATCTGAATCAACATTAAATATAAGAATCATCTAAAATGTTAGATCAGCCTACATGAGGTGTTGGGTGTTACTATACTCGTGCATGATCAGAGATTTAATACAGGGAATCAATAAATTATTTTCGTATCTCAGGTTTTCTCTGTGTGACCTGGCTGGCTCCGAAAGATGCAACAAAACCAAAACGTTCGGAGAGAGGCTGAAAGAGGCGGGAAACATAAACAACTCCCTGCTCATTCTGGGGAAGTGCATCACTGCGCTGCGTAACAATCAGACGGACCGGTACAGTCAATTTATAAATATGCCCGACGTTTATCGCAGATTACTGGAGATGCTGATTCTTTCATATACAGTCAATGGTTTGTACTGTTGCTTTCATCAGAATGAAGAGCAGCAAAATTCCCTTCCGAGAGAGCAAACTCACCAAGCTCTTCCAGGCCGTTTTCTGCGGCAAGGGAAGATCATCTATGATCGTCAACATCAACCAGTGTGCTTCCACCTATGATGAGACTCTCCACGTTATGAAATTCTCTGCCGTGGCCAAACAGGTCAGTCTGACGACATGATGGTGTGAGAGGAATCAGACCATGAAAGAATCTCAGTGAGCTGTAGGATGATCCAGTGCACCACTAACCTCTGCTCTTCTGGCTGCAGGTGTTGCAGGTGATCCCCGACAAACCTCTGGGATCTCTGGCTCCTTGTCTGGTTGGCCGCAATGGCAAACCTCTGATTAGGAACGGGATGATTGACAACCAGGCCCTGGAGAGCTACCTGTCTGAAGAGGAGCTGCTTGATGAGGAGGATGATGCCGACATGTCTTTGCTGCCACAGAATGTAACAACTACTGCTCCACATCACATTCAAACACTGTTTCATACACATATTAGACGTTATCCAATACTGTTTTATTGGGGATTGTAGAGTGATGTGCCCATTTCTCGAGTAAACGTTTCATTTTAAAACTTTCTCAGGAGCTTGTGAATGTGATTGAAAGCCTCCGAACAAAACTCCTGGCTGAAAGGAGAAGAAACCTGGTGCTGGAAATGGAGATTCGCAAGGAAATGGGAGATGCAATGATACAGCAGCTCATGGAGAGTGAAGAACTCCGCAGGTATGTCAAATTTATTTGTTCTGGCAAGTGTGGTTTCAGTCTGTTTGGCTAAGTTATCTGATTGGTGCAGAATACATGAGCCTTTAATACATGCATTTATTTATTGTCATTTATTGTTTAATGTAAAGCCAGAGACTTGGTGTATATACATTTTTTTAAAATGTTTAGTCGACGGATTGATGAGCTGAAGGAGAGCTACCAAGAAAAGCTGGAGAACACTTTTGAGATGTACAAGGATGCCATCAAAGAGCATGCTTACCAGAGCGCCATGAACAATCTGGAAGACGACTACGTGCCTCTGGATAAGTTCATCGCCGAAGAGGAGAAAGTAGAGGTATGTTGTTAACAGGTCAGCCTTAATATCAGATGTGCACATTCAAATCTCCAGGTTATGTCAAAGATAGAGATGTGTGATGCTGAATTGTCAAAAAAATAGACTGGATTTATAGCAACCTGGTAATGTCCAGTGTCATCAAACCAAGGTGTGTGTGTGTGTGTGTGTGTGTGTGTGTGTGTGTGTGTGTGTGTGTGTGTGTGTGTGTGTGTGTGTGTGTGTGTGTGTGTGTGTGTGTGTGTGTGTGTGTGTGTGTGTGTGTGTGTGTGTGTGTGTGTGTGTGTGTAGGCCCTTAGATGTAAAGTATCAGAGATGGACAGCAGAAGAATGTCTTCAGTTCCATCAGTACACCAGTCATGTCAGACTTACAAAACGCCAGAAGCTGCAGGTGAGTGTGTGACACTCTTTGAGGAAATGTCCTCTAAAGACAATTTTGTTTTAAACCTGAGTGGGTCTGTGTTTATCTGTGGATAAGTTTTTTTTTTTTTTTAGAAGAAGTTTTACAAGAAGTGACACTCCAAGCAAAAATACAACTTTGTTCATGTACTCAATGAATTCTTTCTCATTCTCTGGGTCAAAAATCTCCACTTTAGTATCACTTACATCCACCAAACCAGTTTTAATTCCTAGTTTGTAAAGTTTCTTTTTTATTGAGAACTTTGTTTATACATCATCCACATCCAGGTTTATAGAACCTTTTATCTGTAAAAACATTGGATATTTTTCTTTTACAAAGTGATTAAAATCCCCTCTGTTAAAACTAATTATGTGAATATAACATGAAACAGAAATTTAGAATCTGGTTTATTCAATATTTTTGATTTGTTCTGTAAATGTTCCTGAATCATCACATTTTAATCTATAAATACTAACATAAGTAATCAGCTTGGGAAGTTTCATGGGGATATCTATCAATAAACACTTTTACCTGTGGTGCCTCGCCATAATAGCAGAGATCCCTCTTTATATCCACACAGGAGACGATAGACACAAATGGCTTTTCAAAGAAAAGTGTGCCATCGAGAGGATGTGTGAGGATAAACAAGAGGTAACAATCACAAAATCTGAAGAACTTAATGACTCCTGGTCAATATTGTGCTCGATCTACATATGTAGTCACTTTGATTTAACATAAAATATTTGGTCTTCAGTTGATTTTGACTCTAGAGAAAAGACTGATGGAGCTAAGTCAAACGCTTCAGAAGGTCAGGGATGGTTTCCTGGAGAAATCAGCTGATCTGGAGGTTCTACAGAGGAAATATGATGATCAGGTGAAAATCCTTTTTATTGCACTTAAAATGGCCTCAAGAATAATAGAACTTAAGCTGTTTGACATGTCCCCAGAATGGAAATCATTGTTGTATGTGGATTTAATATTTGTAGAAAAAATCAGTGGAGGATGTCCTCCAGCAGAACGCTGAGAAGGACCGGGAGATTGCCTCCCTGAAGGTGGAAGTTGCCAAGTTCTCCCAGAAGTCTCCTGTGCAGTCCAAGGTGAAGCGAGGCCTGCTTGCCAACATCAGGGAGGCGGTGACCTCTCCGAGGAAGGGTGCATCTGTCCGAACGCCCAGGAAAACTGCTCGGACTGCTCACCACTGAGAGGGTTACATTTTGTTTTAGGGTACATGGGAAAGAAACCGGAACAACCCCAGAGAAACGACAGAGGTTCTCATTTATTGTTTTTTATAAGTAGAATGTATGTTTTCTTTTAAATTTGTAATAAAAAAATTATTAATTAGAGGCCTGAAAGCGTCCATCGTGATTAATTTAATCACATTATTTGATGCGTCAAGCCCCAGTGCATGCTGGGTGTTATCTCATGGCCACAGCTCACTAATGTATGGTTTCTCTCTTTTGAGGTGTGCTTTCTGCAGATAAAAAGCTTGTTATACATGCATACATACTCTGCTATAGAAACATCACGCGAGGGAATTACATGCCTACATACTCTGCTATAGAAACATCACGCGAGGGAATTACATGCCTACATACTCTGCAATAGAAACATCACGCGAGGGAGTTCTCGCTCGGTACACGCTGAACTTTTCATCCGCCTGGTCAAACGAGGCTGTCCATTATCTGTGGGGCCTGAGGGGAAGTGAACCACAAAAGACCCTGACAGGAACAAAGCATGTACAACTTTGATTTATTAATCTCTTTTAAACTCAGTCTGTGAGAAATATTTAGATATTTGCCAATATAACATAGAAAATATGAGGATAATGTATACACCATGTTAATGAAATATGTTGCATATTGACCTGTACGTAAGTGAATGAGGTGTATCCAGTGTGGCGTGCATGAGGTAATGCAGCCTCACTTCAGTGAGTGAAAGGGCCATTGTGGGGGACAGCCAGCTGCTGCTCTGTCTCTCGGCTCTCAGTGTTCATTAATAAGATTAGCTGTTCGTCTTAGTCTGCCTCAGTGCAAAGGGGTCAGTCACAGGATTAGCACCTTGCTCAAAGCGTTGCATCACTTTGTTAAACTTTTCTTTTTTTATCTCCTTACTTTGACTTTCCCACTTCTTGCTCTTTTGTGGGTAATTTTTTTTTTTCCCTTCCAGCCTCCAAAGTATGTTTAGTACAGTTAAAGGTGAGTGGATATACTGCGACGCATCATGAGGCCTCAGGACTGAGTGCATCTTGACCCTCTGCCACTGAATGAAGCATCTTCCAGGGGAAGGAGGACCAGAGCAGGGGCAGCCAGAGAAGTGAAGGGGTAGCTGGGCCAGCATCTCGCCTGCTGTGGCAGAGTCTGGTCCGAGACTCTGGACGAGTCATCCTCATGCCACTTGTGAATAACAAAGTGGGAGATGATTGCACAGGCGGCTCGGATAAGGCTTTGGCTGATGGAGAGGCTCTGGTGGGATCTTTAATAAAGGTAAATCCTTATTTCACCAGTTTATGCTTTGGTGTTTTCCTTTCTCACATTCATTACTGCAGTTTGTGGGCAGGTTATCATCAATGCTTTTACAATATTGTAATGAGCTATAGAAAGACGGTAAAAAATTGCATGAGATTGAAGAAAAGGGTATTAAAAGTCATGTTATGTTCAGCGTTGTTAATTACACCATCTTCACTATTTTACTTTCTATAACTCTTACATAAGTCTTTCCCAGACTAAAGACATTGAAGCAGGTTTTCTCCCCTGTGGCTAAAAAGGCACTCTGAATGAAAAGACATTTTTGGTCCACTGCGTCTCTGTGATCATTCAAGCGTCTGTGTTAGATAATGTCAGGATCACGTCAAGTCCCCCCCCCCCCCTGTTACAAGCAAATATTTTACTTTACAATTACTAAAATGTACTGTACTGTCTCTGTAGAGTACTTCTGTACTTTAACAATCGTGGTTCATGTTTTTCTTGGTACTATTGATGTTTGCAGTGAAAACTACTGCATGTTATATTATTGTATTGCTATTCTTGAATGAACTTATTTGCAGCAGTGTATTGTATGTGGAACACCGAGTAAACAAGTAAATGACAAACTGATAATGTAAGCTATTGTAGAGTAGGTATGAGGTATTCTTTTTTTTTTTACTAGTATCAAACATATAAATCTTATAAAAATACAATTTGAAAACTAAAAATTAACAACAAAACAATGTAGTTGTCATTGTTTTCTTTCCTCCTCCTCTGTCCATGTCTTGAAATGAGCTGCTGGTACTCTGAGCACACAAGGTTGCTTTGGCTTATCTAGAAATAGATCAACGATAATGAGATTATTGATAATATTTTTCATTGAAACCAGAGCTGCTAATCCTGCAGGTGTAAGATGATGCTGCAAGTCAATAAAACACTTTTACCGTATGATTGACATCATGAAAGTAACTGTTCCTTTCTCCCCATTTTCCAGTTCTTGTTTCATGCAGCTTTAAACTGAGGTGGATGCTGATCAGCCATTAAAAACCATTTAGTGTTTATTTCTGTCAACGTGCACTGATTGGGTGTGAATACATTTGTCTTGGAGAAGTGTACAGTCGTGGATATCTCCTCAGAAGCTCCACATATTGATTACAATATAATAAAATATTTATTTATTGTTCTTCATACAGGTGGTGGCATGTTACCGCCACTTGGCATCATGCGTTGGTGGATGCACAGACAGCTTGCAGCTCAGGGACGAGCTGCGGCAAACCAGAGAAAAGGCCCAAAAGTTGGCCGTGTCCATCTGCCGCCACCTGACCTCACACCTACGGGATAAGAGCCTGCCCGAGGAGAAGCGCAAGGAGATTGAGCTCCTCTGGGTGGCCTTCTCCTCCAGCCTGGAGCTCCTCCATGTTGACATGTGCAAAGTCTTCAGCATGAGCCATGTCTTCTGTCTGACAAACACTGCTACACTGGTGCAAACTGGCCTTCAAGGTGAATGCAAATCCTATACATTTTACTGCAAATGCAAATTGAAAATTAAAGAGGTCACTGAGCCAAAGAAAAGTAAAATGTGAAAAAGATTTTAACAACTCTAATCCGATGACTGATAGAATAAATTACTCTGAAACTATAACCAATGAAATAATTGCACACAGTATTTTCAAAGATTATTTAGGTTGTGATTTATTTTCCTAATTCTTTAAAATAATCAAATAACACAATGGACATTGATAATGATTGAGCTAAACTGTTTATCAAATATTCTATATGTTGAGCACTGACTTCAAGTCAGTTTCTCTCCTGTCTTTAAGTGTTGTCTCTGTTCAAAGCTGCTCATACACCACCGGTGGGGAATTGTGTTGTGGAGATTCTGCCTCTCTCCTGCACTCTCTCTGCTTTTTAGCATTGTGTGAATGACACTGATTACCCTGAGGGGCAACACAACATTTTTTTATTTTCACCCAGATGGTGCGGAGAGCCACCAATTCATTGTTTGCAAACCACCAGAAGAAAAAAAGTAGGACGTTGTGTAGAGGCACATTATTTCCATTGGAACGAAATCACAACTAACAGAGCACAACTGTGGATATAAATTCAATTTACTTTTAAAGTCATCACATCTTGCATTAGAATGAATTTCCGAAAGCGTCTTGCTGCTGCTTTCGCCCTTTTTTTCTTAGAAAGCTGGAGAATTTCCTGCTGTGGCTTCTCCCAAAGCTGCTGACGTCAGTAGATCTCACTTGATTTATTTCTGTGGAAATGCCTGGAACAAGTTCTCGATCAGGCATCAGCACTGCATCAGTGCAGATGGGTTTTTTGTCATTTTTTCACCATTAAGCACATTATACACATATAGAAGCAGCTGACATAAAACTTTTCAATATGAGTTTGATACCATACGAATGAACAGTCTGGAAAAAAAACAATAATCTGACAGCATAAATATGTTTATCTGTGTGAGTAACTTTCATGTAATGTAATTAATGTTCATGTTGTTCAGTGCAGCTGTGAACATCAGGTGTAGCTGCATTAACCTCCGTGAAGCACAGAAATATGCCTCTTCAATCCTAATAATACTTGCTATAGATAAAATATATAACTCTGAGTCATTGTATATAAAGTGAAAGCAGTGGGGAAATGATTAGTCATTATAAACAGCATGTTGCAGCATGACAACTTTAAATACACACAGGACTCTGACAATTGGTGACATTTTCTTCTTCAGTTTTTAATAATAATTTCTCACATTCACTAACTATTTGTTAACAGTTGAACTCCGCACTGTACGGACTAAAGAACCAGATTTCATGTTGGCCATTTCAGGAGGAGGCAGTGAGGTTGCAGCTCGGGCTCTCAGTCTGCCAGACCTGAATCAGGCCCAGACTGCAGCCCCAGATGCCGGCCTGGAGATTCAGGAGCGCGGCGCCATGGAGCAGGAGATCAGCCACCTCGATCACATGATCGACGACATGGAGATGAAGGTCAACGTGCTGCGCTGGATGGTGGAGCCCCGAGGGCTGCAGTACGCAGACCCGCTCAGCAGCACCGACAGCGCCTCCCTGGCTCTGCTCTCTGTGGACGAGGAGCAGCCTGGACACCAGCCCCTCTGCCAGCGCAGCCACATCTTTGTGCTCTTACTGCTGATGGCAGTTGTTCTGTTGGCAGCCACTTTATCTGTCTGTGTTGTCTTCTTCTCATGAGCAAAATGTCTATACTCAACCACTGGCCATTTGTGTAACACTGTACACAAATGGCCAGTGTTGCTTTTTGTAATGGCAATTCAATTATTTACTAGTGCATAAGATATTTGTTCTCAGAAACACACTGAAATAAATCTGGATGCAAACTTTTGCCATTTGTTGCAATGAATCCAAAGCTGCAACATACTTTACATTATCTTTGTTGAACAAAGTAACCATAAAAACATGATGCTGCCAATTAGAAGTGATACATATTTAATTATAATAGGGCGATGGTTTATTTTACTTAACTGTAAAAAGATGGAGCTTGTTTTTACCTTTGTTCCCATGCAGCATGTTCTCTTTGACATTTCTGAAAAGTCAGACACCTTTCACATTTGATTCCTTGTTGCCATCAAGATGATATATATAGGTGCTGATGCTTGTAGTTGATTTACTGTAATAAGCTGAATATTCATTTCCATTGACATTTTGGGGATTAAGTGTTGTGTATATAATCTGTGCCGTAGAGACCTGACAACGACAACAATGTAGATTTAAGCTTTATAAAAGTTTCACCTTTGATAAAACATTGTGTTGCTTTTTATTTATGTTTATTGATGAGCAATGTTGGGCTTGTATGTGAGATGGTGTGTAACAAAGACTTTGCTGTGGACTTTACAGTTTTAATTTGCTTTAGTGCAAAATTGTTCCAATAAAAGTTCAGTTGGTAGAACAAGCATGTAGAACTATTAACTGTACTTATATAAAGATGGACGACGTGTCTCCACTTCTTTACACTATCAATAAAGATTGCCAAAATAGCTTATACATGGACTCAACCAATCGCGAGTCAATCTCAGTGGTCAACATTAAATATATTTGAGTAATTGCACGTTTTTCAAATACATTTACAATAATCGAACAGTAAGGAATCAATTTCTCTCCCTCAACAACAACATAACGTTTTTACTTAGTTATATACGCTCCACTCTTGTTTAGCGGTTGAAAAACGCTTTACTTTGAAAGGTATGACCGGACACTGGGGGACTTATGGCAGCTTGTGGGACAAAAAGTTTGACGGCCGCTGTCACAACTTCTCAGGCGGAAGTGCTCCAGTGAAGTCGAGTGTCGGCGGCTGCAGGTCGTGACCATGGTGGTGAAACAGTGTCCTCCGCGACTTAAGCTCTTTGTCTTGAACCACCAAGAGAAGAAGTGGCGTGAGCCTTCTGCTTTTAACCGGAACAGAGCGGGCAGGTCTTCCGCCACCATGTCGACTGTGACGGCCGTGGACACATCACGGAGTCTCCAGGGTTTCGCTGCGGCAGCTCGGAGCGGCTGTGAGGAGGAGCCGCGGGGACAGGGGGGAGCTGCTGGACGGAGGAGCTCACAGGTTTCTGCCGGGGCACACATGTCTGTTAGAGGTAACTGAAGGATGATCAACACTGAACATAAAGACACTGCTGCAAAACAAATATCTTGTATCATCAAATAAGCTCTGTCGAATGAATGGCAAAATAAAAGTCCTCTACAGGTCAAAGAGTTTGTTAGAGGTGGGAGTCCTGACAGAAAAGGCCTGGTCACCTCTGGTCATTGCACTTTTCACTCGTATCAATGCTCATCCACTCTCCGTGATAAACTATGAACACACCAATCCTGACATTCAGTATAAATCTATTTTATTATTAGGCAGATCCCCTAATTTGTATGGGGAATATAGACACAGTAGAGACATAACATTATAGACCAATAAACAAAGTATTACGTCCACAGATTGCAAACTACACACTCCTATGTGTGCTCTTATATACAAGTGAGTGTAAAGCCAGACCCTGATGCTGCATGTTTTCAGTAGAAACCTTTACCCGCATACACAGTGTTTATGCAATATGCACCAATGCCCAGATGTGTCACCTTTACTCTGGTATTGTTGTGTGCGTGCGTGCATATTAACTGTTTACATTTTTGAATTTAGTTCAACCTGTCCAACCCTTACCTGATCACTGCTCATGATTGCTCTGATTCGAATAGGACATTATGTGAATAATGTGAGGAGTTTCAGATTTTGTTAAATCAATATAACATTTTGTTGCTAATGTCAATGTTCTGGTTTGTTGCAACAGCAAAAAAAAATGCACAGCATATATTATTAATAGAAAAGCCCTCAGAAGGCCCATACCTCCTCCAAGGCTGTTTGGGGGCTTAATCACCATATTGCATATACATGTATTGAAATCGGATACATATCATGTACATGAATATGTATTCGCTCCAAATTTCACCTGTTCATAAGTGCCCTACATTTGCCTTTCATCTCGATCTCTGCATCATTTCTTGAGAAATTAATCAAATCTGCTCCAAAACGTTAATCTGTTCTTCCTTGGCTCACACCCCACCCTTCCACCAAATTTCTATCAAATCAGTTCAGTAGCTTTTGTATAATTCTGCTATCAGTCAGTAAATTAGAATAAAACCTCCTTGCAAAGATGGCAAAAATAAAAAAGCAACAACCCTGCTTTGAGTTACTACTTAATCCAGTAAAATATAAACACTATGTCCAGTTTGATATAATTAAGTATTAATAAAGTGTAAAATCTGTGACAACCATTTAAAAAACATGTATTGTAGTGAATGCAAAAACGAGAGAAAGGGGAAAATGACTGATGCTAAAAGTTGTGTAATAGCTTTTGTGTAACCACCATCTCCTCTGTGTGGATTTCAGAGCTGAGCACCTCTGTCAGAACCTTCCAGTACGATCTGAAACCAGAAGTACCTAACTCTGAAGGCAGGAAGCTGTTTTTTGACACACATGCGGTGGTACGACTCTTTGAAGACAATGGTTTGGCTTATTCTGTTGCCTCATTTGACTTGTTCTGAGTTGAGAACCTCTGGGGATTTCTCTCAACAATATGTACTTTTTTAAACATCAACAGGTTTCACAACTCAGCAATCTGAGGTGATGGTGAAAGTGCTGGTGAGGATGACCAACTCCAACATGGACGTCATCTATAACGACATGGTCACCAAAGTGCAGCAGGTTTGTATATTGTACATTTGAACCATGATCATCATGTTTCTACCACACCACATTATATCTTAGGAAAACACATGGTTAACTTTTTAGTCAAGCACATGTTTAGTAATTATGTGGAACAGTATTTGTTTATAAAAATAATTCAAATTTAAGCCGACATTTCATAACTTCATCATGTTCATTTTCTTTTATTAGAAGTAGGAATTTATATAGTATAAAATACATTTCACCCGGATATGGCGCTCTTCATCCATGTCACTGCAATAAAAGAAAAATATATTATCTGTATTTTAATATCAAAGGTTTTTATGGCCACCTTCATTAGCACTACATTCAATACTTAAAACTTCTGCGCAGTTGGTGAAATGTAGTGCCAGTAACAGGGATGTCTTATACCACATTGTGCAAACAGAGTGTAGCTGTCTAACTATTAAACCATAGTGGCCATGGTGTAATGTCGGCTGAGGAAAGAAGAGAAATAATGTCTGTTGGAGCCATATATTTGATTTGTAATTTCCAGTGTATATTCGTCCTGAGGAGAACGGGGTGTGTGTTGAAGACTGAGGTTTTCAAAAGAAAATTTTAGTTCAGGCCAGTAATCAGAGTTTCTGCTGACTGCCTTATGTTTTTTGGACTGTTTTTTGTTTGAAAGTCTGTTTGGAAAATGTTTTGAAAGATAGATTTAATTTAATTACGAGTACACCTCTAAACAAAGCTCAGTCAGCAACCAGTAGAGATGTTATTTATTGGACTCAGTCACTACAACATCAGTCAAGGAGCTGATTATTTTATTTGGTGTTAAGTGAATTATTTACTTTATTACATATTATTAAATTGCTTCCAAAGAGTTTTGGCTCATGCCCAGTGATTCACCAGATGAATGTTTTAATTTGCAATATTTAGTGTTTCTTTTTAACTCTAGTATGCGTTGTGTGATTTTTGGCAGGAGATAATGCTGCAGCGTGTGATGTCTCAGATTGCATCTGTGAAGAAGGACATGATCATTCTTGAGAAGAGCGAGTTCTCCACTTTACTGGGAGAGAACGAGGTACGTTTTATGTCGTTGCTGTGCTGATGACAGACATGTTTGGTCACTGAATTCCCATCAATGTATATTCGTCCATCTATCCACTGTAAAGTTGAAGCGTAAACATGTTTAAGTTAATATCTAATTGAGGGCTTTGCCAAATGTTGTATACTATGTCTTTTGACCATTAGATTAAAAGCAAAATGCACAATTAAGGCAAATTAATATGAATAAAAATCAGTCATGCCAAATAATAGTGGAAGTGGAAGACTGTAATAATTTAGTTGCTTTATGTTTGACCTGTGTTTGCCTAAAGTGGGAACATGAATGACTGTACAGTATGTTGGTTTAAACATCTTGATTCATTTGTTTTTCAATTTTTCAAAATTCCTCCCAGAAACTCAAGATCCAAATACTGCAGCTGAAAGTCGGACTGTCTGTAAGTGGTTAGATTTACTCACATCAGATTATGTTTTATATTTTATGGTACAAACATTACTTATGAATATCCTTTGTATGTCTTCGCCTTGCAGGATGTCATGAATAAAGTTCGCTCAGACACTATTTTGGACATGAATTTAGAGAAAAGCCGTGTAAAGGAACTGGTAAGTGTTTCAGAAGAAAGAAATCATGTATTGGATTAAGTTGATGTTTGAAAATCTGTTGATTGCACTTTTTTAGCTGTTTCGTAGTGATTTATGATAATCAATACCTAAACTTTGACAATTAAAGGGATGATGGGCTTATACATGAAGCTGACAGGTCAGGTTCTTGTGTTCCTCCTCTAAATAATTTTTTTTTTATAATTTCCAGAAATCACAGCACGAGAAGATGCTTCTAGAAATGCGAACTGAAATCATGGAAATGGTTTGTACATATGCAGTGCACCTACATGTTTCCTAAATTATCACATGTTATTCTGTAGTGTACAGTAGGCGCAGCCATGGACAGAAGCAGGTGTTCTAAACATCTGGTTGGTGTTTACTGGGGCTTATCCGTGATTTCCTTGTTTTTTTTTTACAGACTGCTGACCAAGATCGTCATTTGACTCAGACCAACATGAAAATAGACACTGAAGCGGCCGGTTTGAAAACCATGTTGGAGTCACATAAACTGGATACAATAAAATACCTTGCAGGTGGGACTTGGCACTGGTGCACTGTTGACTCAACAATGTAATCTGCTGATTAGTTTTAATGGTTATTGTTCAGTGATTTTATTGTAGAGGGTAAAGAAGTGGGGATTTAAGTGGGGTCTTATAGTCTGGGACTTTTAACCCTCAATGCCACAAAGGCTGTATGTTTCCTACATACGTATGAAATACATGTATGTGATATTGCATATCATATTCATATGGCAACGAGTTTAGAAATTAAAGTATAATTCGTTAGAAAAAGCCAATTTTGACAAAATGAATGATCTATGCTATTTTCTCCTTTAGGTTCTGTGTTCACTTGTCTCACTGTAGTCCTGGGTTTCTATCGTATTTGGATGTAAACTGTTATCAGTACACAGAAACTCCAGCATTCCTCTGGAAGCCCAGTATTCATTTCAACCAGTCACTAGGCCCTGCACTGGATATCAGGGTGGGTCATCAGAGGAGAACACACCGTCCTCTAGCTCTGACCTTACTCACCTCTAACCTTCTCTCACACAAGCATAAGGACTGTTTACCTGTGGTAAAACATGAACTTTCAGCATCTCCTCTGAATCTGTCAGCATTCAGAGACCAATTCCTTCTCACGTCTGACCTTATTTTGTTGCATTTCAATGATCAGAATTTTTGTTTGTGCTCCTTATTACCTTATTCCATCATCATTTTCTGATATGATAAACTGAGAAGAAGAAGCAAAGGAAGGAACACAATTACACCAGTTTTTTACAGACATACAATCTCTTAATAAATAGCAAATACTTGATGTTTTAGCTGCCTAGAGATATTTCATCTGCTGTTACTTTGTTGATTTATAATTTCTCAACAGTGCACAGTGATAAAGAAGTGCCAGTCAAGTCTACCTTTATGAATGATATATAATACTGTTTGGAGCTGAAGTCAAACCTTTTAAGGGGTATGTAAATATTTTATTGATGGACATAATATACTGTAAAATAAGCCATCGGTCTGGAACTCAAAAGGGATTAATGTAATTTATGTAACCACTATATTATCACATATATTTTACTTTAATTTATCTTTCTAGCTGTTTTAACTGGATTTTTGGACTGCTGTTATTTGAATGAAATTAATTAAAAAATATACACTGAGCTTACAGGATTTTGATAATGGTATTGTTGAAGACTGGTCATTGCACAAGACCTGATTTACTGAATTGAAAAAGACATGAAATGAAAACGATATAGACATAGAAAATGTCATTTACGTGTGTTTCTATATAATAACCTGAAAATGTTGTATTAGTGATAATAACAGTGTTGTTGACGAGTAATTGTGGCTGCCGTGGCTGGGTATATGAGACACATCAGATGTCCTGATACAGTGAACAGCCACGCCACATATTAACCTTTCCTTTGACTTTTATTTTGAAAAACCCGTTGACCCGGAAGTGTTTGTCCTCCTCTCGGGGGGTACTAGCACGTGTGTAGTGTGTCAGAGCAGAGTTCAGCTGTCAGTAAACACACACTCTCTCAGTAACGTGTGAGGGAACATGTGTGTGTTTATGTGTGTAAAAAGCGCCATGAGTTAATGTTACAGGTTGTCTTGACTCAAACCGAGGAGTCATGGCAGCTAGCGGCTAAGCTAACAGATCGAGTTCAGGTAGGTGTTTGTCTTGTCTTGTTAGAAAGTGGTGCAGCTCCAACTGCCAGCGTGTTCAAGGCTGAAGGGAACTATAGGTGTAACACTGTTGGATTCGTTTACTACTTTCAAAGTCTGAGTGTTCTCCCTCCAGACCACATCAGCAGAGCAGTTTACCACAGACTCACATCAGATCACACCAGGTCTAGATCATCTGTCATATCTGGACCAGATGACCAGGGGGGTTGAAATAGTGATTAAAACTAATTTGTTAAAAAAAAGAAGAAGAAAATGTAATTGTTTTGGTCCTGTCTCGGCCACATCAGACCAGGTCTACATTAAAAGCTACTGTACTTAGACTGGACTAGATCATCCAGGAACACAAAATAAAACACAGCTTCAAATTTGTGAATATTTGATTCTGTATTTTATTCCCCCATCCAGACCAGGTCTGCAAGGTTTTACAAATCTGAAACTGTTTTAACAGTTCCCTGTCTATTTATTAATCTACACAGGAGTATTGCATTCACTTCCTCTTGCTTTTTCTATATTAATGAGATTTTTTCATTAGAAGAAATACCCTGCTGTTTTTTAGATAGCTCCAAATCCTGGTCTTTACCATCTGAACAATCCCAAAGTACAGAGGATGCAATTGCAAAGCAGACAAACTAATAACAATGCCATCTACTGTTTATTACTTAAACACACAAGCATTTCCCACTGTCTCAAACCCAAATATAAAGAATTGGATTGGGACATCCAATGTCTTCAATGCTCTGAGAAGACTAAATGAGAGTTTCTCTTAAAATTTGAGATAGGCCATATTCATAATTAACTAAATTAAAAATAACAAAAATATTTTTGTCAGAAAAAACATCACTACTGTACTAATACAGTCCAGGTTTGATTATTGAATGTGAACATGGGTTTCATGTATGTTTGTATTTTTACAGACACTGTTGTGTTCCTAGTGTTCCCGATGCAATAATGGCCGACGCGTTCAGCAGCAGCTCGGAAACAGTGCTCCAGCGAGTGGTAGACGTCACAGTGAAGACAAATACTCCTCCAGAGAAACTTCAGGAGTTGTATCAGATAAAGGAGACCTGTGACTTTATCAGTCAGCATCAATTTCAAAAGGTGAGGATGTGAATTATTTTACATATTAATTTCTGTTAATGTGAGCGTTTCACTCCATTGTTTCCAAAAACTCACAGATAAAAATGTCTCTCTTCAAATAATCAAATAGTGGTGGGGGCTAGTGCTCATGGACAGAATTAAATATAATTTGAATATTTAAAAAAATCAATGCAATTCAAACATGTTTATATTTATCTGTATAAAAGAGAGCGAGATAGACACAAACACACACAACTAATGTTTCACGTCTCTGTGACTTATTCTACAAATATAAAATTGTGTCACTCTCCTGAAAGGTGTACTGTTGCTGGTATGATGTCAAAATGGGCATCAATGGGTAATTTCACTACCTAAGCTTAACAAATACCTGCAAAGAGAGCTATCATCTGCTGGTAATTGCAAATGTTTATAGGAAGTCTAATGTTTGTGGGCCCTATTGAACAGAACAGAACGTATGACTCCCACATGATGACCGTGGCAGTGGTAAAAGATAAGCCTGTGATAACATGGTTAATGTTTTCAATAAAACATTAAATTGAAAGGAACGTTAACATTAAATTGTACAAGAAATGTGAATATGATAAGCAATGAAATATGAAAGGGATTATAGAGGATCATTGACAGCACCAGCAGGGAGGGAATCTTTTCTAAATAAACATAGACAACTGGTTTTTGCACGTTGAATTTTCATAATTACACCAGACACATTGTAAAATGCCAAATTTGTTAAACACTAAGTTTACAGAGCTTCATAACACTTGCATATTAACCACTAGTAGACCACTGCTTTGACATAGTGTCATTTAGTTAGTGGTAAACTCAGAATGAACATTCAGTAAACGTTTCATAAAACAGTCTGTGTTAGGTTGGGCCAATCCGTCCCTTCTACCACCCAATAATGTGCTTCTCCTTATCAATGTAACACCGGTGATTGTCTGACCACTAAGTGGATTTCGACCGACCAGTGGAACGTCAGACTGCAGCCCATTTGATGAGCTGCTAATCTGTGAAACAGCTTAAGTTGAGTTGGATACTTATTAGAGAACCTAATTTGCCTAAATGTCTACAGGTTGCTCTGCAGTTTCCTGACGAGCTGTTGGTGGACTCCGTCACAGTGGCAGCAGAGATTGAGAACCACAGTAATGCCAAGATGTTCATTTTAGGAGATACATCCTATGGCAGGTAACACACCAGGTTTGGTTTCATACTGCACACATGCCACAAATCACTGTCCATGCTTTGGCTCTTTATGTAAAGTGACGAGACAAGGCTTTCACCCTTTTACAGTCAGTTTTAGTAAACAGGTTTGTTAAGCTTCTGTCAGTGTAAGCTTATTAATTCATTAACATGTTATACCATAGCACAGGGAGTTTTTACATTTTAATTTAAGGCTCATTTATGCTCCCTTTACATACGAAAAGAAATTCATTAGTTTCAAATGATGTAGCCGTCACTGCCCATGTAGTTCCATGTTTCCTTTACGTTATGGTGACGGTAGAGGAGGATTTGTTAATGTATCTGTGCTCAGGCGAAGTAACATCATATTGATGCCTGTCGTTTCTTACAAAGTCAATAAATATATTTTATTTTTGTAAAAAAAAGTCTAATGTCTTCATCTATTGGATTCACTGCCCCTACAGAATTTCCTGTGGTACTGCTTACTTCCTGTTTATATGTAACGTTGAGCATAAATGAACCTTAACCTTATTGCGAGTTGAAATGTGTCTGTGGGTTGGATGTCTGTTTAATGGAGGTGTTGATAAACTTCATTGAACTCTTTTGAGCAGCTGCTGTGTGGATGAGGTGGCTGCAGAGCACGTTGGAGCAGACTGCATTGTGCACTATGGCAGAGCCTGCCTGAGCGCCTCTAAAAGGCTGCCCCTGATGTACGTGTTTGAGAGAAGACAGCTGGACGTGGAGAAGTGCGCCTCTGCCTTCAGGGAACTCTACCCTGACCCACAGAGTCACATCATCATCCTGTATGATGTGAACTATGTTCATGTGATTGGTAAGATTTCACACAAGATCTCTCCTGTAAAAATAGATAATAATTATTCCCCTTTCAGTAACTCAACACCACTTATTTTTTCCAGGCGATCTTCTGGAACTTCTGTCTCCGGAGTATCCAAACCTCGTTGCCTCAGATCTCGTTGTCGAAGGGGAGCAGTGTTTCAGTCACAGCCAGATTAAAAGAAAACATGAGAATTGTCTGTCGGAACAAGACAACAGCCAGGTGATTTGTCAGTTTGGGAGACAATTCACCTTGAACAGTGGTTCAAACATAACAGATCACAGTATGTTCTACATTGGACAGGAAGGAGCAACGCTGCGTAACTTCATGATGACTTGGAATCGCTGCTCATTTTGTTCTTTTGATCCAGTAACTATGATGGGTAGGAAGGAGTCAGTTAGCATCAACCGTGCACTAATGAAGCGCTATTACGCTATAGAAAGGGCCAAAGATGCCAGTGTGGTTGGCATCCTGGTCGGTACACTGGGAGTGGCCGACTACCTCACCATCATCCAGCAGCTGAAGGAGACCATCGCCAGGGCTGGCAAGAAGAGCTACATGTTTGCCATGGGGAAACTGAACGTGCCCAAACTTGCAAACTTTTTGGAAATTGACATTTTTGTGTTCATTTCTTGTCCGGAGAACTCACTGTTGGACTCCGGTGAGTTCTATAAACCTGTAGTGACGCCGTTTGAGATGGAGGTGGCGTGCAACAAGAACAGGGAGTGGTCAGAGGAATATGTCACAGACTTTCGACATCTCATACCAGGTTAGTTTAGGATTTATTGATATCACAAAACTCTAAATAATCTCTTTCTAACCTTATATTTAGGGACTGTATGAAATGATTATGTGCAGTGGGTCATGTACAGTGATCTAACAGATACAATATAAAGTAAAATGTGTGATATAAATAGTGGCCAATATTATTATTAAAGTTAAACTTTTATGTTGTTTTTTAAAAAATAGAATAACTACAAAAGAATAATATAAAAATCAGTTTGCTATAAATTGGAAATTGTTTATTTCATGAATAATGTAGTTTGCACTGGTGGCTACTGGGATTAATATCATCCCATTAATTTTATGTTCATTCTTTTGAATTGGATTTTCCTTACATTTTTTAATTTAAGTTTTTCCCTCTTAGTTTTACTTACTGTTATGGGAGGGTGTCCATTAATTCAAGGATCAAAAATGTTAATTAAGCTGGATATTTTTTTCACACATTCCCAGATAAGAGTTCTACACATTTATGTATTAGCCAGTCGAAATGATGTCAGATTTTTTATCTCCAACTTGATCTAGGTGGACAGAGTCACTGTGCCTCTGGCTGATCAGCAAGAGGAAGGCGATGAGACGGACGTGTCTTTAATCACTGGAGCTCTGCGGAGTCGTTGCGTGTTGAGCAGTGAGCCTGCAGAGTCCTCACATGGGTCCTCGGTGGTCCTCAGGAACCAGGCGCTAATCGTAGCCAACACAGACTCTGCTGGTACGGGACAGTCAGAAAGTACCGTTAAATTCTCGCAGTGTTTGCTTTCATTTCTATACACCCAGAGTTTATTGCAGAATTGTGCACTTACTCTTACACTTTGCAACTTAATGCATGAGGTACAATTTCACATTTTTGCTTGGTCTTTTCAGCCTCATTTCTGGCAGGACGAAGCTGGCGTGGCTTAGAGCAGCAGTTGGGAGAGACCCCTGTGGTGAAGGCAGTAGAGGGCAGGAGAGGCATAGCTATTGCCTATGAAGAGGAAGGAACCTCTTCATGATAATTAACCTTTAATCCACAAGGTTATCGAACGATTATTTAATCATCACTACCTGCTGCTACAAGTGTGCAGTATATGACTTGTAATTATAGGAATATGTAAGTAATTAATAAACCGATACAGTGATCACCTCTTGTTATTTTAGTTTTTTGTGTGTCAGTATTTTTTTTTACATTTTCGGCTTATTACCGTGATAATACAGACAACAAGATAATTTGGTCACTATAATCGTGATACTCTGAATTTTCAAAACATGTTTGTTTGAATGAAGCTGTTGGAGTGACTTTCTTACATAAATTCATAATTTTGGAGTGAAGGGGATCTAAAAAGTACACTGGTTATGTAAAAATTAATTTCACATGAGTATTGCACAGATACAGTCGTAATAAACCATCATTAGATTATGACTATATTATGGATGCTGAAGCAAGTCATTTTCATGTGAACAAGCAGTGTTGCAGAAGAACAGTTTGTATTGCACTTTATACACGTTCATACAATTAATGAACTGAAACAGAATTTATTATTTCATTAATATTTTGAAGGGAGAAGCTGTACAACTGTCTTTAATCACTTTTGTGTTTGTTTACATCAGTTACTAGGCATTCACAGGAACTTCTTCCACAAAAGATACAGGGAATATTCCAGTGTTCCCATTACATTGTCCTTCAAACCAATCCTGGTTAACTGAAGAAAAAGAAGATATGGATAAGAAGTCTTGATTTCTCAATATTCACGAGGTATATGGCCAAAAGAACTGATTATCACCTTTTGAGAGCAATGTGATTGTATCCCCTTGATGGAAATTGAGATCCTCTGGATTTGATGACTCATAGGAATGAAGTGCAACCAAGTGGATTTCATTGTTTGGCTTTCCATCAGTTTGCTGGAACTGAAACACACACACACACACACACACACACACACACACACACACACACACACACACACACACACACACACACACACACACACACACACACACACACACACACACACACACACACACACACACACACACTCCTTCAGAAAGTGGCCAAAACATAAACATTAGTTATCTGCTGTTACGTGCTCAGTGCAGAATAAATCAGGATAATATAATAATATTATTTTGTAATAATAATACAACTTTATTTCTACAGCAGTTATCTAAACAAATACACAATTTGTAGGACTGAAAAACAGAACAAAACAAGACGTATGGATGAAATCATGTGCTTTTCTCCCATAGTGCTGCACCACAGTTTTAGAACTGAACTGCAGGACCGTGACATAGGATGAAACATGCCTGTGTGAAGCTGCTCAGATGTCAATGCAAAATAAAGACTTCAGTAGCACAAATGGTGTTTTTCCATGACAGAAAGGCAAATTATCAGGTAACGCTTGAAGAATATCAGTAAAAGTCATAAGCAGGTTTGATTCATAAATACTGCTATCATCTTAATCCCCATTGTAGAAAACTGAAGTATCACCCAGTATAACTACCTTACCATTTCTTACCTCCTTGTTGTGACACCACAAGGTGATGCGCCTACCATTAGCACGACTCCACACAGTTTCCATTTCTGTGTCGGCACTAATTAGACTTTGTTCATCGGCGTCGGAGGTCAAACTATGTCAAATGAAAGGATTGAATTTTGAACTTGGCAGTAACACAATACATTGGTTAAACTTGAAGATGTTTTTTTCATGTGCAGTGTACCTCAAGGTGACTGCAGTAGAGGGGAGATTCAGTTTCTTACTGATTTTCTCTATCAGTATGGCATAGTGAGATCCAGGTGGTACCGAGACTGCGAAGTTGAACGTAAAATGGACTTTGACAATATAGGAATCATCAGGAGACTGAGCCTCCTGGAAAATATGAACAGAAAAATTGTCAGATTGTTTAAAAGCAATAGGAAAATCCATCTTAATTGCTGTCATACTTGTTGGAACAATTTGGGGTTCATAGGTCAGACTGGACAAATCTGGGATTTGACTCAACATACCTTACATTTTATGTCTCCACTGCTGTTGTCACTTGGAGTAAGACCTTGAATACAGAAAAGGAAAAAGAAAAGAGTTTTGTTCTTGTATTGGGTCAAATACAATTTGTGAATGTGTCTTGTGCAACAAGATGTTACCGATACTGATGTCATGTATCATCAACTACAGAAGCTATTGTAGAAGTTATTGCATCATATCTCTGAAAGAAAAGCCTTGTCTACCTTGTTTCCTTTCAGGTCTGGTTGGAGGTTCTCGACTTGGAGCTTTACGCATTTCCTGTCCATGGTTAATCCCGTCCAAACAATGCCATTCAAATTACAAAGTAATAAAGATGCTTTATGCAGGAAGTATCAGTTGATTTCATACGGACATGAGCTGGTGACCTGCACCATACTACAAAACTTGCACAAATACCACATGTCCTCACACGCCATTTGCCATTTTAGAAATCAGCAGATTACAAATTTACAAATTAGGAAGACAAAGACCAATGATTATTTACTTAACAGACATTTTAAAAGTCTCTGAGCTAAATGTTGGAAGATTCAATTGATTTTAAAAATACTATTAAGATACCTTTAGAACATAATATGAGTCATACTTCTCTACTGGCTGTAAAAAAAGGTATTAACATTACTTTAGCAGTCAACGACACCACAAACAGTGGAAAATAAGTTACTTCCTCACCTCCTTCTGTTTAGAAGCCAGTGAGATCTCCAAACGTTCCAGGTAGTTGTAGGGAACAAGTCCCCTCTAGAATTGACAGAGATTGAGATGTGTTGGAACTTTATTGTAATATGAATAATGGGTTTAATGCACTTTTTATAAAAAAGAAAAACATATATATAGGGTGCAGATGTGGTGGTCTTACTCTTTCATTGAAGATCACAGATGCCCAGTTGTCAGCAGCTTTGTGCAGCACAAACACAATATTGCCTGGCACAACAGCCAACTCATCACTGGTCTCAGGAACAAACTCAAACAGGACAGTGTGGGGGTCTCCTTCCAGAGCCCTGTGAAGAAAGGAGATGTCCACCTGCTGCTGAGAGACAGTTCGCAAACCTAACTGTCTTTTGGTCTCTTCCTTACATTTATTCAATGATTCAGCATTTTCCTCTGAGGAAGGTATTTTATTAATTGAATTGCCTGCTCATATTTTTTAATAGTTCATTTTCTGTTATGGTCTGATTTTAAACACATTTTGTACATCCTTCATGTACAGTGGATAAGGGGTAAAGTTATTTACACTACACTGCCCCCTCACATATTAGCTGTCAGTTGAAACTGATCGCAAACAAGGCTACATTACAACTACAGACTACTGTAAATGTGATGCATGTTTAGTGAGCCTCTTCTAGTCTGTATGGTGATTCCTTTGAGATGGGGACCACTAACTGTGGTTCTACCTGAGAACCTCTGGCTCCTTTGGACAAGTTGGTCCATCTTCAACCTGTCAAATTTAAACACAAACACAAAGCATCCAGTCAATATTCCTGTAGACAGTTTGAAAAGCATGTGTCCCCAGCATGGTATAACAACGCAACACGTGATAGTGTATTATTTTCTAAAAAAGATTTCAACAACTGTACCTGACATGGTCATTTTTTAACATGCCAGTTAATTTAATTTATTATTTAAGTTACCAAAACAGGTTGAGCATAATTAAATGCCTCAGAAGATTTTGAAAATAGGTAATGTATTTTCTGATATATTTAACATGCTGCTGAAAGGCAGAATTATCATTATGGTGTTTACATTAGACCCATGTCACCTGAGGCTGTAATGGAGCAAACCCAGAGAAGTCATCCTGAGGAACCACAGAGGCAACAACCTAAAAACAATGTACATTTTTTTATTACAATCTATCACAAAACAGATATCAAATATATTCATTAAGTAAAAAAGTATTGTATAAAGAAAACATTAGTGGCTGTGTGATTGACATTCCACAGGACTGGATGACAGTTTAATAGTGTTCATGTAGTAACATCTGTGCAATGTTCTAATTACCTTTGCTTTGCCCAGATAGTCCTTCTTCTCCAGCTCAGCGACATAGTGCTTATTGGGTTTGAACAGAACTTTTGATGGGAACTCGACCAGTTTGAAAGGTTTCTGTTTCTGTTGGTGAAATGGCATCACATGAATTCAGCGATCAATAGAATGTCACTTTGAGGACTTAACCAGCAGCACTGCACTTTGCTTATCCTTGATCACCTGTTTCAGAGTACCTTTCGGATGATGTATATATGTATTAATTAGCAAATGCTCTTGGTCAATGTACCCATTTTCCATTCCGATATATAAAATAAAATTTCATGAAAAAGCACAATTTCTTGTTATGAATCTAATCACATTTAAATATATTGACAAACAAAATTTGATTTAATTGGTACAAGGATGATATCTTAATATTATTGGCCACATTGTGACTGACCAGTGTTGACTGAAGAGCTCTGTCGATGGCATTGAGCTTGGCATCTGTTTTGTAATCAAGAGCCTTCACAAGGTTTTCCTGGGCCTTTTCCCAGTGGCCCAGCTGAGCCTCAGCCAGGGCCATATTGTGGAGAACCTGTGACAGGAAACATTGATATTGATTGTCACTATGTTGATCTCTCATGCAGACTACAGAACTGAGACTGACTATGTGCAAACTATGAAATGTATTCCAAGCTTTTAAATACTTACATCACATGCAAATAGTTTGTATCTGAGTCCAAGTGCTTTGTAATCTATCAGCTGGTTTCCTCTTAGTGCTTTGAAGGCATACTGGAAATCATCCAAACTCTCCTCATACCTTTGAGTAGGAAGAATCCAGTTTATTACTTTTGCATGTAATTAACCACCAAAATTGTAAAAGAAAAAGAAGTGATAGGAATCACTTCTTCTAATAATAAAACCACACTGTTATAAAATGTTTTAAAATCACTGTTAAATATGAAAAGTTTGTTGAGATGAGTGGTGTTACATGCCTTTGCTTTTTGTAAAAGGTGATTCCTCTTTGAAAGAAGGCAACCGCCATATGCTCATCCTTGCGTATGGTGCAATCAAATGCCTGAGAAGAAAATTGAGAAAACACTGTGACTTCCTCCTGAAAAGAAGCAAATTCCACTTCTGCTTTCTCAATGACTTGCTCTTTTTTTCGACAGTAAAATACTTCTCAGCCTTTTTAATGAGGAATATTAAAAGAAGAATTTCGTGTTTTAGCCAGCATTTTACCAACAATAGGTCAGACATACCTTTTCAGCAGCATCCAGGTCTTGGTTAAGAAGGTGGAGACAGCCTATGTCAAAACAAATTTTGGAGTTGGGTTCTTCGATTGACAGGAAAATCCTGAACGCTCCAGACAAATCGTCTCTGTCAACACAGGTGACGGCCTCATCCCATTGACGCAGAGTGTCGACAAAAGACATAGTGGCTGGCTCAGGGTGCACAGGGCTTCAGAGCAGATTAAGGAAACTCCGCAGCTTTGTAGCAGCGAAATGAGGAAGTGTGATGATGTAAATGATGCCAAACCCACCACCTATGCAATGTGTGTGTATGTGTTTGTTAGGGTTAGGTGAGGTGCTAGGGAATGCAATATGCCAATGATTGTCCTCACTAAGATAGATGTATACATGTATTTGTGTATGTGTGTGTGTGGTCCAGGTAAAAACAATGTTGTGGGGATTTATCCAATACAATTGAAGTAAATGGTGACCTCTTCTTTTAACGTATAAAAACAAAATGTCTCCATACTGCTCCTATGAAACATACAAATATAGAAAGTATAACAACGACGTGAGTACACAGAGATAAGGATGAAGTGGGTATTCTTCTATAATCACTCTGAAGCCTTATAACTGATCAGCAGGTGGTGTTTTATTTTGGAAGAGACTGTTATGTATTTTGACAGTCTTCAGCATCAGTGCTAAACACACTGAGCCGCATTGCGTTTTCTCATGTTGTTTAACTCTCAAAGTAAACAAAGATTTTACTTTAAAAGAACAAATTACGTGTTTCCGCTGTTCGTGTGGCTAACTTTCCTCGATGCATCCGTCGCTAGCTAAACAAACATGGCTGTGCTACGCTTTCGGACAACGCGTCTTAACTAGGCAGACGACAATGCGACGGTAAACGAGACACATGCCGAACGTGACGCCATAGATGGAGACTCGGTGTGTTGTGAAGCTGGTTAGCGTAGCGTAGCGTTTTGCGACCGTGTTTACGCGCAGTGAGGCCAGTAGCTCCCCCGGTGGGCTAATGCCAGCTAGCCAAAATGGACCTTGGAACTATGTTGTACAACAATTTAAAAGAAGTTACGTGGAGCACGACGTCCCTGCCATTAGATCAACTCGTCAGCGCATACAGGCTGCCACAAATTGCCAAGCTGGACAACGGTTAGTAACTTTCTGACACTGGCCAAGTTTCTGTGCTACAGCTAGCAGCGGTGGCTAGCAGCTGGTTAGCAGCAAGGGTAAACTCGGGGTAAGACGATTTTCTTGATGTTTGTCCAACACCATGGTCTAGTTTGTGTTGGATACAGATGGTGTCATTGTGTAGATGCCATGTACCCGTGTGCTGTAGTTGTGGAATTAAAACCGATACATTAGAGTAAAAGAAGAAGAGGTGAATGTTAGGGGACAGCATATAAAAGCATCAGATGACTGTAATTACTGTTGTGAAGATAAATGCCCAGTGCAATATAAAACATTTTGCAGGTTGAGTTTCAGCCTTTATCTGATTATTCGATAGAAGAGGCTTAAAACTCACCTCATCAAGAAGTTTAACATGACAATGACCCTGCAACCAAACAGACTAGTGTAAGTCGCTTTGGATAAAAGCGTCAGCTAAATGAAATGTAATGTAACATGAGGTTAGGGTCACGTTAAGTACAGCAATGGAGCCATTGTGACACCAGCAAGGGGTTATCGTGTTGGTCTTCATGATCCAGTCCTCTGTCATACTTCTGAGCAGAACTGTGCTGATGCATTGTGCTTTTAAATTGTAGTGCTTGTGTTTCAGAGGGGTATGGATTAGGGCATTAGTCACTGTCTGTGGAGGAAAGTGAATTGAGTGCTGTGTAATCCAATGCCAATGATCTGAGTGGTGCTTCAAGTGACATTAAGAAAGGAAACAGTCGCCAT
The DNA here is from genome assembly GCA_026259375.1 of Verasper variegatus. NCBI lineage: Eukaryota > Metazoa > Chordata > Actinopteri > Pleuronectiformes > Pleuronectidae > Verasper > Verasper variegatus. The sequence goes on from CM048056.1 coordinate 5,931,566, forward strand.
GGTCTTCCTCATACATGATGTTTAAATGTTGGGAGCAATCACCATGATCATTATGGTTCAACACCTCCACCAGGGAACTTATGTTTTCACATTTGTCTGTTTGTTAGTTTGTAAGAAAGATTTCACAAAAACATCTGAACAGATTTTCTCGAAACTTGGTGGAAGGATGCGGTATGGATCGGGAAAGCAAAGCACCCTAAAACTGCATGGAAGGGAGCTACAGTGTGTTCGTTATCCAGATTAAACCCAGGAAATGCTGTAATACTGCAAGGAACACCAAAGAAAGTGTCAAAAGCATGTACAATTCCCACTACATAAGTTTCAGAATAACTTCTTGATATATGCTGCCATTTTGCACAATCAAGGCTTGCATTTAAAGTCATGAAATATAAAATTTTCAACTAATATTTGACAAATCCAGTGAGAACAACATAACATTAAAGAAGCTGAGCGTATAAACAAAGTGTTGATGATGATTGATGTAAACAGCAGGTATGACATCTCAGGCAGATAGTATTAAATTGGCCAATGGTAATGGCAGAGATAGATTTAGAATGGGACTCAGCAGAGTCTATATTTCTTTTATTTGAGATGCACAAATGATTCCCTGTGTTCATTCCTGCAGGTCAGTTGGTGGAAGGGCTCAGAGACAATGACTACCTCTTGATTCATTCCTGCCGTCAGTGGACGACGATCACCGCTCACAGTCTCGAGGAGGGGCACTATGTCATTGGGCCCAAAATAGAGATCCCAGTGCACTATGAAGGTGAGACACATCTAGACAGAATCTTCCTAGTTTAGCCCAGTATTGTCTTTTGTTAACATTTATCTGTTTATGAACTACCCATTAATATCCCTTTGAAAACTTGTTAAAAACGCATTAATATCTCGGAGCATGCATTTAATTTCAGGGCATATGGAAAAAAGCTACATGAACTCACCTGTAAGATAATTTCCAGAGGTCAATTCACAGCAAAGCTCTCAAACTCTGACAATGCAGTGGAGGATGTAGGTTGCATTGCACTACAGTCCAGTTAATGATACTTCAATGCTTGCTCTCAAACTCTCAAACTCTGACAATGCAATGGAGGATGTAGGTTGCATTGCACTACAGTCCAGTTAATGATGCTTCAATGCTTGCTTGACCCAGTCAGTTGCGATAATATGTATTGTCCTTTGTTCCTTAAGGCCAGTTTAAGCTACTGGAGCAGGACAGAGATGTCAAGGAGCCTGTGCAGTACTTCAACAGTGTGGAGGAGGTGGCCAAAGCATTCCCTGAGAGAGTGTATGTCATGGAGGAAATCACTTTCAATGTTAAGGTACATTTGATACTTTACTTTACTCTATATTCTGACTATTGACTACCTGAACTCCCAACTCTGACATCAGGGGTATTCCATAAATAAAAAAATTATTAAAATGTATTTTTCCCCCCTTTCTTTGTTGGGATCAGTTTTTAGTTTGAACTTCTTTTCACTCTTATACAAATTCTTATTTACCAGCCTCATGGTTTATTCTTTTCCATGTCCTTTTTGCACAGATGGCTTCAGGGGAATGTAATGAAGACACAGAAGTTTACAACATCACACTGAGCACCGGCGATGAACTGACATTAATGGGCCAAGCTGAGATCCTCTACACCAAGTCCTTCAAAGAAAAATCAAGATTCAACACCATTTTCAAGAAGATCGGGAAGCTGAACTCAATTAGTAAGATTGGTCGAGGCAAGATGCCGTGTTTGATCTGCATGAACCATCGCACCAACGAGAGCATCAGCCTGCCTTTCCAGTGTAAAGGCAGATTCAGCACTTGTAGTCCTCTGGAGCTTCAGATGCAGGACGGTGAGCACATCATCAGGAACATTGTAGAGAAAACTCGTCTCCCAGTCAATGTCACGGTACCCAGCAGTCCACCACGCAACCAGCATGACCTCCACCTCATTCGCGAGGGCCATCGCTATAAACTGGTCAACATTCAGACAAAGACGGTGGTTGTTTGCTGCATTCTGCGAAGCAACAAAATAATCCCCATCCATTTTCCCTTTCATATGGCCATGCCTAGATTTATTATTCCAGAAGAACTGCTGCAGGGAGAGTTGTGGCTAGAAACTATGGTGCATCGCTGGTTCTCCTTCTGCCAGGAGCAGTTTGACATAGACTACTATTCCCGCGCTGTGCGGAATGTGCGGACAGACTGGAATGACGATGGTAAGAGTCCTAAGAAAAGCAGTGGGAATGGTAGTTGCAGCGGAGGCAGCAGCAGCTCCAATGGGTGTCCCGGTCACGTGCAGATTCCCAGCTCTTTAACTTATGCCCGGGATGAGCTCACCCAGTCCTTCCACAGACTCTCTGTGTGCGTATACGGCAGCAACCTGCATGGAAACAGCGAGGTCAACTTACAGGGCTGTATGACACTATGTGGGGATTGGGCTCTTCTGCCCTCCGATAGCATTCCTTCAGACTCTGGAGAAAATGACATTTTTTTCCCTGAGCTGCTGGACAGCACAAGCCAACAACCGCCCTTCAACAAGTCGGATGTTCCGTATGAGGAGCTGTGGTTAGATCACTTGAGAGGTCAGATCCCAAAACCCTCTTCAAGTGAGGGAATCCGAGGCATCAACAATGGCTGCGGCACAACAGCAGCCCTGTCATACCCAGTCACTTGTCCTCTTGGAGCAATAACCAGTTCTGATGTCGCTCTTACTCCACCACCGGTCCCACCCAAATCTGAAGCTGTGAGTAAAATTCTCAAAGTAAAGTTTAAGTCCTGGTTTATTTGTTTGCATCTGTGGTTACAGTGGTTACAGCAAACGCAGCAACTTTGTCAGAAATATGACCGGGTCATGCAACGTGTCAGTTTACTGCACAATCAAACAAGCTCACACTGTTTTGATAAAGACTTCAGTCAGTAATAATTGCACATGCAATCTGATTTCCTACCTCAGACAACAGCAGGCCACAGTAGAGTTGGTTTCTGCTGAAGATCATCTGTGGTGACAATGTTATGTTTTAACTGCATCGGCCTTGGGTCGGGTTTGGACACAAAAAAAAAAGAGTCCCTGTTGGGTTCTGGTCAGGCTCATTTAGTTTTCTCGCAGACACAGACAGGCTCAGACAAAATAACGTTCGAACTGTAATTTCATACAGCTCTGATGTGTTAACAGTGAGAATGTCATGAATAAGATGAAATTGGCAATCTCAATACAGTGCATGAATGGCAGTAAATAGGTTGATTTTGCTCTTGCAGATAAAATGCTGACTGTAAATAGTATCAAAAACAGGTTTTGATTGAATAAAAGCCTTCTGGATTATAAATGAAAGCTGTGTCTAACCCTAAAAAGTGAACATAGTTTTGCTGTCAGTTTCACAGTCAGGTCATTTCCTTTGTAGGTGAAGGAAGAATGTCGTCTTTTGAATGCCCCACCAATCCCTCCACGAAGTTTGAAACAGATGCCATCGGTGCCCATCCTGTCAAAGCCTCGGCAGCAAGAGACTCGTTCTCCGAGTCCAACGCTCTCCTATTATTCCTCTGGTCTCCACAACATGTAAGAACTTGAAGCGTTTCATAACACTCTCTGACTTCTCTATATTTCTAAAGACTAAAGTGAGGTTGATATATGCTGACATTTCACAGTCATAGACAACCATGTTCTCTGTTCAGCTTTCCAAATCCACCTACATGCTTTTGAATTATTTTCTGTGTGGTTAGCTGTGTTGATGAAGTATTTTAATGAGACATTTCAGTGAGGTTCAAAAATAATTTGTCATTATGAGACCTACAGGAAGTTTCCTCTTCTACTACTAAATACTATGTTTTCCCATCAGAAGTGGAGCATGTGAAGAAGAAGTAGCTGACCCACAAGAGCAAAGCCACGTGTGCTACCCATGTAACTGGGGTAACAGCACTGAGCCAAATGACACTTTGCCCACTGGTAGCCTGTCACTAGATGGGATGTCCTCCAGGTTGTCTTGGCCAAACAATTTCAGTGTAGGAGAATCACACTGCATGGAGGAATTTCTACCAGCTAGCTGTCGGAGTTACTACAGTTACCCTAGAAAGAGATCCCCAAGCACCCCAAAAACCTGTACGTCAAGCCTTGTCGACTTTGAAGGCCACGCACAAAGCAGTAAGGACTTCATGTTGCAGAACGCTTCTCTGAATCAGGTCTGCACAAAATCTTCAAGTTACAATTCAGAGGTGTACAGAGACAAGCCAATAGAAGAATCAAACACCAAGCAGAGCCTCTCTTGTCCCATTTTACCCCCGAGAACGCCAAAATCAAATGCCATAAAGAACTGCACAGACTTCATGCCAGTGTCAGCTTGTGACGCAAAGCAGGAAACTTCAGATTGTTCGCTTACTCAACAGGAGCAGAGTACCAAAGTGATGTATTCCATCTGTGATTCATTGACTCCCAACTGTCCATCCGTGTCTGCCAGTGCACAGTGGCAGCCTCCGTCCAGCCTTGCTGGCCTCTCCATTGAAGAGGTGTCCAAATCTCTGAGATTCATTGGCCTGCCAGATGACATTGTTACTCTTTTTATGTCTGAGAAGATAGATGGCAATTTACTCCTGCAGCTCACTGAGGAGATTTTGTCTGAGGACTTCAAGCTAAGCAAACTGCAGGTGAAGAAACTAATGCAGTTCATAAACGGATGGAGACCCAAGATATAACTATAGTATGTGACACTAACGCCTGCTGTAAAGCAGAGCAAGACATGCCTTCAGTATATATGCTATGCACACCAAGCCACAAAGATTTTCTTTTGTATAATATGAATTTATTTACTTGTTGGGTTCCTCTCAACCCACTAAAAAAAATCTGTGACTGCTATTTACTTACTGTATGAAGTCATGTGGCACTTTGATGAAGACATTTTTATGTTTTTCACCCGCAGAAATGTTTTCAAGTCGGTATGCAAACTTTAAATCCAAACACATGAGGAGAGGACAGGAAAACATTATAATTAAGAATCTGCTTGATGAGGACATGGGTAATTCTGTTCTTCAAGGTAAATTGCCAATTTAATGATTTTTAAAAGAGTACACATTGGACTGTAGTATATGTGTATTTAACACACTGAAAACGGTTAAAAACAGTTTATAGATAAATAGTTGCAAATTTCGCCCACAAAATTATCATATTTTTATTATTAAAAAAAATCTCGAATTATAAACTTACGTCTCGAGCATGTAACTATATAGTTACAATTAGTGACGTTTGATGTATGCACTGTTTTTAGTTTTATGTATGGGATATAGTCCCACAGTTTTCACAACGTGATTAAAAGTTACTGAAAGTTCATTTGTGCATCATAAATCAGTCATCAACAGTTGATTTAACCTATATGCTGCTAACATGTATTAAAATTAGGGCTTGACCGATATGGATTATATTGGGAGTTGATGCCGATACTGATATTAGGGAGTTCTTCCGATACATATTGTCAGATATATATTTTAAAGTAATTGGCAATCGTTCCAAAGATCTCCCTTATGACAACAAAATGTAACCTATGAAAATGATTGAATTGATATTTGCAGTTTAACCATGAACATTAGTTTAAATAACAACAAATAGTTAGAAAAATCAAATAGAATCAAATATGTAGAACTTGAATTTAGAAAATAAACTACATTACTACTTTACTTATCTACATGGCAAGAATTAGACAGTGCTGTAACCCTATTGTATCTGATTGATTTACAGTTCCTTTGGCAGTTAATTGGGAAAAGTGGGATTGGAGGGCGACCGTAGTAAATAAGAGTTTATTTCTTCTCTAAATAGATGTGTGTTGATTTCAGAGGATAAAACAAAGTCAAATCAGTTTTAATGTAAATGGAGCAGGAACTGTCTGTACATCAGTCTGCTATCACTACAGTGTCGGTTGTTTTCTCGTCTCGTTTCAGAAGATTTGTTGCATGCATTTAAACCAACTGGGTTTTGTTTTGATAATAAATTACATCTCTATTCTGGGTGTAACATTGTCCACTACAGAACATGTTAGTTACGAGTGAGCCAAATCAAATGATGGTCTCTGAAGAGATGTAGTATTTGTCAACTCTTCTCATGCAAGGTCTTATTTGTCTTTGATGCCTTTTTAATATGGAATTTAATTCATCTACATAACTACTTATTTTTACCTATAAAAACATCTCCATGTTGAGGTTATTTATAACAAAAAAGTAATTGTGTCCTTACTCTAAAAACTAACATGCATCATGCACTTTGGTTGATTAATTACTTGCAGTTAAGGTCATACAATATAAACCTATAAAAGAAGAATGTCTGTGTTGAGGGAGAGTGAATGCACTACATACTTTTTCATAACTAAAATGGTACGTCTCCAGTGTCCTCATTGTCTGTATTACAAGTGTCCTAATGCAAGAAACAAGTAAAAGCTTTTCCGCGCCTTAACCCAGAGACCTTAAAATATATATGTGATATTTCACTTTAGCTAAAAGGTTTTCATTTTACTAGTCTCTTGTTATGAGAATGTGCTCTAACCTCTCATCGTGAACTGAGGGAATGTTGTCAAGTGTGTATCACAACCTGCAGAGACATGTGAGCTAAGATTAAAATTGATGTGTGCGATAATGAGAAATGTTTTTTATATACGGTACTTTTTTTCCTTATAGCCTTGATTGAGTCGATTTATTTATGCAGTTATTTGACATAACACGAAATATGCAGAACAGTTATTCTTCGACCATTTGTGTTGGTGATATATGAAGGTGCCTCAGCAACCAACAGCTATTGTTTCCCCCCCCCCCTGTCACTATCTGCAGTGGGGTGTTACATATTTTTCTTGATATTTTCTTTTTGTATGTAAATGCAAAGTTATTGTAAATTCTTTTAAGTGATTACTAATGTTAATTATTTTTCTTAAGGAAAAAGCTTATGTTCAATTTCTGTACTTTTTTTTTTTATTCTGAAAAAAAAAACAACTTGGGTTCTACTCGCATTAAAATAACATTCATGAAGAAAGAAAACCTGCCAGCCTTAATCTCATTACATGGACAGTGACCAAAAAAATAATGTTGATAAGCCATGTGTCCAGGTTATTTTTCTGCTTTCTTTGCAACTTAGCCACACTATCCATATTTTTTCATGGGGAATGTCTCTTGACACTATTATCTTACGGCAGTTATGCAAGAGCTGTGGTGCTCGGAAGGGACCATGCGGAGGAGCAACAAAGAACTGCGTGTTAGAGTGACAGAAAAAGTCAGTGGAGTATTTACTTGTGTTTTAATAACCAGTGTTAAATTTCTGGAGAAAAACATGCTGGACGAAGGAATCTTTTTCACGTCAGTCATTTTTCTTGAATAATTCTGAGATGCAAACTGGGAGCACACTACGATTAAAAAGCCCGATCGCATTGACGCATACACACACACCACCATCATCAGCAGCAGGCAGTCAATGCTAAAGAGCATTCCATGTTGGTAATGCCTAACAGCTGTAGACTAAGGATTTGATGGATTATTGCCATATTAGTGTAAACAGGAGGGAAATGACTGACAGTGGGTTTGATGGCAATTTTGAAGCGTATTGGTCTGAAATCTTGAGTTATGAACAGTTGTCTTTCAACTTAACTCCTGTTTCCCTATATTTGATTGTATATTCTATTAAAAATGGATTAACTAATGTCCCTGTTTCATTTAATCAAATCTACATGTCAGTGACATGAGACAAGGAATTAGTTTGAGATTGTTCACATGCACTTTATGTACAATGGAAGGGATCTGTCTAAGCAAAACAATGTGTGATGAAAATGTTAGATTGATCAGAATGCTTTTTTGTTTAAATCTGTCTACATTTTATATTTAATCACAAAATACAAATTAAACAGGATCAGTAATTTGTGCATTCAGAAGTACATTTAACAGGCGGATGATTATTTGGTCAGTCAATGGCCAAATAATCTGAAGTTTTAAAGTCAATTAAGCCATTTTTCCAATTGGTAACATAAAACAATTTCACCTCCTTGAATGTGATGACCTGCTTATCACATATTCTTACTCTTCATTGGATAAAGCAACACTGATGAACTATTTGGGATATTGTGATGGACATTTATTTTCCTGTTTTTATTATTAATTTAGATAATTGAGAGATTAATTGATTATATCTTGCGCTGCAGCCCTACTCAGCTCAGATATAAGGTGATATTTTTCTTTAAAGATAATAGTCACATTTAATCAGTGTTCAGCAGTTGGCTGGTTTGTGGCAACAGATTGCAGATCAGATCAGAAGCTTCCAAGGAACCAGTAGGTGCTTCATCACTTCTGCTTTAGTGTAGACACACAGCCACCATTTCCTTTCTTACAAAACAAGAGCAGAACTGTGGTTACCTTAAAACTCTGAGACACTAACCTGAAACTCACAGTTTAAAGTAACAACAATTCAGCTTTTTCCCTTCAAGTGGTTTAAACGGAAAAACTTAACTTTAAACAAGATGGAACCAAATCGCTTCCCTCTGATATGGGCAAAATGAAGAACTCTACACCAACAATTACTCAGATTTATTTGAAGTAAAAAAAGATCATGTATTACAATTACTAAATCCCATCTTTCTTTCAAGCTATTGTTTGTTCAGTATGAGATAATATGTGGATCCTGCCTTACAAACTCTGCCATGACACAATACATGAAATCAAAGGTACAATCATTTGAGATTACAAGAATCTTTAAACATCACAGATTTCCTTTCCTACAAAGTTTTAGACATTCTAGATATTTGTACGACCCAGATCAAAAAAAATCACAACCATGAATCCCAGCCCACCCAAACCCTGCCGAGCACATTTGGGTCCATGGCTTGGTCGAGCAGACATTCCACCTGCTTCTCTGCTGACAGGCCCGCAGGTGGAAGTTTAGCACGGATGTTGTGCTCTTGAGATCCCAGGGCCACGGACTGCATCCCGGGAAAGGCCGGGTCCTTCTCAAAGCCCAGCTTCAGCTCCTCACTGACAAAATAAACCAACACACAAGTGAAATGTCTTATTTAAGACCAGTTGTAGTTATTGGTAGAAGTGGGCATCGGAGGCAGAATTTAGATCATGGTGAACAGCCCGATGACATAACAAAGGAATGGACACAATATATTGTTTAATCAGAGTTGAGAGTTGTAACATGAGCATTGTATCAAGCAGGTAGTTTTAATTGTAGCACTTTCATAACAGAAACCATCTTTAAGAAAGATTTATTGCGTGCACTACATCATTTGATTTGGTTCATGTGTCATCATCATGCCAACATGGAGAAGGCGGGGTTTATGACCTAAACTGCAGCCAGTCACCAGGTGGCGATAGAGGTGTTTTGGCTTTGTGTTTTGGGAGTTGCCATGTTGTCCATCTTCATATACACTCTATGGTGTTGACTGATGACCAGCAAAGTGTTATAACACAAAATTATGATGTCAAATTGATGCTGACCTCTTGAACTTTGAAGATTAAGTGTAATAACTGTGTATTCTATTAGACATTTGTCTGGAAATTTGTCACAATCTCTGTGACTTAATTTTTGTTTTATGGCCACAAATGTGTTTTGTAATGTCAGTGTGACCTTGACCTCTGACCACCAAAGTCTAATCAGTTCATCTTTGAGTAAAAGTGAATGTTTGTGCCGAATTTGAAGAAACTGACGCATGGACATAAAAAGTGTTAAATTCAATATTATAAAATGACATAACAATATCAATCTTGTGCATTTGTTTAATACTGGAAGTTATAAAGCTGAGTCAGTCAATCCACAATATTGAACGCCAACAGTGCCTTTAATTGTAACTTATCTTAAACTGAAAAAACAACATTATTGATTAATTATCGTCATGATTTAAGGACCTACCTGGTTATAGCAGCTGGATTTGCTCCTTCTAGTTTTTCTCTTGCGAATTTCACCTTCTGTAAGGGATACCAGTTGATTTCTTTGGTGTTTATGTCCTTTGTCCACGAGCCTCCTTTCTTCAGCTGTTTCAGCTCAAAGTTCTGTGTAAAAGCGATGAGAAAAGTCACTGGTACCACAATTTTTTACTGTATGAGGGAAGGAAACGTTAAAAACAGAATTAATTTAACATACAGTTAATGAATTCTACCTTTCTTGCAAAATATTAAAATAGAAAACTATACAATTAGCTGGTTTGGCTGTAACATATAAAAAACCCAACACATTATAAAATTAACTTTTCTTACTGAGACTTTGACGTTTTATCTTTCCTACTCACTCGTCAAACACTCAACATTTAGTGGGTTCTCTGAAGCAGGAGTGAGAGTTACCTTCCAGTCCAGCGATGGCTCCTTGACGAACACATCCATGGTATTGAGCAGAAGGTCTGGCTCAGCCCTGAAGGCTCGCAGCGAGTGAACCATGACATTCTGGATCAAACCAGACTCCTTCAAGGGTTGCATCAGATTGACAAACTGTCTGGTCAGGCGGAAAGGCATGAGCTCCGGCACAGGGAGGAACTGTGAGGACAGAGATATATTTATATACAGTGTCAATTCACATTTACACAGCTGGACAGAACAAATAAAAACACTTTTTGACTGTTGGGATTTATGTTAGACTGATCTAATTGTGTGTTGGGTAGAGTCTGGAAATCTTCATGCATTGAATCTTAACAGATTTTTGCCTCCTTTTTATCGATGCATATTACATATTACATGCTAGATAGATTATTAAATTATATATTATATTCATGGTTTCTGTGTTTCGTCACTGTCCCTTCATTTAGAATTGTTAAAAAAGGTTTATTGCTGCTCCATGTCCTGTGTGTATTAACCCAGACTCATAACTGATCACATGGGTCTAGTCATATTCTATTGATTATCTTCCATTTGTTTTAAGTTGCTTTAAAAATCAGTTCCTAGTTAAAGTACTGTATTTGTTTGAATGACCTGTGTGGCTGAACCAAATGCGTGACCAAAGTCGATGCCGATCATGCCTCCTGTCTCCATGTTGATCATGAAGTTGGAGAGATGTCGGTCTCCAATGCCCAGAATCCAGTGGCTCACACACAGCAAAGCATGAGAGCTGATAAAGTGAGATCGCAGGGAGAGAAAGGCCTCTGGACTGTTGCACATCTTCAGAAAAGCTCTCCTAAAAAGTGCAAAAGAGAAATAAGGTTTTCTTCCTGCCAAGTATCAACCGTAATGAGCACTTCTATTATCCAGAGAGTCTTGACGTACTTCAGCAGATCACTGGGCACATGCTGCAACACTTTCAAAAAGTTGCTCACTGCATCAGCACGCTTTGCTTTCCTGGGAAAGAAAATACAAATAAATATGTTCATGCTCACGACATGTTAAAAAAGTAGCTTCAGATTGTAATAGCTGGGCATAGTAAATTATAATCAACAAAATTTAAATGAATCTGTCAATTACGAATGAATTACTGTCTGTACCCAGTGCTTTGTGAACAAAACTCATCACGAATAGACTTACTTGTAAGCGTGACCATACAGTTTGATACCACTCTCATTCGGAGCAAAGGTTGAGAGCCATCTATTGTAAACTTCAGGAGCCCTTAAGAAGAGGAAAGTTCCAATAATCAATTATTAGAATAATGGACAACACTGTAAAAGTCTTTATAGTGTCTTTATAAATGCCACTGATAAATGTCTTTTATGATCATTAAATATAAATCCCATTTTCTTTTAGAAATGAACATAGATCACACTGATTATTTTCATTAGATCGTTGTTGTGAAAAAGTAAAATAAAGAAAAGATGAAATCCCCTGACAGCCGCACTCCATGTAAGAGGACAATATTTTTGTTTTTGTTGAGGCTTGAAGACCTTTATTTTGAAAAAAATGTTTTTGTTGTTTAAAATATTTTATGAATAACACATTTGAAAGTGTTCAACAGAAAGTTATTAGAGTGTAACGTCAATACTGTACCTATGTGCTTTTTGCTGTTCCTCTGCAGTCATTGTGCTGGACAGGAATTCTTTCAGAGTACACGTATTCTCCATCCATTCAATCAGACCAATTCTGTGAACACATAAAATTCCTGTTGTATCTTATACAATAACAATAGGGGGGTGAGTGTCAGGGCATGGTTGCAATGACTGGCAAAAATAAAAGAGACATAGTTAAAGAATAAATAAATGTTTTTTTCGTATGTTTTTTTCCCCCTCTGTTTAATCAAGAGTGTGTTATTTCAGTTTGAGAGCAGGTCTTATTGATTTCACTTCCACAGCAAGTACTTCCCTCACTTCATTTACACACCTACAACAAGGGCGTGTAACACTGCACCTGACATTCTATTGGTTAGGGAATTTTGAAAGACTAGTTGCAAAAAAAAACGAGAAGAAACAGAAGAAAAAAAAAAATCCAAGAGCAGACGAGAATACTGAGTGCAGACATTACAAACGTGCAGAGAAGCAGGGTGAGCGCGAGAAGAAGAGCTGAAGCTGGAGCGCAGGAAATCCATCCAATCAATAAAATATCTGAGTGCAAGTGCCCAGTCTGAGCACAAACAGAGCAAATCAGAGCACAAGCAGGGGCTATTTGAGTGTGAGCGCGGGGTTTTGAGTGAAGGAAATACAAAACCTGAAGTGAAAATAAATCCTGCTCTCAAAGTGAAAGACCACGCTCATGATTAAGATAGAAAAAAATGATGCGTTTGTTGATTGCAATAGTAACAATAGAGAAATTGGTGGACAAAAAAGCTCACTACCTTCTGGATATGGGAATGACTTGATAGGTGCGGAGCCGCAAGCCTCTGCGTGTGCATGCAGCGTCGTAACTCAATAAAATGTTCATGACGCCAAAAAGCTGCTCGATGCGTTGGTCCTGGCGGAGGTCCTCCCCGCCCTTCACCAGAAAGGGGTGGTCCCGCTCGTCATCCCCACGGATGATCAGACGTTTGGGGCGACGGATGGAGGACATCACCTTCACCTGCAGGATAAAAGTTCACGCAATCACATGCTATTGGACTATTAAACCATTTAAACTGAATTAGTTTTAATGTGAACAAGAATAAAAGCATACCCTTTCATCAAAGCCTGTTATTTTCGCATGATACTCTGGCAAAGGCTTTGATCGGCCGTCATACTGTCCTATAAAAAGAGGAAAACATTTTGGCTGACCAACAATTCACAATATTTCCAGACCCCAATATCAGTGGTGTTCCTTTTTCAATTGAACTACTGACCTGGGATCTCCAGCTCATTGCTGAACAGGTCCGCTTTAAACCCACTGAGCCAAGGTGAGTACTCTTTTAAGTTCCCAGGTTCTGTCTGAAATCCACGCATGGATGCTGCCAGCTCGTCCACCTTCCGCACAAACGACTGGTCTTTCCTCTTCTCAAACAGCTTACTGCCTTTAGCTCCGAGCAGCTTCTCCACATCTTTGGCAAATCTCTGTGAAATCAAAGAAAAAACGACTGCAATGAAAAACACCGAAACAAATAACGTGATGTCTTGTTCGCATTTAAAGCGTTTGTGTATTAGTGTAATAAAACCATTAAAAAAAACAAAACTCACACAGGCTTGAATGTAATTGACTCTTTTGGAGAAAGAACTATTTGGTCGTGGTGGACTGTCTCTTTGATAACATCTGTGTGATGTTCAAAGAGGTTTAATAGTTAAACAATGAGACTGTTTCAAGATTTTGGATCCAGAAGGAGTGAAACTCCAGGGAGCACTCTCGTAAAGTTGTGACTGTATATTTTTAGAACTTTTTTCTTCTAATATTAAGACTTGAATGTTATAATATTATGACTTAATTCTAAGAATATAATACATGTCTGGTTAATTACAGCTTTATCATCTCTTTTCTTCAACATGCTCTATACTCCTTCATGTTATACCATTTGGTGATTAGCAAAAGAAAGAAAACTTGCATATTTATGATAAATTGTCATTGTATCTATTGTCATATACGCTATCTATACCAAGTTGAACCATCAAAGTTAACAACAAACCTTGATAAATTTCTTGCGGAACGTCCCGTGACCCTCTGCGTCCTGATCCCCAAGCGAAGAGCGCATCTCGTCATACAGGTCACATATCTGCTTCTTGTCAAAGCTCGGTTTGTCCAGTTCGTTTTTCACGCAATCCCACCAATCCTGTGGGGACCACATGAAAACAAATCAAGTCCCATGAACAAATTGCTGGCAGCTTGATTAACTCACAGTTGAACTTGTTACCTTAAAAATCATCTCAGGATTTGTGAGCTGCTGCAGCGCGTCCACAAATTTCTTCACAGCTCCTCCCTTATCCAGCATGCTCCTGAGACTGTAGACACAGAAACAATATTCATAAAAAGAACACTGTCAAACTTGCTGCAATGTAGTTTTTCTGTGCTCCTCAGGCAGAACATTAGAAAGTTTACCTGTTGACAAATTCCTGCTGATGGTGTCCTGTTGCTGAGTCCTCAAACTGAAAACTCTCGCTGCTGATCATGAGAGCGTAAACCAGGGCTTGAGGGTAGCACTCTGCTATCTGCCTGATGCAGTGTTGCACTGCCACAGCTTGTGGCTTGTCCAACAGGGCGACCATTTGACTGATCCAGCTAATCAGCATCCAGCAGGGAATTGATGTCATCTAAATACAGACAGTGTTGTCAACTGGAGACCACGTACACAGAATACTATCAAGTTAAAATCAAAAGTCCTCATGACAGCAGTGATGTAGAATTTAACTGACAAGGCTTTAAAAATGTTATGATTTATCGGCCTGGTTTCCACTGCAGATAAGATATTTGTCATTTACTGAGTGTTTCAGATTGTCTGTCTATAGTTACCTCCTTGAAATCCATATACTGATAAGCTTCCTGCTTAAAGACCTTACCACATAGCAGAAAATAATACACTTAATGCATATATAAAAACAGCTGCTATGAATCAAACGACATGTTTAGGTTAAATGTGTGCATATGTGGATAGAAGTGTGGGCTGTTTGTCCTGCTGTACATACCTGGTCTTAACACACTAACCTCTTTTGTCATGAGGTCCAGTGTCTCCGAGGGGTACAGCTCGATGATCTGCAGCAGACGTGGGAATTTGAGACGAGCTTCCTCTGAGTTCATCTTCAGTGCTTTCAACATGCTATCCACTACATGAACAGGCAGTGTCAGAAAGTCTGGAAACTGACTCTCTGTGACAAAACAGAACACACATATATTTACATACATAATATAACTAGTGCAATAAATTTGACATGACACCCAATCTTCTTCTTCTTAAGCGTTTTTGGGAATTTTTCCCTTTATTTGATTGCTCCTTGAAAGGTCCCATTACTTGAGTTACAAAGTCCATCCAAACTTGTTCTGTTAATGTGCTTTATGGACAAAAACATGGACACTGTAACCAACTGTGATGTATTTATGTGTTTTGACACCTTTTTCAAATATTTGCATAGCAATGAAAAGCAAAGAAAAAGGATTGGGTGTGTCAGACATATTAATAATTTAAATCAATCATAAAAACGTCTGTAATAGTTCAAAAGTGGTGTTAGGTGCTTGTGAGAGATAAACATAGACTAAAGTGTAACATTTGACAAGTTCGCATTCGAAGGTAATGTTTAACTGTTTGCAAAATTATATCAATTGCTTCATAAGTAATAACGTAGGCAAATAGCGGACAAACTTTTTCACAGACTTTCCGAGTAACTGTTATGATTTGAGGTGGCGTTTATGTGAATTTTACCATTCGCAAAGTAACTTTTCAGAATATTCCGACACCACATAAATGCAGTAAGACAGACAGGGATAAGATGTGACAGTATAGAAGGAGTGCCCTCTACAGGCAGTGTTCTGTTACTAATGTGGAAAATACAATTCTCCAGAAAGTGGTCATTGATAAAACTGTTCAACAAAAGCACATAATTAATTATTTGTACATAATTATTTCTCACCGGTGTCCCTCTGCTCTTCCTCTCGTAGTAGTTTGTCACTGAAGTTGGCCAAAGCCATGTATGTCTCGGTGATGCTGCTGCTTTCCACAATGTCCTGACTATAAGACTGAAGCTCCTCATCAGCCTTTCTGGTGGCATCACAAAGCAGCTTCAGTGCTCGTAACTGCAGCCCCTCCTCCACTTTCTGCAGGACAAATAGTCTTCAGCAACTAAAAGACCTCATCTTGTTCTCTTTTGCACATTGTCTGGTTACATCACTTAAAAAACTACAAAGCAGGGTTAGCAGGACATAACTGGCTGTGATTGTTTGATTGTAATTCATATACATGAATCCTAGTTAAGCTCTTGTAAATTATACTGTAAAAAAAAAAAAAGTATAATATAGAATACCTTTGGATCTTCAACTGGCCAAGCAGCTCCAGAAAGCCTGACGACTCTCTCTGCTTTGTCAGGTTCAGTAGTTTCCAGGACCGAGGGGCTCTTGCTTACAGCTGTAGCCAGGATGTGGAAGGACGTACCCTGGAGCATCTTTTGATTTCGGAATACTTTAGCTGTGGTGTGCTCACAGTCAGGCCGAAGGTCCTCTGCAAAGTTGACATGGAAACATGACTGAGCCAAAGTCGCCTTCTGAACAAGTGTTATGGAGGAGCAGAAAATGATTTGTATGATGAAGAAAAACCAAGAAGTTTAGAACCATGTCCGGGATATAAGCGGACATGTTTCCTCATCAACAATCAAGAGTAAACTTGATGATTCGCCACAAGATATAAACCACTGGTAAACCTCTGAAAGACCAGCCTGCATCAGCAATCTTGGATATAGAATTTAAAATTAAAAAAATGTATTCGGAAATGTCTTAAATGCACTTAAGTATACTCACAATGTGTATTGGTGACTAAAACTGAAAGGGCAGCTTTTACTTTATTACATATCATGAAATCATGTGAGTCGGATGTCAAATTTGATCATGAGAGTTACAAATATACTTAAATCGTGTTTATCAACATCTGAAGTTCTCTGTTATTTAATAAAGTACAGGGGTTATTTTTCCCTTCTTACCCAGTAGTGGGATAGTCTTCAGCACGGTGATGATTTGCTCAACGGGACCCTGAGTCTGGCTGCGTTTATGGCTGTACTGGCTAAAACTGTGGACCCACGGTATCAACAAGCTTCTCTTAGTTTTGGCTTCTTTGTGAAGTTCCTTCAGCAGCTTGGTAGCGACGGGGAAGTTATTCTGAAACAACATAAGTGATCCAAAATAAGCTAGTGGTTAAACAAGTAATGTTTGAAAGTAAAAAAACCCCAAACATATTCACCTGTTTCCGTGCACTATTGGCCATGTGTAGCTTCATGTTGAACTTGCAGTCATTTACTAACGTGTCGACGTCCCCCGATGGGTCCTCTGAACCATCCACCTCCATGCTGACGCTGGGGGCGTGGCCTCTCAACTTTTCCTTGATCTTGTCCAAGAAGAAGCATCTGAATCGTGGACATTAAACATAAGTCCGTGTCACGTTTTGTTATTCCTCAATTTAAAAGATTTGTAAGCAAAATGTTAAAAACCTGTTTCTCTTACCGAGATGTTATGATATCGTCCCATACGTTCACTGGATCTACTTTAGGGTCAGGATACCGCTCAGTCCATAATCTGATGAGCCGTTGGAGGCCGCTTACTGACACTAATGAATGAAATACAATAATAGATTGAGAGTGGGACAAACATTTTTTCATTCAAAGTATAACTAAGATAGTTGCAGAAAAATAATTCTGCATTCTATTCTAGTAGAGATTAAGGGCCAGATAGGAAATAACTACTTCAACTGCTCCTTTTTTTTTAGATATTGATTGTTGATTGAGTTTTTAAGAATGCACACACGCACCCTGTCCTGAAATGAAGAAAAGGAAGTCCTGGATCTCAGTCAAGGCCTGCACTGACTGCAGGATGGTCAGTCGACTCTGAGTCAGCAGTGTGTCCACACTGGAGTAACTCTGTGAGGCAAAGAGAATGAATACACACTGTAGCCCAGTTTCTGACCCCCCCAAAAAACACGCACATCATCAACTTTTAGCCTTTAGAATGAATATATAATGATTTTAGCAGGTGATTGACAAAAATAATGTCTAACAGCTGACCTCGATGAAGAGCTGCATGGCGTAGTTGGTGTAGTATTTGGCGCGGTCAAAGTCCTCCTGCAGGATGTAGAGCAAGCTGAGCTCCTGGCTGTAATGACTCTCCAGGAGCTTCTTACGCTCCTCCACCCTCATGGCTTTGTCCACGAAGCTGAGAAGTGTTTGGTCGCTCTCGCCCTTCTGCAGCTGCTTGAGCATGCTGCGGATCATGTGCTGTAGGTACATGTCCTGGCACAAATGCAAATAGATCAGTGTGAGCAATGCGTCACAACTCACGTGCACATACCTGACACAAGCAGATGAAAATAATTAAAGAATTTGAAAGGTGCTCAGTAGCATGCATATCTCAACAGGCTCAACAGTTTCCTTACGACACCACATTTAAATTCACTAGATGCAGGTTTTTATTTCAATCTGCACCAAATTGCACCCCTAAACATGCTTAATTTTTGTTGGTCAAGATCCATCAATTATTCTCTGAGAAATTAATGTAAATGTTGAAAAAAAAATCTTGCAATATCAAAGAAAGGGAAAACACAAAACGCCTCCGTGATCCAGATCTGTGCCAACGGTACCGAGTTTTGTGGTAATCTGTCCAGCAGTTTTGTGAAATCCTGCTAAATATCAAATAAACAATAAAAAAAACCCAGAAGGAAGTTAAAAATCACCTGCAGGTACTTGATACTAACATTAAAGAAGTTATAAGACTTCTATACTTACAATGCTAAGTTCAAATACCACACATCTCTAAAGTTGCAATACAAAGGATGGCTGAGATAACAAAATGTATGTTTTCATTTCAAGCCATCGCTGCACTTTCAGCATGAGGAAGAATGCAGTTGTGGTAAAACTACAATTAAAACCTGTGGGTTGTCTGCCCATCCTGCTACATGACTGAGAACTGTCACCTGGTAGAGGGGCTCTGACCACATCTTTTCAAGGTCGGGTGGGGAGCTTTCATCTATGGACACTGTGGAGCAGTACTGCAGAGACTTCCATTCAGTCAAATGACTGTAGGCCTCCATCGCTGCCACTTCCCAGAAGTCCTTCTCTGAGTCGGTGGGCTCACCGTCGCTCCAATCCTCAGTGTTGAGGGCCTGTCAGTGTACAGGACAGTTTTCACTCTTTTCACTCTATCCCACTTGAATGACTGAAACTTAACACTGCATAGCTTTACACACAGCTAGCGATGACTTGTGTACCTCATTGTATAGCTTCACAGCTTCTGCAAAGTCAGTGTTGGCTTCAGCTTGAAGCGCAGCACAGGTGATTGACTTGGTCCCAACTTTACCACCGAAGATGCTGCGCACAACATCGTAATCCTCCAAAGACCTGTAAAGCCTAAATATCACATTAAACAAAAGCAATTACAATTATCCACAAGTGACTTGCACGTATTTGTAATGGAGCTATTTACAGTGTGACAGAAACTTGATGGACCAGAGGCAACGTGCATGAGAGTGTTAATGTAACCGTCACCACAAGAAAAAGCAAGCTGACAAGATGAATCAGTATTAGAACAAATCAGAAGGAATCAATGCATTCATAAAATCAATTATGTATATTATATCTCTAATCAGTTATTAATGAAACCTTCAACACAGGTATGATGAACTATCCAAGGACAAGATCTACATCATAGCATTTTATTTTATGCTAGTTTGTTATTTTATTGTTTCTTGTATTTTACATTGTGTTTTCTTTTATATTGCACCCATAAAATAGACAAACTGACCAATAGCATATAGTTTCTAACATTCATCTACAAGCCAACAGTAGAACTAGCACTCTCATACCTTGCAAGGTGGATCCATTTGTTGGTGTCTGGGGGGATTTCCCTGTGTCCTCGTGACTGTTTGGCGGGAGGTTCATCCTGGACGCCGGCGTGCAGCAGGCTGTCCTCCAGCAGCAGGATGCCCGACGGCTGCTGGAGGCTCACCAGGCACGTGGAGCTGATGGCTGCTGGGTCGAGCTGCTGCAGCTCCTTATGCTGATAGCACATGTCCTAAAGAAACAATGGTCAGATTATTATATATTTATAGTTTTGAGGTTGACTTTGATAATCAAGCTATAATAAATAACCCAGGCTCTACAGGATATGGATCATTTAGATGGCAAATTTTATTTCTTGCTCCTTTGTAAGTGCCTGTAGAGGTAAACTACAATATAGCTGGACTAAATATTGTCATTATGAGTATGCAAGGCCATTTGTTTTTCTATAAATGCAAAAAGACACAAATTGAACTACTAATGTTATAATATAGAAAATATATATACAGAATAGAGAATCAGGTATTATGGAGGAAGGCGTCATAAATGTAAATATCATAAAACATAGGCGTAATCAAATACTCTCATTTTGACACCATCAATAAATGCTATGGTAAATTCAGATCCATGACTTTTGTAGCATAATCAAACAATGTTTTGGGTTTGTACCTGCACACATGCTATAAACGGAGGGAAGCAGAGCGTACTCTTGCTCAAGAAAGTGTTCATGTTGCACCGCAGCTCTTCTTTAATCCTCCCACTCTCCCCTGGTTTGAGCTTGTCCATTTCTTGGAGGACACCAGCAAACAGGGAGCTGAAGAGCTGTTTGGCTAAAATTGGGTCTCTCTAAGGGGAACATGCAGAGAGACAAACATAAATCATATGTATTTGTACAACCTGGGCCCTAGAAGGGTAGGATGCAGAAAGCAGAGGCGGTCGTCTTACCTGGGCGAGTGCTTGTAAGGGGGTGATGAGGCTGCTGTACGGGATCTGGATGTCTGGGAAGTCCCCCACTCTGTAGTTACGATAGAGAGTCACCTGAGCCTCTTTTCTCAGCCTTTGGTCAGCCTTTTGTTCCTGGGGAAACACAACACTGATTGTTGAAGCACTGGATTAGACACTTCAATCAAGACATGTTTTTTAAGCTGCCCTCCAACAGGATCGGTACTGTATATTGTTTGTCTGTGTGATACCTTTTTCTGCCTCTGTTGTCTGATCTCTTTATGCGCATAACCGATGCTGACTTTCTCCTGATCCTTTAGAAATCTGCGTCTCAATCTTAGGATGTTATTGCGTTGTTCATTGTTTGCTGTTGACATGAAGACATAAAAGGCATTATCAAAGCATCAGTGGTAGTCCAAATAAATTAAGTCTCCAGCACAGATTCAAATCATTACTGTAAAGCTATTTTAAGACATGAACTTGGGAAAATGTCTGGAAAATTGGGTGAGGATATATCCCGGAGTTTGAAGAATGCAACAAGAGATTGTCCGGTTCAGACATGTTCACAACAACAGAAAAACATTCAGGCTAGGGGTGATGCCAGGGTTGTGCATGCAGGAGGCAGGACATGATGTGAAAAGCTCTCAAATGTCATTGTCTTTCAAAGTTGACATCTTCGTCAGCCTCCCCTACAGGTATGGCTTCTATTTATTTGTATTCTTCCAGTTTAACATCTGTTGCGCTGTTAAGAACATCATCAACTCACATACAGTTAATCCTGATCTACATTAAAATGTAATGGGCTCTTCCTTGGGTCATCATTGGGTCGTCTCACCCCCTATAAAATTTCACAGAAATTGGTTCAGTAGTTTTTGTGTAATCCAGCTAAAAAATTGACAAAGAAACACTAATGAAAACATAACCTCCTTTGGAAGGTTAATAAATGATATCCAGTGACAGTTAAAACAAGCCTCATAACTGGTCTGATCCATCTGTGCTGAATTTCCACTGACTATTTGCACAGCCAACAAAATAAAGCTTCAAGCCCACAACCCTATGTGCTTAGTTTGGTAACCTGTTAAATTAGATAGTTTCACAAATCTATTCCACTATTAAACAGTGGATTAGTTACCAGAAAGGTCCCGTCAAATATTTCTCCCTTGAAACATAAGTGTGAAGTGATATAGTAATATTATAATATGTGTATGCAGTTTCTCAGAGACTAACCTCTAGTGCGACTGTCCACCTCATCGCTTGGGGCAGCAAGGCGCTTCAGCCCGAATCCTTCCCCTACTGGTCGTCTTGCAGGAGTTTGCCTCTCTGCTTTCTTATCAAACACCATCAGTGACGACAGAGATTCAGAGCCCGGTGTGTACTCTGCCATAGTATCCACACTGCTGCCTGTCAGCCAGTTATATGCTGTGCGTCGACCTGGAGGAGAAAAAGACAACAAGATTTAGCAGTTAAAATCAAATAGTATACTCTTTCAAATGGAATAGGTTTATACAAGATACAAGAAAAAAGGTGTATGTACAGAAATGTCCTGTGGAGTTCTTAATACATTTTTTAACCTGCTGCTCTAATATTGGGATATGTAATTAGAGTGGTACCTGCTGTTTGGGTTTGGCTGAACTCCAGTGACGTCTGAGTGGCTCTGAGCTTCCCCTTCATGGCTATGGCCTGTGACGCTGCCACACTCTGTGTGCTTAGAGTGCTTTGGGTTGCAACAAACATAGGAGTCATCACCGTGCTCCTGAAGCGCCAGTTGGAATCAATCACATAGTCCTAAAAAACAAAAACAAAAAAGAATGGAAAAACATAATCAACACACCAAGTTCATCATTTTGATCATTTAAACTGACCCAGAGAGGAAGGGAGGAATAAATGCTGCCTACCTGAAAGGTGCACTCTGAAAGAGGATACTCAAACATGTTTCGTTGGAAGTCAGGACTCTGGCTAGTCATTTCCAGGAGCAGATTGGTCACCAAGCTTAAGAAACACCTCTCTATTTGGCACGAGTACAGAGAGCGAAGCACCGTCAACATTCGGTCAAGGGTCGCAGTGGGAAGGCGCTTCTCCTGACTCCAGAAGTTACGAACATAAAGCCTGAAAACAAAATAGACAGGGATATTATATTGTGACTGATGGGGATCACACTTCCCTGCACAATATAAGAAAGGTTGACATAAGATAAAGACAGTGACAGTGTCTGAAAAATAAAGCATAACACAGAGTGAAGTGGGTTCTTACTGAAGGCCTTGGTTTTCTTCAGACAGTCCCTGAAGTAGTGTTTCTTTGGCTGCATTCAAGACCTCGACTGAGATGTTGTCTTCTATGCTCTCTGCATCACTGGAAGAATAAAGATACAGTGCAACATTAAATGTAGACTTTTAGCAACACCACGTCTATTACAACCATTAAAAAATGCAGTTTGGTGGCAATAAAAATAATTTGCACTATTTCCTAGTCTTGCTTGCTAGTTTACACTTTTAAATCAACGTATACATTTTGTTCATAACAGCAGCATGTGGGATATGAAGTCCCAACCTGTAGTTGTCCTGGATCCACATGAGGATATCGTACATCCTCTCTCTGCACACTGGTGATGGATGAGAGACAAAAGCCATCACAGCTCCCAGGAGCTCCTGAAGCTGAACTGGAGTTAGCAAGCCAATAATCTTGTGGATGATATCCAGACACATTCTCTGTCTTGCTTCATCCCTGAGAGAACAACAGCAACATGGAGAACCATGATTTAGCACGATAAATATTCATATTGAATTATTCATTTACATTTGTTGTTCGAAGGCTAAAGATAGAATGCCACAAATGTCAATATCTTTTTGTTTTTTTTGTACATTTGCTGTTTCTGAGGATTTTGGACATTTTATTTTGTGTAGAAAAATGTTTATCTGATTGTTAGAGCCGTACCTATTTGTACACAAATGAGAGCAAAGTGGGATAGAGTGGAACAAAAAAGCGAATCAATGCTTTTTAAAACCAATCCCAATGTATCACATACCTGTTTAAAATCATTCAATCTTTGGCTGCAGAGGATAAACATGTTGGAAGTGAAATCACCCTTTTGCCCCATCTACAGTTACCAGGAAAGCTTAAACCCTTAGTACCATGTGCATCAAAGCATGTCTATGTAAAACAAGGGCAATGCATTGTATGTGCTGACAGGTTTCATCAATTCATAGACTAAATAAACCTGCGCAAAATGTAGATGAGTGTGGACAGGAGTCAGGACCTACCTGTGACCCATCATCTGAATGAAGCCTGTGGTTTTTAGCTGCAGAAAGATGTCTGGGATCAAGTCAGCTCGGCTCAGCACACACTCTAAGCAGTCTGTCTTTAAGATGCCGTGCAACTTTGGCAGCAGGAAGAACACATGATTGACAAACCTGAAAAGTAAAGCCTTTGTTTAAGCCTCTGGCAGGGACAAAATTAAATATACATTAAATGACAAAGATGATTCATATTATACAGTCGAAATACAAACTCACCCATCCATAAATGGGGGAAAGTGCTTTGACACTTTGTTCAAGCAAATAATGAACTTGTCGTCCCTGTCCGTTTTTCTCAGTTTTGTAATCTTACTTGAAGCAAGACTGATGATTTGAATGTTGCTGAAATAAGAATCAAAACAAAGAGAAAATGTTGTCAGGTTGTGACATTCATGTAATAAATGCAATGAATTAAAAAAAAAAAAAAAGAATATAAGAAAATAACACTTGAAGAGAATTTTATCACCAAGATACACATCAGCTGAATTTATTCCAGCTTTAACTTATGATTACAAATTATTTTCCAAGTGAGATTTTTCTAGTACAAGTTGCTTTGAGTCCTCATCAGATAGAAAGAGAAAAAAAAGAAACTAAGCTCATACATTGTCCATTTCGGTTGCATTCTTCAGGATAAGGCCGATAATTTCAGCAGCAGCTGAGTAGACATCTTTGTACCGTACAAAGGACAAGTTGTTGATGAGAGACTGGATGTACCTGTAGAAAAAAACAACCAAAAATGATTTAGCCTGCTCAACAAGATGGCAACAGCTACAACAAGCATGCACCCACATTTGTAAAGAAACCATAAATGTGTGGATATACTGCCACTCTCCATTTCGATTGATGGCCGTTACCTGAACCTGCAGCTTGCAACTTTAAAAAGTAACAAAATCATTTGTATTAACAAGGGAAATTAGAGATTCACATGCTGCCATTTAGCTGCCCTGTGTATTTTACCTCTCAAACTTAATTCCACACGAGGCATCGTAAGCAGGGAGGTTGTTGGCCAGGACGATTCCCAGCAGCTGAAGTCCAACCGAGTTGTCTTTGCTGTTTGAGTCGGTGCCGCAAAATCGCTCGAATATCAGACTAGAAAGAAGAGAGAGCCATGAAGAATCATCATCAAACTCTGCCTCTTCCTTAGATTTACTTAAAGGTGGTGGCTGAAATGTCCAAAAACATTTAAAGACAGGACTATTTTTTCTTGTTTTTCCTGAGGGATGACACACAATTAAGAATTCAACCTGTGTCTGAAAACAGACACAGGTTCTACTTCTTCCATCAGATTCTCTTGGGGATTGGTCAGAATGCCTTTTATTTTTTCCTAAAAATACTAAATACTTTTTAAACATGCATTTATATGTATATATTATTTATCCATGTTTTAAATACTTTTCGTTGAAAATAGTTGGCAACACTGGACTAGGCACAGGGTAACAAAGCAGCCAGGAAGTAGTGAGTAGACTGTGTGGACCAGCAAAGATGCATCCAATCTTGTCTATTTCTCTTTCAGAGTTACACAATGACAACACAACATTCATATGAAAACACACACTGACATTAAAGTGAACCATTACCACTTGTTTGCCTCTTCTCTTCATAACTACGGCCACAATACATGTGTCATTGGGAGTACTACCTGTAAGGCACATGCAGACAGTCCTTCCAGCACTCTACCAGAGTGCGAATGATCTCCAGGTTGTGTCGGAAAACAGTTCTCTTGTTGTGAAAGCTGTGCTTCATCAGGAACTCCAACAGTCGGTTTGCAAGCACCTCATCTCTGGGGTTACCCTGAGACACACAGTACTGTTATGATCGTCCACTAGTGATAATTGGTAATTTCATACGGTAATACAATGCAAGAATGAAAAAAGGCAATTGGTTATACTCCTAAAAATGTGCCACAGTTATACATTTTTCAATCAGAATTAACTAAAGTGCAGTGGATTTGTTCACATATATTGGAATGTGAGCGTAGGTAATGAAAACAACTTCTACAACCTTGGGACTGGTCAGACTTGTCCAAGAGAGCACTGTGACCACGATATCCACCACCATGAAATGGATCCCCTCTCCTCCATTATTTCCAGAGACAACGAGCTGCAGGAGCGGCCCCAGCCAGTGCTTGGCATATGGTCGAAACACCTGAGGAGACGCAAAGTCCAAAAAGTGAACGTACAGGGAGACATGGTATCATATATATATTTTTTAAACTGTATAGTCGCCGAGAGCATATGAAATCATTCACCTCCTCTGTGTTGATGAGCAGCTTTGAGATGAAGAGTCTGATATTCAGAGGTGTTGCTGGATTTGCAAGTTTTCCATGTAGAAATTTCATCCATGGAGGAAGTTCACTCAACATGTTTCCCTGTTTCATAAACAAAGAACACAGAACAGTCATATTTACAGATGATCATTTTGATGACAGAATATATTTCATGTGATCTTATTTATTTCTGTTCAACAAAAAGAAAGTTCAAAAACCTGCTTTGCCCTTTTTCAGTACCACTGACCTGTTCAACTTTGGGAGTGATGTTGTTCCTTTGCATGTGTCCAATAAGAGCAGTCATGGTCGCCATACATTCATGCTGATTCAGCTCATCCATTTCTAGATCCACCATTGCATCCTGGGAAGGATTTGTTTCCTCTGTCTCCTACATTTTTGGATTAGATTAGCTTCAACTTCATTGTCGTTTCACAGTGTTGAGTATATATATGAATACGACAAAATGAAATGAACACACTAAGATATATACATAATGTGCAGCACCTAGAGTAAGTAACTGCAGGTATTAAGTGTGGGTGTAAATATGCGACTAACTCTTTTTGCCACGGTTCGTCTTTGTCCTTCTGGGTTTTGGGAGCTGATGGAAAAGCTTTGGACACCGGTGGAGAAATCAAACTGACTCATCTCCTCACTCAAGCTGCTGTCGGCCATGTAAGACTGGGAGGACAGGTAAACTGGTGCTTCTATGGAAACAACGGCATAAAACGTCACCGTTTAAAAAACGCTGGTGTGAGTCACTGCAGTTCGATCTTTGTGTACTATCTAAGTCAGACCGATCACATTTTATTTCCTTCACTCTGCACAATGTGGGGTGGAGTCAGAGCATGCTGTAAAGTAAAAATGTCACGTGCTGTGTGCCAAAGACCACCGAACTCATAGTTCATACCTCCATTCTCCTCGCTCACTTCTTTTCGAATCATGATGTATTTCTTTTTTCTCTCAAGTGGGACCTACAATGATAAAAAACAGCAAATGAATAAACCACGTCTGGAACTCAAAGACAACTGTTACACAGACACATAAAACATACCTCAATTTCAACTGGAAAGTTATAGGTCCTTTTAACATCAATGATATTTTCCAGAATGAACTGATTCTGTGCAAGACAAGAAAAAAAAAGAAAAATGGTATTAATCCATTGCTCTGTTTCCACTGGTGAGAAAACATGAAACTCATTCTAAAGATGAAGGATAAGATTGATTGAATAGATTCAGACTAGAGTGAGTTGGAAACAATAGTCTGTACCTTCTCCAGTTTCTCACTGAAGAGGAAGCCCTGGTAGAACTTGGCCTCACTGAAGCAGCAGCTGATGACGGCGATGGCACAGTTGTACGCAGCACAGTGATGCTGTCGCCTGAGTTCAAGGAGCTGAGTCTCACCGGCCATGTTCTCAGTGAAAGCTTCAAAACATGACCTATTGTGAAATTAATAAAATACAAGAGCCATTATTCATTTTACATCACTGGCATGTCACTTCTTATATTTCAAGTAGCCAAGAGTCGTACTTGATCAGTGTCTTGGACAACTCATTCCCCTCGGTTTTGTCCAAGCAACAGTACGCTTGATTGATGCGGGATTCCTTGGAGTAAACCTCTTCTTTGGGAATCCGACAATACAGTAGCTCCATCAGCTTGTAATAGCCGATCTTCTTCAGCAACTGGATCTCAAATGTTGATTCAGTTAACTGAAATTAATACATAAATTTGCTTATTATTGAATTCCAGGATAATAGCACAAATGTAGGACACGGAAAGCAATAATTTCATAGTTACCAGAGTAAAAGTAAAAGATTAATATGGATTATCTATTTTATATATTATAATTATCTCTTCAAATAAATCCTTAATGTGGGAGCTAACCTTGGTGAAGCGACTGAGCAGAAAAGCAATCATGTCACAGACATTTGCCACAAAGAAGTCGGTCAGGGCTTTGGTGCTGCAGTCAGCGGCCAGAGGCAGCACAACCCTCTCCATCATGGCCTGCAACATGGAGCTCACCGGCACATCCCCCTGCTGGACCACCCCATACACTGCACAGAGCAGCTGCAGCTGCCGCTCACTGCTGGATCTAATCACACATCGAAAAACACCAAGCTAAATTGACATCTTTGTCCATTTTTATACACACTTTATATTGTATATGGCATCTACAATTGTACTTGATAACTGTGATAACTTTATCATGCTCAACAAACCGTCAATTCCAAAACGTGACACCTAAACTCACATGAATGAAGAATAGCTGTGAAGTGAAGGCTTCACTTACCGCTTTGCAAGTCTCTGGAAACAGGTTTGGAATTGCTCCTCCATGATGTGTTTTCTGTCTCGACACAGAATCCCTGACATCAGTTTGAGCAGGAGTGGACTCTGAGAAAGCTCCAGGGCATCCAGCAACTACAAGGCAGACATTTTAAGTTTGTTATCTTCATGCAAAATTACAAATGCCAAAACATGTTGAATCAAAGAGAGTTTGGTCTTCACCTGTCTTTACATATTATCTTTAATGCTGACTCTACACTTTACTAAAATTGAATGCTGTCTGCCTGTGGTAAAGCTGTATCACACTTCACCTTTCGAATACAGTCCATGTAGTTGTTGCGGTGAAGCGAGCCTTTAGCAAACTCATCGGACTGCATGGGGAAGTGCGACACCACTAGGGCGTCAAGGGCTCTCTGCAGTTCAGCCAGCGGCTCCTCCGGGAGGGTTATGAAGAAGGGCAACACCAACAGGGCCTGACTCTGAACAGATGAAGACATCCAAATAAAAAAAACTTATACGGTTTCATATTTTCTACTTACTTAAAATTGTTCAGCTAAATAAAGCAATCTAATATACTTTACCCTACTGTACCCTCTCAGTTACCTTGAGATTCAGTTGCAGATTCATGTCAACCAGCAGCACAGTGAAAGTGGAAAACACGGGTCTGAATGCTTCATGGTTTATATTGGAGCAGACCGACGAGTCAATCTGATGTAAAAAAAAACCAAAAAAAACATAACAAATTATTAAAACAAATTATGACAAACAGTATGTTGATTCTTATGTTTATGACTCAAGTGTGTTAATTCATTCCTTTACAAGGAGGCTTTTTTTGCTCGAGGTCATACAGTAGTAACTTCATCTTCATCATACCTGTAGGAGCTTGGAGAGCAGTAAGAGAGTAGCGGTTTTGCTTTCTGGAGTGGAAGACTGTCCTTCCCACCACGGCTGCAGACTGCTCCACCTTCTCAGCACCTCTTCCACCAGCTGCTTTCCCTGAGTCTTCCTCACAGAGCGCTCTCCAAAGCTGTGGTCCAGCATGCCATTCAGCAACACACTTACCTGATGAAATACAGAAAAACATCCATCAAACACCGTCTGAAACAAATTTAAATGTGTGAGATAAGATGAGGAAGACCTACCATGCTGGGATTTTGGGAGGAAGCTTTCATGAGGCGAGGAACTGTGGCATCGCGGCTTCTGAGCAGCTCGGCATTGATAGTCATCTGGAAGAGGCTGTAGAAGTACTCGCCATGTGAGAAGCTCAGGAAGCTACTACTGTGGCCTCCAGATATTGGAACAGAGAGCATGATGGTGTTCAACAGCAAGTCCACCAGCTGCTCACTCTGTAGGGAATGAATAATGTACAACAGGAGGCAGCAAAGATTGAAACACTGGTGGTTCTTGGACTTTATGTAAAGGTCTATGCAGATTTTCTGTTCTTGCAAACTATGCATTTGTATGACAGTATTAGGGCAACTTAAAGGAAGAAATCTGAGATTATGAGAATAAAGTCATAATATTATGACAATAATTTAGGCAATGTGTATTTTTTGTTGCCTGTGTGAAAATAATTATCAATAATAATTAATAATGTGGAGCACCTTGTTAAGTTATACTTTAGTATAGGTTTCACAAATAACAAAATATTTATATATATATATATTGGCTAATCAGCACCACATTATCATAAGTATCAGGAGGAGTGTTTACTCCAGAGAAAGAACCACTCAGACTTGGAGGAAGGTGTTACTTTTGTCACATATTTGGTAGTGGTTGACTGTGAGGTTATCGTTGATTTGGGTTTTGTAATTTATCAAGAAACAATGGTGAGCACTGAGTTCTCCTTGCTGCTTATTTACTTTTTTTTAATTCTAATATTATGTATTTTTTCCTCATTTAATTACATCTTTAATCTTATGTGACTTTTGAAAATCAAACTACATTATAAAATCTCATATATTTTTTCATATAGCCATAATACTCTCTCCTACATTGGTAATCTGTATATTTTAAACTGTGAGTTTAATTATGTCAAAGGCATCCACTATCCATTTGATACAGTCTAATTGGAGCTTTTCTGTTGCAGTCAGTCAACAGCAGATTTTATCAAACCTAAGCAAAGAGTGGAAGCACTGACCTGCTCACTGAGAGAGAAGGAGAGCTGAAGCAGACCATCTGCTACCCTCCTGGTGTTTATGTCCATGGATGGAAGGGCCTTCCTCTCCTCACCTGGTGCTATGCCTTTGTACACCATCATCAGAAGTTGGGACCCAAGAGACTTGGCATAGGCTGAATCCTTTAAGAATGACAAACACAAATAAACATGTGGTGGCTACGTGAACAGAACAAATACTAATATATTCCACCAGTACACAAGTCACAAACAATAGCTTTAGGTTAATAATTTCGATGGTCACGAGAACTGAATGACATGATACAAATACAAATATTCAGCTTATTGTGGGATTACTTAAGGACAAATACCTCACTGTGCAGGATGGAGCTGAGGAAGCCGGCTTTGTGGATTTGCTTACAGGAAGACAGAAGCATTTCCATCTGGCCATGGAGGCTCCGAGTGCCTAAATGGTAGAGGTCCTCAGTGCACAACTCGTCCACACTATAGAGATCATTAAAGAAAGTTTGAAGGAGAGGAAAAACTGATAAGTATCCATGATGATGGAGGTTTCAGAGAATGTGATCAAGTGTAATGTCTCGGTAGAAGACAACAAATATGAGGGGTTTTATTCACTTAACGTGAGATCAATAAAAGGAGATTTACAGACCTTGTACGTGAGATCTTTGTCCGCAAGCTGCTTTCAAGACGAGCACGGTACGTTGAGTTCAGCAGGGCCTTCAGCAGAGGAACACAAACTTCTGGTAGGTTCTTCATTACTTCCACATCGGCCATGTTAAAGCCAACAGCGGATGGCTTACACACCACCAGCGCAGTCAACTCAAAAAAAACGTCGCAAAAGAAATCTTGCTCCAGAAACTGTGAATGTAAAAGGGAAATAGTGAGCAAATAAAAAAAAATGTTGTCTGAGCAGGTCTGAGCATCTTAAACAAATACCTTCCAAAACTCTTGGTCTCCTTTTACAAGAATCATTGTGGCAAATTCCAGCAGGCGAACAATGATGGTGCCCTTGCTGTAGTTGTACTGGTCAACCTCTCTCGGGCTGAAATGAGCGCTCCTCCTGCCAAGAGGGAAACAGCTCTCTGCTGCTGCCAGATCATGGGTTGCCAGCTCAGTCAAAAAGAAATTTGTCGCTTTCAGAAAACTCGACTCGTCTTTGGAGCCTTTGAAATGAGGTGAAAAAGAAACATTTCTAGAGATCACAGCACGGCCAACATGGCATCAAAAGAACTTTCATGTTAGTAAGGCTAGGGAAGTTCATTTATATAGCAACATTCAGACAAAGGCAATTCGAATAAAGGCACAGAAATACAATCAAAACAAGACAATTTAAGAATACGCTAACATTTACAAGACAAGCAAGAAAATAATTAGTTAAAAGAGTATGTAATTTATTGTTAGCAAATATCATTATCAAAACTGGATGGCTTTCCACTGAAATTTAGTGAAAGGATCTGGCATGGGTCAGAAAAGAACCCATTACATTTTTATTCTTTTTGAAATCACTTTCTTTAACACACGGAAGCGCATAGAAGGTTTTTCAACATTTCACTGATTTCCCAAGGAATATTTCAAGATCTTGCTGAAAAATATCAGGTGTGCAATTTGGTTCAGCCTGATTAAATTTAAAAGTAACTAAGAGTTAGTTAAGAGTATAAAATATGACGTCTTGCACAAACAGGACTTACTAAGCATGTGTTGAAGCTTGATGATGTGTAAGTTGATGAAGGTGTTGTAGCAGTCCAGGGAAGCTAGCAGCAGGTCCATCCACTGGAGCGTGGCTCTGACGCTGAAAGGGCCCGTCAGGTCCTTGAGGGTGGGCTGGGAGAGGAGCCCTCCACCCTCGAACCGTGAGATCAGGAAGCTTACTCCTTGATCCTTTAACATGCCATCCAGCCACTGAGGTGGAGACGGCTTTTCTGAGTTCAAACATGAACAAAGTCAAATGTAAATTCAGAATAGCAGGATCGATGGCAGTGTTCTTTATCTTATCTATGGTGATATTGGTTTTCTTTTCATGATGTAGTACTGTGCAGGGTTGCTCACCTGGGAGGAGAGGAACAAACTCATAGAAAAGCTCCATGCATTTGTGGCGACACTCGGCCTGAGGGCGGCCACATTGTTCCAAAAGCCATAAAACCACATCTGACAGAAGAAGCTTTTCATCAGGAGGGAAGCCCCTGGCATACGAGAGAAATAAAAGAGGAAAATTATGGGAAAATCTTACATCTATTTGACTTATCATTAACATTGCTACATGAAAAGTAATGCTGACTACTGAATTTCATTTTAAGCTATTCTATCTTGTAATATAGCCTACGTTATAATGTAAGTTAACAGATAAACTGGTTATCCATGTACACAGAGGACCAACCTTGGGACACGTCTCTTAGCGTTGTGCTGATTGAGACTGGGGGCCTTCTGTTTGATGATTCTTTTGATATGGTCGATGGCACTTCTACACTGCTGCAGTGTACCTGAGGATGGAGGAGTGGCAGAAGCAGCTTCATAATACATTTGTTAATTTAAAATGAGCCGACAATTACTGCATAACTTTCCTTTAACTGCAATGGAAGCTCGATTAAAGCTTCAGGAAAATGTATGAATGTAATAAACCAAATTTGAAATGCACATATCATTGTCAAAGAAAGAGCTTCTTTTGAAGGTTAAACTACCGTTGATAGAAATAATTCAGACATATCACATCAATCCACTTGTCAAAGATTTTGAATCTACTTATCTATAAAGCTGAAGTGGAAGAACAGTTACCCATAGAGCGCTCATCTGAGTGTGCAAGAGCCAGACTTTCGATGAATATGACCAGAACTTCGAAGACAAACTGCTCCACTAAGGATTTTTCCTCCCTGCAGAGACAGAGAGAAAGAATACATTAGAACACCACATCTTTGTAATATGGAGCCATTTCTCTAAATATCAGCAGGAATTTAATTAATGACAAATAACTCTTGTACCTGAAAAGTCTGTAGATGCTGTTGAATGCTAAGGCAGCACCGAGTCTTTTGAACCCGTTGGGGTGGAGTGCCAGGCTGTAGATCCGCTTAAACAGGGACTTCATATTAGTGGGGCTCTTCTCCTGCTGCTTGGGGGTGGTTTGTTTGATTGACCATTTGACAAACTCTTCAATGCAGCAGCCGCAGAAGTCTCGCAGGGTGCTGTCCATGGGGTCAACCACACCATCCTGCGGAGAAGACAAACAAACAAACAAACAAACAGGTGAAGCAGAAAAAGTCAGTTAAACACCAAACAACATGTATACTTCAGATGGGTGAGATCACGAGAGTTGTTACAGTCATTGCCGTCACAGTTAGGATTCCTTCAGTTCTCATTGTTAAGGAGGTTTTTATCGGGAGCCGACTTATTCACAGAAGTCTTCTCCATTCCAAATAAACCCACTAAATAAATCCAGTAAAAACACTGAATAAAGCAGCTTTGTGTTAAAAGTCAGTGATTCTCCGATGCCGTTAGGCTGCGAGCTCTGCTCTGATACAGATGTCCGAGAACTAAAATCCTTCATCTGGTTAAGATATGTTGTTAAAAACCACAAAGATCTAAAATGTATTGTAAAAAATGGGTATTATAATTGGATTAAAAATGTATTTTCTTTCTTCTGGCAAACAAACACAACCTTAGGAAGTGGACCTTTCCCTTGATTAAAAATTACAGTTTTCTCTAGATTTGAAGACTACTGGAAACATAACTCAATACAAATTATAAACACTGGTCAGTTGTATTTAGACATCGTGATGAGAGTTATAGACTTTACATCATTCATGTTTGAAAGTTGATCCTAAATGATTAACACAAGCCTTACCAGTATGGACTCCAGAACAGCTACTGTGTCTTGGCTTTCAAACTTCTTGTTGTTAGTGAACCAGTGAATCAGCTGCATGACCAGAGGTTCAAAGAGCTGCCTGGTTACCTGGAAGAAATTCACAAAGATGGAGACATTACTTCAGCCTGGGCACATCAGAATCTTCCCCTGTGTGTTTATTCCTTTGCTTGTGTGGAACTAAGATGAGCACTAACCAGCACTGTAAACGACGTGCACCAACTATTTACACATGAAGCTGCATGTCGACAAGTATGTCTAACAATTTCTTCAGTTTCTATATAAATAAACATACAGCAGTACAAGTACTGCATCAAATTTGAAAATGGTAAGATCCGAAGTCTGTGTCAACACAAAAAAATACTGACATTGAAGGACATGTTCTGACCTGTGTGAACTGAAGTAAATATCAGGTACTTACCTGATCGACATCACAGGCCAGACGCAGCAACACAGGAAACAGCCTCTTGTGGAGCTTGTACATTGGCGGCAAACTATTCTTTCCCTCCACCATCTGAGCACTCTTCCCAACCATGTAGACCACCAAGCTGTGGAGCAGCTCACAGGCCGCTACCTGCATCAAAGACCAGACCGACTGGATTACAATATTCACTTGCTTCTATTGCATGACGTGTCAGATCAGATGTTTGCATCAAATATATTTTGTGCACTGCCTGACTGTGGAAACTGTCTGATTTTAGATGACATACTTTGGTTTGTCTGTCACTCGTGGACAGAGCCAGTTCACTGATGCGAGGCAGAAATGGGTCGAGGTAGATGAGCGGCTTCATATCGGTGAATGGCACCGCAAAACTCAGCCTTTTCTCAGTGTCCCAGGCCACAAATTTCTTCATCATTTCCTCTGATGAGACCACTGAATGCCAAAGCAGAGACATCGGGTCAACAAAAACAGCCAGGCTTTCAAAGTGTTGTTGCAACATCATGGACCAAAAACACAAAACGTCATTACAGAAGGTAATGAGGAGGACGGCTGTGTTAGTCCTCACCGGTCACAAGGTTCCTGTTCAGCTCTCCTCCCAGGTGGCCGAGCAATTTCACCACCCGCAGCCTCACCATGACAATAGGAGCATCTTCCTGCAGTCAGATACAAGTAACAAGTAAAATACAGTGTTCTCACAAACTACTACAAGGCTACTGCACTAAGATCAATTTCTGTTATGTAAGATCCTGAAGAAATGACTCCTACAGGAACCTCCCAGTCATTTCTGCTGTGTGTAAATCCAAGCAGTCGTTAGAAACATTGGTGTTTCTACTGTGCTTGATGGACCTATGTGAATACAGTACATTATCCTTGTTACAGTATCCGCAACCAAACTGATCAATGAATAATATCTGTAAGATTTACTTTGACTTAAAGGTGTTTTATTTATTTATTTATCTTTACATCATTTTATTTCATGTTTAAAAAGCTGAAGCCTGAGGCTGGCCAAACACTTGGGTCTCCTATGCTTCAGTCTTTTGCCTCCTTGGAGCCCTTACTAAATTAACTTAAATAAAAAAATTGAAAAAATCCCAAAAATAAAAGTGAACCAAAAACTAATTTCCAAAATACTGAAACATGTTTTCCGGTACCGTAGAGATCTGATTGGATTTCTTGAGAAGCCTCGTCAACACTCTGCTGTATCCTCTGTCACTTCTTGAAGACAAAGAAGACATCACCTCCCAGCTGCTGTCGTCGTTGTCTGAAGTCAACAACACACAAATCAGACATTAGACCCATCACCCTATCAAAGCGCTTGAGCGTCTGTGACATTGGAATGGCTTACTGTCACTGGTGGTGGTTTTCAGGTATCCAGTCCAGAAGAGGGAGGATGTTGACGTAGCAGGGCTGCAGAGTCTCTAGAGGAATGTGGGAGGACCAGTCCTCAAGAGCATCAAGGGCTGCGTTGGCCAGAGGAGGATGGCTCAGACCCAGTTTCAGAGCCGCCTAGATGACAGATTTACACACATATTTATATTTTAATCTGCATTCAACCATATTAAGCTTGGCTTGTAAACACACGATGAAACTAACAGGAGATTCCCACCTCAAGAGCAGGACAGTAGGCCTTGATGTCCAGAGCTACGATTTTGTGGTGCAACGAGAGGACGAATGTCAAGCAGGATGACAGCAGCTCATCTTTGTACTGCTTCATTCTCACACAGACCTAGTAGGAAACCACATGTCACTCACATCTTCTGCACATTAGTTTCCCTGGTATGTCTCGTCTCTCCTAAGTTTCTACATTAACATGAAATAGGAGAGAGAAGCTTCCTACCTCTTTTCCAAACTTGGAGAAGAGTGCGAAACAAGCACTTTTCTCTGCATCGCTCTGGGGGGAGGTAGAGCTTCTTAGGCCAACTCCCTGTTCAAAGGCAAAATGTTGCTATTTTCATTTGGCTGTATATTCAATGTGAGGAGTGCACTGCAAGACATTATAACTTATAATTCTGATTCACATTAAATGCTCTAAAAACCTAATGTAATGCACTGAATTTTTAAGAGTAGTTGGGATACACCATTTGATATCCCTGCTAAGTGGACGACACAGAAAAAGCTTTGCACTGATATTACCTGGTAGTACTTTATTCTCTTGGCGATTTTCATGGTGACAGAGAGCAGCTTGTAAAAGCCACTGACGAGTGGATTCCGTATGGAATGGAGGATAAGTTCGTGGCTTAGGGGATACATCCAGGAGTGAAAATACTCCACGTGTTTAGTCAGCAACAGCTCACTGCAGAGACAAGAAAAGAGATATTGTTAATGATTAATATTTGGAAGAATACAGGAGAGTACCAGCATGATAACAATGAGGATGCAAATAGAACTGCAAGGTTCAGTCTTTCTCATGAATGTTTTAAATATTGTTATTTTCTTGATGTGCTCGGTTATACACAACATGTATTGCAATTCTGTCCATGTTGGGAGAGGGATCCCTCACTAATGGTCACACATACATGAATGCGAAGCGAATATCGCAGGTTAAAGTTCTCCAAAGCTGAACTCTGATGCAATTTGCTTCGCCACAAATCTTTTCTTGACCTCCTCGCTCACACAGATTGGACGTGAACGGGAGGACAAACAGTGTCACAGATGTGAGGTGTATCACAGCTGAGAGAGTATTGTGTCATGCTGTGTGTCCATCACCTGCAGAACTCAACCAGGTTGATAAAGGCTGTGAAGTCTTTGATTTTATTGGGCAACAAATGAGCTGTGGGGTCAGAAGAAGGCAGGATGTGTGTTGTGTCATCCAGGGCCTGACAGACAAGGAGGCAAGAACAGACAGAAAGGATTGTGAGAATTTGAGGATGCTGCCGACAGAAATGACACGAAATCTTTTAAGATTTCTTTTGTGTTAAAACAATACAGTGCATTCCTGCCACCCGCTGGCTTAAGTTGATATGTTATTATTCATCATCAATAGTGAAGGTGTTTTTTGACATCGTCATAGTGACATAAACAATATTACCAAAAATGACACACTAGCCAATCAATAACCAACATCGATGAACTATATCAGAGTGAGATTTCACCTCCTCGCCTGTTGTCACTTTCTGCACAGAAAGGTCCAGTTTCTCCACAATTCTGAGAATCGACTTCACCAACTCGTCATAAATGAGGCGGCTCAATGACACAAGAGAAGCGTTCTGGGTTTGAAAAGCTCCGTCAAAGTATCCTGAATCCTGCACAGGAAGACACAAAGAAAAAAAGATACGAGAATCAAAAGCAGCTGATTTAAAGCACCTGCATTTCAAAGTAGAGTTACAGCAGGTGATCCATGTAAAAGAATGCTAGATGGCTAAATGAACAGTATCATACAAGAGACTATGCCAAACAAAACCTCTATTCCCCAAGGTTTTACAAACTGTACCTTCAAATGATCACAGTCTAAAAGTCCTTTAAACAGACCAAGGTAGTTGTGACTAGATGGAACTTTCCACTTTCCGACTCGAACTTGGGAAGACTGAGATAAATCATTTCCACCTTCATTGTTCTGGGAAAACAAAAAAGGACAAAGGTCATATTTCTTCTATCGATCACAAAATTAATTTCCATGATAATAAAAAAACAGATCTGTGCATTGATTCCTTTATTTGAGAAGATGCTTCTGACCTCAGAGACCATGATGGGCTTCGAACAGACTCGTATTAAGCCCTGGTGAACTGACAAAGAAGCAAAAGTGAATTTTATTAGCAGACGTTGAGTACCATGACAAAAACAGCACACTGACTGTCAGATTTGAAAATAACTTTCTATTGTGTTTTCTCTTATTTGGTTGGTGGGTCAGACATGTTGCAATGTGTATATGAAACCTGCCGTTTTTAGAAATTCAGTGAACACAATGGATTCTCTACAAATGCTGCAACTGCTGCTTGTTGTTTGCAACAATTAAAGATGTTGGAAGCAGCTATTCCAAATGTTTCGGCGTAAAAAACCTTGACCATGTGATTCAGGTATAATGTTGTCATTAAGATCACCGTACCCACTGAGCCAATGAAACTCAACAGCACAGGTCCTTTAGAGGCGATGGCTACCAGCACTTTCAGAATGGATCTGCAGCAAGTCATCTGCATTCTCTCACTGAACTGGGGGAAGCTGTCGATCTGCACCACGAGGAGACGCTCCAGGATGGGTGTGTACACCTCTGGGACCTGAGGCCAGGGACACAAAGCAGGGGATCAAATAAGAAAATCATTAGGGTGCAGTGTGTCTTTCTTCATCTGGGGTACTGATGCTGTCCGACAGTTGGTCAAAGTAGCTGCCTGTGAGCTTGTTACCTTTTCCAGGTGGATCAGGACACTGGCTATGGAGTCCAGGAAGCTAGGCAGCTGGTAGAAGCTGTCTTCCTCCCCGTCAGACTCCGTCAGGTACATCTGCTTACAGCGCTGAATCAGCTCGGTGTACATCAGGTCCACGTCTTGTGGGCAAACTTTCTTACATGGCTTCAAAGAAAAAAAGTTACATTTCGTATTAGATGTCTAGACTGAAACTGAACAGTAGAAGAAGCTCAAAGACAAAACTTTAGTTTGTCCAATGGCTTGTACAGGAAACTAAATGTGAAACAATGCAGATCCATGACATTATATGCAAGCAACCAAGGGAATTGTAGATTACAACAATACATTTATGTTACTGCAGCAGTCAGAGCAAAGGAAGCAGAGAACATACAGCTGCAAAGAATCCATATCCCCGAATGGCAATGGACAGCTCTTTGTGTGTTGAGTCCATTGTCTTGATGATGCCGCAGAACTTCTGCATGAAGAACTTCAGCTTACTTTTGTGCTCCTCTGTGTTTTCGGCCACCAGCAATGCAACCTGAAAAATGATTGTAGAAGAAGTGTCTAGCAGAGGCATCTTAATTCAGGAATACTTTTACTCGGTTGGCTTCATGACCTGTGGTAATGCAGTTTGCAAAAGTGACCTGCAGTAATTGAATAAAGGCCGGCTGCAGAACCCTGACGCTGCTCCACTGCTGCTGCACAAAGGGCTGTTAACCTGTTCGTTCTAAGTTCAGTGAAGCTCGACTCAGTACACAGAACCCCGACCTGGAGAATCAGTTGTCGTTGTGAATGCGCTGCTTTCTTGATCGACGTCACCTATGTCCCAGCCGCTGCTGCTACACAGTGCTGGTCGAATGTTTATTCAAT
Organism: Verasper variegatus; assembly: GCA_026259375.1. NCBI lineage: Eukaryota > Metazoa > Chordata > Actinopteri > Pleuronectiformes > Pleuronectidae > Verasper > Verasper variegatus. The sequence continues at coordinate 5,971,742 of CM048056.1, forward strand.
TTATATTAAAATTGAACATACCAAAGTAAATGTTGCACCACATTGGACACTGCATTTCCTTGGGCCCTTAACAATACAAATGCTATGTGTGAGGCTGATAAGATGAAAGGTTCATGAGTTATGCAGAATTAGTAGATAGAAGATCGATTGTTGATTTGATGGGGAATCATTTTCTGATCAATATAAGCTTCATTATTATATAATAATCATTAATTATTATATTATTTAATTATTTGTTGAGTTGAAAATGACCATATTTTTGTTGACCTTGAACTTTGACCTATGAGCTCAAAAAGTTAATCATCTGGAGATATCGACCGAGGAATTTTTTTATTGAACTGTTTGGTAAAAGTCTGTCTATTGCAACAGCAGCATACAGGGTTATACGTTTTACCTAACTCCTGGTATGAACAGGTCAGTCTGATTGTCTACTGTTTCTGAGCCGGAGTGAACGAGCCTCTGACTGTTTACCTGTTTGAGGAAGGCCTCAAGTGCAAAGTAACTGGACTTCTTCATTTCAGCGTTGATGTGTCCACAGAGCTTAGACATGACCTCGAACAAAGCCCTGTAGTGATCCATCAGGCAGCTGCTGAACTGGGAGGCGTGTCTGGCAAATAACCTCAGCCCAGCTGTTTAAGACGCAGAGTGTTCCATGTTATTAGATGGTAAGGAGGTTTTTGTCTTTGTGTTGCTATGGAAACGGCGTGCCTTACCAAACGTGACAGCATAGCGAGTCATTTCCATCTACAACAGAAATTGAAAAAAATAATTTGAAAAACAAGGAGTCACAGTCACATTACACAACATAACATTACATGGAAAATGTTTAAGTTGTCACGAAACAGCTCAAATATGAGTCTATAGGATGAGTCACATGCTCTATGATTTCAACGCGGAAGCCACATTTCAGTCCTCTGAAGTTATTAATAAACTCAAACTAAATTCTACTAGCGAACAGACAAACCAGCAAAAAACGCAGACGTAAACATAACTTGCATAGCCACAAGAGGAGAATACTGGCCAGTATTCCACCTTTATTAACGACTGGGAGACATTTACCTGTGGGGTGATTGCCTTCAGGGCAAACTGAAAAATCTCTTTCGATGTTGCTGGATCTGCAAGAGACACAACCTTAGATACACAATAGTACACAAGTTGCACTGCAGTCCATCAGATGTCTTCCTTCGATGCGACAGCAGCGCAGGCAAATGTTTAGAGCGTTTAGACAACATCAGTTATCGGACCATAAGATCCAAACCATTAACATTCGTTTGCATAGGACAATGCACAGACTCGGTGCGAGAGAGAGAGACACACCTTCTTCCATGGTTTTAGTGAAGTTGACCATCAGAGCGGTGATTCCTATCAAACATCCAGCAACAACAAAAAGTTTTGGTTCCTTTGTTGAAGACGTCATCTGAAAAAAAGAAAGAGAAGAAGTCACAATTTGTACAAAACCTCATTGGAATTCGTGAAGGAGAACTCATGAGGACCCATGAAAAGAGAATCAGACTGCACATACACTGCAGATGCATGATGTGGGTCTATAAATGCTGCTACTGTAAGGAATTGTGGGACGACATATCTCTTTTCCTTTCATAAAGGATGGTTCAGTGATTCTCACGTTAAAGGAGATAAGAAAAGAAGGATAGAAGCTCCTTTCCTCAGCCTTTAGAGAAATGGAGCAGCTCTTATCATGGCTGATGAACCTTCCCAAGAAAAACCACATCACAGTCGATTCCTCTGGCTGTATTAGTTATTTATTAAAAAACACAAAATACTTGATTTTGCCACCAGCTCTTTCCATTTCATTTGATCTTTGATTGACTGATTTATCGTCTGTGCTACAAACCTGCTCCTTCAGCTCCCCCAGGTAGGCTTTGTAGAGTTTGTCGGAGTTGTTTACCATCTCACTGGGGTGAACCTCTGCGAGAACTCCCAGCAACTCGTAGATTTTTCCGAGTACTATTCCAAAAGTTTAAAAAACAGAAAAAAAAGTATGATTCAGAGCCAGAAAATATGTTATTCTCCTCGTATAATATAAAACAAACTCTCACCCGAATCTGGCAGTTTGCTCTTCTGACAAAGCTCGCTGTAGAATTTGTTGAACATTTCACAGATTCTGAAGTTGGCAGCGACGCTGGAAGACTTTGTAGTTTGGAGAACCTGCAGAGAGGATGAACAAGAATAAGCTCCGACCATTCGCTTTTAACATCATCATCTAAAACACAGCATCAGATATATGAATAAATTCAAAAATATCAAACAAACTCTCTTGTGGAGATTATAGTTTGAGGAAAACCTGTTTATAAAGTCTGCTTACATCATGATTCTCATGTTATAGGAAACACCAACCTTGATGAGGAGATCCAGCACCAGAGTCCTACATTTGGCCACTTTCTCCTTTGTATACACGACCATGCACGTTTCCTGCATGATAGAGAGAATCAAAATATTAGAGTGGTTGGCAGAGACATGCTCTTTTATACCGAAATTAGTGGGAACATGTGGGTTTATTGAATGTGGGTAAAAAACATGTTTAACTTCTTTCCCATTGCCGGTAGAGGAGCTTTTGTTTTTTCGCCCTGTGCGTCATGTTCGACGTCACAAACGTTCAGCAGGGCCTCGTGTTTTCATCACTGCTGAAAAAATGTCGGCAGCAGAGTCATTTGACCCGGGAGTGAATGCAGATCTGAACCGTCAGTTGGAAAAGGGCCTGTAGAGGCTGCTTTGTTGGAAACTCAACAACACTACATGGGAAGTTGTGGCTCACTTCTATGGGTGTCCATGAGCAAGACCCTGATTCCCCAAATTGCCCCCTGATGGCTGTGTATGAATGGTGTGTAAAGAACAGAAAAAGCACCACACATAGAGGCGCTGTACGAATGAGTGTTTGAATGTGACGTATACTATACAGAGCTTTTAGCTGATAAGACTAGAAACGTGCTGTAGAAACAGTCCATTTACATCTTTACATGTGTTGACGTCTCCTTTGCTTTCATTGCCGTCACAGTGAAACTCTCCCTGTCTTAAGTTGTTGTCATACAGTCATTTGACACACACGTTAAACACTGATGAATCTGCTGGATGAAGGAACTGTAGCCCAACTCTGAACTACCAGTGTCAACAGGTGTTTCATTTTGAAAAATATGTTCCCCTTGTAGAACCAGATAACTTACTTTGATGTCAGTGGCGTAGGTCTTCTCCCAACCTTTAACTCTGGGTGAAACCTTGTCCAAGAACGTCCCCAGAAAACACAGGATCTTCTCTCTGGTGTCCCTGAACTGGAAAACGGAAGGTTTGTGTCAAACATAAGGACTTTTGATTTTCTTTGCATTATTTGTCTCGAGATGCTCCTCAATACCGACCTCATCTGACGACAGGGACTTTCTGAGGAAACTGAGCAGTCCATAGTCTCTGGAGAACAACAGGGACATCTGTAAAACTGCCAGACGGAATCATGCGGAAATGTTAATATGTTGCTTCTTCATCACCTGTAACAACACAGCAACAATTAGTCCATCGTCAGAAAATGTATCAGTTTCGGTCATTTGACAAAAACAGAGAAGCCAAATATTTTCCATATGTGAACACCTGCTTGTTTTCTTTGTCACATGTGACATGTTTTAGAAAGTCAAATTTAAAAAAATCTGGCACATTAAGGGAACTGATATTTATGAGTGTGTGAAATTTGGTGGAGCTTGATTGAATTTAAGGGGACTGTTGGTGGAGGTAGGCACTCTACTGAGTGCCATTCTAGTTGGTTTGATTGTTAGCAGGATTACGCAAAAACTACATAACTGATTTCCACCAGACTCGGTGGAGGGAAAAAAACCATCATAATTTGGTGCGGGTGCAGATCCATGAATTATTTTTCCACTTCCTATTTTCTTTTAGAATTCTCCTCCTAAGAAATTCGATGTTTTGCCTTGTTGGAGGTCTACTCTCTGCTGAGTGTTTTCTAAACGACATATAATAATAATCAATGGTTCAATTGTCAATAATGAATATAATTATCAGGTCTCACCTCACTATTTCCTGTCTGAGCGGGACAAAACCAACAAAAACATCTGCACAATGAGAAAACCAGTTTCACCTGCGAATGTGGGTGTGCAGTTTTAAAGACTCGCTTGTTAACATACTTGGACAAACTTTGTAGTTGTAATATGGGTGAAAAGTAGTTTCTATATACAGTCTATGGTTGCAGAGTAGTTTTTATATAAAGTCTATGGTAGCAAAGTACTGTTTATATAAAGTATATGGTTGATAAGTAGTTTTTATACAATAATTGGTTGCAAAGTAGTTTTTATATACAGTCTATGGTAGCAGAGTAGTTTTTATATACAGTCTATGGTTGCAGAGTGCAAACCTGCAGAGGAGCCATGACAGTCTTCTGCTGTGAGCTGTGGTTTGTTTGTCAGAGTCACGTGGTTGTGATAACACGTTCTGATCGAGCGTCCCCGCCCACCAACTGGTGGTTTTGGCGGAAGAACCTGATGGAAACTCACCAGCCAAAGTTTTGTACTACTTTCTATAAGACGAACTAATGCGCGGCTCACAAAACTGAATCCAGCTTCACATCCTGCACCGTGTTCATCACTCATCGCCTACAGAGGCGCGGTTCACCTTAAAACCGACAGACTGTCAATGGAGTTTGGCGCGGGTTCAAAATGTCCCAGTGAGGAGCGGAGCGTGTGACGAACTCCACCGTCTTACCGAGCTCATTCTGGGCTGTTGTCAACATGCACTCCTGCCCCAGGTCCGTCACTGTGTCTTGACATGTCAGAGCCGCTGCTCGGCTGTCCTCCTCTGAAAGACCCTCATGCAGTTTGAGCAGGAGGCCGTGGAGCCTCCCGGAGGCTCCACCGAGGGAATCCATCACCACACAGCGGCCACAGACAACACCGACGGGCCGGCTCCTCCGTCAAAACATCAGGAAGTACTGTTCGTGAGCAGGAACAGAGGAAGTTTCAAAGTAAAACTCCTTAAGTTAAGTCAAAATATGATTCATATACAGATTCAATGCATTATTTTTCTTGACACAGCAATAGTAGCATGTAGTGATAGTTGTGCAGGACTATAAACACCATAACTGCATATTGTTTAGTATAAACATAAAAATCTGTGAATGATTCAGTCTATGAAGTTCATATAAGTAATTATTATCTTGTAAAATTTTACATCGGAAGTGCTACTCTGCTAGTATGTCTACATTTTGATTAGAACAATAATAACAACAACGATAATAATGATGATTAAAATGTTGTATTAAAAGTGGACCTCACACACACACACACACACACACACACACACACACACACACACACAACCTTCACTTTTTTCTTCGGTTGCGATGTGTCAGGATGCGGAGGCAGGAGAGTGAGATTTGACCGGAAGCGTTACTCTACTATTATGTCTGCTATAATGTTAGTTTGATTAAATTTTATATATTGCAGTTCCACTTTGACCACTGGGGGGAGTCCCGTCTCGTGATTTTACCGCCTTAAGACTCTTAATTCGGAATTTCTAAAAGATCACGAGTCTTTACCGCCCTCTCGTGGTAATAGTTGTGAACTTCAACCACACGCTAAGCTAGACATAATAGCATAGTAATACATCCGGTGAAGACCTTCAAAATAAAAATATTTAAACTAAGTAAACCTGTAATTACACTAAGTGGCCACTTGATGGCAGTGCATACTCATTTCTGTCAAGGCAGACAGTCACACACACTAAGGCTTCCGGTCCGTGTCTCAAAATAAAACATAATCAAATTCGAAAATTTTAATCGAAAACAATTAAACTCACATAAATGGACGACTTCGCTTTTTTGTATTACTCACTCCCGCTCATGGGAACGACAGTTTTACGCAGTAAAATACATTTTCATTGGTTGATGCAATGTGTGAAGCTGTTTGTGGTTCACCAGAGATTTCAAGTATGTATATGCAACACTTCTGTCTTTAGCGCTGACTGAAGTCATTTAAAAATATCTGACATCGCAACAATAAAGTTTTATTGAAATATAGAAATATGCAGCATGTGATTTATTGTATGACCTGACACACACAATATTGGGGCATAAAGTCAAAAAATGTAAAACGCACTTGTTGACGACCACAATATTTATTCATTTATTTACAAGCTGTGTGAGTCTGATTTATTTGGCTGCACTACATACATTTCACCAGCAGAGGGCAGTTATATCCACTGTGTCAGCTGAGGGCTCCACCACTGGATCCATCTTCAGATCTTCTCCAAACACCAGATAGAGCAGAGTTATGTTCATGTTCTAAAATAAAAGCTCAGATATGGAAAGTCAGTATTTTAATGACCGGTATGAAACCTTCACAGCGTCAGAGGAAATGATGATTGTGGTGCATGAAGTTAACATTTGTACTTGTTGTCATTCAGCTGTAGCTCTGCTCCTAATCCCATGAGGGCAAAACAAGTGTTAAAGACACAGACCTGTGAGTGTCCAAGTGAAAGAGTTTCCTTTCATAGATTTAAACATCTGACAATAACAAAAAGCTTCATTGTTCTTTTTCCATCTTAACATCTTCCCCCATGTTACTTTACAATATTACCCACCTGTCTGAGACACAGTAGCATTTGTGATAATTGAAATTGAAATGTAATTAAAATAATAAGAAAAAAGCACAACTATTTTATATATATATATATACATATATATATATATACATATAGTATCTTTTTACTTTTTCTTTTCTGCTGACACACAGTGGTTTTTCTTTTTCAGTTGAAACAATAACATACTGCTTAAGGAAAGATTAGTGAATGCTTTAATAATTTAGTATTAAGACATAAATGAAAATACAATAAATAGCAATAACTGAACCAAAAAGAAAAGAAATACACTAAATGATATAGATAAGAACACACACATGAGGTTTACTCAACCAGGCATAAATAATGTTTTTATTAGTTCATATATTTGTTCATGTCTTATATTTTATTACTGATTTTTGATATGTTATAGTTTGAAGATATGCACTAAAATCAGTTTGTTTAGAAATGACAGAAGTTTCATGTCATGACTGTACAACTTGGCTAAAATAACAAGTGATCATGTTTTGTTCTGGATAAGATGGAATTGCTAAATATAACAAATCATTCTCACAAACATCAATACAACTTATATAAAAAAAGCTACTTATTAATTTTAGTACGGAATTTTAATAACCTAATATCTTCTGAGTATTTTATTGTTTAATGCCTTATTTTATTATGTGTGCAACACACCATCAGGCACACATTACTATTTGCCATTATTATTCTATTTATTCTAATTATTCTAATTTACTTTATTATTGTATTATTTTATTCTCTTATTCACCTCAGTCCCGAAATGTTTTAATCATGTCTCAATATTAATAATAATAATAATATTTTGAAAGTGTATAACAGGAAGTTAATCGTTTAATAATGGAAAGCTTGAAACTTAAAAACTCCAGACACCTGTTCTGAACTCAGTCACACGCACACTGACACACACATACACTCTCAGACTTACACACACACCCCGAGCTCTCTCTCACACATACGGACACACACACACCACTCTCTCTCTCTCCCTCTCTTACACTCTCACGCACACACACACAATCTGAAGTCTCTCTCTCACACACACACACACACACACACCGAGCTCTCTTTCTCACACACGCACACACACTGAGCGCTCTCTCTCTCTCTCATACACGCACACACACACACATCTCTCTCTCTCTCTCTCTCACACACACACTCGCACACACGCACACACACACACACACACACACACACACACACACACACACACATCTCTCTCTCTCTCTCACACACACCCACACACACACACACACACACACACACGCACACCTACACACTGAGCTCTCTCTCTCTCTCTCTCACACACACACACACACACACACACTCTCTCACTCTCCCACACTGAGCTCCACACGCAGAGCGGAGGTGAGTGAGGAAACTCTCCGGAGGAGCGGACACCATCAGCTGAGGAGCAGGAGCCAGCTCCGGGTTTCGTGGATTCATTTTCTTCTTCTTCTTCTTCTTCTTCTGGAGCTCGTTCTTCTTCGGCTGCGATGTTCCAGGACTCCGCGGCAGGTGAGCGAGAGTCTGACATTTTGTTTCGTTAAAACCAGACTTTACCAGACCCCAACTTTACCGACCAGTTTCTCAGAGAACGAACTCCGCCTGAACTCCGCTCACATTAAAGTTCGCTCCGGTGCTGCCGCTTTGTTCAGCCGTAGATTTGAGTTGTTTTCCCGTCCGGTCTGCTCCTGCCTCTGACCACAGTCATTCGGCTCGTGTTACATACACGTACAGTTTCTAAATCTCACCACAGAGTCACGATTTCACACTTGTATTCGACTTCAAGTCGAAACGCTCGCTGGGGCAACCTCGTCCTTAAAGTAGAGATTTTGAATCAAAAGCTTGAAGCCTGGTAGATTTGATGGAAGCCGAATTAACAAACCGACCTTAATGATCTGAGGGATTAAAGGGGTTTAACTAATCTCATTAGTTTCAGCAATCGGCACGAAATCATCCCGTTATGGTGTTTTTTAATGAGAAGTGTGGTGTTGCTGTTTATAGACCTTTAAACAAGCAGACGCAGAAATCAAAGATCCATTGTACTTTTCATTTTCTCCTCTTTCATCTACAACATGTTGACAGTAAGTATTTTAAAGAAAATGTACATCGAGGGAGTTGTAACATGAATGAAGAGGTGGAGCTTTGAACTTTATGCTTTGAGTTGTGTTTCATCCCTGAGTTTTGAAATGGTCTCACACACACACACACACACACACACACACATCAACACTGTTCAGGATCTGACTGACACAACTACACACCAAACTTTGAATCACTTTATAGGGACATTTGAGTTTCTTGTTGAACTTTGCCAACACCTGACAGAGAGAGAAGCCATTTGTTGGAGAAACCTCAAATTGATCCATGATCAAGAATAGCTCAGGTCTGCTGCTGCTGCTGTGTGTGTGTGTGTGTGTGTGTGTGTGTGTGTGTGTGTGTGTGTGTGTGTGTGTGTGTGTGTGTGTGTGTGTGTGTGGGTGGAAATCTATAGTTATGAGGGCCAATTGTGGTTCAATACTATCATTGTGTGGACATTTTGGCTGATCCTCAGATTCAATGGGCTGTTTGAGTGGTTAAGACTTGGTTTTAGTCAGATGTCAATGAATGCATTATGTCAATGAGTGTCCTAACAACTATAGAGAGACTTGCATGTGTGTGTTATACACCTGTCATACATGAAACTAAAATGACACTCAGAAGAGCACATAACTCAGCCAAGGCCAACAGTTCCCTTAAATTCAATCAAGCTGCACCAAACCTACTCACACACATAGATATCAGTCCCACAAGTGTGCAAGATATGTTTCATCAAGATCCATGATTTATTACCTGAGAAATAGATGAAAATGTTAAAGTACGTGGGAAAACAATCTGGATCTGCCTCAAAATGTAACGGGTTCTTCTCTGACCCAGATACTAGCCTTCCACCAAGTTTCACTGAAATCCGTACACTTTCTTTTTGTTTTATCTTGCTTACATAGAAACAAACCAACAAACATAACATCCAGTTACACTCAGTCATGTCATGTGTTTGTGGTTGCATGCTCTCAGCACTAAGAGTCTTCTCTTTCCTTCGCAGCGTCCATCATCTCCTCCGTGGTGCAGTGCCAGCCCTGAGGACGGAGCCGAACTGCGGCAAGAACAGTCATCAGGTCTGAGGGCCAAGAGACCGATAAGACATGCTGGCCGCCATGCTGCGCCAGGGCACTGGTGGAGGATCGGGTGGAGGATTGGGTGGAGGATCGGATGGAGGTGGCGGTGGAACCAAACTCCCTCTAGGAATCTCCCGCCTCTCCGGCTCCAGCCAGGGTTCCTCAGGCTCCGCCAGGGTGTCCAAAGGTAGCTTGGAGAGCTCGGACAGCCCAGACATCCCTGCCTCGGACCCACACTACATCATGCAGCTGGTCAGCGACGTGCGCAAGTTTGCTGATGTGCTTCTACAACTCAAAGAAGTGTTCAACTCCAAAGGTAAGTGTGGAAAGAGTGAGCACTGTCTTTTTTGTGAATTTCTGCCGTGTGAGTTTCTGTTGATGGTAGAAAGTGGCGATCACTAAGTGATCTTTAAACAGAACGTGTGTGTGGCTCTGATGTCTCATACTTGATGAATCCTGTCAGTTACATTTATTAACACGAAAAAGATTCAATTGATTGATTGCATACTTGAGCTGCTTTTTGTTTGTGGAACCTGTTAATGATTTCTGGCCACAATAATCAACCGTTGTGCATGAGGGCTTTTCAATAAGTTACGCATGTGAGTGCTTCTACATATTAGGAACATCATCTGGTTTCCCTGTTTCCCTCACTGACCTGAATGAGCTTTGTGGTTAAACTCTGCTTTTTCCTGCTTTGTATTTTTCTTTATTTTTTTTGAAAAAATAATGCATACTTAATTTTAAAGTCTGAACCTCTGGCAGGAAAACCATCACATGGAATGCTGTAAGGTGCATTTATAATGTAGCTGCCAGTCAGCTGTTGTGCACACACTGTTGCTTTCACCACAGTGCACACAGTGGCAGACCTGTCTATCTGTTTGGTCCTGCTGTGGCCTTGGCTGGTCGGTCACTCACCCAACCTTATCTCTCTCTGTTTTGTTCTTGAACCTGCTGTTTTTTTCTGTGTAGCAGAAAAATTATGTGCATTTATTTGTCTTTAGTTACATTTTTTAGGTTTTTAAAAAATAAACAAAAACTTACTGGGAAAATCATGGCAAATCAGTGAGAATGTTGAAAAACACACTATCTCCCCATATTAAAGAAAGAGAGAAAAAAAGAAATTCCTAGAACTGCACCAAAATGTTACGATTTCTCTTCAGACCAACACTGCATCCTTCTACCAAGTTTCTTGGAAATCTGTCCTGTAGTTTTTGTGTTACCTTGACAACTGACATACAAACAAACATGATGAAAACATAACCTGCTCGGCAGAGGTAATAATCTGGTGAAAACAAAACATTCGGGTGTGTTACTGCTGCTGCAGCATTCCAACAGGAACATTTGACCTTTTAGAGATAATAAAATACTCTCTAAATCATAAATGAATAGGCTTCACTTTGTCAGTGATGACATGGACGGTTCCAGCATATAGACGCGCTCAGACATACTGCTTCTCTGTGCAAACTTGTTTATTTCTGTGGGTGGCTGTGCCCTTACCCCCCTCCATTAGTACCGTGTCATAACACCCAAGTCTAGGAGGAAGGAATCCCAGGCTTTTCTTTTTTTTTCTTTCTTGCTCTGGAGAGGTCAGCAAAGGTGCTTGACCTGGCTGGACTGGCCGGCAGTGTGGAGAGCAGGACTCGCTGTGACCTGTCAACACGACACCGATCAAGGTGGACAATCATCATGTGCAACACGTCAATGCCTGTGCTTTTGTTTCATTGAAAAGACGTGTTTTGGATAAGAAATTTGATAATTGGACTTGGTGTGTGATCAACCAAATTCAACCTGTGATGTTTTGTGTGTTTAATGGTGACACACAGCATGCATATACAGGTTTCTGCTGTGTAATGAGGTTGCATAGCTGTCATACTAGACATTCTGCCTTTGTTCCTAGTCATTGAGAAACCAGTTTATAATTTGTCTCGTTAACAAAATATACCTGCACAGATTGTGTGTGTAGAGGTAACATCATAATTTAAATGTACTTAAAAACAAACTTGTGTTATTGCACATCATTTACAGGTCCAGTATGCACAGGTTCAATTATGCAAATGCCGTCACAGAGTATTCCCATTAGACGCCTTATTTTGGCTAAATACCGGAAAGGGCCAATCTGGGGGAAAATGAGGCTAAATACAATGTAGAGCTGTTCAAGTGGCAAAGAGGCCATTGTGTCTCCAAGTGATTCCGAACTCCAGGAAAACATCTGACTGTTTTTTTTCACTCGTAATTTATAGAGAAATAAAAGAAATTTAAAGGGCGTTGAGACTCCATAGCTTTACTTCGTTCAGTTCAGTTATGAAAAATTCATTTTAAAAACGTGAGACAATTTTGTGTGACATTAACAATTATGTTGATGTGGGAATAACTAAAGAAATGAGTTCCCTGCATGTCCCTATGTTACATGCACCCAACACCCTACTTTGCAGCCAATACAGACGTTTAGTTTTAAATTATTTATATGTCGGTCACACCTCGTCAGTGAAAATCTTCAAAGTGTCATTGTTGAGGTCTAGCCCTCTTTAGCAGAGCATGCTAACAGATTGTTGGGAGGCGCTGACTAGTGCTGTGATTGGATGGAATTTGAGTCCCCCGATAATTTATGGCCCTATTGTCTCTGCAGTGCCTGTCCACAATAGTTCAGACCTCTCACTACCCCGGCCTTTTTTTTTTTTTTTTTACTACACAGGGTCAATAATCAGGTGCAATATTCAGCTCAGGACCCTGTGTCCCTCTCAGGATGGCCTGTATTCACAGTCAACGATGTGAGTCTGACACCCATTGTCCCAGGAGGCATCTCTGGATTCGCATGCTGCTGCTAACTGGCAGCTTTTACAGAGTTTTTTACTTTCCCAAGTTGAGAATAGCTGTGGTCTGCGGGATTAGTCCCAGTGGGGTAGGGATGGGGGGTTCTTAACCAATGCCTTGCTCTATTTATAACATAAGAAGTGTATTTTTCAAGGGTTGCCTTACATGGTAATTATTACGACATGTGTCTTCAGCTGTGGTCAGTGACGCATGAGTGAGTTTTTTTTTTTTACTCATGTCTGAGAAGAAGCTCTTTATGTGCCGTCATCGTCTTTTGGTCAATGTTGACGACCTGTCACAGCATCTTCACCACGGGACAGATATGCACACTCTTTCCTGAGGTCACAACCTTGTCCAGTGTCTGCTCGCGAGAATAATTGGAGGGGATTATTGTCTTGGAAGGTTGGTCCTTACCTGAGGGTCACTGAGGACGTCTGGAGAGCAGCTGAGCTGTGGAGGCGGCTTTTGTGTTTGATGGTGAGCGGGGCCTCAGAAGCTCTCCATCATAAGATTAGCGTAACAAGCATTTGGCCCCAGCTTGCCATTTACTCAACAGGCTCTGCAGTGGATTGCTGTGCGTCTCCTCGTCTTTTTGAAGAGCGAGGGTGTATCACCGCGGCTGGCTGTCTGGCGAGGACAGGTGTGTCATCGGTTGTGTCGGGCTGCGGCTCTGCCAAGCAGAATGATGGCCAGTTTTTGTGTGTCAGCTGCTTAAGAAAGAAAACTGCACCAGCAAGCAGGTGACTCACTGAAGCTGAACACCACAAGAAATCGTTTTAATTTGAATGCTGCACTGCATGTATACAACGAACAGTAATCAAAATCAAAATCTGTAATTGCACAACACTGATGTTGTTTAGGCTTTCATTGGCATTCATTTAGGCTTTTATAAAAGACTGTACTGACTTAATGCTGTTTCCTTTAGAGACATGAACCTGCTTACCTGTTCATGTATCAGCTCCTTGTTAATTTGCACTTGCCAGACAGTCTGTTTTTGTTGTGTGTGTTGATCGCTGTTGTGCTGACATATTGTCACTCGAGGCCGGCCGACCATTATGGCGTTTTTGGGGGTAGTACTGATATTGGAGAATAATGTGAATTATAATGATACCTTTATATTGGCCGATATATTAAAAAGATGACGTTACGTGACAAAGACATGCAATTGAGGCTTGATAATTTACAGTTTAACCATTAACTTTATTATAACAGCATTTTTACGTAAAGTGAAAGCACAAATCCTTTCTGCATCTGAAAAATAAAAGTTTTCATATCCGTATAAACGTAGACATATAAACATAGGGGGGAGGGAAGTGAGGTTACAGCACCATCTTCATTACTCACAGCTTCAATTTGTCAGTGTTAATGTGTGACTCGTGTGTGCACTCAGCTTTCTAAGTCAGCTGTGTGTTTTGCTTTGAGTCATAAGTGTCCTCAGTTAATAAGTGTTGGTTTCGGAGGCCTCTCTTGTCACACTGAACGTGCGGTTCTGGGGATTTAATGATTAACAGGTAGCTGCTAAAAATGTTCCACAGGTGTTGTGTAATGTACAATGATGCACTGTAATGTACCTGACCACTGAGTGAGTAAGAGTCGCATGGCAGGGAACCAAAAAAGTGAGTCATTCTTCTTATACAAAATAGTGCAGTTCTTATATTGATGTTAAGCTTGACTTTGTTTTTTCTCCTTCTGTTTTTGTGCCTTTGCTGTAAAATGTGGGAAAAGAAGTGTTTTTTTTCCTTCTCTTTTTGGACGTCTGAATATGATGCTTAAGCTTTGTGGGAAAGTGATTTTGCTCTGGGTCCTCAGAGAAAAAGCCTAAATGCTATTTTAGTGATTTGCATTCTAAATCACCCCTTGTGAAATAGCAGCCTAAATTTAGCCCTACTTGGGCTTTTCACTAACCATTCCAGACTTTCTTAATAGCTGTAACTGTGCTCTGTTTAGACAGTCTGTCCCGCCGGGTCTGGGATCCACTGTAAAGCACTGTGAGCTTCTTCTTGCCTCCAAAAAGTTCCTTTTATGGTTCTTTTGCTGTGCCCATATCTAAAGCCACTGTAAGTTATCCCAAGAGCGAGGCAACTACCCTTCCCTGCTTTAAAGTCGTCTCTTGAAGATCAAATTACACCAGTAGTCCCAAATTAAATTTCCCAAAGATCTTGATTTAATGCTGTATACTTATCTTGCACACTAAGCTGTCTCACAGGATTTATTACATTACCTTAATTGTTTTGGGGGGATCCTTGTTTAATAGCACAGACATTTTCTTAGCATTAGCTCACATGCTAGGGTTAGATCTTTGGATTGTTACCCAGCGGGATTAAAGTGCAGAGCATTGTGACATATGGAAGGTCCATTTATATCCATCTGCCTCAGGAAACAAAAGATGAAATGATATATTGTACCGACCATTGTCAGCTGAAAATCTGCCCTTTGGCAAACCACAGTGTGTGCAACGAGTGCATGTTGTATACAGGTGGCAAAACGATGCTGACATGTCAAGTTTAATGGCCTAAATCCACTAGAAGATATGTAATTTGTTTTCAAGTTGCATCTCTCTCTATGTGTGTCTCGCCTTGCTTCCCCCTGCAGAGATTTATGGTTAAAGGGCACAGTTTTTTTTTGCCGGGGCAGCTTTGTTACAGGAGGCTGCCAATGTCTGCAACACACTAGGATGGAACTCCAGGATTCCCACAATACACATGAAAAGCTAAGGAGCAGGAGCTGGAAACTCAGAACTGAAGTCTGCTTAAAAACACAGCTCATTTCTTTTTATCCAACTATAAAGCAATTGGCATACTGAATATTGCATTGTCTTTTCCACACACAGAAAAGATGGGGAACTTTGCAGACAATACTAATGTCTGACTGTTTTCCTAGATGCCAGATTTAATCAGTGCCCCCCTTTTGAGTGATCAGACGGCCTCCCCTTGCCATTCTTGGATTAAAGCTTTGCAGCAATAATGGGAAATTTATCCCCTGTATAAGCTTAAGTGGCCCTTAAATCTGTGGCGTCTATTCCTGCATTGGATTAAAATAATGTAGGATTAGGCAAGGCTGCATTTATTTCAAGTCTTTTCCTTTTAAACTAATATTTGTTGCAAATTATAAATCCACTAATACGATCTTAAGATGTGAATATACAAGTAGAGCTGCAAAATTTATGAAAAAACCTTAATTTTGTCCATGTATGTAATTAATTCACATTTATTATCAATAATTCAAAAAAACTAAATGTAATTGTGGGGGGATTTAAAATCCTAAAATTCCTTTGTGCTTTGGATTTATGAGCAAATCTAAACTGCAGGCGACAGGTGCTTATTCAGTTACAGCATGGCATCAAGGTCAGTGATGACTTTTACAATGCTGTTCTTGTTTCAGAGAAAAGCTCACTTGGCCAGTTCTCTTATCACAAGAATTGATTGAGGCTACTCATGACACAGCGCAGGTATCAAGCCTCACTGTTCATTTATCTTTTGGGGAAACAGGTTTTAAATGTTCTTCACTCACACCTGCAATTTGTCTCCATTATTTGTTGTTGTAAATCCCTTTGTTGTAAAAAGAGCTAAATTTGCTGTAATTGGCCTTGTTCTTCTGCCGGAGACAACCTTGGGGCAGGCTCACATGTGACCGGGTCAGCCCCCTGCTGGGTACAGCTCATAACTTGTTAAAGGCCAAAGGAGCTGTTGGCGGAGAGAGAAGGATAACCAGCCATTGTCTTCATTTGAAACACCCTGAAAGTTTAGGAACTCAGTTGCTGTGCTTGGTGAAAGGAAGAGAGACCCTGTTTGATGTTGAGGTAAACAGACTAAGCGTGAAGCATAGCCTGAACCAACTGGGGTCTGTCCTGTCTTGTGAGACTCAAATTGTGTCCCATTGAGGTGTAGAAATGGTGACAGAGAAAAGTAGTAGTTACTGAGGTGGGATTGAACCTGCCAAAGAATATGGCACAACAGCAACAATGCCTGTATGTCTGTTTAAAATCTATCTCTTGGATCTGATTATGGTGTCCTAGAACAAATATTTTTTTTACATCTCACCAGTTGTTAGCACAGAGGTCAATAGCCTCTGAATCTCCATATTTTGCATGGGGCTCCATTAATGCAGGAGGCTCCCTAGCAGTAATATATGATGTATTTTGTGTTAATCAGCATTGCCTCTACAGCCCTGAATTGTGTCAGTGTTTTTCTTACAGAAAAGTGCAACATCCTCAAACCCACTGAGATACTTGGTCCTATTCAGTACAATTGAGTCAATGTAATGCCTTGACAGTTATGAGAATATTGTTTTGAAGGTCTCCTTGCAAGCTCTAATGCACACAAAGCCCTTTTTCTCAGGATTCGGATGCTAGTAAAGCTGAACAGTGTCCTCTTGTTCTCAACGCTATGTTTGCTCCCCAATCTCTGCCCCTTCAATTCCCAGTACTGCCCCTTGACAGGTGTACTAAAGGGGCCCTTCTTCGCGGTTGTTGGACAGATCTCCCCAACTCTCTGGCCTGCTGATGTTTCTTTGCCTGCATTACACAGTTTGTGGAGGACTATAGTCTCTACAGGATAATGCCTGAGCAGTTTGGATGCCAACTAGAGTTTCCACTGTGGGAGGATTTGCAGTTTCTCTTAAAGAAAGCATAGTTGAAATGCCAGCTTTCATAACTTTGCATCAACAGTAGGCGGTGGTGGTGGTGATGTGTGGCGATATCGGGAGGGAAAGGTTGCCTGTCTTTCCTCACTGTGACAGACAGCTCCAAAGAGAAATGAAAGAGGGGGAAAATTCTTCATTCTCCACTGGGTATCTCATTTATATGCAAATGACTAAAGAAAGAAATATCCAAGGGTAGACTGGTCTGTTGACTAGAAAGAGATGTTGGAACCGTTCACCCCAAGATTTCAGGGTAATTGTTAATGTCTTTGCATGAAATCTTTATTATTTAAGCCAACTGGTTTATAATTAACATTTTGAATATGTGATTATATCATGCAGTCCTTTCTATCATGTCATACCTTAATGTTCTGCATTTCCTGTCTTAAGCCTTCATTGAGCATAATTTTCCATTGGCTTTTTGTTTTCCTGAGCTAACAGCTAACAAGCCTGACAAAGGCAATAGCCTGCAGAGTGGGAACATAAAAGCCCCCCACCTAGATGGAAGGTGCTGCGTGTCTAGCCTAGGGCTCTTTTTTAAACGGAAGGTCTTTGTGTGTGCAGTCATGGGAAAAAGAGCTGTAAAGGTGAATCAACAGGGAATGCCTCGGTATGAGCACAGGATTCTGGGAAGGCAAAGTTCCACTGCCTTTTACCAGCTGCGTGTAATCTGTTAATCCGTGGAGTGGATCGCCGGTGGTCTGTCGACAGAGGTGTACCAGGGCCACTGACCACAGGAAGTCTGTTTAGGAGGGAGATATCAAAGGCCATTTGGGCCACCCATTGTAGTGACCCTGCCCAAGAGTTAAAGGTTAAGTGGAGCCATTTTGCAAGACCCCCTTATATTTTGGGCAAATAGTATAGAATTTTGGATTGAAACCTTAGGGTCACTTTTAGCTGTGAGATGTCATACTACTAAGAGGGAAATGTGAAAGAATTTGGCATTTCACCCCAGCCAATTAAAGAAGAATTCATTTGAACAAAACAAAGGTTACTGAGTCACACAGTGATTGATTATTAGACCAGCATTTGGTTACTGGTCTTTTGAAGAGGGGGCAAGTATCAAAGGAGCCCCTTGAAACTTACCCATACCATGGCTTTTGATGAATGCCCAATTTCTTTGAAACAACTAGAGTCCTGGTTGGTTATTTCAGGGTTGAGTGGCTGGAATGTCCAGCTGTGGTCTGACTCAATAGGACACATGGAGAGATTTTGATTGACATTAGTCATGGCTAGCCTGGCCAACATCCTATTTTACCCCCTCTGCCGTGAGCTGCTTCCATTTGATCGGACCTCTGTGGACCCAGTTGTGACATGTTTAGTGATTTCACACTTGCTTTGAGGCAATAAGCACCCCTCCGTTCTCTCAAATGTTTTGAAGCATAAATAACACATTGCTCACATTATTTGCAATGCATGACTGAGCAGAGCTAGGGTCACAGCAAAAGGAATGTTGCCAAGTCATATTGTGTCAGGCCCTAGTGGAAGGTTTGACCATCAGAGAGTCAAAGTGAAGGACATTCCCTTATGGTGCACAACATGAGCAAATGTTACCAAACTTTTCACTTGTCAAAATAGTTTGACTCCTCGCAAATACCTGGCTTTTAATTTTGTGCAACTAACTATGACCCATCCAGTAAGCTGACCAAGAATATAAAGACCCAATGCAAAACCCTAAAAATACAGCATGGATGAGCATAGCTTCCCATTGGTACGGAGTGTCTGTAGGTTCCAGATGTTGCACTTTTTATTAACTGTGCTACACTTTCCTTGATTATATTTGGTATTTGTGTATATTGCAGGTCAGAACAGAGATCCCTCTTTTTTAGTCTGTCATATGACATCAGTCAATCTAACTCTACTGTACTATCTGATTTAAACTGGTCAGGCTTAACCATTATGTCAGCTCTGCACTGGAGCTGCATAGGGTCTTGAACTTTAGCGCAGAAATCATTTTACGAAACAACTGTGTAGACTGTGTAAATCAACAACAAATCAACATTTTCGATCTGTATGAGTTCTTCAGGCTAAAGTGTTAGTATATAATGTCAGGAGGTCTGTGACATGCCAGTGTTGGAGAGTCTCTGCTCCAGAGCGGCATCAGAATGCTTTGGTATTGAGGTGTCATCACGATGGTGAATGATCTGACAATGTTTTCATTATGGATCCCCCTCCACCCCTCACTCCTTCAACTCCTGTCCCCGCTCCCAAACAAGAGGCTGGAATGTTGGGTTTCCATGACGCTAATGAAGTAAAAACCTGGCAATGTGTTGCTGGCAGCCTCTGAGCAGCTCCTGATCCGCGGCCTCCTCCTCATCAGGATCAGAGTCTGATCCCCCTGTAGCCCTCATTCACCATGGCTTATTATGCCCAGGAATGTCTCTCACTCTCCTTCTCTCATAACCCGCGCTGAGGCAGGGATGTGGGGTGCAGGGGTAAATTTGGGACAAATCCCAAGGGAGAGTACTACCCCAAATCACACACAACCCCCTTCCTCCTCCCCTGTCACTCCTTACAATCCTCCCACCTCTAACCATCTCAAATGGACAAAGACACACACACACACAATCCTTTCCCGTGAAAAGTGAAAAGCTGCCGATGTGATTTATTGTTCAATAAATGCTTCATGTGGCAGGCCCATGAGGCGACCAGTCCCACTGTTTGCTAGTGGCCCCAGGGACAACGGTGAGTTCTCGGCAGTCCTCAATTAAACCTCTGTGGTCTTCCCTGGGGAAAACACTATGATCTTCGCCGCAACTTGCTTGATTTTGTCAGTTTTCAGATGGCCTCAACTAATATTTTCACACCGAAACATGCTCTGTCATTGCCGCTTTTTGCAAAAAAAGAAGACCTCTCAGAATTTTCCCACCTTTAAAAGGACTATGCCCCTGCTGAAACTAATGTGCTATACTTGGATGTTCCTTTAACCAGCTCTCTCTGGTGGGAACAAGTCTTCTTCTCTTTGTGTCTCGCCCAGAATGGCAGTTTAGGGGTTAAATAATCAGTCTCTGTACATTATCCTGTGTCCTGCTGGGCTGGTGGACGCATCATAATGTCTTGCTAATTAGCCTCCATTTAGGATGGTCCAATAGGCCACACAGCCGCCATTGAAGAATGAAGCCTATGGAGCTTTTGCAAAGGAAGACCCTCTGTCTCGTGGGCATTCATGATTTGGCTTGTCCTTAATAAACCTCTAGCTTGTGCAGGCTTGATGCCTCCAGGACTCAGGATTCAGTTACTCGGGCACTGAATGGAGTGTATAGCCTGTGTGGGGATGATTTAGGCTATTGTGTGTATTTTGTCATTCAACACATAATGCCCATAAATGGGATCTAAACTGACCAGGACCAATTAAGGGCTTAAGGGGTGAAGCAACTCGTTGGAAACGTTGACCCTTATCAAATCATTGTGGGTTGGGGTCCCCACGAGAGACAAGGTCTTTGGGAAAACTGCGTTCCATGAACAGCAAAGGATAAAAAAAAGATAAGAGATTGATATTCATCGTTGTATTTATTGCACTATTAAAAAGTATATATGACATGTGTTTTTTCTAATGCAGACACCCCTTACAGTATTTTGATTTGATTTCATGTCATTTAGCTGACGCTTTTATCCCAAGAGACTTCAAATTAGTGCATTCAACATCTGTGAGGGGCCATTTGGGGTTCAGCATCTTGCCCAAGGACACTTTGGCATGGTTGGAGGACGATCGCTCTACCTCTCTGCCACAGTTGAGAGTTTTTACGTAGAACCTGTGGAAATGTTGACAATGTTCAGTGGTTTCTGGTGGGAACTATGTGAGAATGTGCCACACCACTACAAAATCACAAATCACAGCTTTTCCCTTTTACTCTTTTTAGTCACTTTTCAAACGGCAAAATATTTCAGGCTACAATCAATGGGACCAACCTTGTCTGTATACACCCATGTGCATGGATTGTATAGAAGTATTGAGTTTGATGTGTGGTTGTGCCAGTAGCACACCACCGGCCCTATTCCTGCCTCGTGGGTAGTTGGGCAGCTGACACAAAAGCACGAGAGGCTTTCATCATCAAAACACCACAGGGTCCTCGGCTCTGGAAAGAGCTGCACATGACATCTGATTAAGATGGATGAAGGTGGTTACTACGGAGAGGGGTAGGACTCTCCAGGTCCTGTGGAGAAGCGCTTGGCAAGCTAGAAGCAGCAGGGCATGTTGGCAAAGAGTACTTAAAGTATTGGGGGAACAATCTGAAATTTGTGCTTGTCTTCTCTAATTATTTTGCTGCGTCTGTCTCCTGGAATTGTCTCTCGACCTCCTTGTGCTGTTATTTCCTGTAATTACCGCACATCACCAGATCACTCCAGGTCTTTCGGTTTGTTTTAAGTGGACCGTTGCTGATATGAAGTTGTCAGTAAAGCAGCAACATGGCCACCATTTGGCACAATTTGCTGTGTCTCATTCATTGAGGGGAAAAATGGGGGTCTGCCAGAGTCCTGCAGGAAAGCTTGAATTATACATACAACACACGTATATACAGACAACACACAAATGCAGTCACTACTTTTTGAAAGTTGGTGAATTGGGCTGCATATTTAGTCAATTTCTCATGCTTCATAATGTTGGATTATTGTGGTGTTGTTGTGACCTGCTGGCCAATGTGAACTTGTCACCTGCTGGTCAGTTGGCTGGATTTCCGGGTCAGGCCTCAGCTAGCATTGTCATGGTGGCAACACAGACCCAGCATTATTAGTCTCACTGGCGGCACTATTTGTCCCACTCCAAAAAGAGGGCTGACGAATAAAAGAAAAAATGGGAGACAGCTAAAGTCTTTCTGATCCCCTCTTCCATGAAGGGGTAATCCAGGGGTGATCGTCAGCACAAAATGTGGCTTTGACTGCCTGTATCCATTATGTTTGTGTGTGTGTGTGTGTGTGTGTGTGTGTGTGTGTGTGTGTGTGTGTGTGTGTGTGTGTGTGTGTGTTTGTGTTTGTGTGTGGGTGTCGTGTGTGTATATATGCATATGTGTGTGTATTTTTTATTTCAATTTTAAGAGAGACTTTGCAAGCAAAAAATGTGACCTAGAAAAGACTATTACAATTAATTTGTCTATACATGTGACAACACGTGTGACACATTTAAAACAGAATGAGTAACAACCTACCAGTCAGCCCACAGTGTATTTTGTGTGATTACAGGACTGGAACATTTAGCCGCAATTGTGTGTGTGCGCGTGTAAGAGGAGTAGAGAGGGGGTACAGAGATGCAAGATCCTTTGTTTCATCATTTCCCTCTCGTATCTTCTATCCTTGTGAAAGCCACCTGGGCCAGCTGTGTCAGAACGTAGTCACACTTCTCTGTGTCACTCTGTACGTTTTCCTATAAGTCGTAAAAATACTTAGGGTTAACCTTAGATCTTGTACTCATTTACTCACACATGACCTCACTCCTTGACCATGCCAAAAGCACATTACCCAAGGCAATTGATAGCAAAGTGCATTTTGTGCTTTGGCAAATGGCGATGACTCACTGTTTGTAAAAGGCCCATCGAGTACACAGAGCCACATACCTGAGATGCCATATTCTCCTCTGTTAACTGACTAGCTAACTGCTAATTGCAGAAAGAGCAGAGTAGGTCATTTTTGTTTATTCGCTCGGTGGTCAGGTTAGCAGCTGTTTCAGTTCTCTGTGTAGGTTTGCTGAGTTGTGTGCAATGATGCCTCTGCTATCTCTGCTGTATGGTCCAGTTGCCCGGGCAGACCATTAGCGGCCACAGTGTTGACTAGAGCTGCCGTGAATGGATGGCAGCAGTCTGACATGGCTGCCATGGTCACCCTTTCAACCAACAAAGCTGGAATGTCATGTAGTAATTCTGTTGCCAGTGAAGTTGCACCATTCATCTAAAGAAGGGAGATTTTTAAATAGCTGCCCTCTAGTCTGTTTAGGATTTATATCACACAATGAATTGTTTATCATTCAGCCTCAGTGTTAAAATACCGGACATGTTCTGTAATTAATGAATTATAAATGTGACGACATGACTTGTAAAATCATGCACGTGTGTAGTATCTCTGAAGCCCACATTAACCTTAGTTGTGAAGTGACTTGTCGTCATTGTGGCAGATCATACTGATCTATTATCATTAGTTTATTACAAGGTAAACTGAATGTAACCTAAATTATGATGAGCATACATCATGTGTCATAATCAAACGACCTGTATCCCTTTCCAGAGCACCAGGACTGTCTCCATCAGGCGGTCCATGAGCGACTCGGGGAGCTGCTGCGAGTCCTAAAGGCCATTATCAGCAAACACCAGAGCCTCAACTCTGTGGACATCCTCAGTACAGCTGGAACCGTCATCGCCACGGTCAAAGGTGAGCTGTCAGCTCTCCCGCACACACACACATCCACACACATACCTCACGGCTATCCTGCAAAACATACCAGCTACTCCTCCAATCGTCTTTTGGTCTGTTTTCTGTCTCTGCTTATCTCCCCCCCCTCGCCCCTCTCCTCTCTCCTTTGACAGTTTTCTCTCCTGGACAGTCGCTATTACACTCTCACACTGTATCAAAAAGTTCTTCCCCTGGGAAGGTTTCTGAGGAGGTTTCTTTCAGCTTCAAAGCAATGTAGCCCTTCAGAAGTCACTCAAGTGCTTAGAATGCATCAGCATGTGTTTCAGACCCCATACAGAGAGCAAGAAAATAATATTCAGGAGTCAGATACCTGATTCAAGGGGGCAGAGGGAAGCGGGTGTCCTTTGTGCTTCGTCTGCCAGTCCAGAGGGAACTACACCGAGGAATCCTTTTCAATCTCTCATTCTGTGAGATTATGATCTGGCATGCAGGTCAATTCTTAACTTGGCCGCCACACAAGAATCCCCAGAGTATACCTCGTCTCCATTTGCATTGCAAAGAGGGGCATTGAGGGGCTGCAAAGCTTTTTGAAAAGGGCTTTTATTTAATAAGGAATAGTGACACAGGCAGCTGAGCAAAGTCTGAGGAGTGTGTACATATGAATGTAGCTTAGCTTCACTGAAATATTTAGAAGGAGTCCACACACTTGGGCGTATGTGTCATAAACAATTATAAGCTGCGTGCAGGTTCCCTCTTTCATGGAGGAACTTGACTATTGTGGTAGCGTTCAAACATGTTGACGGGACATACAGAGGAGAAACTTTGATTTGACAGCTTAATAGGCATTCTATAGAGGTTTTGAAGCATCAAGTTTTCTTTTGGATGCAGTAAAATAATTGGAGCAGTTTTTTTAAGCCTGTATTATTAAGAGTGACTGGTCTAAGGAAATCATTGCTAGTTGTACCTCTCAGCTAGGGCCTATGTTGAAAGTAATTGTAACAGATTTGACATCTACAGTAGCTGTGTGTTGCCTTTTTTAAGTATATGCAGTGAAGCATGCTACAATGCCTATCTGCCACTAGGTGGCCAGAATTGCCTGCTTCATGACCCCCACACAGCAACAAGTTGAAAACTTTATCGTCAACAATAAATTTGAAAAATTGATTGTGGTTATATGGAAGTAAGTCATTTGAAGTTTTATTGTGTTCTGATCTTAATTTTTCACTAAGAACATTTTTTTACAGTTTCACTGCAAGAATAAGAGAAGACCAATATTTTCATTGTGGAGTTTGCGTTACAGCTCTACTTCATCCCACTCTGAGCTGCTGTATATCCCAATACTAGATTAAGTAGTTGTTCGTAGAGACTTTCTCCCTGTTTTGTGATGCTTCATATCCAATCACGTCCGTAGCTACACCTCCATATTTCTTGTTATTAGGATAAAATTTCCTCCAAGATCTAAATTCTGGGTAGGACTTTTACAGCTGACAAGGGTCTCGAGAGTGTTGTGCTTTTCCAGTGAAACAATACCATTTTTCCCCGATGATGTAACTTCCATGTTTGGACCACTGGTTGGGGCCTGAGCGAGTACTGGCATTGTATTCCAGCAAGCCTCAGGATGTCCTGTTGGGGGGTAGGGGGCTGGACAGCAGAGGAGATGTAAAAGCACAACAGATTTGCGTGTTTTAAATGGTGGTGGCCACAGTAGCTGGTCTCGAGTTGACTAGAGGCTCAGAGGGCCCCGCGGACTCTGGACCTAATAAAATATACAAATATACTTTATTTGAACCCTTCCAACAAAACTTTAACACTTCCTGTACCCAAGTCAGAAGATTTTTTGGGTGATTGGATTTTTCTTTATGTTTTTTTTGGTTTTCTTTTGCTGGATAGAGATACAAATTGCCACATCCCCTAAAAAGAGGTAACTTTTTCGATGGTGAATTTCTGGTGTTTTGACAGAAAATTTACCTGAATGATGACCTTATGATCGGGAAGTCTTATTTCAGTTTAACAGGAGGAGAAGAAAAGCTTTATTGAGGTGGGTATTTTTTTTTTCCTCTGACATTGTGCAATAGCTACCAAAGAAATATCTTAGTATTTTGTTGGCACTGGTGGGAGTGTGCGCTCTGATTTTCATTATGTGGCCTGGAGTGTACGTGAGGATGCTGTTTGAGCCTTCTTTTAAAATTTGAAAACTCTAATTTACAATTAGCTCAACACCATTTGGACTTATCAGATTTTATTGCTCTGTGTTTTGTCTCTATTTTTCAAGAACATCTTTCTCTCCTCGCTTATTTTCTCTAAGCTCAGTCAGGGCAGGAAGTTTATTGTGAAGACTGATTACAGCTGTATTTACACTGGTGTTTTCCCCCCTGCTCTGTCCTCAGTCATCGCTGTGTTTAGACTCACAGCAGGAAACTACTGCTTTTCCAGATTACAGCCAAATATACACACTTGCAGTCTTTGCTTATCTCTTCTGATTTAATGTACACAGTTGTTTTTGGACGCCTGTGAGGGACTTTTGAATTTTTTAAATGTCTGCACTTTTGTGAAATGAACAGTTCCTTTGCTCCCGATGTTATTTGAGGAGTAAAGCATGACTCAGAG
Source organism: Verasper variegatus (assembly GCA_026259375.1). NCBI lineage: Eukaryota > Metazoa > Chordata > Actinopteri > Pleuronectiformes > Pleuronectidae > Verasper > Verasper variegatus. The sequence continues at coordinate 5,997,904 of CM048056.1, forward strand.
GAGACTTTTCTTTGACTCTGCATTTGACGTCATGCACAGGATGATGAATCATGCCGTAGGATTCGTGCCTCAATCACAGGATGTCTTCAGTGGTTTGCTACCAAAGCTTGACTCTATTCCTCTTCATCACAATTTGACAGGAGTGAACTTTAAGGAGGTGAAAGAAGAGAACAAGCAGAAGCTTTTCAGGGATATCTACAGTGCTATCGACACATTGGCATTCACGTTTGGCAATGTGTAAGTATCATGTCAAATTGCTTATGAGTTGATGTATTATTATTGTTAATCAAGGACCATTTTTAAGAGCACACAATTAATGTAAATCACTAAACCTGTTAACCTGAAAGCCCAAATCAACAATTGGCTATCATCACAAAAGCAAATGGGATAAGTAGGAAAAAAAATTCCTTCAAAGTAAAGGAATTAAAAGGAATAATAGGTCCAGAGATAAATAATAATAATAACAATACAAAAATAATCTATATCTATCTATGCCTAATAGGATAACAAATTCAATAGTACAAATTTTATCTCAACTTTAATTTTGTTTTGCAAGGTTTATAAAAGCAAAATAAACACCCTCATGATATCATCAGGTTTATCTTTAAACTTATCATTTTGACATGGAAGTCTGGCATTTTACACTGGAATTTGAAAGAAAGTGGGCATTTAAGAGGCAGAGTCACTACTGAGTTGCATTATGGGAACTGTAGTTTCTGATGTTTTTGAAGCTTGAACCTGGCTAAAGTCAGGATATCTTGGCCATTAGTGTATCTGGTTTAACCATTTCTTGTGAGTGTCCCTTTTAAAACACAATCATAATTCCAGTTATGTTTTTAAACCTCTTGCAAATGTTGTATCTGATGTGTTTCACCCTTACCTAACCCAGTGTATTGGCTTGTGTTTTCCTCCAGAGTGTCTGACTTCCTTATGGGAGATGTAGAGAATGGATCAGTGTTGGGGCTCCCCCTGACTAAGAGAAGCAGGGTAAGAAAAGTGCACTATTTATTTTCTGTTCTAACATCCATAACAATCAAACACATAATATTAATCCAGTGCAAATTAGATATCAAATCAATCCCCTAATAGTTGCACTTGGAATCAAAACGAAAAGGCTGAGATTGGTTTATGCATTCTTTTTAAACACACATTCATCAGTTCATTAGTTCATTCACTGTCCTGTTTTCCGCTAGGATGTGGTCTACTGCCTGAGTTGTAAAGCAAAACATTGAAAGAAATCACTCAGCTGCTTGCAGGTTGATGCACGTTCCTGAAATGATCTCTGCAGATGATAAATTAATTCTACGTATTGTTGTTTTCCTGCTGCAGGTTTTATAAGAGCTCTAAGGAGAGGAAGTCAAGGTTCTGATAAGCTTCCGATGTTTGCAGAACTTGTCGTGCTCTGAGTAGGAAATTCATTCACCACCCTTGGTGTTTTTTTTTCTTTTTCATCTGTTTGTTTTTCAGTCTTCTGAGAATCTCTCTTTGGAATCTGGAGGATCCGGTCCAGAGAAAGATGATCCCCCAGGTAAGACAGATCTCTGTAACACACAGCTACTGTACTCTGGTGCTGCTCTTTGCAAGTGTGTGGGGTAACTAATCCTTCTAATTTATTGGGGGAAAAAATCTGTCTTGAGCTGAGCTACTGTTGCTGCTTTTGGCCTTGTCTGTGTTACTTCACTGCCATTAGGAGCACTGACTGTCGGGTTATCTGTGGTTATGGCACTACTACGTCCTAAGTCATGATGAGCAGTCAACCACTTATTAATACATCCAGCAGTCAGGCCTATGTCAGCATTACTTACCTTCAAGTGGAATTAACCCATATCACACTCAGGCAAGGTCACTGTGCGCTTTTCTCACTGACTCACGCAGCAACAGATGTTGTTAGCTCAGCACACATGCGACACGTCCAGCAGTGGTGGGAGGCATGTTAGGTGGGGGCTGGTTGCCACCGGTCATTTGTAAGTCCAACTTTATCAATCTCCACCATGGGTTTCCTGCGGTTGTCACAGGGCCGTGTCCGCCGGTTCGGCCCGAAGAGGTGGACGCCACGCTGCAGCGGCAGGACAACGGGGTGGAGTCGGCGCTGCTCTACGCCAAGGCCTGGTCCAAGTACACCAAAGAGCTGCTGGCATGGGTGGAAAAGCGTCTCAATATGGGTGAGTCAGGACACAGGTGGAGGCATAAATACAAGAGTGTGACATGTAGGGAGGCAGCAGTGAAGTAAAGTAGCATCTATCAAGCTTGAGAACAAAGGTCAGGTGCAATGTGGAGCTCAACTGGCTTCCAGACTAGATGTGGTGTCATAGAATCATGCTCCTATTTACACCTGGTAAACTCAGACTTAAAGGGTGGACAGAGACATTTTTAGCTTTTTTTCCTGCATGAAACAGTCATCACTCTGCATGTTACGGTCATCGAAGTGATGATGCTACAAGAAAAACAAATCAACTGTTAATTCAATTCAAAACAGAATTTGAAAATAAAAGTCACTAGAATAGCACTCAGGATAGTGTTGTGCACTCGTTGATATCAGTTCAAATATCAGTACATAGTATGCCAGTTTTTTTCTCATGCATGATTCCCTGGGAAATAAGTGGAAACGTCAACAGAATGTGTAAGAAAGTGTGAAAGAAATCCTGGATCTGCCCCCTGATCCAGATCACAGGCAAAATGTCCCTGACCCATACCACATCCTTCGTTTAAGTTTTCTGATAATCCATCCATTAGTTTTTGTGTAATGCTGCTAAATAACAGAGAGACAGACCAACAAACACAGAGAAATATCAAGACACACAGTGAAATTTGACTTGCACTCGACAGTTGTACTCACTGTACATTCGGGTTCATCCACTTTTATCGACGGAAATTCCATTGGGGATACTCCTTATTATCAAATTAATTTCCTGGTGTTATTTGAATGCTAATGTCCTTTTTACAAGTTGTTTCATTAGCTGTTTAATGGAAACTAAATTATTTATTTGTTCATACAGCTGATCTTAAACATACAGTAGCACTAGGAAGCACAGGGTGAATGAAAATGTGTTTAACTTGTCTACATGTGTATGTTCTAGCTCAGGTTAAATGTGACAATTAATTAGGGGCCAATTTTCGATAAAATTTTACTCGATCACCTGAAGTAAACTCGAAAACAATGGGAGTCTTATCCAGACTCAAGGTTGAATATGCAGTGAGAGAGCTTTTGTTGCGTACTCAATGATACTCGGTCAACAGAGTGACAGAGCACTGAGTCGAGTGTTATCAGGCAAACAGACGGCATGTTTGTTTAACACATACACTTTTACTAATGCTGTATGTCAATTTGTCTGATGACTCAAGGACATTGTGTGATTCAATCAGATATCGCTTAAATGATTTTCAGTCATTTATGTGTATTTAGCTTAGGATTTAACAGTGAATAGAAATAGCTCCTTCAGACAAACCAAATATTTGCACAGACATAAATGACAATGTACAGTCCAGCAGGAAACTCTGTTTATGATGTTAAATTCAAGTAATTTCATCTATTTTTAGATATCGAGTGTGCGAAGAGTTACGCCAAAATGGCTGAGTCTGCCAAGACGCTTGCGAGTCAGCAGGTGAGTAGATATTGCTGCAGATTTTTTTTTATGCTCTTAAGGATCAGCACTAAGACTTTCTCCTCTTCATTTAAGGAATTCATGCCTTTTCGTGAGATCTACATGACTGCTTTCAAACATGACATTGAATACAGCCAGCTGGTGCTTCACACTGCAGCTGTGCTCCAGAGCAACAAATTCATGCAGGTAATCCAGCAAAGCGACTACTTCTCAATACATAACAGAAATGGGACTTTGCCTTGGGTTTCTATAGAAACTAAAGAACTTACTGTGTGTGTGTGTCTGTTTGGGGGGTGTTATTGTGTTTCTTTCCAGCCTCTCCTGACCAGAAAGAATGAGCTGGACAAACTGCGAAAAGAGGTCAAGGATCAGTGGCAGAGAGAGCAAAAGAAGATGGTGAGTCGACGGTTATGGAGCTTGCACTCTGAAGAGGGCCCCTCACAAATATATACAGAATTGAACTTGGTCTGAGATTGCCTAATGATATAATAGCATCCAAAGCATCCATACTAGTGCCTTGTTACCTCCACCAAGGAGGTTATACTTTCATCTACGTTTGTTTGCATCTTAGATAGTTAGCAGGATTACGCAAAAAACAACTGAACTGATTTCCATGACATTTTGTGGAGGGGTGGTTCATGACCCAAGTTGAACCCATTAAGTTTTGGTGCAGATTTGGATCAGAGGGTGGATCTAGGCTATTTTTTACATTTGTGCTGATTTCTTAGAAATAAGTTAATGGATGATGTAGTTGATAACACTTAATATAACACTATGATTGGTCTTGATTATTTGATGGAAAATGAACTGTCTTTTAACATTTTGATGTTAATAACAACAAGCTTATCTCGCTCAATCCTGAAACAACCAATACAAGTTAATTATGTATGTAATATTCTATGAATTACATTATTGAATAATTATCTAAAGCTATAACATCACAAGCAACATTTTTGTTTGGTTATCATTGTTGGAGTTATAAACCTCACCTGCTTTTGGTTTGATCTGTTCCATGTTATGTGTTTTTAAATCAGATTGTCATTTCAGTGGAAGAAGGATAAATGAGGAAATGTTGAAATTATGCTGTATGTGAGGTGTTATTGTTTATCTTTGTGTATTTACTTAATATGTGTACATCTCCAGCATGAGGCAGACAGTGCACTGAGGAAGGCTCGGCTGCTGCAGGTCCAGCGGCAGGAGGAATATGAGAAGGCCAAGGTGTCTACTAGCCGCCTGGAGGAGGAGCAGATCGGAGGAGGTGGAGGAGCAGCGGCAGCTAAACAGCTAGAGAAGAGGCGCAGGCTGGAAGAGGAGGCCCTGCAGAAGGTACACCAGCTCCTCTGTTGGGTTGATGGCTCGGCACAAAAGTGCACAAATGTGGTAAACTTCATAGGGTTTAATTTAGCCTAATTTGTCTACAACAGCAAATGAATATGATGTCACTGACTGTTATCAGCTCTCAGTTTACCTTTTATTTAGTGCCATAGATAAAAGGAATTGGGGGAAGACAAATGTGAAAACAAAATGACCCCATGAGAATCTTTGGTTTTCAGGCATGATTCCAGAAAATATACACACATAACTTTCTCCAGAGTTTCGCCTTTCACATATGAATAATGCAGCCTTTATCATCAAAATCCTTCTTGTCTTTCTAAGTTGACATCTTTGTCTGCATCTCCTATGTGTGTGGCACCTCTTTTCCATCCTGAGATATTTTGTTATTGTTTTTGTGTCCTTTTCGTATCAGAAACATAATCAACGTGCCCACTGGCTTGCGAGCATTATCTGTAGCCTCTGACTGAAACATTTGCATTCTCACATAGTGCCCATCTAGATAATTTCAGGAGATCATCTGGAGTTCAGTGTATGTCTGAAGGCACTTACAGCAGTTGAAGCTAAACTCAGTCTGAAATCCATCGTACTCATCGACACTGATTCAGTTCAGAGAGCAGAGAGCTGTAATGATTGATCTTCCTTCTGTTTCGGCAGGCGGAGGAGGCCAGGGAGCACTGCAAAGCTTGTCAGATCGATGTTGGAGTGAAGAGAGTGGATCTTGCCAAAACCAAGAGTTTGATCATCACTCAGATCAGAGAGATGGTCTCTCAGTGCGACCTCACCCTCAAAGCTGTGAGTTTAGACTATAACAGAAACAAAACCACAATTTATTTCCGTGTCAGAAATGTGCAGAAGAATGATAATAATGTTTGTTTCCTTTTTTCTTAGGTGACGGTCAATTGGTTCCAGCTCCAACAGGCTCAGGTTGTCTCCCTCCCCGTCAACCACCAGACTCTGTGTGAAAATGCCAAGCTGTACGAGCCCGGCCAGCGCTACATCGACTTTGTCAGGAGTCTGCCCACTGACGGGCCTCGTCTGGAGTCGCTCTTGCTTGATTCTCCTGTTACACTGAGCATAGGGTGAGACATCAAGATAGTGCTGTTGTCACCCTCTGATCTGATCACACCCTCTGCATGTTTCTTTTTATAGATGTACAGTTCACAAACCCTAATGGATTATTCCCTTTTGAATTGAATGGAAATGTGATGCGAAATGTTCTGTCGGACGTCAAAACCTCTGTTATCAGTATTTGTTTACTCAGATTTTATCACTGACAGATAATGAGCTCTCGGAGGGGTTAACAGTCACACACAAAGTTTTTTTTTAATTTCATTCTCATGTATTTAATTTGAAATGTTAAATCTCTACTTGTATTTACAATTATCTATTATTTTAATACAGCATCAGAAGCTTAAATGTAGCGCCACAGGATTCTGTAGGAGGAAGAACTTTTATTTATGGTAATCAAATGGTTGTAGATCTCTGAGGTGGATGGAGCTTGTTTTGGAAACCATAAAACAATTGGGTAGGCCCGGGGCTTCCTGCGGAAATGACTGCGGTCACGGGAGAGAGGAGCTGCGGCAGTGGGCTCACGGTCGGTTTCACTGAACCTCTTTGAACGTGTTTCAGTAGCTTTGGAATTAGATGCACAACGTCTCTATCTGAAAGGAAGAAAAACACAGATCGTTCTATATTTAGGAGTCGATTATTAGCACCAATCACTTAATAAAAGATAGTTTCCTTTTTAAGGGAGTTTTGTTGACACAGGTCACACACAAATAGAGAGAGAGATGGAAATAAGAGAGTGCTTTGTTCTCACTTAGTTTTTTCCCCCAACTCTGATCCCCCGCCTGATCAAAAGAATTCAACTTGGTTGAGAGGAAATGAAACCCACACAAACGCTCATATGCATCCTCAACACTGGTCTTCAAAAGGTTAAATATAGACCAGTGACCTACAAACTGTATATTGAGAATTAAAGTGGGATACTTTCATTGACAATGGTTGGCATGGTTCACCCATCTGAGTCAGTTAATCATCGTTACAATGTAATTAATTGCTGTCTGATGGGGAAGTGGGGCTGATCTCATGATATCATGATCATTCAGGTAACTTCTCATTACTGACTATTAACACACATACTAAAAAATCTTTAGATGGTATTTTCACAGTTCATGGACCACAAAAGGAGAAATTTACATTTAATTAAATGGAAGGGCTTTGCTGACAGAGGGAACTGTATGTTATATAGTTTGAGTTCACTGAGACCAATTTGTAATTTGTCAACATTTTAAAATAGATGCTCAAATGTCTGTGGCTTTTAGGCATTGTAGGGTTGTCATAAACAATATCTTTTTTTTCACCATCTCCCCTTCCCAGGATGCCTTTCAACAAGCGCTCGCTAAGTGGCTGCCACTCGTCCCACAGTAACCTGTCGTCAGCGTCCGTGACCTCCGACATCCTGAGTGGAGAGGAGGTGGACAGTCCCATCAATGCCCAGCACACCAAGATTGCAGAAAGGCGCTCCAACTGTAGTACAGACATCCAAGGTGCTTTTATATAAAGTGTCTCATAATATCTGAACAAGTACCTGTTGAAATGCTTAGACAAGTAGTCCAGTTACAGTGATACTTTATGTGCAATCTAAAAAGAAATGAAATGTAAAAGTTCATTCATCTTAGTCTTTTAAAGCTCAAATAATCTTTTTTTTTTTATCCAGCACTTCGGATTCAGGCCCCATTTCGTCCCTGGGCCTCAGCCAGCCAGGGTGGAGGGATGTGCAGCGATTCAGAAAGTGCTGGAGGCAGCAGTGAGTCTCGGTCCATGGACTCGCCCACTGCAAGCCCAGGTAGACACACAACCATTACCTTCAAATGGGCCTAAATTCATTTGTATTTACCAGCTAAATTAAATTCCGCACACTGTACAAGTTTGAGCATGGTGTACTGTGGTTGAGCTCACTCTGGTCTGCACCCTGATGTGTGGGCGTTCTCAATTGAATTCTGCATAAATCTTTGCTTACTTTCATATTTGCAATTTAAAAAACATTACTTCCTGTGAGGCTATCATGTTTACTGCCAAATAAACCAGGTTTTCCCTACACCTAGATTTAAATATCAGCTGGGTCTGTCTCATGTCATTGATAAAGCAGCAGCATGGTGCAGATAATCGACAGGAGGCGCATTTCTCAGCACTGACTGTCTTAAACTCCCCTGGGGCCCGCACATTTTTTTTCCTATGAACTTGATGTTCATCCAACTTTGTTGGCATGTTATCTGGGAATCCAGGACCTTAGCAACCACTGACACTGGTGCCTCTTTGTTTAACATTATGCAACTGTATTAGTCGACAATGTACACACACTCATAAAATAGAAGGTTTGGTGGCCAGGTTTCTCTGTGTTTCCTCAGTTGCTGTGCAACTGCACATATGTTTATTATACGTGTCACAATGTATTGTGATTGTTAATCAGGACCTATCAAACCACCAACAAGTGTTTGGTAGATAAAAACATTTATTAAAACTTTAAAAAAACAGTTTATGTAAGACCTTTAGGTATGTGTTACCTATAGGTTAGGTGAGTTACTACAGCTTATTCAATAATTAAAGTCTGACAGTTTGACGGTACACATCCTATTTAACATGTGCAAATCTGATCTGTAGATAAAATAATGTAGAATGTAGAAAATGGTTTCCTCTTTTCTTCCCTCTGCTATGTGTTCTTGGATGAGGGAGCGTGGTAACTTAACAAATGGTGAAGTGTGTGATGCTGACACCTCCACCCACCAACCCCCAGAGTGTTAACGTTGCAGGAGTTTATCCCTCATAATGAGCCTCCTGATCAGCTCATCAATAAGTCAAAAACCTTATTTAACTGAGGTCCATAGGAACCCCTTAATCAGTCAATGGGTGTGCGAATCACCTGACAATCGGGGGTCAACAACATGCAAGTGGACCACACCCTTTCACCTGGTGCATTGCATTGGAAGTTGTCTCAGTGCATCACACTGTAAATAGTACACAGGGAACAGACCAGGGAAGAACAGCTGTGGAGATGTGGACTTACTGTTGTGTGCTGCCTTACTGTTCAGGAGACTTCAAGAGGAGATTACCCAGAACCCCATCCACTGGCACCATGTCTTCAGCTGATGACCTGGATGAGAGAGAGCCTCCGTCGCCGTCTGATAACGGTGATTCAGACTTAACACTGACAACTGTTGACCACTGTTACCAATGTTTTAACTGTTAATTAGTTACTGTAGTTACTCTGTTACCGTGTATTATTTCTTATATTTTCTGTATGAGAATAGCCCTATTCTCAACTATTGAGAATACACTATATTAGTGAATAGAAGATGATGGTTTTAAAGGCTGTTTCCCATCTCTCACTCCGTAGGTTTAAGCGAGATGGTCATCGAGACAGCCAGCTCCCCAGGTCCCTTCAGAAACACCCAGATGTCCAAGGCATCTCAAACCCACAAGCTGAGGAAGCTCAGAGCGCCCTCCAAGTGTCGAGAGTGTGACGGCCTGGTGGTGTTTCATGGAGCAGAGTGCGAGGAGGTAACCTTGGTTTCTTTTTTTCTCCTTTATTTTCCAGAATCAATTGAATAAAATCCAACCAATCCACGATCCTCTGTTTGGACCTGTCAGAAAATGTGGTGAGCCCACAGCGAACAGGGTTGAACATTGCCAAAGTTTCACAACGGCTTCTTTATCAGTAATGGCATGCAAGAAAAACAAAAAATCTATCTAAGACAGAAGAGAGAGAGACCACCTCTCCCCTCAGCAAATAAAGGGGAAAGTTGAATTTGGCCACAAGCTCTCCCCAGAGACCAAATCCACCAACTAGTCTCAGTTGGGGAACAGGCAATGGAAACCAAAGACCTTTTGTTTGTCTTCCGAGGAGTCCCCTCCATCAACCCTGTACCCCCCCCCCTGTTTATTTTAGATCCAGTGTCTTTCCATATTTATAACATACAACGAACAAGACAATAACAAAAGGGGTGCTGGAAAAAAATACTTTGAAAGATTTGGTTATGTAATTATGGGAAACACAGACGAGAAGCTGACATAAAAAAATAACTCTGCAGTGTGTTGAAATCATTCCATTTAGTAATTCAAATGGTGGTTTACTTTGAACATATCTGTGTATCCACATTTCAAACCCAGTACCCTCTGGATTTAATGGCTTGAGAGAGAAAGAGACTATTGGTCCCCAGCATCATGCAATTTCAACTTAACTTCAGAAGAGGATCATGGGATGTCCCAAAAGTCCCAGTAATTGTGTGTTGTAGGACCACATGCTGCAATTTTTTTACTTTTTATTGTGGAAATGTTGCCTTTTTGTCTGACTGAGATACTTGTCAACTTGTGTGCAGTGTTCGCTGGCTTGTCACAAGAAGTGTCTGGAAACCCTGGCCATCCAGTGTGGCCACAAGAAGCTCCAGGGGAAGCTCCACCTCTTCGGCATCGACTTCACGCAGGCGGCTAAGAACAGCCGTGACGGCATCCCATTCATCATACAGAAGTGTACGTCGGAAATCGAGAACAGGGCGCTCAACATAAAGGTAATTTGATTTGATTATTTACTTACTTTCAATTTACTGAATTAATTAATTGCAAAAAAATATAATAATACATTATACCATTTGTTTTGTTCATGACAATATTACTTTAAAAAAACTGTTGGCTCCATTTGAACAGAGGATTTTGCTTCTACAAGTTTTCTATTAGGCTTCACTTCAAAGAATTTGGTTACAGTGACTTAGAATATAAAACTTTGACTATTAGGCTGCTGGTGTTTTCAGCATTAAATTTAAATGACTTTAATTATTCTAAAGTCTCAAATTGAACTTAATTTCTGAGAAATAATTATGATGTACTCGTTACCCGGCTACATATGGATGTTTGTACCAAACTAATATTAATGACGAAAAATGGAGAAAAAGAAAATGCTCTGAGGAAAATATAATATCGTCATTTATTTTTCTTTGGAGTATCCTGCTAATATTCAGTAACTGTGATTACAAAGTGTCACCATGGTGAGCCAGAAAATTGCATAATCTTTCTTTGGTTGAATGCATTTTGTTTTTGTGCCCTGAAGGGTATCTACCGGGTGAATGGTGCCAAGTCTCGGGTTGAAAAGTTGTGCCAGGCATTTGAGAATGGAAAGGACCTGGTGGAGCTCTCCGACCTTTATCCCCACGACATTAGCAACGTACTCAAACTCTACCTGAGACAGGTGGGCTGCTTTTATGAAACATTATCCTCAGTATAAGCAATATTGAGGTGTTTTACATTTACATTGATTGTCGCCCCAAATAAGGACACGAGCTGGAATAAAGTGAGTTCTGCAGAACACATTCACTGCAGTTGTGTTTATTTGTCTTGTTTATTTTTAGCCCAGACCATATTTCCCACTTCTCATCCCCTGATTCCCCTGCTGTTTTTCTTGTATATTTTGGTTGTTTCTGTTTATTATTAACTTCTTTGTTTCATTTGTTTTACTTGCTCTTCTTGTCATCCATGCTTTCCGTGGCAGCTTCCAGAGCCGCTCATCCTGTTCCGCTTCTATAACGACTTTATCGGTCTGGCCAAGGAAAGCCAGAGTATCATAGTGGAGGAACTGGAGGCGCTGCGGCTCAGTCCCACCCCAGTGACCCCGGCACAGGTCAGCGTGGAGCTCAACCGGGTCCTCTTCAAGATCAAGGACCTGCTGAAGCAGCTGCCGCCAACTCATTACAAGACATTGCAGTTCCTGATCGAGCATCTGCACAGGTAGGCCTCAGTCACATAATCCATAATCCCATTTCTTCTGAGTCTAAACAGTGACCATGTTAATTTAACAATGAGGGATGTGATAAGTGATTATTTAATTAACCTTCCTCTCCAGGGTGACAGAGTGGTCAGAGGAAAATAAGATGACAGCCAGCAACCTGGGTATCATCTTCGGCCCGACACTGATCAAGCCGAGGCAAGCGGACGCTGAAGTCTCCCTCTCCTCTCTGGTGGATTACCCCTATCAGGCTCTCATTGTGGAGCTGCTTATCAGACACTATGAGATGGTCTTTGACACCCTCCTCGGTCCCCTGACCGGCACCTCGCCCACAGAGGCTGTTACGCACCCCCGCCATGACACCCAACTGAGCAGGCACTCCAAGTCGCTGGGAGACATTAAGGAGGTAATTAACTTTCATGCTAAAAGGTAGCATGGCATGATATATTATTGAATGTAAAAATCATCTACAGTGTGTTCCTCCGTTTTCTTTCCCATCACAGCAGTCCTCAAAGGTGTATAAGAGGCATTCCTCAGTTAATCCTTCTTCCCACTTACTGGTTGAGGTTCAGGAGACCACACCAAGCCTCGATGGAAGTGACTTTGAACCTGGTCAGTGTTACAAAGATAGATAATCCTTAAAGAGCAATATAATGAGGCCAATGTTACTCCATAATTATTTTGTTTCGTAAAGCAATCTGCAGGATATTGTCTATGAAGTCTACCTCATTTTACTTCCTAGGTTAATGTATAAACTATTTTTTATTTCTCTGTTTAAAGCGGATGAAGTGGATTCAGAGACCTTCAATGGGGTCCCAAAACCTGGAGAGAGAGGGCTCTGTCGCCCCCAGCATATCACTGTCACCAGGGTCCAGCTGCGACACCCTCGCAACAAACTCTCCTCCCGGCCGGTCAGCATGCCGGTAGAACGGATTCTCAGCCGAGGCCGAGTCGACGAGAACAACTCTCGGAACAGCGCCGACCAAGAGGTCAGGAAAGGCAGCAGTTTTGACGAGTCCATCGAAGAGGTGGATGAAACCGAAAATGCAAAACTGCGCGTGGCCACACATTACCGGAGTAAATTTATTGACACCCAGACATTACGCAGAACTTGGGACAAACAGTACAAACAGGATGCTGCTTCTCGGACTGTCAGAATCGTGGCCAGTTCATCCACAGAGAGCACAGCAGAAGATATCAGCAACTTATCAGCTTCTGTGCCATCAACCCTCTCCCTGGGAACTTCTGGGAGCACTCTCAGCACCCTGTTCCCCAATAGACCTTACACAGTTGCAGTGCGACCCAGCAGGACTTTAAGAAGAGAGGACAATGTAACCAAGTACAGCCCCATTGCAACAGCTCTCAGAGCTCCCAGGACTCTCCAGCCCCCCCCAGGAACCTTCTACAAGCCCCCATCGGGGAACAAAGCTATAGCACTGCCGAACTGTGCATCAGCCAACAGCGCAGAGGAAGAATATGAGGACGAGGAGGACGAGGAGGAGGAAGAGGATGACGATGATGAGGAGCTGGGGATTGAGATAGAAGTGTCTGTGGATGAGCCTCTTGAGGAGGACATTGAGGCCGAGCAGGTGGCCATGTCTCAGAGTCCCAGCTCTAGCCCCGAGGAACTGGGCCAAAACCAGGGCAAACCTGTGTACCAGAGACTACGGCCCAGACGCCTCCAGGAGGTCGAGCATCGAGAGGCTCATTTTGTCTGAGAGACAGTGCTCGATTGTGAACAGTGTGTGCCATATTCTTTTGGAGAAAGAATAAGAAAAGTCTGCAAAGACAATTTCCAGGTGTACTAAGACTGTGGGCAACATGTGGAGAATTAAATGTACCCTTTGGTCCTCAGAAGACAACACAGGATGCACTTAAGATGCTGTATATTTTTAATATGATTCACCAATATTTCATTTACTGATCACTTGCTCTGTACACTCTGGCACTTGGTCAGAATATTTATATATTTTTTTTAAACTGTGCAATTACATTTTATTTGACCATTTTGTATAAAGTTCTTACACACTCACTATCTCTGTATGTTTATAGACCAAAAACACTTTTTGATTTATTACTATACTGCAAAAAAAGTTTGGTGCACTGACCTGACATCAAAACTCTTCCACATGTTTCTATCCTCTGTGAGTCAGAATATTTTAAAGCGTTACATTTAGGGTATAATTAATCATGCTAATGACTTGTGTATAAAGCAACACTGTATAATGACCCCTTTGCTCTACTGAATATCTGTATTGGCATTTGCTAAGAAGCACCAGTTGCAAAGGGTGTACATCCATTTTATACTGTTGCACTTGTACGGTATCAACTCGAATTGTCCTGCAAAGCATTTAGAAATGCCCAGGAATTACCTTTCCTTTTTTTTATATAACATCTACATTTTTTTATAGCCAAAGTTTTATTAATTTTCTTTTTTTAAAACTGAAGTAGTTTTATCCAGTCAGCTAAATCGTACAGGTTCATTGTAATTAATAGTGAATGCATCATTTATTTAAATGTTATCTGTTTTTCATGGTAATGCACAAGGTTGACAGAATGTTGAAAAGGTCAATGTAAAAAATGAAAAAAAGCAGGTACATGAAATCAAACACCCTTTTGTAACTTATTAAAATATATCTGACAACTTCCAACTGGGATGGTTTGCATCTGTATGTCTGTCTGTCTGTCTGTGGAACACATATCTCGTGAACCGTTCCTTTAATCAACCTCACACTTGGCATGTCTATTGTAAATTCCTCGAGAAAGTGTAGTACCAAGTTTGATTCCGTTTGGACATGCGATGTGTTCACTATTAATAAAATTTGAATAAACAGGCAACCAGCGCTCCTTAGCAGTCAGTGGGGCAGGGGCAGTGCACCTTCAGTCTTTTACGTCCTCAGATAAACTACAGCAGTTGTTGGAAAACTGGCAATAATCTGTCTCACCAGATAATTTACTGTAGATGATCTGATTATTTTATTTCACCATACCAGACTGACGCAAGTAGTCACTGGCACTGATCTCCGTCATTATAACAACATTGAAAGAATCACTTCCTGTTTGTCAAGTTATCTTCAAAGTTACAGCCCAGAGTTTGTTTGTTTGTCGCAAGGCTTTATATTTATATAGCTGAATTACAGAGCTTCCATTATGAAAAGATGTGAAGTTGGCTCTAAAGATTGTATCAACAAACCTCTGAAATAACTGACTTGCAATGTATGGAAGTCAAGTAAATCATTCAAACTTATATATATATATATATATATATATAAGCCACACACAAACAGTTATAAGGCTATTTCATTTTCATTGCAAACAAACCTGGTAGGATGAACCAGGATGATCACTCTGCATCATAGACTGTTTACAAAAAAACTGCACAACGTCCAGCACACAAAAAAAGTGACAGTATGTTGTAGAGCAGAACTGAGGAGGACTCACTAATGACAAGGAATAATTCTGGAGTAGCTCCAGAGCATTAACCTGTTAAGAGTGGGCACTGTACTAGCTTTTTAAAACATGGGGAAAAAAACTTTATTTAGAATAATTCTAAACATTTCAATGCAGTGTTGAGCCTGTGAACAGATAATGAAAACAGAAATATTCTTATTTAACAGTGAGGGGATTATAACAGTGGCAGGATTACGCAGTATAATGAGGGCCAGGTGGTTAGGTCAGGTGGGCCTTTACAAATGGATGAGAGGCATTTTCAGTCTCCCAGCACTGAAAGAAGATTAAATCAATCTGCTTAACTATTCACAAGGTCTGGAAACAAGCTGTGTTTGCAACCTCAAGGAGCAGCTCAGTACAATATGTGGTGTTATGCTTTATTTACTGGATCTCTGTCTGCAGTGCAAGTGTTCTCCTGAGGTAAGTGATATGATCTGCTGCCTTATGCTTTAAAATGAAGTCACAGTATGCTATTAGCAATGTAGCCAAAAAGATTACATAACACCTGCGACTGACCTAGATTAAAGCTTGTTGTGTTATATGCACCAGGAACGTGGAGTATTCAGTGTGTTCAGACAGTGACATTATCCATTAACACTAACCTGAGAGTATGTTTGTATACTGTGGAAGGTTCTATAATTGTTATGGTAACCATGTGAAATGTGAAGCTTAATAGCCTCATTATAGAGCTAACTTTTATATTTTATAGGGTAAAAATACAAATTACCCTAGTTGCATTTCATTGTTTAATATAGTACATAAGTTGGCTTCATATAGATCATAGTAAAATAGCAGGCTTGTTAAATGCAGGTTTGTTGGCTGGTGCCAGCCCCTGCAGGGGTGAAACGGAGGAGCCATGGGGGCAGGTGGACAGATCAGACTCCTGCTGTGGAAGAACTGGACCATCCGCAGGAGGCAGAGGGTAAAATCATTTATCAACCACACACTGGATTTATCCCCTATGAGCGTTGCAGTTAGTTACAATTCCTACAGATCCAAAACAAGGAATCCTCAAATTTGCATCAGAGTCAGAGTCTGTACAACATATGACCGAACTGAAGAAGAGATATGATTTTTAAAGCATCATCAGTGATTCCAAGTTTGCAGAATTTGCAGTTGATATTTGACTATTGAAAAATATGATTTCACTAAAATATCTTACAAGCCTATAGCATATTTTAGGAAAGTTGATCAGGGGAGTCAGTCATAACATTTTGAAAGTAATAATGTTGTCTCCAAGTCAAATACAATCCTAAAGTGTCTAATTATATTTGTCTATTACTCAATATTGTTTTTTCATCATATAAATTATTAAATCTTTAATCAAGAGTTTGTGATACTTTCTCAGTATAATACTGTATGGATCTTTTGATTTTGATATCTGTTATCTTCCTATTACTATGATCACACCTGTAGTAGAAAGTTATAACAAAAAGTGCTGTGGTCCTTCTTCATATACAGTCTATGGTTCACAACTGCTAGTGCTACTCAAAATATTGAGTTTTAATTAATTAATGAATGGTCTATTGCATCTATTTATGATATGTTTATATCTGATGTACACAAAAACAATTTCAATATTAATACAGGTTAATATATGTTGACACGTTAAATAAATGACTTACTCACTTCTGCCAAAGTCCATATTTTTCATTTTTATAAAATGAATGTGCTGATGTTGAACCAGGTGCGATTCTTCATGGAGATCATGTGGCCTGTAATGCTGTTCATGGGACTGGTGTGGCTAAGGAGGGTGAATCCACTTTACCGTCAACATGAATGTAAGTGGACAGTTCTGTCCTCAAGAGTGATTTCCTCTGTGGTCCATATGGCATCCTATTGATAAATGTTGATTGTGACTTATGCAAAGCACTGAAAGCCAAGAGTCTCCTCTCCCCTCAGGCCACTTTCCCAACAAGGCCATGCCCTCCACGGGGGTCCTGCCCTGGATCCAGGGAATCTTCTGCAATGCCAACAACCCTTGTTTCCAGTACCCCACCCGTGGTGAATCTCCTGGTCTAGTGTCCAACTACAACAACTCCATGTGAGCATCACACTGGGCTTGTACAGGGAGGTGAATTTAAGCCAGAGATGATGAATTCCTTATGAAACATTTGATCTGAGATGAAAAGGTAGACTTATTTAATGGACTCAAGAGAATTTGTTCAAATGTCTCTGGATTATGCTTCACTCAATCCTAATCCTCAATCTATGTGTGCACACACTCAGAAATGAATGTACTTGCCATACGTGTGTGTGTGTGTGTGTGTGTGAGTGTGTTGTTAAACAGTACTAAATGTTTGAGATCTGTTAATAACCTTCACTCCTGCAGATTGGCTCGCTTCTACTCAGATGCCCAGGAGCTTCTTGTCAGCGATCCACAGTTTCTGCAGCTCGGGCGCCTCTGGAGGGAACTGAACACCATGAGTAACTTCATGGATACTCTGCGCTCACATCCTGAACAGATCTCAGGTCAGAGCTCCAGGCTTTTGTCAACATGCTGCCAACCATACTTTCAAACAGCTTGACTACATATTCAAGGTCACTTGTGCAGCTCGAGGGGAGAAGTTTGGTTTCTGAATGTATTGCGGTTGTATTCTATTCAGATAAACCTAAATAACACACTTTTGCAGGCGTATGCACATTAAAGTAATGACTTTTTGTAAAACACAGCTGCACATTTAGTAGAAAGTGGATGCACGAGCAGCAAGGAAACAAACTGAGCAAAAAGCTGCACTTTTCGTTTTGAACGCGTGCTGATAGATGAAAGCTTGGAAACGTCATCTGGTGGAGAACCATGTCAGTCTACATCACACCTCACACCTTTCCCCCCCGTCAGTCAGTGTGTCTGTGCAGTGTAACAGGATTACATCACATGGACTTAAGAAAGGCCCGTAACATAAGCTGCTTACTTTCACCACCAGTGTGCAGTTTGTTTGGTGGGAGAGCAAATTCACGTGCGCCTTGTTCACACTTCCCCCTCCCCCATGACAGAACATACAGAAGAGACTACACCATGCTTACAACCCTCTGTCCAAGTGTACTTATGCCATAATACATACATGACCCATACATGTAGTGACAGGCGCCTGAGCTTCATAGCAAGTGGAGCAAGGGCATTTTCTTAATTAAATTAGTTGGATCAAAATTGAGTTTTTTCTTCTCCACTTTTATTTCTTTTATTTATATTTAATATTTTTGACTGATCCTGCTTTGTCCATTGACTACAGCCAAACTACAGCAAAACTTGACACAAACAGTGAGAAATAAATTCACAACTGATAACCCTGTTAAACAACACAGCGCAGCAGCAGCAGCTATTATGACCACTCATCTTGTCATTTGTTTCAATATTCATGCTTTCTGCTCAGAGTAGTCAGCAGAGTCTCCCCTCTCACCTGCCTGTCCTCTCACACCATGAGCAGACACATTTCCAGTAACATGTTCCCTGGTTTGCAAGTCTTTTTGAAAATCATGACCTAAAATTTAGATCTATAACATCATTTTAAATGTTTTGCTGAACCTCTTATTGATTGTATGCCCTTTTGTCAGGCCCCTGCTGGCAAATGATATGCATGCAATTAATATGTATATCTCCACAACTCCAGGGTCTATTAGAATAATCTATCTAAACTAATCTGGCATCTATATAACTTGAGAAATCTATGCATCAGAATAGATTTTATAAGGGTCACAGTATATGAGGGTAGAACAGAAAATAAATGAGAGATTTTATTTCGTATTTACAAGAGAGATATACATATACTTGTGCTTATCTTTGCTTGATTCACAGGTCTGGTAACTAGGTTAATTAGGCCTATCAATAATGTGATTCTAAAACTGCAATTACAAAGTTCAAAGTGTCACATCGACTTAATCAAAGAAAAATATGACAAATCCTAATGAAAAATTTCAAAATGGAGCTGTGCATTAAAATAGTTACTCATTTGAGATCAGGAAGGTTAAATGGTTGACAAATATTCACAAGGCATTCAGTTGCATAACCAGGTTTAATTGTCCAATTCATGTGATGTGCTGGGACTTTGTCCATAGGAATCGTTTGTCGTTGTTTGAAGATGAAACACGCTACCATTTCATGTCAAATAATATTTCTATGATTATAATTTCAAGTTCTAATAATTATTTCCTGTCCTGCTCCACCCAATTATTTACTGTTGTTGATGAATTCTTGGTTTTCATAGCAGCCTCGGTCTAACTAGTCTGGACGAGTGCAGGTGGCTGTTTTTCATGCGAGAGGTGTAAAAATGCAGGTAACTTGACCAATACCAGATAACCCCTGTCAATCATAAACCTTTCAGAGTTTGCTGCCTCCTGTTATGAGCCATGTATGTACATCTGTACTGAATATGCCGCACATTTCCCTGCTGACGAAGAAAAATCTTCATGATGGGAGTGGAATGAGGCCAAGTGAATTCTCGCCTGTGAATGATTGTGTGCGGCCACTCTCATGGAGAAATACGTAAATGGACCAAGAGAGCTAAGAGAGATACGCATCCACATTCCGTACAAGTTCCCAGAAGCCCTGTGAACCCTGTTGAGCATCAAGTTATGTAACTGATAGATTTGCCTCTTCATGACAGGTCATATTAAACAGGAAATATTTGAGTAGACTTTTTGTTCACATTTAAAATCCGGTTATTAGGCACAAGTGCAAGAAGGGGTTTAGTAACTGAGAAAAAAAATCGATTTTTTCCTCTTTTCCACATTTTTGTTGATTTCTCAGGAAATTAAGAGTGAATCTTGATGGAAACACCCAAGCACATTTATGGGTGTGGTATTGATGGGTGTGTGCAATTTCATACTGATCCAGCATGAGGACTGTTTGGCATTGGCAGAGGTATGTGCTCTACTGAGTGCAGTTCAACTCTTCATGTAGCCAAGCGAAACTTTATTCATGCACAGACAGGCCACAGGAAACAATGACACAGTGCAGAGGTGGAGTGTCTTCATCCTGTGTGTGCATCTCGTTTAATGCTGCAGATATGTCACAACTTGCTCAAAATATGTACCACTAAGTCTCTAGAGTCCTCCACTGTATCCAGTTTATCTACTTCACAACTCAAAAGGACCTTTGATTCCAAACAGTCGTTAAAGAAACAACAGAATGTACAGTAATTAAAAACCAGTCATCCGACAATCTGCCTGTGTCTCTCTGTACAGGCCGAGGAGTTAGAGTGGAGACGATCCTGAAGGACGATGAAACTCTGACAGCGTTTCTGCTGAGAGACATTCCTCTGACGGAATCTGTGGTCTATCAGTTAGTCAATGCTCAAATCAGGCCTGAACAGGTAGACACACACACACTTGCATAAACACACACCTACATGATGGGGATGAATCACTGAGGTACATGTTGCAACATTTTAATAACAACCTGCGCTGGAAACACAAACAGTGTCAACGTCTGTCAGTGTTGCATGGTACTAGGTTGGGTCCTGCAGCTGCTTCAGGGTGTTTCCCCTTTGTTATCAATCGAAGGCCTTTAGAGCTTTTGGCAAATTTTAAATGTAAAATTAAAACGCAAGAAAGCAATTGACATTCATCCTGGCAATGATTTACTTTTAGTTTTTCACTGGAATTAAATTGACAGGAGTTTAAGTGCTTTGGGTTTCGTTCGATGAGAGAGGAACTTTACCCGTAATTGTAAGCCTATATAAAAGACATTCCCGTAACCTACATTTCCACCCTTTTCCCAGTTTGCCTCTGGTGTCCCAGACTTGCATTTAAAAGATATCGCCTGCAACTTGAACCTGCTGGAGCGCTTCCTCATTTTCCCCAGCCGTCGGGGACTCACCGCTGTTCGCAACGCCATGTGCATCCTGACCCCGCAGCGGCTGCAGATCATTGAGGACAAGATCTACGCCAATGTGGACTTTTTCAAGCTCTTCCGGCTGGTCAGTGCTTGTCCTGGGATTTAGACTGCTGATAAGAACATTAGTTTTAGAGGATTGAAACTGTTGATCTTGTCAAAGGTACACTGTGGACTTGATCAACTTCCTCAGATGACTATCTTAACTTAACCCCAAAGTAATCGATCAAAACTCTGCTATAAAAAGGCTTGTAGTCCCATCTCTATAATTACACACTGCTTATGCCAAGAACAATACAAAGCTCATACATGTGTGGTATGCATACATATGGCATTGATAGAGTGATCCAATGAGTGTATGAATAGTGGAGGCCTGTTGGGCTGTATCAGGTCCAATTTTGGATGTTGCCATGTTTATTAACTTATTTTATTTCTGAAGGGGTCAGTTACTTAAGGCGGATCCAAGTGCTGGCTGAATGCATTAAGGATATGCTGGCATGAGGCATTATGGGATTTGGCAGGATGGTTGCCTTTTTCAGCAGTGTTGTTTAAGTGTTAACCCTTTGTCTGATGAAAGTCATTAATCTAGTTGTCAAGTTTATTAACGATGTAACTGTCCCATAGAAAAAAAAAGATGCCCTTTAATTTCTTTACACATAGTATAATGTATGGGCTCTGATCACAGCAAGTTGACACAGGCCTGTTGTGTGACATACAGCATCTTTATAGTCAGGAGACACAATGGATTAACAGCTGTTAGTGTTTTTATATAAGCATTGACTCATAGGTTGGAACAAATATGTCTCTGGGAAATGGTAGTTGTCTTTTCAAGTGAATAAATTCATGAACTTCCAGTGAACTAATAACACGACTACACCATTCTCTGTCAAAGAAACTCACAAACATGATGAGAAACAGAAAGGTGTGTGTGACAGATTAGCATGAAAGATAAATTATAGGCGCAATTGTTTCAGGTTTTCAAAAAGGCTGCGATATTTAAGTTATAAAAATCACCCTGCTGTAACACATTGTGGAGTGTAGAGAAATATAAGTTAATTATAATAGCAATATGTATCCAATATCTGTTACTCCAAATAAGAAAATACATAAAATATGAAACTTTTGTGCAGTTTCAGAGTAATTTTAAATAATCTATATAGTAATATATAGTAATCTATAAATTGTGGAAATGCTCTTCTTCATAACATAAAAACAGGGCCTCATTTACAGTTTATACAACTAACTTAAGACAGCGCTCCAAGGCTGTCTACGTGCTTCTTCAAATAGTAGCGAGAACTTGAGGCAGCCCGTCAGCATTAGCCAGGCAGACAGACTTGGCCTCTTTATGTAATTCAATTAGCAAGGAGACACTCCTCTCACCAGTAATCACTGGGCACCGAGAGTAAACACGGGCCACAGTGAGACAGCCGGCAACAATGGCTGCCCTTTGCCTCATCTCTGTCCAGGCACAATCCCAGGCCAAGTGTATTTAGTTTTCTGTTTCTTAGTCTGTCTATCTGTGAAGTAACAGGAAAACCACACACACACATTGTCCCTCTGTAGATCTCTCACACACACATAGGGATAAGGAGACACGTCAAACAGGAAGGATGTCTTCTCTGGCAGCTCTGTGTCTTGGCCGTGTGCTGCTTCCTGATTATTGTGCCTATTGTGTTGTGAGCAGGCTGGGAGATCCCTCAGCAGATCCTCAAGAAAAAGCAGTGCTCAGCAGATATTATGGAAACATACTGAATATACCAAAACATGTCACATAGGGCACTCCATATTTTATCACTAAATTCTATTAATACCATATTTTTTACCCCAGCGAAAGAGGTTATGTTTCCATCACCATTTGTCTGTCAGTCAGTACTTTTGATTGTGAGATTGGCATTTTTCAGCACAATAATAATAATTCAATCAGGCATTAAATTTAGGGGGCTGATGTTTTGAGTGTCTGCCATTTGTTGCAGTTCCAAAAAAAAAAATCTGGATCTAGTGAATTTTGTTTCACAAGGGGACTGTGAGATGTATGAACTCTACTGAGTGCCATTTTAGTGTTTATAATAAAATTGCTTTGACAATGATGAAAATTAAATGTTTCAATATTGAAAAACTAAAGAAACAAGACCATGACTTAGATTGTTATACTGCAGGGGACAGACAGGAATTTACCAGAGCAAAGTTGCCTTCAGAACAAATACTGTAGATGATGCTTAATGCCACAAAACGTTATTTTTATTTTGTGAGACCGAAAACAACAGCAAACCTAAATTTGAGAATACCACTCATCAAAAATACATTCAGCTTCATCATGTTACCTGCTCATGCTGCATATTGGGTGTTATGAAGGGCCTGTATAACCTCCTTGTCTCTGGTCAAAACAAAGTGACACCAGTGAGTGGAGGCATTAATATCAGCTTTCTGTCAGGAAGAGACATTTAGAAATGTTCACTATCGAAAGGAATATGTGTATATGAGTGATAGTATTCACATTAAAATTATACATGTCTCTCTTTAGCTTCCTCTTGTTCTGGACAACCACTCTGAAGGCATTGACATTCACTTCTGGGTGCGGGTCATCTCTGCCGTCTCTGACAAACTACACGAGGTAAGACGCGGCCCGTAGCGGCCCCAGTGCTGCTCCATTGAAAAGTTCACTACCCGACTAATTTTAGCTATCAGGAAACAGTTGCTTCCTCTCGCTCGAGAGTTTTTACGCAAACACAGACAGTGGGGGGATATCATTTAGTGCGTATGAGGAAGGCTAAATCCAGCACAGGCCAATTTAGCCTCAAAAACAGATACATCATCATTGTGGGACCATCCCAATGGAAACAACAAGGAGGCCGCACAAACAGGTGAAGCCTCCACACATTGAGGTTAAGGAAAAAAACACCAGTGGTGACTGAATGATCTGTTTATTTGTCAGTATGTCTCTCACTGACATTAAGGCTTTGCTCATTATTTTGTTTGGATAACCCACATCAGTGCAACCATGTGTTCACTTGTGTGAAGTGTTTTACAGTGTAGGTTTGTATTTGTGCAGTTATCCGTGTAATTTGTGGCTTACCTGCATTGTTAACACCGAGTGGATGAATAGAAATTCTGCTTTGTTTGTTGTGGATGTTTCCATGGAATATTTAATGTCGCTGACAGTCTGACATCCTGTTGGCGAGACACTTGTGTCTGTCGTCGGGACAGATGATGTGAGCCGCCCGGTCATACCTCGCATTATACAGTATAAAATTAGATGTGGCTTTTGGAAGATGACAAGGACAAAAAGTATGAATGGTTGCTAGTGGAGCATTGTTGCTTTGTCCTTTTTCAGATACAGTTTTAAGTGGTTTGTTTGGCTTAAGGAATTTCTCAACTCTTAAAATGGGATCCTGTAAATGATTGATAAAGTTAAAACTCTTTCCATTCAGTTAGTTTTTCTTTAATTTTGTGACTTTCAGTGGTGAATTATTCAGATCCTTTATGCAAATAGAAGCACGACACCAACTTACTAACCAGTCAGGGCAAAAGTCAACCAGTAAGTCATGTCTTATGCAACGTGAAATTTGTTGTGTTATGTTGTCTGGTGGCAAAATATTAGTGGTTTCTGGTTAAACAAAAAGGATCTTACCCCTTAACAAAAAGGAATCCTAGAATAACGTTGTCAGACTCATATAATAACCTGGCAAAAACAAACTCTTAAGTGGATGTACTTGATATGGACCATTGCCCCATTTCATCACATGTAGCAGATGTCTCATGGTTGTTTGGGTGTATTATTACTGCTCTGTAACGGACAGATGGAAAAGATTATTGTCCCTATCTCGTGTAAATCCACATTTTGTAAATCCACATTTTCCTTGTATCACCCTATTTTTCTCATTTGTAAATATCTAATGTCCAATAGGTCGAAAGGTTTTTCTCATTGTGTAGTGACGGAGGCAAGCAGGGCAGCAGGTTCTGGAAGTGTAAATCCACACCGAGAACATGTCTCTTACATAACAGAACTGTGGCCTTTCATCTAAAGGTTCCCCGCTATGTTCACGAGCGCTGTTTTCCTCTCCACAGTTGTTCCAGAGGAGCAGCACCAGGGAGCTTTTCCAGGTCATGACTCCTCTCTTCCAGAACAATCTGTCCTTCAGGGAGGTGATGGCCGCTGCCTCCCGCCTGGTATGTGGCTACACCGAGGGGGCTTTCTCCAGAGTGACCTCCTTTAACTGGTATGAAGACAATAACTACAAGGCCTTCCTGGGTATCAGCAGCAGCAGGTCACAGGGCCACTACACATATGACAACAGCACCAGTGAGTATAGACCATTGAGAGGACATTTATAGGAGCTTTTCAGGTTTATAATTCCTGGATTTGTTTCATCTCCAACACATTTCATCCAGTCTTTTCTGGCATTTAGCATTTTCGGATTAGTAGTATTTGTAGTATTTGTATATGTGTGTAATGTTCAATCTCTCCCTCCAGCTCCTTTCTGCAATGATCTGATGAGAGAACTGGAGTCCAACCCCGCCACCAGGATTGTGTGGAACTCTGTGAAGCCCATGCTGATGGGACAGATACTGTACGCCCCTGACTCGCCCGCTGTTAGACAGATCATACAAAATGTAAGCAACACATATTGTTGAAAGCATACTGTATATCTGCAACCTATGAAGTATAGTAGCATGGTTTAATATATATTTGATATAGTGGAAATCAAAAGCTCATAACCCTGTTAATACCACGTTCTGCAGAGCAACACAGGTTGAACCAATTGGCCAGGACTGCCTATTGTTGATTGATATAACACAATGAGGGGTTGTGGAAGAACTTGCTTGCCGTACGACTCTCTGGGGGAATGTGTTTGAGACAGGTGCTGTGCTTCAGTTTTTTTAGCTTTTGCAGCTTAAGTGAATATAAGAGGGTTATATATAAGTATGTGGATTATAAGGTCAAAAGCACCATCTAAAATTGGAGAGATAATGAAAACTGTTTAAGAAAATAAATAAACAAGATTATAGAGATCACCACTTCCCGATAACTCCAATGACCTCCCTATCGTTCGCTTTAGAACATGCAAGCCATACTGCAGTGAACAAAGCATTTCCCCTCAAAAGAGGATCAGCTTTCCTCATGTCATGTCCAGCCCTTTGTATCTAGATGTAGATACGAGTCGTTCAAAGCCCTTCAGGGGGGCAGCAGTCATGGATGGCTTGGTTGCAATGGAAGAGCACAAGCTGATCGACTGTGGTGACTACCACACAGTCCAGTGGCGCCATGGCTTTTTCAGTGTTATGTAAGCAGCAAGGGTCTCTCTCCTTATAGACGTGTGATCACACACACAAAGGGACACACACACTTGTACTTCCTCCTTCCTGACCTTTAATGCCCTCTTTGTTTTCCTCTGCCCGTAGATTGGGATCTTAATTGCACTAAGAAAGTAATGACCAAGGGGGTTAATCCATTACTTTACTTTACAAGACCAAAAATATAACCTAAACAGGCCATTTGTCGTCTTCCTCTTGACTCTGTCATGCATAGTGCATTTCATGAGAACCTCAAAGCGGCTTTAAACATATGTTGTTATGCCTTATGGGGCCACTCTTGTGTAATGTAAAATAGTATCTTATCTGCATCCTTCCGCTATACAGCTATTTGCTGTATTTCCTTATTCTTCACAAACAAGGAAGTGACTACAGGACATTTAGTTTTGCAAAGAATCATCAAGCTTGATATTTGAGTTTGATACATTTTTAAGATTTTCAAGTGAAACCAGAGTACATTTTTAGGTAATTTTACTGTAAGATACATTCGACTTTATTGCTTTGATGTTTTGTACTTAAAATGGTATAATCCCAATAATAATAAACTAAATTTAAACTGAGCATCCTTCTTTGTGCTGTTGTCCAGCACTTTATCGAATATGGAATTATGAAAGTCCTCTGTGATAACTAATGAGTTACCTGGGAATCAAGACCTAGTCAATGATATTCATGACCAGGTTGTCTCACAGATTATTTGCTCCACAAGAGAGGTTATGCGTCTGTGTTGGTCTGTGTCTGTCTGTGTCTGTCTGTCTGTTATCTAGTGATATTTTATGTGTTTTCATTAGGGGACCGCTGGGCCTTGGCATGAGGCATGCCATTCTAGTTTTTAATGGAGTTGCATTGTGTTCATGTAGAGTATCCTGGGCTTCACTGTGTAGTTGTACAGTTACAATACTCACAAGGTATGAAACATTAGTATAACACAACAAGTGCAGTATCACACTCAGGCAGCAGCCACTTGATGTGTTTGCCACTGGATCATTTGAGGCTAAGATGCTTTAGTAGTGTGTGTCAGAGATGAACAGTATTAATATTTGGTTTAGCAGATAATTGTTGAAGTGACTCACTTTGTTGCAATGTTATTTTTTACTTAAGTGTATGTGTGCATGTGCAAAGAACATCCTACATCTTGGCTAAAGCCACAAGATCTTCCCACTGCCCCCCCTTGAAATCATCCCCCTCCACCCTGCCCAGCCCTCCTCCGTCTTCTTTCCCCTGCTATTTTAAACTGCCCCGGGGGAATGAGGAAGTGCTCACTTGTGGGAACCTGACTGAGATTCACTGGGCAGGCTGAATGCGTTCGGCCAGTTGTCACCAACGGCCTCCATTATCACTCCGGCACCATTGTCCCCATTGTCACCCAAAATCAGACACACACAAGAGGCGTTTAATTGGGTGTACTCTTGAGCGCTTTCATCCCCCACTGCACATGACTGAATACTGAACCAGCCAGTGATTGGTATTTGCCACACAAAGCACTGTACCCGCATACATCCAGGGTTTTAACGATAAGCGTGCAGTAAATATTTGACGATTTGGCACCGGTTGCATTTGTTGCACTGTTGCTGGTTATCTGAACAGACCCGCGGGAATTCTTTGTGTGAGAATGTGTGTGTTGTCTTTTCAAAAGCCTGTTTTCACAGAGACTTTAATGTGGGAATGGTATGTAGCGGGAGATTAGAGGAACAGTGACAGTGTGTGTGTGTTTGAGTTCGAGAGTGTTGTGTACACATGTGCACGTGTATACATGTGTGGGTTTGATGTTCATTTTATCTATGTGACCAAATCGTATGTATTTGCAACTGTTGTGCACCCAAGTGAGGACACTTGTGAGAACAGTTTTGGGTTAATGTTTGTTTTTGATAATACTTCCCTGTTCTCTCCTTTCACACACACACACACACACACACACACACACACGCACACACACACACACACACACACACACACACACACACACACACACACACACACACACACACACACACACACATATTCCCATCTCTCCTGCAGGCTAACACTACATTTGAGGAGCTGGAGAGGCTCAGGACAATGGGGAAGGCGTGGGAGGAAGTTGCTCCTCAGATTTGGGCTTTTTTCCAAGATGGAATCCAAGTCAAGATGATTCGGGTAGGACAATCTTCGTAGTGTCAGCGAAGAATTAAACAGTACTCCAGAGGGGACAGGGACAGTTTATCAATCCAGTTGCCTGAATTGTAGAAACTTTCTGTTCAATAGATTTTATGCAAGATCACAGCATTTATATCACTTTAACTTAAGTTGTGGTTTATAATGACACCTACATACCAGCCTTACTCTGCCAAATACAGCAGATATGATCAGGCTCTACCTCCATGTTGCCATTCAGTTGACATCCAATGTTTAACAACTCTCCTGATATTTTACTCACTTTGATCAAATTTTCCTTATCTTTGCAAAATTTGCCATCTTTTTTTTTTTCATTCATCACCCTGTTTGTAACACTCTCCTTTACCTTTAATTAAACCTTTTTCTATCTGATAGAATAATTAATATATGTAAAAATTAATACTTGGATGACCACTCATCCCTAAACACACCTAGTAACATTATCATCACTTTGATTACTTTTTTACATTAAATTATTCACTATTGCTTTCTTTCTTTCTTTTTTTTACTACTTAGATTACATTTTTTTTAAGTAACTGTGATCTTACAGGTGTCTAATCAATATGGAACTTTTCCTTGATAAAGGTGATTCTCCTGCTTCCTTTTGTTTCAGGACTCTATCTGTAATCCATCAGTAATGGATTTCATTGACAGAAGTCTTGAGGAGGCCCCCTTCTCCTCCAAGCACATACTCAACTTCCTGTACAACGGCCCACCAGAGGACCGCCCAGAGGACATGCCTGATTTTGACTGGAGACACATCTTCAATCTCACTGACCGTGTCATTCGGATGCTCAACCAATATGGGGATGTGAGTGGACATTACTAGAAACACTGAGACTTTGTGTGTGCAGGACAGAACATTTTGTGCAAATTACGTTTGTGTGTCTCAAATACAGTCTGGAATTCATGTACATTATTAGTAATATCTATTATCGATTATTCAGCCAGTAATGTGTGGCAGCAGTGCAATAAATAAAATCCTGAAAATACAGGTCAGCAGCTTCAGTTAAAGTTCAACATCAGAATGATAAAAAATAGGTGGCTTTGACTGAGACAGGATTGTTGGTGTCAGATGAGCTGGTTTGAGTATTTCAGACACTGCAGATCTCCTGGGATCTGAGTGGATGGTCTGTAGCGGTAGAAGAGCATGCCAGGTTCCACGCCAGGTTCTACAGACAAGAACAGAGATATGAAGATTGCATTGGACACAGACTCACCAGTGCTGGACAGTTAAAGACTGGAAATACGCTGCCTGGTCTGATGAGTCTGGATTCCTGTCGAGGCTGCTGATGGTTGGTTTAGAGTTTAGTGTCAACAGAATTCATGGACCCAACCTGCCTTGTGATGGTAGTGTAATGGCTGAGTGTATGTACCAGCGTACCAAATTTTGCTGACTTGTCAAAGAGGGCTCTAAATATCCAGGTGAAAACAAGGTGTCAGGATAATTATTTCTTCCTTTTTTATCTTATCCCCTGTTGGACAGAAAGAATGTGGACTGCTTTTTTGCGCATTTTACTCTACCTAAAATGTCAAGTTCTAGGGCAGGTCTATTCACGAAATAATCCAGTTAGGCACAGGTATTGTCACTTGTTTATTTCGATACCACTGTGTGCGCAATAGCACTCTTGATGTCAGCTTTGCGCTCTGCAATTTGTCTCCCTGTCCAGAGACAAGGAAATCCACCCAGGTGGGCGAGAGCCACAGAAACACACTAGCTGCCGAGTCGCTTTTGTTTACTGCTGATTGAGTGGAGGGTTAAAACCCCCCCCGAAAAACACATCACATACCTTCTCCCGTGAAGACCCTCCACATTTAAAGTGGGCCAGTTCATTTGAAACAACAAGTTAAAATCACCCGTTTCACTGCGGGGGCTAATCTGAATGAGAGGCCTATCGCTCTGGGGGGTGACATGGGGGGCACCTGGGGGCATGGCTGGGTGGATGGTTGGTGCTCTTTGTTTTTGTCCACGTTGAAGCTTACAGCACTTGAGTGTGACAGGGAGAGTGGGAACGATTGAGGCCGATTAGATACAGCTGCCACTCCATCCACCATCCTTTATAGAGCAACAACAATGACCGTGGGCTTGACGGCTGGTTGGCTGCATGTTGGTGGCATGCATGCGCAGTGGGGCAGAAGTGAATGCTTTGGGTAAATTACAGGACGGCCTTTAAGATTTGAATCATTTGTTGTGTTTGTTTAGACTATACCATGTCTGTAAAATGCAGTATTTTGAATGCATGTCTCTGTTTGCACGGCAAGTTGTGTGTGTGCTTTGTGTTTGGGTGGGTATCTGTGCATGGGATCTCAGTGTTAAATTGTTGTTTTTGGACTGTTTCCTCTTGGATCAAAGCCCTCCCTATTTGCATTAGCCTACAGTGAATGGCTGGACCAGACATGCTTTACAGGGGATGGACAACCACTGCTGAAATGTCACTGCAAATGTGCAAGTAGAGTGTGGCCAATAGGGATTTGACACCCTTTTTATACTGACCTAAGAATAAAATAAGATTTTAGTTAATACGATTTTAGCCACGCCAGCAGCATAGCTCTCAGAAGTTTCACTATAATCTGGTGAATTATTTCAACACCTACATTTTAACAGACGTTCCTGGTTCCCAGGGGATGAATCCTAATGTGAATTGTACATCTAGCACCATCATCAGGTCAAAATGTCAGTTTTACCCACTTGTATGGTACAATATGGTACAAGCTAAACTGTGATGGTGAATACAGTAAAAACTTTATCAGCTATATTTAAGCATGTTACTGTTATCACTCTTTGCATTTGAGCTCTGTTCTGCAGCCTCACATTCTCACTAGCATGGCTGGGGACTCATTCTTGTTGCATTAAGTGTCATTAGATTTGAATCACCAATTATAGACATTTGGGTAGAAATCAAAATTGTTTGCTGTACTATATGCAGTTGTAGCTATTTATTTTTAACCCCACCACTTACTACATGTAAAATGCTGTTTTGCTGAGCCTCCCCTGACTCCCAGGATTGACCCTGGTCTGAGATCAGTTCATTTAACACACCAGTCTCTGTCTTGTTCCCTCTCCCTCACCCAGTGTGTGATCCTGGATAAGTTTGTGGCTCTGCGTGATGAAGACAGCGTCACCCATCGGGCCTTGGACCTGCTGGAGGACAGAAAGTTCTGGGCAGGCCTCGTCTTTGTAAATATGTACCCTTGGACCACCAGTGTCCCGCCTCATGTCAAGTTCAAGATCCGTATGGATATCGATGCAGTGGAGCGCACCAACAAGGTCAAAGACAGGTTAGAATCAAAGTCAAGTGGAAATAATGGGTTTAGCACAATGATGATAGACTTTGACACTAAACATGAATGTGTATGTGCTCAGGTATTGGGACCCTGGCCCCAGAGCTGATCCTATGGATGACCTCCGCTATGTGTGGGGCGGCTTCGCTTACCTCCAGGACATAATAGAGCATGGAATCATCAAGACTCAGACGGGGAAGGAGTGGCCGCTGGGTGTTTACCTTCAGCAGATGCCGTACCCATGTTATGTGGATGATCTGTGAGTGGAATACTTGATCACTGGTCACACAGTTCGAGCACATTTAACACCCATAGCAGAATTCATAACCACAGTATTTTATGGTAATGAAGCTGGTGGTTGTCATTACATGCATTCTGGTTGCTATGTTATTCTCATGCGTATCTCCTCTCCCCCTCCTCCATCCAGCTTCATGCTGACTCTGAACCGCTGCTTCCCCATCTTCATGGTACTGGCCTGGGTCTACTCGGTGTCCATGATAGTCAAGAGTATCGTTCTCGAGAAGGAACTCCGTCTGAAGGAGACCCTGAAGGCCACGGGGGTCACCAATGGCGTCATCTGGTCCACCTGGTTTATTGACAGCTTCATCATGATGGGCACCAGCACTGCTCTCCTTACTGCCATCATCATGGTGAGGACCATTTTCCAAAATTCTTCTCTCTATCTCATATTGAAATATTACATTTAGGAAAGTGTACTTATAATGTAGTGTATATGTATATCAGCTCCCATAAGGTGTGTAGATGTTGCTCCCCAATTTTCCATCACATTTCAAAATAACTTAATCATTTTTTTTTAACTTAATCCACCTGCAATGCTAAGGCCCCTTAATCATTTATTCTGTGTGTCTCTGTTCATGTGAACTACAGTATACAGTCGATAGTCTGGATATAAACGTCAAGAAATCCACCAGTTTTCCTGCAAATCTATCTTTTCCCTTAAATGACATGATTAATGATGGTGACTCACTGACTTCATACCTACCCCATGAATCATTAATGAAAGAACTGTGAATACCATGACATCATGGGATGTCTGTCAGTGACCTTGCAGGACTGAGCTTGTCAATTTAGAACACTACCTTGTTAAAGTCACAACCCCTCTCATTATAGTAAAGTGGGCTGCTCTGACCTCTAGTGGTGTATTTGTGTAAAGCAATGATATTACCCCATGGATTACAGATGATTACCCTGAAAAGGTGTGTATTTCATAACTCTCATTTTTTATTCTTATTTACAGTGAGTGAATTTACTTGGAACTATTTTGAAAAAATGTTTACCCCAAATTTGTTAATAACATTTTACGCAGCATGTAAGTGTCTAAACGGTTACTTAACAATCTATGATGTACAGTACAAATTCTTTTGAACAGTGCAATAGAATAAAGCTGTTGCTTAAAATCTGAAATTCTGAAATTCAGTTTGAGATTCTTATCCAATACGTATCTAAGGCAGTCATGACCAAAACGTATGGATGAGGGTACATCGGGGGTCTGGTGACATGTCAGGTTAACATCAATATAGTCCAGAGCTTTATGTCACCTATATGACACAGTGTGTGGATAAGATCATATACATATGAGAACAAACTCTTTATATGAATGGGAATGGGGTTGAGAAACAATATTTAAAATTCTGTTCAATATGGTTTATGGGAATTAGTTTGGTGCAAAATACGTTGAATAAATTTGATCAAATACCATATATATTATATTTGCATATAATGTAGATCAACATGCAATTTCTTAGTTTTAGGACTTAAGGAACTGGTTCAAAGGGAAAATTGGTGTTAACAAGCTGCTGTATCAACAACTTGCCCAAAACCAATCAACTTTCAGTTATCAAGTGACATACAAAATCATTTGAGAAGTTGACTTATTAAAACATCACTTCGTCTGTTTCTCTCTGGCCTACAGGGAGGGAGGGTGCTGAATTACACCAATCCCATCCTCCTCTTCCTCTTTCTGCTCACCTTCACTATTGCGACCATCATGCAGTGCTTCCTCCTCAGCGTATTCTTCAACCACGCCAACCTGGCAGCGGCCTGCTGCGGCATCGTTTACTTCGCCCTTTACCTCCCGCACATCTTCTTCTTCACCTGGCAAGACCGCATCACCAAAGACATGAAGATCCTGGTGGTGGGTGTGAAATATAAGAGAGTAAAAGGCATAAAAACTAGATATTATATTGAATAATCAAAGTGAGTGTAGTCCATTATTACCGTATCAGTCTCAAACCATAATGCCCCCTTCCTCAGAGTCTGCTATCCCAAGTGGCGTTTGGCTTTGGGACGGAGTACCTGTCACGGTACGAAGAACAGGGTCTGGGTCTGCAGTGGGACAACATCCAGACCAGTCCTCTGGAGGGGGACGAGTTCTCCTTCCTCACCTCCATCTGCATGATGGGCCTGGACACTGTCCTGTATGCTGTGCTGGCCTGGTACCTGGACAATGTCTTTCCCGGTCAGTGTATTAGAGACAGATGAAGGGTTTGGTTACAAATTTGCTGATATTTGTAATTATTACAGATAATTTCTGGGATACAAGACGCATGAGTTATTTACATGTTTAAAGTAGCTCAGGGATTAAATCTTTTCTTCTTTCCTTCACAGGACAGTATGGAATTAGCCGTCCATTTTACTTCCCCTTCCTGCCATGTTACTGGCTCAACACTGTGGCTCCAGCTTCAAGTTAGTGCATCACTCACTGTTTACCCTCAGGTTCATCATGAAATCAATGTGTAATACATGTGTAAAATACATAGCTCCTGGACTGCATGTCCATTTTAATTTGTTTCCATTTTTCTCAAAGGCAACAACAAGCTTGAGTTGGATAAAAAAGGCTTTGATAACCTAGTGAGCAAGAAGCAAGAAGAGCAACAGAAAAAAGAGGAGGAAAGCCAGGAACAGGAGAAACCAAAGGAGGAGGCCAACTCATGTGAACACCAGCGGGAAAGGCCTGGGAAGGAGAACCAATCTGAGGGCGAGGAGAACCAAGAAAAAGATGGTAGAATAGCTTTTATATTTGAAAAATCTTTGTAACTTTTGTGTCTGGGAACTTGTTCCTACTTTGCCATTTCCGTTGTGTGGGAACTCAATGCCCTTGTGTGTATTTGCACTTGCTGGCATATGTGAATACACAAAGCACTAGCTTCTCAGTTTGCTTAGTTAATAAGTGATGGAAGCATTCCAATACCTCAACCTCATATCTGTCCTGCTCTTGCAAAAATGTTCAGGACATAAAATGAGACCTTTGTTATATTCTGAAAAGAATAGTATGAAGAAATATGAGATAGTGTCACTATTGATTATTTGTTTGAGATTTTTAAAACGTATTCATCCCTGAGCCTCTGCTGACCCTAACACTTGGGAGATATATGCATATATCTGTTGTCATCACTAAAGCACTTTGAACTGCAATTGATTAGTTTGAAAGGTGCTATATAAATAAAGTTTGATTGATTCAGTTTGTTTGCTTGACCGGTACAGTATGTCTGCTGTGATGTTTTTAAATGTGCTTTTCTCCAGAAGCTGTATTCACTCCCAGTCCAGATAAAGTAGTAAGATGCAGTGTATGCTTTTTCCTTTGGTGCGTGCAGGCCAGCTGTTCTTTGAGGCAGAGCCGGCCGACCTGGTGAAGGGGGTTTGCATCGAGAACCTGGTCAAGGTGTTTGGCAGTAGCTCCAGACCGGCAGTGGATGGCCTCAGCATCAGTTTTTACGAGAGCCAGATTACTGCCTTTCTGGGCCACAATGGTGCTGGGAAGACCACCACCATGTATGTCACACAGACACTGTACTAAACGCTAAATGTTGACCATGTTTAGAAAATTGTCTATAATGTCTCTCTCCTTCTCTCTGCCTGTCTCCCTTTGTGTCTTCCTCTCTTTCCCAGGTCTATTTTGACTGGCATGTTCCCTCCCACCTCTGGGACGGCCACCATCTATGGCAAGGACATCCGCACAGACATGGATACCATTCGCCTGTCTCTGGGAATGTGTCCCCAACACAACATCCTTTTTCAACAGTAAGAGGCAAAAAAAGCCAAAATCCTCAACACTGCACATCAATTGTCATATGTTGTTTTACACCGGTAACACGGTCATTGCTTCCACCTTGTTCTCTTGTTGTCTGCCAGTATGACAGTAGCAGAGCACATCCTGTTCTACTCACTGTTGAAAGGCCGTCCAATAGCGGAGGCCGAGGAGGAGGTGGAGAACATGCTGCAGGATCTGGGTCTCCCTCACAAGAGAGACGAACTGACCCAGAACCTCTCAGGTCTGTTTAGATGCAGGTGTAAACATGAATGTATTGTGCAAACTGTTTCAACACACCTACACACACACACACACACACACACACACACACACACACACACCATCAGTACTGTGTCATGTTCTGATTCAGGAGGCATGCAGAGGAAGCTGTCAGTCGCCCTGGCATTTGTCGGTGGGGCCAAAGTGGTGATCCTGGATGAGCCCACTTCAGGGGTGGACCCCTACTCCAGACGCTCCATTTGGGATTTGCTGCTGAAATACCGTGCAGGTAACAAAGACACCTGCTGGCTAGTGGAGGTCCTCATGTCATGGTACTGCAGAGGTTTTACCATGTTGCAAAAATATCTGTCATCTACAAATAAAAACAATAACTAGACACTGCCCTGCATTTGCAATAATGGGAAATTTGGGCACCACATATATTGATCCCTGTTTTTATTTTCGTTTTTGTTATTTCTTTAGGATTTACATTACAGAATCATCAAACATCTTTCTTTATGTAACGTCTCTCTCTTCCTCACTTCTTCATTGTGCTGCTCTGTCTCCTGATTTACAGGACGCACAGTGATAATGTCCACCCACCACATGGACGAGGCCGACCTGCTGAGTGACCGGGTGGCCATCATCTCACAGGGTCGCCTCTTCTGTTGCGGTTCCCCAATCTTCCTCAAGAACTGCTTCGGCGCCGGTTTCTACCTCACTCTTGTACGGCGAATGAAACATGACGCTCTAAAGGTGAGCAATGTTGGTGTGCATTTGGGTTAAAATGACAAGAAATGTGTAAGTTATATTAAAGTCTAGATAGGTCTAGGAAGGAATTTAAAACTTACTTGAAAGGCCACCTAATCATTATCAAGACCACTTATCCTTCGAGGGTCAAGGGGGCTGAAGCCAATCCTAGTTTACATTGAGAGAAGTTCGGTACACAATAGTCAGGTCACCAGTCTTTCACAAGGCTAATATATAGAGACAAACCATTCACACTCACATTCACCAGTACGTGCAAATTCTGGCCTTAAACCCTTGTTAAGAATAATACGGTAAGTAAATTAGCAAAGAAAACAATTAACTCTTATGTATCCTCACTGAAGTGGGTATATCCACATGGTAGAGGAAATGACATCTAATTATTTAATTAAAGACATTTAACATCAGACTAATACTATGGTTTAACAATGTAGTTTGTTTGTAAATGAGTCCTTGTGATAAGGGGATATTAAAATGATGAATGAGATATGATGTTCTCCCCCAGGTTAGCTGCGACTGCACAGAGGATTGCTACTGTAAATGCTCCAAATGCTCCAAGTTCAAAATAAACACAGAGGAGACGCAGGCTGCAGGCAGACAGATGGACGGTAAGATCAACGCCTCAAATATCAGTGTATCATGCCAAGTTCTTCGTCACCCTTTCTTCAAAGTCTATTCATTTGCAAAGGAAGTGAAACAATGAGACAATATCATGTTGACGTGTTAATGACTAGTGCCTTTGCATTGGATTGTAGTCAGTCCACTTTCTGTACCTGCTGTTAAACTTCACACACCTAGCAACACCCAGTACACACTGTATTCTGTCACATGTGTGCCCTCTATGTTTCTAGTAAAAGCCAAACACCTCTATTGGGCTTTTAGGGTGTAACAATAAGGCCTTGAAGGCAAGGCAAGAAAGACATTACAAGAAGAACCTTGAAATGTTGCAACACCAACAAATATAATAATAAGATGCAGCAAAGAAAGTAGAGTTAACGTCAAATGACAGAATTTCACAGATGCCATGTCAAGTAGGAACATATGAAAATGTATGAATAATCAGCTAATTCCACTCATCTCCAGGTAACATGGAAAGCATCACAGCCCTGATCCACCATCATGTGCCGCAGGCTCGTCTGATCGAGGCCATCGGCCAAGAGCTGACCTACCTGCTCCCGAACCGTGACTTCCAGCCCCGGGCCTACGCCAGCCTCTTCAGGGAGCTGGAGGAAACCCTGGGGGACATCGGCCTCAGCAGCTTTGGCGTGTCGGACACATCGTTGGAGGAGGTGCACGAAGATAAAAAATATTTACATTTACAAATGAACATTTTGCAAGAGTACAAATATATATTTTTATTATCATTGCTACAGCAATTTAAAAAGAAAACAATAGGAGTGAGGCAATCTGTCATACATCACTGCCTCACTTTCACCTTCACTGTTACGGCGCACTTTTTCATCAAGCTTTGTTAAGAAGAGCATCGTTTTTTCTTTTAGATCTTCCTAAAGGTCACTGCTGATGGAAATGCAACCAACAGGAAATGTTTACAAGGTAAAAAGAAAAGAATAATGGCATCACAACACGTTGATTTGTTCTGTAATTGTATCTCTACAACCCCTGTGTTCTCCTCCTGTGAGTTAAATCCTTTGTATTCCACTCTCTAACTCCCCCAGACAAGAAAACATTGCAGCAGATTTGTCGAACTAGTCTCTGTGGATTAAACAGAGTGGCTGTTGATATGGAGCCACGAAAAGGTGACAGTCGCTTGCAGCTTAGAGCTTAGAGCTTGGGACAAATGCTGCTGTTGTGATAAAAACATGGATTTCTGGACCTTATAGGGGGTTGACACATTCAGAAAGATAACAACTTCCTTTGTAGGATAACATTTATTTTTTTTTTATTCCTGACAGCACGTTTTTGCAAAAGTGTTTTTCTTGACAACAGTGTAATGTGGAGAGCTTCAGCTTAAATGGATCTGGAGCTGTCACTTGTGCACTAGTAACACGCAACAGATGCCTAATTATATGCACATAGGCAGGTAGAGCAATGCTTAAAATGCATACGCCGAACATACTTGGCTCCCTGGCTGGCCTCTTCATACTTGCTAACTCTGTATTGCAGAGGCGGATGGAGCTTCGCACGCCAATGGCCAGGGCCCGTGTGATGTCTCAGACGGTAGCGCAGGCAGGGGGTCGGACCAGGTCAGAGGCCTGTGTCTGACCATCAAACAGTTCTTCGCTCTGCTGATAAAGAGGCTGCATCACACCACCCGCTCCTTCAAAGACTTCTTTGCCCAGGTATCCTATGTATAATATATTACACCTGCATTTTAGGTTGAAGTGTTGATATGTTTTTCCATTTATTAGTTATGGCCCAAAATTTCGATTTTGACCGCAAAGTTGTCTTCAGTTGTCTGAAGTAATACTTTTTTCATTAAATCAAATTTTTAACCCTGGTCTCTATTTGTGGTAGATTGTGC
Organism: Verasper variegatus; assembly: GCA_026259375.1. NCBI lineage: Eukaryota > Metazoa > Chordata > Actinopteri > Pleuronectiformes > Pleuronectidae > Verasper > Verasper variegatus. The sequence goes on from CM048056.1 coordinate 6,037,159, forward strand.
TGCCAGCCAGTTTTGTTTTCCTGGCATTGACATTCACTCTGATCGTTCCACCTTTTGGAGAATATCCAAGTCTGACGCTCAGTCCCTGGATGTATGGACGACAGTACACCTTCTTCAGGTGAGCATAAAGGAGTTTCAGTGGGTTTAATAAAATAAGTACAATACTTTTAATTGAATTTAGCTAAAAAGTCTAAATGTATTTGTTAGATTTATCTGGTTTGATTAATCTTGTATTATCTTAATTCCGACCACTGCAGTAATGAGCAACCTATGGATGCTCAGATGAGATACTTTGGTGAGGTGTTGCTGGACAAGCCTGGCTTTGGGACTCGCTGCATGGTGGATGAACCACTGGAGTAAGTAACCTCCACGGCTTCAGATGTATTTTATTTCTGTCAACCGTCCCCTGTGTGTTTTGTTTGACAACATGGCTCACTTTCTCCACCTGGCAGAGATTTCCCATGTAACAACATCACCACAGAGTGGGAGATGACCCTTGTGAACCCTGCCCTGATAGAAATGCTGGCTGGTCCAGAGTGGAACTCCCTCACCCCGTCACCAGACTGTCAGTGCAGCACACCCAGGAAACTCACCATGCTGCCTGTGTGCCCCGAGGGAGCTGGAGGCCTGCCACCTCCACAGGTAGGCGTTTGGGTCACTGATACTAAACATGATCACAATAGATTTCTTCCATTCCCATGTATTCAGATAGATACAATCATATGTCACCTGCTTCCCACAAGTATCTGATGAGTGCTCATTTTGTGCAATAGAGGATCCAGTCAACAGGAGATGTTCTCCTGGACCTAACAGGCAGGAACATCTCTGACTACCTGGTGAAGACCTACCCCAGCCTCATCAGAACCAGGTATTTGTTCATGGGCACCAGTTGAAAAAGCTTACTTTTAATAGATACTTCATAGATCTAAACATAAACCTTTTGTGTTTATGATACAAGTACAATGTTGAAATGAATTAGAGTGTAGTTCAATACAAGACAACTACAAGTCATAAAAAGTATAGGGAATTGTTAACAAATTTTGACATGAGAGAAAAAGATGCACATAAATTAATGTTTTTAATTGAAAGTCTTTTCAACATGAGAAAGGATTATGTTTCCATCTCTTTCCTTGATCTCTTTTCAGCTTGAAGAGCAAATATTGGGTGAATGAACAAAGGTAATTTCAATTTGTACCAAAATGCCAGTTGTCCATGTTGGGATATACAGTACCTTACTTACCTGTATAGATGTGTTTATGTAGTGGTGCAGTTCTCCCTCCAGTGGTTGTTATGATGTACTACAACCCTAAGTTTAAAGAGTGACACATACATGTACCTTGAGGCTGCTTTTCTCTGTGTTGTCCAGGTATGGAGGTATATCAGTCGGAGGGCAGCTTCCTGTTTTAGAGCTGCAGCCAAAGACCCTACAAGATGTGGCGGCACAACTGGGACGACTGCTCAATGTTACTGGGGTATGGCTGTAAAAGTTAACATTATGTGTGGCTTATGTTTATGTGCACTTTTGTTTTTGTGTATGTTCACCACCTTCTTCTGTGGTTTCATTTGTAATGGATTGTTGGTCATAGGGCAAACACTCTAAGCAAACACTGAAGGACATCGGGACGTTCCTCAGGTACATGGAGACTCCTAACAATGTCAAGGTACGTCCACTAATACCTCATTGTATGACATCATATAATAGACAGTATACAGGTAGTGTAAGTAAGTAGTAAAATCTCCTGTTGTCAAATTATATCAACTATTGTCTTCCCACAGGTGTGGTATAACAATAAGGGCTGGCACGCCATGGTATCTTTCATGAACGTAGCCAACAACGCCATCCTCCGTGCAAACCTGGCCAAAGGAGCGACCCTGGACGAATATGGAATCACTGCTATCAACCATCCCCTGAACCTCACCAAAGAGCAACTCTCTGAGATCACTGTGTGAGTGACCAGTAGCCACATAGTCCTCATACAATTACAGCTCAAGGCCTGAAACCTGCCCTGGTGTTTAGCAGGAAAACCCCTGAGGAGAAAGACCCTGGTGTGACACGTGTGCAGAAACAGTTTTATTGTATCCGAGTCAGTCTCTCATAAACATTGCTCTCAATGGTTAGTACTGGAAAAGCATGGTTTTTCAATTACACTAGCTCTTGGAAACTCTGTCCTTCTTTGTCCTTTTCTCTGCAGCCTGACCACCTCAGTGGATGCAGTGGTGGCCATCTGCGTCATCTTCGCCATGTCCTTTGTCCCGGCCAGCTTTGTCCTCTATCTGATCCAGGAAAGGGTCACCCAAGCCAAACACCTGCAGTTTGTCAGCGGTGTCAGTCCTCTGGTTTACTGGATGGCCAACTTCCTCTGGGACATGGTACAGTGACCCTTTTACCTTCACAGATTTGCACCAATGGTTTCTGTTAGCTGTATCAGTGGGATGTAATGAAAAGGACTGTGACTCTGGTCTTCCTCCAGGTGAATTACTCCATCAGTGCAGCGATGGTGGTGGAAGTTTTCCTTTTTTTTGATAAGAAGTGCTTCACCTCGCCAACCAACCTCCAGCCGCTTGTCGCCCTGCTTTTACTTTATGGGTAAGAAAATGCGTAAAACTAGGGAAAACTAAATAAACAAAATTTCCATAAAGCTGCTGTATTTAGACTAATTGTAAGTGTTTTAAGTGAGTAAGTGAGACTGCAAATAACGGCCAATAATCAATAATTTCACATTTGTATCCTGTAGCAAGTGGACATAAATGAACACAGAGTTCACCTCTGTTGGTTTCACTGGATCTGAACAAATAAAAAAATATAAATTAAGACAAATAGATAGTCAGATGCCTAAATGCGACCTACTGTAATCACCAGGTCATTATTAAGGGTTGAGTTTACTCTCCAGCTCACACTTGCTGGATCCACCTGATTAATGACAACAGTCAAAATATCAGCATTTGAACCTATAAATGTAGATAATTTTACAGTATGTAAGTAAACTCATCAGTTTAATCAAGGTAGCAATAAGTATTTTGTTAGTCTATAAATAAGAGGTTCAAAACACTAAATTCTAAATTAAATCTCCCCCTCTTATGTAAGGTGGATTTAATATGTTGATTAGCAGGCAGAGCCCCCAACTTCATGTGTCTTATATTTTTAGGAATATATTCATATTCAGTGTCTTGCATCAGATTGTGACATTCATTGTGCTTTTCTAATTATTGTCCTGATCTCTCTCTTTCAGCTGGTCTGTGACACCCATGATGTACCCCATGTCCTACATGTTTAACGTACCCAGCACAGCCTATGTGTCTCTGTCATGTATCAACCTCTTCATTGGCATCAACAGCAGCGCCATCACCTTCATCCTGGACCTTTTTGAGGGAACCACTGTAAGACCAGGCCTCTTCTGTCTCTAAATGCCCATTTATCTATCTTTCTTCCATGTCATCCTCATTCATTAACGTCAGATTGTTTTATTTTTTTCTAGGCTCTGTACAAGTTAAATCAGCTGCTGAAGGCCGTGCTGCTCATCTTCCCACATTATTGCCTGGGACGAGGTCTCATAGACATGGCTATGAACCAGGCCATTACAGATATCTACACTCGCTTTGGTAACAACACAGCAAACAGACTCACATCCCCCACAAACACACAGACATGCACTGAACTCCATACATCCTCCATATTTTTGAGAGGTTACGGATTATCTGCAGACTTTCTCTGCCTGTCCCTCAAGTATAAAGTCTATAGAAATTCAGGAGAATTCGATGTGACAACACAGCAGGGGATCCCCCCGCTGGATTCACTGCAACAAAATCAGGTAATCTCCGCAGTGGAGTGAATACGTCACATCCTGCCTATGCCTGCTGCACCGAGCTGCACCGGGCTGCACCACTGTGGAGGATTTGATACTGTTGTCAACCTGTCTCTGCAGAGAACCTCCCAATTTGTTGTGCATTTGTGAAAAGCAAACTGCGGGTAAACTCTGTGTCCACTTCTCCTCACTTTACCCGCAGTGTCTGAACATTACTTATGTCAGCACATAACACCTGACACATGACAAAATATGAAATATATGTTAACTTTTTTGTGTTGTTCAGTATTTGTTCTATTTCTTTCTTAAGATTAACAAACGAACAAGAAATTGGTTGCTTAATTCTTGAAAAATGAGGAAAGCTCTTGAAAATATAAATGTTTTCACAAGGTGACAGATGTGTTGTGTTTATATGTTTCCTCAGGTGAGGACTACAGTCCTGATCCATATCAATGGAACTTTATCGGGAAGAACCTGTTCTGCATGGCTGTTGAAGGATTTGTCTATTTCATCCTTAACATTCTCTTCCAGTATCGCTTCTTCCTGGATCACTGGTGAGTGGGCTTGAATTAGGTTTCACTATTTGTACTTTATGTTCTGGTCTTTTAGTTAGTTGGTTAGTTGAGCTTTATTTCAGACGTAGGTCCATATCAGTATAAAAATAAAATAAATAAATTTCAAAATACAGTCCAAAAATATAGAATACAATCATCACAAGTACACAGGGATTAAAAACACATACAGACTTTTTTTTCTCAGTATTTCAAGGGTTCACAAGGGTGCTTATTTAATATAATATTATTACATATATTAATAATACACAAAAAATTATCGTAATTAAAGTAAATGTTCCTGATAACGCAATACCAATCCTGATAAAAAAGTTGATTTGCTGATTTGTTTTCCATCGACAGGATATCAGATTGCCCAAAGCCTCAAATTCTGGACGAAGATGTAGATGTGGCTGAGGAGAGAGGGCGAGTCTGCCAGAACGGAAATACAAATGATATTTTACGAACAAGAGAACTTTCCAAGGTGAGACATTTTTCTTTGTCAAATACAACCAATCACGCACAATTGACAAAAGACTTAAACATAATTTGATGTTTCTCCTGCCTTGACAGACGTACACAGGAACCATCATCCCTGCGGTGGACCGAATCTGCATTGGAGTCTCCCCTGGAGAGGTTAGTGAGGTGAAATCGATATGATTCACAGCATGGAGGGAGTCCTCCATGTCACATTATATTCATTTTATCATGCTTGTTTTTCTGGAAGTGCTTTGGTCTCCTCGGAGTAAACGGAGCAGGCAAGACCACCACGTTTAAGATGCTGACAGGAGACATTGACGTTACCTCAGGGGAAGCCTCCGTTGCTGGTCACAGGTTAGTAAAACAATGTTATTAGGAATAAGAAGCAACACTGTGCTCATCTAAATCTTGATTTAGATGAAAGCTTATTTCAAAGTAGGAGTTCACTCAATCCAGATCATTAGCTTCCAGTAATAAATATAAATACATTTGTTAAAAATTCATCTCAGAGTGAACTGTTTTACTGTTGTTTTATGTTGTCCCGGCAGCATTTTAACCAACATCCTAGACGTTCACCAGAACATGGGATACTGCCCACAGTTTGACGCCATAGATGAGCTTCTGACGGGACGAGAACATCTGCACCTTTACGCCCGCCTGCGTGGAGTCCCAGAGTCTGAGATCAGCAGGGTAATAAAGCACAATCCACACATTCAACTTATTGAATTTTTATTAGAGAAATGTTATTCCTGCAGCAAAGATTTACTGCATTGTACCACAAGACATTTCTCCTCCTCGCACTCAGGTTGCAGAGTGGGCCATCCACAAGCTGGGTCTCTCAGAGTGTGCAGGTCAAAGTGCTGGGACTTACAGCGGAGGTAACAGGAGGAAACTCTCCACAGCCATTGCCATGATCGGCTGCCCTGCTCTGGTGCTGCTGGTGAGGCCAACACAAGTGATATTCATGGATTGAGTTTGAAGTTTAGGACAAGGACCAGAGTTGCTGGACATTGACTATGCATTTTTATTATGATGTGAGGAGACAAGACGTGTGTGTGTGTATTAATGCATATATTGTTACTCTTACTGGACATCAGGATGAGCCCACCACAGGTATGGACCCTCTTTCCAGACGCTTCCTCTGGAACTCCATTATGAGCGTTATTCAGGACAAACGAGCTGTGGTTCTCACCTCACACAGGTAAATTGTGTGTTAGCAAAATAATGTACTTTTTTGGGCTGTGTGTGCTTTACTTGTGTGAGGTAAATACCCTACTCCACTACATTCATTTAACTGATTTAGTTATTGGTTACTATAATATAATACAATTTAATGTTATTTGTGAAAACATTGCAGAAGCGATTCTGAAGATTTAACTATTGTCTCTGAACTTATGATGTCTAAAAAACGTTTGAAAAAAGTTGCTAGCAGTTCCACCAAATAATATAATATATATTTATTAAATTATATAATAATTTCTTTAACTCTTGAAATGTTTTTCTTTAATATTTTAGATCAAATGAGAAAAAAACTATCCAAATCTCACAGTTGATAAAAATTCAGATCTTTTTTTTTTTTTTCTCTCTCATTATTATTCTCACATCTTCTATAATCTCATTCTGGATCACTGTGTTTACCTAGCTAACTGTATGCTAATTGTAAAGTATAAACTCGCTCCATCTTGAGCAGCCATGACAGTAAAATTATGTCACACATTTATATCGACATTTTAATGTACAAGTAGTTTTAGTATTTAGCTACAAATACTACGATACTTAAATGTGAGCGTTATTTTCAATGCAGGACATTTTACTTGCAAATGATTATTTTTACATTGATGTGATCTTAATAATTGATTATAATCATTTGATTTCATATTTACAGCATGGAGGAATGTGAGGCACTCTGTACCCGTTTGGCCATTATGGTCAATGGGTCTTTCAAGTGTTTGGGAACCATTCAGCATCTTAAATACAAGTGAGTCTTCTTACCTCAACATATATTGCTAATCAATATATGATATTATTTCCTTCTACATTAAATATGCTTGAATGCAATATATCGAATCAATATATCTGATAGTTGCTTTTACTTTAACGTGCATCGAATTTAACGTAGATTTGGCGATGGCTACGTTGTGACCATGAAGATCAGGGCAGCGGAACCCGGTCTCACCCCGGACCTGAATCCTGCTGAAGCTTTCATGGAGAGCACGTTCCCCGGCTGCATCCAGAGTGAGAAACACTACAACACGCTGCAGTACAAGATCTCCTCCTCCTCTCTGGCTCGCATCTTTCAGATGGTCCTGGCCAACAAAGACAAGCTGAACATAGAGGACTACACAGTATCACAGACCACTCTCGATCAGGTACACAGAGAAAAACACAACATAAAACACCATGAAATGGGAATTTCATTCAGTTCTATTTAATTTGCATGGAGCCAATTACAAAGTGCATCTTGAGAACTTTCAATATTATAGTTACAGTATATTATATTTACAAAAACTATAAAATAATAGTGATACCTTTAATAATGTTATTAATAATAGCAGCAGCAATAATACCAGTACCAATTAATAACATTAATAATATTCTTATAAAAACAAAAAAATCATCATCAGCTGTGAATCTTTTTCTACATTATGTCCTTGATTATTTTGTCTTCTTCAAACTGACATTTAATTTGTTTCAATGTTTTGACATCCCTCTAGGTGTTTGTAAATTTCGCCAAGAAACAGTCAGGAGAGGATGACACCATAGTGTTGCATCCAAAAGCTGCTGGTGCACAGCGATACGTCGACGCCACATCCATCAAGTCTTTAGGGAAGTGAACGTACCTCAACAAGCTCAACCCAGAGGAGTCGTTGGTTTTCATTTCACTGGAGTGTCGTCACAAAGTCCCGACACTGGCCTCATAGAGACAAGCACCAGGTGCATATAACCAGGTTTGACTAGTAAAGGTCATGGAGGGTAAAGTTGATGTTTCCCTCAAGGGAGGGACATATAGGACAAATGTCAGGTTTGACTGAGGATTTGACATGTGACAAGAGTGCACATGTCTTTTGCTCTGCCAGTACACAGGGTTAATGGGCTTTGAATCTGGAGAGTGTGGAGCATTTATGTGCCTGCTGCATGTTCCACTTCCTGCTCACCTTGTAGGCCTTTCAAACGTAACACAACATAGCACTAGATGTACAACGAGGACCGTGGACCTTGACCTGATTGTTTGTTCCAGATTTGGACACAAATTGTAAAGAAAGTATAGGTCCTGTTTTACTTTTTGCTTCAGATGCCAAGCAAGATTAAATGGTTTTGCCTTCTATAGATGAGTGAAAGAAGCACTCAGAGAAGCATAGGATCCTTAGCACTTTATTTATGCAGCTTGGACTGAATGATGTTTGGCCATCTGCTAGTGTTGTAAAGATAATCATTTCTACAAATTCCTCTTGCTGCTATGAAATTCATTTCGATACCATTTCATATTTTTGTGCTGCTAATGTCTTGTTCTATCTTTGCGCTTTATTACTCCATCAGTTACTGGTGTCATTAGACACAATGTCATGAAAGTTTTCAAAGGAAGCACCATGTCAAATAAAGTTGGATTTTTCCTTAAGATGTAAAGCTTTATTCAGACACAGTTACCTCACATTCACATAGAAAACAGTTGAATTCAAAACCTGAGATTAGACAGAAAGAGCAAGAGAACCACAGTCGTTATCACTGTCTACCTGATAAAGGACACTACCATAGCATTTTCTCTGAAGAAAACTATTGTGCATATACAGTGGAGAAGCTCACTATGAGCACAACAAAATGTCATCAGCAAAAGTGAAGTTGTACTCTTAAATGGATGCCATGACATTTCAAATCTAATAGTTTTCTGCCACAGGCACTTTATTATGAGAGTTCATTTCAATTATCTTACTTTACCTGATCACTTTAAGCATTAAAAAAATCTAAAAAACAATTGTTATGTGTAATCATTGTGGATACATAACCGCAATGAGAATATATCTAGTCTACTTCTTTATTTCATACCAAGAAACTAAAGCCCATTGTTGTAATTGAACAGGCAATTCAAATGTTGCCAGCTGCTTTTAAATGCTCCACTATATTGCTATGATACTGTTGCTCCCATTCCCAACCCTCTCACTTCATTAGTAAAAAAAAAGGTTTGCAAAGTGCTGGACTTCGCAGCAGCATATTTGTTGTAAGTGGCACACCTGTAGGGAGAGAATATGTAGCTCTTATATGCTATGATGTTTCAGCCACTGTCAGAGGATCAGGGGAATAATGGCCATCCGGAGGCTGGGGTAGTCCTTGAACTCCCTGCTATAGGCTTTGTGCTTCCATTTGGCCCAGATGGTCATCTGAATGAAGCCCAATAATGTGTAAAAAGCCACTGGAAGAACAGAGGAGAGAATAACATATACTACATGTATGTTAACAATGTCCAAACTGCCAGAGGCTTGAAACAGTATTTCTCATCACTGTGTTTTGTCCTGCAATCCAAAGTTTGTACAGTATGCACATGCTACACTGGTGCAGGGGTGTGAAGATAGTGCAGTGTACATACCTGGTAGACACTGCGTCATGATGGAAAAGCTCACCCATGCTCCAACCTGCAGCATGTTTCAGATATGCAGGCAGACAAAGAGATAAATAAACAACCTTTGTGACGTTCACTAAATCACTGTAAATACTTTGTATTACCTCATATGTGTAATTGGGACAGGATACAAAGAAAAATAGCCACGTGAAGGGGTTCTTATTTGGACTCGGGTACCTTCTGCTCCTGTGTCCTGAGAAATGTTTTTGGTTTTCACAACATTTAAATTGGATTTTATGTAGCATTTCTCATAATGCTGTAAATATAGACACCCTTATCATCCACGCTTCTATGAAGGATCAGTATAGTTGTTAACATTGAATACTAAATGCATGGATTAAATGCTACAGTATCAAGCTCAACTCACCATCTCCTCTGAGATTATTCAGAGTCACGTGAATGGAGAAGTTTCCCAGTTCACACATCTGGAGCAGAAATGTATGCATTTCACTCTTTATCTATATCTATCACCATGTGTCATATGTTGCATAATCACATGAATTCATAATTTCAAAATATACGCACCACAAATATGACAAGTGCATAGTTGACCTGCAGTTCACCGTATGCTGTAAAGACAGTTGGTTAGTCTGGAATTAATGTGCAGCAGAATGTAGAGAAACAACATTGTGTATCTCTGCATGCGAGAACTTACATGGCGGTGTATACAGAGGGTGGTTGATGTGGTAGGCCAACCAAGCCGAGAAGCCCCAGTAATAGGCACAATTCTGAGAGAAGGCACAAACAGTACAGAATGCAAACAATGATTATTTATAAATTAAACATATAGTCTATACAGTGGATATGAGCAGCTTGGGCTAAAATCGTTATCAGAGAGGGAGAAAACAAGGCCACACATTTTAAATTAGGCGATGCTCTTTTCTTCAAGGGTATTCATGTCCTCACCCTGACTATTATCCTGAGGGGCATGGTCCCGTGAGAGAAGCGGTGGACAAAGATAGTCTCTATCAACCTCTTCATGTAGTGGAAGGTGTGACAGGCACAGGCTCGTCTGAGAGACAGAGGGAAGGACAGGCTTCATCTCACAACTTCCATAGCAGATTTAAAAAAGGAGACTTAAATGATTACTGTTGGTCCAATGTGCAGCCACAAAAGGTCTGGGATGCAGGAAATAAGATAGATAGATATAGATAGATAGATAGATAGATAGATAGATAGATAGATAGAAAGTGCAGTAAATAACAGAACAAACCAACGATAAGCAGATAAATGCAAGACCAGAATATCAACATTAATTACATAGATTAAGTATGTTATTAAATTATGATAATGAGTTCACTTTTGTCTCCCACTTACGTGACAACAGTGTGGGGACTGGAGGTGAAGGCATAACTGTGTGAGTAAATGTACGGTACTCGGAAATAGAAGAGGAGGTAGGTGAGAAGGGGCCCGATGTATTCTGCCAGAAACACCTGAGAACAAAAGAAGAGGAAAAGCGGAGAGTTCATTCTATCACTATATTACTGTATTTATATGGAAATCTCTGATGTAAAAAGTGGTACCCAAACTAAAGGGCAAATGATTTTTGTTATCCAGGGACCATAAAGGGGCCAATTATAAGTCCAACATCCATGCACAATTCCTGATTCAGGAATTCAGAAAAGAAGTAGACTAGAGGCAGAACTGGGGTACTTTAGGGGCCACTCAGATTTCAGCTAGGGCCGGTGCCCTCCATGGTTGACCCTAACCCTAACCCCTGGATCGGCCCCTGCCTGAAACTAATTGAGAATCCGACTCCAAAATCGTGTCAGGTAACATTAAAAACAGAACACTGATTGTTGATTCTGTTGTGTTCCTCACCATTGTCCATCCTAACTGTGGACCCAGATCTTTGAAGTACATGGTGGCAGTGGTCCCAACAGGTAGATTCTGTAAGATTTCATCCTCCCTCAGTAATTTTCCTTCTGAAAATGTAAAACAAAATGTATGCAGATACATCCATCTGACATCTGGTTTCTATAGACTATCAAGCTTGTTGGCAGCTCTGCACAGTGGTTGAAACAGTTTCAGAATGTTTTTTAATGAATTCCTGATCAGATTTTCAGCACACGTTCTCTGTACGTGGCAGCGCTCATGGGGGCGCAGCCACAGATGATAGGCCGTACTAATTGGATGACATTTTTAGAGCATCCTAGGGGGAAACTGGCCCAGATAGCTTTTACCCAAAACTCTTCTCCGTGCTTTCAGTAACAAGATAGACCTCATTCAAAACAAAGCCTCATGACATTTTCTTTTTTTAGATGTTGCAATTGCCTGTTTTAATTTCAGATAAAATAAATGTAAATGCGATGCAAGTTAAATAGTTTCTCTTCTATGGTGAAAACAAAGACAGAACAGACAATGGTTTCCACAGTGATGCGGCTCTGTGAAGAGGTGCAATGCAGTTTATGGCCCATTCACATTCACAGTGAAGGTCAATGTAAATATTAAGGAAAGTGGGTTTCAATGTGATTTAATTACAAAATCCTCTATTAAATTTACCCATTGATTAGATCTGGGTTTCAAAGGATATTGCATATATTTTTTAAACATGAGCGATACTCCAATTTGCTTCAATGTCAAATTATACCAGCACCTTCTGTGGAGTGGACTATTTATACACATATATCCAAAGCTATTGCTGACTATATGGAGGTTTATTCCCTCTTTATTCAAGTACAAATAGTCCCTACTTGTAGTTGGATTTGCTCTGCTTGTGCTCAAACTGTGGAGTGCGTGAACCCGATTAAAGTAACCGCCCGTGTGGTACTCTCAAAGAAGTAAAGCTCACATACCGACAACAAAGATGGCAAAGGCAGAGCAAATCCTAGCACAAGCAGGGTCTATGTCGTCTTTTGAGTGAAAGCATTACAAAATCTGAAATGTAAAATCAATCAAGTCCTGCTCTCAAACTGAAAGGCTCTTGAATTAAGATCGAAAAACATATAACCATTCCCACCATTCACATCCAATTGGAATTCCTAACAACTGTAAACAGCTTCATGCCTAAATTGACCTCATGTTCTCCATCTGATGATACCAGTCGAAATCACAAGAAGCTTGTTCATTAAGAGCCAAAGAATAAAAACACCATAGAACACAGTGTTTGAACCTCCTCTTCAGCCTTCACCTCATACTGAGGCTGTAACAGCATCACATTCTCACACAGGCTGCTCTCATAGGTCAAATCATCAACAGCTCAGAGACCAGTCAGCCCAAACCTCTGCACCTCTCTTTCATTTTGGATGGAAACATCAGAATTCTGTTTACAGTTTACTGGTACCCCCTCACAGTATTTGTAAGTAATGGTGTCCAGTTTTTGTTGGAGCCACCCTGACTTGTGCAGTAATGTTAATACATAAATCACTACATAATCAGAACATGGCTACTTACTAGGGATCGAGCTTCAGAGCCTGCCTTGCTGGATACAAGTGAGGATCTGCGTAGAAAACACACAAACACACACACACACCGAGTTTGTCTTGAGGCCCAATAATAATTGATCACAATCGAAAACCAGCCTGAGGCTTGGCAAACATTCTGTAACCTTTTCTGACCAGACACCTACTGATGGCAGAACCACTGCAGACTTCAGACTGAACATGAAAATGCTTCTATTAAAAGTGCACAGTGTACTGTCAGAGGATCCACTGAGGATTATCATTTGTAGCTAAAAACGCACAAATGCCATGTATAGTTTGTGGTAAATGTGTAATAAAAGATTCAACATAATAATAATAGTAAAACTGTGCTTTATCTGAGCAAACAGATATCTAAACGAATGAGAGTAATATTACACAAGATTTTTTCAAATGTCAAAATATAAAGGACGCAATATAAAATGAAATAAAAATTACACAGGCTCACCAAACTCACATAATTTGTGAAAAAGGCTCTTGATGTCCCCTATTGTTGAGTGGGGCTCCACCTGAATACAATAGAAACATGAAGAATGAAACCTTGATTTAATATCAGTGAAGCAGTTGATGGTGTGCGTTAAAACCAAATGAAATTCACTGTCATTACAATGAGTGTGTACTTCATGCTGTGCATCCAAACATTGTTTAAACCCATTAAACCTAATTTCAAATTCCAGATGGAAATATCAAAGGTACCATGTGCATAAAATGCTGCACAATGCTGTCCTTCCTATGCGACTGTGCAGCCAGAAAACATGGAACAGCAGCTTTTAAAACTTTATGTTCAGGGATTTTAAAGTACTGTCACAGTCAAATTTCTTCACTGCTGTCATTAAGGCCTCAGCGTTGTCAACGTACCTTATCTAAAAAACACAGCTGCTCTCTTGTCTTTGCATCCAGGACCTCCACCTGAAGAAACACAACATGTAACGTTTTGAAAGAATATGATCCACACACACACACATACAGTACATTTTCCAAATGCTATAGAAATTGAGGATGGAGAGCATCCATCCATCCATCCAGACTGGGCTATAAGACTGGAAGTACATTCAACTTCATCTGTATCTCAGAGTATATTTTCTTGTAATAAAGTTTAAATGCCATCCAGCAAACCTTGATAAAATCTCTAAATGTTGACATGATAACACATTCATATACTGATAAGAACACATACAGATACAAAAAATTATAATAAGGATAGCATCCAAGTTTCACTCACGGCATATCTACACATTCGAGATATGATGGAAAAGTTGTCGTTATAAAAAACACTAAATCATATCCCAACACCTTTGGGGAAAATACAGACAACTGACTAAGAAATGTGTTCTTGCAGAAAACACTTCTCTGACAAAATCTTTTCAAAAAGATAGGATTATTCAGTTCTCCACACTTTCCTATAATGATTTCATACGGAAAAATAAAACAATTAAAATCTGCAGATGTGATAAAGCACAGCTGACTCCAGTCTCCAGTACAATAACCTCATTCTCATTCTGGAGAAAGAAAGAAACAGGAACCATGTTGTCCTGCAGACCTGCTTGCACACATCTTTTTCATCTTAATTAGTCCGTGTCAATAGTGATGTACAGCGTATGCATGGAGGATGGTGGGGGGTGGCCCACAATTTGCCCTGAAAGCCCTCCACACTGTGCTGCTCAGCAGAGCTGTCCCGGCTAAATTGGCTCCCTTACTGGACAGTGTAATAACCTGCTAATGGATAACTAAAGATTTGCTGAGTGCACAGCTGAGAGAGAGAAAGAGAGAGAGAGCTGTACACACATAACATCAGCTGTTTGCACTGCAGAAAATACACATTTGTCATTTAATTTGTGTCCAAACTCTGTTCTTTCTTGATTTGTGTTTGTAGCACTTTCATTATCACTAGATCATCAACACTATCAAACAAATAATTAGCATTCCTTTAAAAAAAGTTAATATTATGGAATCCATCAATGTCCCAGTTCTAGATTTAAAATATGACAATTTCATCTTGTCAGTCTCTGCAGTGCATGTTCATGCTTCCAGTGGAGGGCATCCAGGGAGATGCGGTTGTTTTGCTCTCCATCTGCTAACCTTTGCAGCTGCGTTCTCGGGGCACATGTTGTTTTAGTGAGGAGCATCAAGGGTGTCATTACGACTGCATGTTGTTAAGCGCTGTGCACTCAGTTGTGATTATCAGGCGCCCCAGTCCTCTCGTGGGTATACGGAGCCCTGCTGACAACACAGGTCATACAGCGCATGTACAGAGCGTGCTTGTGAGGGCTTTGTGTCTGTGAAGGGAATAAAGTCTCTTTTTCAAACATTTTGTATGCAGGGTTTGTTTTTGTTATATAATTAAGAGGCGTGGCCACTCTTTAATGCGGTCACTGACAAGTGTAATGGCTGATCTTGAACCACAGACTCATTACTTCAAACTCTGAGCATTATACCATCGAAGCTGATTAGCTGCATACGACTGGCCACTACCATCGTCCCCTTTGCCTTCACGCTCGCTCAAACTGGACAGAATTTCTCTTTCAATCAAGGAAAGTAATCAACTAAGCACTCAGCCGTCTCTCTGCACACTGCCAATTGACAGCTGGCCCTAAATTTTCCACAAGCATCTGTTCCAGCACACTCTCAGAAAAAAAGATTGTACCCCCAGCGACTGCAGTGCTCACAAATGGTCTTAACTTTGGTTTCCATCAGTGTCACTTTCACTGGGCTATACAAGTGTGTTGCCTTAAAGATAAATAGATATATTTCCAATTATCTTAAGATTACAAACACTAGAATGGTGTGAATGGTATCTAACTCTCAGCAAGTATATGAAAAAGGTTATTTCCCAAAATGTAAATCTATTATTGTAAGGTTGACAAAACGAATGGGAAAACCATAAAAGACATATCTTTAGAAATAGGATGCAAGTTGCCCATGAGACCTTGGGCGTTCTCAGGAACCTAACTATTTGGTGAATGTCATCCAATTGACACTGGACATATCCTGGTGTCCAGGAAGCAAAATCCACAAATCAGGCGCACATGCCAAAATCTGTCACATCTCTCAGTGAGACACATAGCTACCATCCTGCTTCTCAATCCCCTCGATAACATTTTCTGTGATTTTTGAACAGTTGTTGTACTCAGAAGACGAGGAAAGGTGGAGCCACAGAATGAAAAAGAGAAAGGCCTCTGATACAGATGCAGCTAAATGCTGCAAAATCTAGCAAAAATATTCACCAGATCAGTCAAAAACACTAAACTGACTAAACTGTTGTTTCTGTTCAGGTTCAGTTATTGTGTGTGTGAATCATTTTGATTCTCCTTCTCTTAATAAAGTGAAGGCTCATTAATCTGTGTGTTTGGCATGTGTATGTGTTGTCATAGGCTGTTTTCCAATACGTTTTTTGAAGGTTCACCAACAGTCATTAAAAACTGTACTTTAAAAACTTTTGGATGGTTATGTTTAACTATCCTAAATTAAACTGTTGTTGTACATCAACAAAGTTAGCTTAAGAAGTTAGTGGCCTGCTGGTGAACAGAACTGAATGATTGTTTCAGTCTGACCCTACATGCCCCACAGGCCTGCTGCACAGAATTACCTCAGTGCTCAATGGGCCCTGAGAGACAAGACTGGAAGCCTGAGACACATCATGAAAGGAGCTGCGGCTTAATTTTGTTTACCTGAAAATGTCTTAATCAGCCAGAAATAATTTTGTCTCTGTAACTCACCATTAGGCTGCAAAGCAGAAAGATCACCCCAACGTCAGACTGACACTTTCTAAAAGTTGAACTCACTTAAGCTCTTGAAGTATCTCTCCATGTGTTTTGGTAGCTTGACAGATATTCACTTATAAACTTTCATCCTGCTTGTTGTAAATAAAAGATGCTCCAACTTTTTGCAGAGTTTTTGCAAAGAGTACAGGTTTCTGAGGATGTTTCCAAGAATCAAAATGATTGAAAAATTAGATTTTTTTTTTTATTAATGTCAACTTATTGTTGATTTCCCTATTTCTGCTTGACCTTACTGAATGTTACTTTAATGACTGTGCTGCTCAAGTGGACCTTGTGAAACAAAGTATACGATTACATCAATCTATCAGAACTCAAAAGTGTCAGTTGACCTTTTCATTCTGTCACCTAAATACAGTGGACTTACCTCAAAGAAGGTGGTCCGGCTCATGGCTGTGGCTGTGGCTGGCTTATTATTATTATTATTATGTCCTCTGTATGCACGATGACAAAAATGACATTCAAAATCAGTGCAAGCAAACACAACACACACTCACAGACACACACACAATCATTCCTCCCAGCACATAGTTCCTCTCCTTTCCAGGACAATCCCTGCACTGACCCCTTAATCTTCCCTGCCTCCTTTTCTCTCTCTCTCTCTCTCTCTCTCTCTCTCTCTCTCTCTCTCTCTCTCTCTCTCTCTCTCTCAAACACACACACACACACACACACACACACACACACACACACACACTGAGATAGTGCTGGGACACAGAATCTCCAGAGGCACTCCAGAAACCCTGCACATGCTCACCCTCCTGCTTCTCTTTTCCATCTTCCCTTCTATTTCCTTGATTCTGTTTGCTGAGGTATCTTTGGTGGAGTCCAACTGAGACTGAAACATGTGAAAAACAGAAGAACACAGGAGAATATGGGGGATGATAAAATATACAAGATGACACAAAACTTGGAAACCCTCTGTGGAGAAAGTGGCCCGGCAAAGGAGCTCCAAGTAATAGGAGCAGCAGAGGACGAAAGTACAAACCGAAAAATAAAGAAAAAGTGCTGAGACAACAAGCAGCCAACCGATATTCACCCCTGAAAAGTACACAAATACTGATACCCATTTAACATGTAACAAAACACCTCTCTATGGGATGTGTTTCACCAAATGCCAGCAGGAAAGTTTATGACTCTAACCAACTCCGTCTTCAGCTGTGGGTCTTAGCCGTGTCAGCAGAAGATGAACCCACCAGGGCTGGGCTGAGCACCAAAATATAATTCGGGACTAAGTGTGCTTCACATGCATAAAGGTTAAACATACAGATTATTCGAGGGTGCCTGTTTTTTAAGGGACATTATGTAGTTACGAAAGAGGAAGGTAAAAAATTCTGTGTAAAGTGATTCTCTTAGAGAGGAACCCGTCAACCTTATACCTTGTGTCCTTGCTTTAGTGCTTTGAACCAACTCCCTCGAGCACAACAATAGATTTCTAAGGCTCCTACTTCATGGTTACCTTATCATCTAAAACTCACCTCATATACTTTCTAGTGATGTCCTCTGGATTGATTTTATTTCTGCGCCCATGAACTGTCTTGTTTTTTAAGCAGCTTTTACAGAATAATGATGATGTTTGAGGATAGCAGCTCATCATACTTTCTGCTTGATCCCATACTTAAGTTTTTAACTTGTACTGAATGACAGAAAAGGTGAGAATTGTCTACAGTTGAACATTGGATGGTTGTTCAACATGCAGTGATGGGACGTATTAAAGTACATTTACTTCATTTCTGTACTTAAAGGTTCTTGGAAGTATGTGGATCCATATGCAGAAATTTAACATATATTCATAGTGTTGTTTTCATTTGTGTATAATCACCTAACACAAAGAATCAATGCGGTACCTCTTCCATGGAGTTGGCCAGGTTGCACCGCCATGTTTCTACAGTAGCCCAGAATATACAAACCTAATAGGTATTTTTATGTTTTTATGTTAGCTGAAGGCCATTGTGTGTTATTCTACACACTACAAAAGGTAAAGGTGAGGTATTCATTTGGTGTCCATTTATTTTTTCTTTTAATTAAGTAAAATGTTTGAGTATTTCCTCCACCACTGTCAATAGGAACACAAAACATGGAGACCACTGTACATCTCCATAACACTTTTTCAATGTCAAGTTTCCATATCTGGATCCATACAACCAGATTACCACCAAAGTTGCTGTTGACATTCATTTGTTACAAAGACTTCTATGTATTAGATGAACTGTGATCTTTCCTCTTGCGTCACCATCAAGCCAAAATCGTATTAAAAATTGACTATTTCATTAGACTGCCATGTCACAGTCAGGCTCTCCAGAGGGTGAACAGTGCCTCTTTTTAGACATCCCATGAGGAGGCATTAGAGGACTGAGATACACAGGTCTGACTCATGCACAGAAAAATGAATCTTTTGCTAAATGTTTTATAGATCAGTCATGAGTCATTTAAAAGAACAATGTCTTGGTGCCAGGTGTTCCCTTTATATTTGGTACTTATACAATTATAGATGTTGGATATACATTCACACTTTCACACTTTCTTCTAAGCTATTTGGGTCAGTTACAAAAGTTTAAAGTTCTAAATGTTATGTATAAAGCATAAGCAAATTCTTTCTCAGCCATTAATGCTATAGTTAGAATGTATAACTGTAGTTCTAAATGGTGTCTTATTGTTGTTGAGTGAGGTGAGTCAGTCATAGAGCAACTGGGATCTAACGTTATCAGTCATCCTCCATGAGGGACGTCACTGTCCTCTACTGGTCAGTGTGGCCAGCACCTTTGGGTGAAATTAGTGCTGATTATTGTTGACTGCTTTATATATGTTTATATACTGTGCTGCATTTACTCCACAATGCCAAGCTCTTTGATTGTTTTCAAGACAAATACATCCTTTAAATGGATTCAGCTCTGGGAGGAAGCATATTTTGCCTTTCCTTGTAAACTGGAAGAAAAACAATATCATTTTCAATGTGATGTTACACCATTACAAAAGAACCAGTCCAACAAAACTTAAGAAAAAGACTCAGGCTCAGGTTTATTTTGGTTGCTTTCTTCTAGAAACTCTTAAACTCTACTGCAACGTTCTTTGAACAGCTCCAGTGGCTTTTCTTTAGGTGCTTTTCTGACTCCAGTGAACTTGGACACAGTGTTGGAGCAGGACCCAGGGTTTTTCTGGCCAAGCACTGGATCACTGCGACCCGTAAGTACCCAAGACTGGGCCTTTTCATTTGTTTGGTCTATTTGTATTTCTTAACTAAGATCCTCTTGAGTTATGGTAAAAAAGGTTTGAGGAACTCAGCTACAGTGTTGTTCGATTCAAGCAGTTCTTGGGATTTGCCTTCAATGATCAAAAGTCAGAGTCTGTTGCCTGCTGGTTATATAGAAGGCCAATCACTGACTTCTCCATCAGTCTGCATCACCATCTAATCTCTGAGGGTGCCAGCTCATCTTAGCTTGGGGGCTTTTATTTTCTTTTCTTGTATTTGCTGTTTGTTGCTGGAAACTGCAGTGTGGTGTCGACATGTGGAGTTTAGATGAAAGGGGCTGGAAGCTGTAGCTGAATCCAATCGGCACACTGCAGGGTGAGGGTGTGTCCCAGTGGCTGGCAGAAAGTCTTCTTCCACTTTGTAAAGATTGGTATTGATGTGGTGGAGACATTATCGTGATGCTGGAGAAAAATGCACTGTGGGCGAGACACATGTGCAATGATGGTTATGACAGTGTGGGCACCCTAAAGTGCTTATCTTGGCTATTTCAAAAATAATATAACAATGTTAAATTGGACCAATATGTTTATTTTATTCCTTAATCTCTTAATTGAACTAAGAATGTATGTCACCAATTGACACATCGATAATTAACTGCTGTGCTCTGGATTTCACAATGTGCACCTTTAAAAACCATGGCACAAGTGGCAGCTGGTAATTTGACCTATATGACGACTTAATACACAGCAAAGGTAGGCTGGAATAAAATTTACAAAATTCAGACCCTGCTCGTCCAAAAACCTGAGACCACCCCCCCAAAAAAGAAAAGAAAACATCGAGGGGTCAATGCACTGCCCTGCAAATTCACCGTATATGCACTGTTAACTTTGAATATTGTAATAATGACATTTGTTCAACTGACTAATGGAAGGTTTCAGGTATCTAACCTCTGGGTCTGTACCTGTGTTTAGAGTTGTAATGTTTGACAGGCAGGTTTTTTTCCTTGGTCCTTCTCTTCTGAATGTTCATATTATCCGATGATAAATTGTAATTGTTCCGAGGAAACATTAATCAATAAAAACCAAAAGCTCATTCCTGCACTGAACTGCTGTAAACACATTCTATGACATAGAAGGGCTAGTCACCCTGCACCAGTTCTTCCACCTGGGGCCCCTTGTGGGCCTCTTGGAGGGTTATGGACAGGAATACAAACAATCCTGGCAGTTATGCCTGATGTACAACAGTCTGCTTTGCATTAAAACTTACCTTAGTCTTACAATTTTGTACCAGCCTTTTTATGATCTGCAGTGCACCTGCTACAAATTTCAGTCTATTAAGTAATATATATCAGCCTAATATGGTCTGCTGCACATTATTTGATTGGATGGTCCACCAGTACAATTGTTGTGTCTCCAGTAGGGGGAGATAGTGACCTGGCACTGGGGATCCAGCAGACTCTGTTACTGGACAGACAAGACAAGGGATCTCTTACATTCTTAAACTGCTTTTTTTCATGTTTGTCCACTTGATCTTTCACAGAGTCGGCTTTGTCTTCAGGTCTGTAGCTCATGAAGGAGACTAGTGAACTGACACTTAGCTGTCTGCTGCGGGTGGAGGTGAATTAGATCAGATTCGAACAATGTGAAGGAAGGTGCTGTTTTGCTGAAGGATAATTCATTTTTCTAACCCTAACCCAGGGGCCACAATGTCCAACATCCATGCACAACTCCTGATTCATTAAGGTGCACCTTCATTTCTATTTGGCTGTAGCTTTGAGCAAAGCCACTCATTACTGAGTTACATTATGTGGTTCAAAAAAATCCATAACAAATTGTTATGTTTATGATTAGTAAGTGGCTAGTTTATATATATATATAAATAAAAATAAAGACTACTGAAAGGAAAGGGGCACTTCAGCTGGGGTCAGAGCCCCCCTTGCCCCGCCCCTGGATCTACCCCTGATTTATGAATGAGTTTGGGACATATGAGTTGTTGTATCATATAATTAACAGTTTAGCATGAATTATGGTTTTGACCCCATTAACACATGGAAGACATTTTTGATCATAATGAAATGTAGATTTATTTCCCCTATTTGTTCCACAGGATAGTGTAATAAACCTACTTGGAATTTTCCTCTAATACTTCCTTATCAGTGAAGAACCAATAAATTGAGGGAAGAAAAGCACTAATGTACCTTCCAAGGTAAGAACAACCTTTCACGTAAACTTTTTGAAAATATCGCTAAAATGACCTTAATTAAAATCCATTAGCGGGGAGGAACAGTAGCAGACTCAAAACATTCAAGTATCTCCTTCTCAAGCATTCCATGTCAGATGGATTGATTTTTGCTCTGGCTGCAGAATTGCTGATAAACATGAGTGAAGTGATTTGACACCATCTAACTCAGATCAAATCAATTCAAAATTAGTCAATAGTCATATGAACATAAATAATGTACCTGATCTAATAATGACACTGAAGGATGATACAGGCATTGCAGGGGTGGTTCCAGTGGTGGGGCCTTTCTTAAGTTTACAATGTGTATAAACAATTTTTTCAAATATTTTCAATGATGTGTGACTTTTGTCAAAGCTATAGAGCTAACAGTAAGCAATGAATGACTTAAATGTGCTTCTTACTGAATCAGGAATAACCAAACCCTCAATGCAACATAAAAAAAAACGTGTTTACCGCAACGTCTTTCTTCCCTCTATTCATTACCAAGTTTAAAAGTAACAAGTACACAAAGTAAAAAGTTTCACTCTGATGCACACGATCATCAACTGGCCTTATCAATGAGTTTGCAGCATATAAACAATTGAGACCATGACAACGATGTCTGTGGCTAACAACACAGAGTTCTGCATCACAACATAGATGAAGGGAATGTTTTCGCCACATTAACTGCAGATACGAGGCACTCATAAGGAGGGATGCTGCTCCTGCTTTGTGTCGTCTCTCCGTCAGTGCTAAGGGGAGAAGATATTAACCACTGTGGTAGAGATGCCGAGTAATCAGTCAACATATTACGAAATGTCACCGCCACCTCACACATCATTGTTTTCATGAGTTTTACTTGTGTAATGCTATTGTCATTGTATAGACAGATGGTAAAGCAGTCAGTTGCAGTGGAAGCCATTAGGAAAGTTTTATTGCAGCCTCCAGACAGTGGAAACAACCACAAGCTCAACCCCCCATGATAAATCCTGTCCATCTTTGTCCTTTTCATCCATTACATTTTTTGTAGATCATGCAGCAGTTTTTGTGTTTTTGGCTTATGATGAATTAAACTTCTCTCCAATTTTATGGTCGATATTCTTCATAAAATAAAACGTGTATTTTGCTTTATTCCCATATGTACATATCTGTGTATTAATATTGAGTGCATCACGTGTCTGGATCGCACCAAATTGTACACTGCACTTTCCTGTACTAATAAGAATACACATGCCAAGTGTGAAGTCAGTCAATTGAACTGTTTGTGAAATATGCGTTTCACTTAGAGACAGACAGATATTTGTGGAATTAGTAGGTAGATTTCTCAAATAGTTACCAGACCATTTTATAGTAAATTTTCTTGACTGAAAATCTAAGTCTTCTCTCCAGGATTCATAAATGATTTCTGGTAGTTCAGAAAGTAAAGTGTAACTGTAACTTACTTGTGTATAAGGGTTCAGTTTGACACAAGCACCAATGAGAATTTCTTTTGATTAATGTCTCTCAAGGTCTTTGGCCCCTCTCGTTTTCTGACGTCCCATGTTTTCAGTTCACGTCTCTGTATTTGTTGATTGGGTCATCGCTGAAAGATTTTGGACAAAGACGCAGACAGCCTCTGATCCTCGTTTTACCCCATGACCATGATTTTTAAATTTCAAAAGCAATTTCTCAGTTTATTGATTCCTACCTTGATGTGTCTTTAACGGAGTTCTGAACTTGGATAAAACGGGGCCTCATGACCTCCAGAATGGCTACGTGCAGGGTCGTAGTCAGGGTTTTAAAAAATACTGAGGAAATGAGTCGGTACCCAGGAGACTAAAATCTCGAGTGACAGCCAGTAATGTGACTGCATCAGTGCAAGCACTTCACATCAAACAGAAGCTACAATTTACACTCTTTCACACATTTATCCTTCAAATTCCCAAAAGTCCAATTTCAGAAAAGGTGCAGTAAAGATTTCTACGCACCAAAGTACAAACTGATCATATTATATCTGTGCAGGTTTGATAGAGTTGTCGATCAATACCAGTGACTCAGTGATTACCTGGCCAAGGGCTTTTATAACTTTCAAAACTCACTTTGTGTCCTTTCCTCATTGGGGATGAAAAAGGTGGAGTTTTAAATTTTTTTTAACATTTTCATCTGGTGCTTCACTGTTCTGCAGTGATGCATTTGTTTTGTTAAGCGTTTCAAGCACAAAAAAAGGTAAAAGACAAAGCTGTATTATGTATTACACACACACACACACACACACACACACACACACACACACACACACACACGCACACACACACACACACACACACCATCTTTGTGAGGTGAGGACCACAGCTTGTCTGTCCTTAATAACAGTCATAATGGAATTCCAGAGGCAACGTCTGGAGAGAGGGTCCATATGTGCTGGGCTCATCCTAATGTACAGTAAGAGTAACAACACACACTTGAACACACACACACACACACACACACACACACACACACACACACACACACACACACACACACACACACAAACGTCCTGTCCTACACCTCTAACCAAAATCCATTAATATCACTTGTGTTCTGTTTGTCCTCCATGACTCCAGAGGACAGTACATTGACTCACATTCATTTCCTGTAGACTTACACTAACTTCAACCATTATCACTTGGCGAAACGTTTTTGAAACTTTAATGCAGATAAAGCACCTTTGAATTGAAATTACATATGATGCATGTTCCAGGAGCTGAGACTCAGCATCACCTGGACAAACATGTCCTCCATCAGGTCACTGCTGACAGTAGTAGTATAACTTAGCAGGATTACTTTTTGATAAAGCAACACCACAAAGTATTCAGCACTCGTGTTGTAAATGTATAACACTTCCATCAATTTAAAATGAATGGCTATTGTTTTTTACTCACAGCAAACAACATAGTATGCATAAACAGGCACGCCCAAGACTACTGCCAAAAGAACAACACTCACACTCATCCATGAAGGGGATGACACAGATGGCAGGGATGGATGATACCATTGTAAACAATAAAGCAGTTAGTCACATTACCATTATATTCTGTAGTGTCGACAACATTTTGCCGTAAAAATGTTTGACACATCATGAATTAGTGAATTCTGCAAGGAGGAATGATTAGAACAAAAAGCACCATGAGGGATGGATGGTGATGTGGAGATCAGGCTTGAATGTGAATAAACAAATGACTTTCCTGTGCTTGTAAGGGGGAGATCCCTGACTAAGCATAGGTAAGCCCCCAGGTGGAGAGATCACCGGATGAACAGAAACCTGCCACCAGATGGAGGGATTAACTCTATGTTTAATTTCAACACTTTATTGAAGTGAGTAGACATACAGTTTACAGAAGGTATCACGAGTGCTGTAGTAGTGCAGGAGAACACAGCACCAAGACATGTTTTTGAATTACTGTATATAAAAAAAGAATACACTAATCTGCCATCAGGGCCCCAAGACTCTGGAATGAATTGCCTGAGGAAAAAAAGTTGTCTCAGACGTGCCTTCTTAAAACATTCTTTTTTTTCCAGAAGGGATAATCCTGAATTTGTGCAAGGCTATTATTGGTCTGTTATCTCTATTATTATTACTACTCTACTATTATTAATATTGTTATTAAAACAACCGAATGGAACAGTCCCCAACCCTATTACCCACCTCCCAAAAGTAAAAACCTTTACACCATATTTGACTGTATTTATATAAGAGCACTAACTGGTCTATATGACATAATAACTGGTAACCTTGTTGACTAAGATCCACCTGAGGCAGAAATCTAGGTGTTAAACTGCAGGAAAAGAGCAATCACAAGCAGAGTATGTTAAAGGTCAGAGTCAGAAGAGCAGGAAAGTGGAACAGCAGACAAAGAAAAGTGAAAGCCACTGACACGGGATGTTCGGGCACAAGTAGAAAGCAGAAGCCGAAAAAACATTGAGAGTGGCAACAACTGAGAGAAGATGACAAGCCACCCATGGAAGCAGAAGACCAAAGCAGATGTGAAGTGAAAACTGCAGCAAGAGACATCAGATAAGAAGCAGAAAGACAAGAGCACCTTAATGGATAGTCTCAGAATTCTATTAGAGGAGGAACACAATGACGAGACGGAACAAGGACAAAGTATTTGAAGAAAAAGACAAAGATAAAAATCAATAATAGTGTGTGGAGGAGATTAAAGTGTGGGGTAAAAAACTGGAAAGAGAGCACTGGAGCATAACGTGGGTAAATTAAAAATAAGAAAATGTTGGTGAAATGTTTTTTTTATTTCTCATGTCTTTTTCATCTGTATTACTTGATGTTCACTGGTAATTATTTTATAGATAATGATCATAAATTATAATTTTTGTGCAAGCCTCCCAGAAATAAAATGAGTTATTGGAAAGAAAAACTAGGGGAAATAAATTACTACTACTACTACTACTACTATTACTACAACTACTACTACTAATAATAATAATAATAGTGCTTGTTATTATTACGATGTTCCTCTCATTCCTCTCGATGTTTTGTGTTGTTATCCTAAAGCGACCAAAAATAAAAAAAAAAGAGCCACATATTGATGCTGTGTGAACAGATGGCTCCCCGCGACCTAACACCAGTGGTCTATTCAGTCCTAAACTTCTCTGCTGCTGCGTTGAATCTTAAATATTTTATGTCGTTCACAGCATGTAGCGTCTGTCCCGTGTTTTCTTTTAGCAGGACAACACAGCCCAGTGGCCTCATCAACGGGGGTGAGCCGAGCGCTCTGACACAACTTACAACATTTAGTCTATCACCTCCTTGTCCATCGGATCTGTTGGCTCCAGAACAGTGAGTTCAGATTTTCCTCTTCTTTACTCATGCATCTCCGATAATAATGTGTCACAATATGCAGGATGGTGTGTGTGTATGTGCAATGACTTGTAATATTGTGCTGTGGTGCATTCATTCATGTGGGCTTATAGAGAGTTGAGAAATCTATAATGTCTCTACTAAGCCAGCAGTCGCTTGGCTTAGATTGGCATAAAGACTGGAAAATGTTAAATATCTTAAGTGATCTTCTCTGAAAATACAGAGAATATTTTCAAGAGATGCTCACAGCGACTTTATCTCCTTAGGAAACTCAGCTGCCATCAATATCCTGAACCCTACAAAGTGGCCGATGAGACGTATCCCCATACATTGACATGAAGTTTTTTTGTTATGTATCATATAACCTTGTACATGTGTTTTTTTTACTTATTGCTTGTTTGCTTTTTCTGTTGTTGTGTTTCTTGTTTTTGGTGAGCCGAAGACACATTTGTACCTTGGTGGACAATAAAGATAGATTCTACTCTATTCTGTTCTGAACAGAGGAAGCAGTCAAACTGTTGTAAGGAGTAAAGTGGGATAATGTGTTGAAAATCTTACACTGTGTCCGATATCATCCATTCATTGACCAACCCCTATATAGTCTTCTACACAGCACTGATAGTGAGCTCTTTAGAAAATGAAAAAATGCTTTCAGACACTACTCTATTTATTTAATCTGTGCCGGTAATGATGTCATTGTCGCAGGATTATGACGTAGAACAATAACAACAATAACGTCGGCTGGTGGAAAATCCTACAATATATTATTTTACACTTATTATTAATGCCCTTATGTAAATAACATGTTGCATGATCATCTTTAAATGTAGAAATAAACTTGTTTGCCGCAGTTTGTGCTGCAGTGATGCTCTGCTCTGCTCAGGTCGGGCTGTTCCCTCTGCGCTCACTCTCATGTCTCGAGATGATGGCATATCTTGCTCGCTTACTGACCACCTGTTGTTCACAACTTTCATGATGCATTATGGGAAATAAATGCACTATATGGGGAATAAAACATTTCACCAAACATTCCGACACCACCACAAAATGGCGAACTACAGTGATTGGTAAGTGATTTCGGACACAGCGTTAGTGTCTGGTCACTCGCTCTCTCTCTCTCCTCTGGCTTCCTGGTGAGCTGCAAGGTGCAAACCCTACAGCTGCGGTGAATTGGGACAATTAGTGAACCATGTCAGCGACTTGCATAAAAGGACTCCAGTGTTTCCAGTTGCGAGTGAGGTGGAGGCTAAGTGACTCTCCTGGTGGGCCTTGGGTGTGAATTTTGATTTGATTGTGGGACGTTGTTTTTGTAAGTGCAATATGTGAATTGTGGTATTTTGAGCAGCAGAGACTTTTCTCCTGCACTGAGACAGAGTGTCCTGACTCCGGGACACCTCTTGATTTACCTGCATGATTGTTAATGTATGGTGGTAATTTGATTGTCATTTTATTGCAGCCTTGCTTCTAAACATTTACTGTAATTTTGATCCTGAATTTTTTTTTTTTTAAAGGTTTTTCTGCTTTTCCATGTTGTAAAATCACTGTGTGAAAGTAGGCCTATGAAACAAAGCATTTTATATGGTTCCTTGTCATGGAATTGTAGAAACAAATTGTAAATATTCATCCTGGTTTGCTCTGTGCTGTTTCTCTTACTGAAGTGCTTTTCCTAAGGTATAGATTGCATTTAAAGGGGCTTTCCCCTGTTGCACTGGATTATTTAAACCTGCCAAGTAGTCCAGCACATAACCTCCTGCACAACCACAGCATGTCTAAAACTGTAAAAAAAGATATAAACTCTATTCCAATTTTGGGGTTCCAGGAGTAGTCCTGAACTGCAATGGAATAGACTTGTCCATGTAGAGCATTTCCTAATTATGTCATCAGCTTGTTCCGCTCTACTTGTTGCCTATTGCTACTTTGAGCTACTGCGCTTGCTGCAGTTTGGCCACCTTGACAATGAATCTTGTAATAGGTTGGCTTGAGACGGATCGACCCATTTGATCTTTTGTAGCTCAGGAATAGAAGGACATGATTCACATTTGAAGCAGCCTTCAACATGAAACGGCCAGATCATCCTGCTGTCACGCAATCACTCTTCAAATGCAGCCTCTGATGGATGTGGCTGCTGAATTAGGGTACAGCTGTTATGTTTTGATTAGTTATCTTTAGAGGTGCTGGAAGGTGGAGTTTGTAACTTGAACAATACCTGCATGATCCATCTTCCACATAGTTGGCCACAGGGCAGCCAGAATTAAACACTGCCTTATAGAAATGTTCTCTCGGTCATCAAGTCCATTGAAAAAAGTTAAATAATTAAAGTTATACATGTACATATAGTATTGTTCAAAGCAAAAATTTACCATTAGTTGTGTCAAAGTTGTGTTAATTTCAGAAGGGTTTGCAATTAATCCTTGTATAAATCAGAAGGAATCGGGGATGGTGCACAGATGCAGTCACATATTCTAGGATCACCCAACTCATCCTTGACCATGTGATTTCCAAAACCATTTCACACAACTGACTCACACAGTGTGCTTCTGGGGCTTTAGAGTCTCCTGTGCTCGGTACTGAACCAATCACTGCAGAAATGTGATATTTTTCATTGAGCTCATTTTGTAATCCCTTTTGTAAAAAAGGGATTTTACTCCTTTCCCGTAGTCCCCACTGTGAATTGATTATAATTTCTTAAATGTAAGACAAAGCTGGAGATTTTAATCTTAGGTTATTAAATCTTTCAAAACTACCGAACCCATCCTGTAATGTTTATCCAGAATGACGATCTCACTCCAAGGCAATACATGCAAACTTACGTCAACTAATCTCGACACTGTGGTTGTCAGTCTCGCTAATACTGGGTCAGACTGGTGGATTCAAAAGACTTGTTTTGTCGTTTAGAATTTCTGGGCCCATTGAGAACAATCTGCAAATCGCTTTATACGACTGTAAAGTTTTTTTTTTCCCCATTGCATATATTTGCTTTGGAAAGCATTTGGCAAGATGCTGGTACAAACCTCTCGTATCCAAAACCGGTTTGTGTCACATTAAGGAAATTATACCCCAAGTTTCTAGATTTCAAGAATTCCTACCAGCTAGTTTTGGTTAATTTAAATAAACCTAGGCAATCCATCACAGTAAACAACTCATGGTCTCTATCTTAGCCTAAAAGCTTTTGGAAGTCTTTTCAATGGGAAAGTTGGATTTGGTTGAAAGACTTGAGTTGAGTTTCCTGTCTGTTAAAAGTTAGTTGCCCTTTCTGTGACTTAGCCTCTTCAGTGTGTCCTGCAGTGACACTTTTTAAAGCTTTTTGATGCCGAGTTGCTCCTAGAGTTTGGTAAAGGCCTTTTTTCCTTGTGACTCTCATATTATCTCGATTGCTGCACTGAAATTGTTTCCCTGGCGTCCTCATTATACGCTTCAAAATTACTTTTCAGTGGAAAAAAAAAGCAGATGAAGTATCCACCACACTTTAGGAACATGCAAAGACTGCTCTTATGCTTGCTGTAGATTTCATCAGACTTTACCTAAAAAGTCAACATGCAGATGAGGCATTATTATACATTTGGAAAATCCATATCTTTTTCTTGGGGTTTTTTTTTAACTGCACTATAGCTACGAAAAATTCTTGAGGTGCTTTGTGAGTTGTGCTGAGCTATGAGACTGCCAACGTGAGTATTTAGAAAGTGATGCTCAGCCGGACAGCACTGATTAGCATGCTAATTGTTAGCTCTCCCCTCTGCACATGAACAGCTTAGCTGATGATAACCACACACATGTAAGTTTAAAGGCTGATCTGGTTGCTTGTTGTCAGCATTGATACTCCTCCTCCAGCTACTGCTCCATATAGCCAGAGGCTGTTCCATGCCTTGGAGGGATTGAATCAAAACTTTTGTCTTTTAGGCATAAAGCAAAAATCGTCCACACATTTAAACTCACACCTCACTTTTTTTTCTTCTCTCTAGCGGATGAAACAACAATGATATCTCTGTGGGGTGAGTGTTTTCATCACGCTAGATTCTTGTACTTGATACACTGTCAGGGTGTTTGACACTCGTCTTCCGGTCAGGATATGGTTATGAATATTAAACCCTGCAGACAGCTGCAGCGATGGCTTTCAGTGCCTCTGTAGGATCTCATGCTACAGCAGTCGACATGAGTTAAAGGAAATGTATTATGCTCATATTCAGATTCATGATTTGAATTTGGGTTATTCTTTCACAAGGTTTACATGTTCTTATGTACAGAAAACACATCACTTTCCTCATACTGTCTATTGCTGCAAATCCTCTTTTCAGCCTCCATCTGAAATGCTTGATTTGAGCTCCTGTTTCTTTAAGGGGCCCCTTATTCACTTATGTTTAACCAGAATAGAATAGAAAGCCTTGATTGTCATTGTATTATGATACAAGGGAATTTAGAGCACCATCCACTAGGAACACTTCATATTAAGAAAAAGACAAGATATAACACATGCCATACACATTGCATACCATACATGCAAACATAAAAAAGAACAAGAAGCAGTACTAAAAAGTGCTATTGATCCTTACATCATACAGTGAATATATCCAATCTGATTATCCGTCTTTTTTGATTGCTGTTCTTTTATTCCATTTTTTTATTTGTGTAGAGCTTTGCTTCCTTTTTAAAAAGTGCTGTAGTATTGTATCTTCTTTTTTGTATTTATGTGAAGGTTTTCAGTACAGAGCCCAGTCTCGGAGCGTAAAAAATGTTTTCAATAGAAGCACAGCACCACACAGTCAGCGATTTCAAATAATTTGTTTTCTTTGCTCATTTAAACCAATTCGGATCAGGGAAGTGATTTGTGATACCACCTCTAATTTGCTGCACACTGCCAGTCAGAGCCTGAGCTGGGTTTCTTCCCGAAATCCACAGAAAAGTGTCTCTGCAATTCCTGCCTTAGATAATGGCGAACCTGTAGGGGGTCATTAAAAATGTAAGCCTCGCTCATCTAACATCCTTGGAAGCCCCAAAACAGTACAGGCTTCAGCACACACTTTTAAGTCTGCTCTCAAGTTTTAGATATGATTATGAAATACCTCAATTATTTAAACTTTGTGTGCTTTGAAGTCTCATCAAACCAAACTCCTCTTGTCACTTTTTCAGCAAGGAGGAGAGTAAAGGTGACCTGAAGGCTATTGTTCTCTCAGTGATGTCAGATTAAAGCTCTATGTATATAGGATGGAGGTGAC
The DNA here is from genome assembly GCA_026259375.1 of Verasper variegatus. Lineage (NCBI taxonomy): Eukaryota > Metazoa > Chordata > Actinopteri > Pleuronectiformes > Pleuronectidae > Verasper > Verasper variegatus. The sequence goes on from CM048056.1 coordinate 6,069,257, forward strand.
CTAGCCTGAGGCTAAATGATCTGTGTGTGTCCCCTAACTGACTGTTATCCCACAGGGTCAGTGTGCGAGGTATAATAACCAATATTTCACACGAATTTCCAAACCGAGTCACTCAGAGGTGCAGCAGTTAAACTGATGAAAACTCTTCCCTGGTGTATTTGAGCTAAAAGCCCTGCACTACTATAGGCAGCTAATGAGAACGGTGAGAAAACCTTTGCCTATGCTGCCACAAACAATCTGCCATTCTTCTTAGAGCTGCTGCCGATAAGGAAAGGAGTTGACTGAATCCATAATATACAACACTCTGTTGCGGTATACCATTGTATATGCGTCCTTTTTCATGTTTTAGCCTAAAGAGAAGTAATCTCCTGTTCTCACACAGTTGTTGTATGCTAGTGTCTGTCAGTGAAACTAAGCATATAGCAGTATTCCATAAGTTCAATCAGTCCTTTACTTTTTCATGCACACAAACCCCAGAGGATTGTCAGATGTGGGGGAGCAGGAGGCAAAGACAAAGCGTAGCCTAGAGGCAAAGCCAAGCCTGCCTCAGTAAAGAAGGATGGAAAAGGCTCATCCTTATTTTTCTCATGCTTCCAGCTTGGCAGCATGAGCATGTATGGTGTGAAGACAAGCTGGTTGGCTCTTTGAAGACCACAACTCCTTAGGCCTCTGATGGGCATGAAACGTATGGTGTATATATGTGTCTTGAATGAGATGTGTCTATTCCATGACCAACACACAGCACAACAGCATGGGTCAGGAAATACAAATCCCATTATTTTGTGTATAGAGACAACTTTTTTTTCACATTAGATTGTGAAACAATGTTATATGCTCCTAGAAGCCGCAAGTCTATACGCTGTCAACTATATTTTAAGCAAAACATTTATATTCGCAGTGTCTAGGAGAAGTACCACATTACCCACAATCCTCAGGTGTAATAGCGATGTCTGTGATTAGCGATGCTCGTTGTTACCATGGAAATGTTCATCCCAACCATGAAAATTGTGTTGGCTGCGATCAGATCATTCAGCATCACATTATGTTTACCACAGAGCAACCGTGATTTCCCTTTCTAACATGCAGCAGTTTTTAGAGATGAGGAAAAGAACTGTTTAACTGGTTAATGGGATACGTAGTTCCTTCACTCTTTAATAACAATAATATACAAACATATACATGTATATAACAACAATAATAATAATTACATCCACAGTCTTGAACCTATTTTTCTGTTTTGTGACTGTCATGCTCTTTTGCTAAGCCTCGATGTAGATGATATACACTTATCATCAGATCATTTGAATAATCTCTTCAGCGCTATATTGAGTTGATTTATTAAGAGCAGTTAAAAATGTAACAGTCCAGTGGTGTGATCTATTCCCATCTTGCCAGATGCATCAGACATATCATATTTATCTCTCCACTACTGGCAGCATATAAGTTTTTGGTATGAGTAGGTAATTTATATTTGCATAGGGGGAATAGTGAGATGAAATTTGAGTTGCCGCCTAGACGCCCCATGTGCACAAGAATATGTTTCTTTTTCTTTTCCCAAGCATAGGCTGTTGGTGCATGATAAGAAAGTGCAGACCGGGAGAGTAATGATTTTTCTTCCATCTCATGTTTCTCGTCTTTTATGGTTGACCCTTAAAAATGTCACTGCTGCCCAAGAAAATCTCAGTCATTTCAGTCCACAGAATATGGATTTCCTTATGGGGAAACGTCTTACTTTCTCATCCCGCTCCGTAACAATCAGGGGAGGTGGATTTCCATTGAAGAAGCGGGTGTTGCTTTCAGATAACGTGTATAGTATGTGCTGACTTAAACCGGCTACTGGATTTCACCTTGTTCCCTGCCTACGCCCACACCCTTCCCTGCCCCTTTTTGCTCAGAGTGACCTTTCTCGTTAATGTTCAGTGTGTACTATCCAAACGTCACATTGTGTATTTCTCTAAATGCCGAATGCATGCTTACAAAGGGAGACTAATGGACAGCGAGAGGAGACCGGACAGAGCAGACAAAAGGCAGAGAAATACAGAGATGGAGAGATAATGTGATGTTCACATATATAACTCCTTGATAAATGGCCTGGGGTGTTTGGGCTCACTTGTTTTTTTTGTCACTGCCCTTAACTTGCAGGTATACCCCTTTCACTGCACTTTCAATAGGAAATGGTGTCTGGGTTAATGCAAGGAGCATACCATATGGGTGGAAGGCGGCAAAAAACTCCCTTTTCTCTTGTGTCGTGCCAAAGGCAGAAATTCCCTCTAGTTGATAATTTAAGAGAAATACATTATTTAAAATTATGTCTCCGTTGCTGTTTAATCTTCGACTGTTGCAGAGAGGAACTGTTTTTTTAGAGAAGTACTGTACACTTAAACTTTGGCTGCACTCTGGTGGTTCACAATGTGAGATCAGGCAGGGGGTCTGTTGCTTTTCCTCAGGACACGTCAGTTAATGGACACTGATTGTTGGAACATTAAACCTGGAGCCTTCAGGAGACAGAAAAGACTGTCTGTCCACAAGGTGACTGGTGTGGGCTTAGCAGTAGAGAATAGGGTGGCAGGGGTAAATGGAAAAAAAGAGATTATAGAAGCATTTTATAGAAGTGGGCTTTAATACGATTTATTGTAGAAAGGATTACTTCACCTAAAAATGATAAAAGAGGGTGTTTCAGAGTCCTGGGATGAGACTTCATCAACTTTGGTCTTGAGCCAAGGCTCAACTTTGACAGTGATGCTGCATTTCAGCAGCACCCTGCCCTGTCCTCACTGTGCCACAACAGTTAAACCAGTTACCTGTTTTACTGTTATATGAAAACATTGGTAACTCATTAATTTACAGGCCATTAATTATGTAGTAATATGAAGAAAATGTTAAGTAAGTCAAATAGGCAAAATCTTTTTAATGTCAAGTTGTAGCAGTAGAATTATCGGATGATTACATAGTAAAATAGAAGCGGAATAGAGGGGTTTGGTCGGTGATTCTATGGGAATTAATTGTTATAATAACACAGCCCACATCTACAGGGTAAAAAGGTGGGGTTGTTTCAGGCTGCCATAGAGGCTAATGTATCCCTTATTATATTATAAAGACAAACGTCATACAGACTTAATTTTACTACGTAATTAACGGCCTGTAAATTAAAGGGTTACCCAAACATACTATAACAATCTGTAACAACAAGGACAATAAGGAACACCAACACTCCATCCATCCATTTTCATTTAAATGATCTCTCTCCACATGACTGCGTATATTTTTTATAATTTAATTTGCCCGCACACTGGGCATCCACGTGCTGGTGTACACAGGAAGCATTCCGTTGTTAGTTGCAGATTGTTGACCAATAGCTTGTCTCCTACACATGTAAGCAATCGTTTTAAAATTCAGACTTTTACTGCACAAATGCTGGGTTAGCAACTCTTGTAATTGATTATCTATGTTGTGGTTTACACTGGTAGCTGAGTCTAGTGTTGGTTGTTGTCTTCCAGAAGGCAGGCATGTGACCCAAAAGACCCAATCAGCAAGTCATCATCATTTCCAAACATCTCAGTTTCTGCCATTCCAGACTAAAACGCAGTCCCGTAGTTTTCAAACTGAAATGAAGCCACCAGCATTTTAACGGTTTCTCTGTTTTAGCAGCTCTATAACTCTGGAGTGTTGTGGATGCCAGGTGAATCCATAGCAGAGTTGATGCATTTTTAAACAAAAACATCTTAGTGTGGATGCAGCCTGTGGGATTCCCCCTCACAGAGAGCGGGAAGTTTCACAAGCCTGTTATTATCACAGAGGTCACAGCAGTCATTTCACACAGTGATTGTTACATGATACAGCTCATTTTTCAACAACAGAAACATATTTAATCACCGAACAAAATGGGCACACGGGCAAATAAACGTGGTTAATTGGTGTTGAATGCTGACACACTGGAGGACACTTACTCTGAGCTGAAGCACCGGGTGCAGCAGCAGCAAACATAAGAGGGCTCTGATTCAGTGTGGTGCGGACACAGATGTGCAGTCAGGAATGGCACTGAATGCTGAATCAAAGTGTAGTACATGTGAAACATACACACACACACACACACACACACACACACACACACACACACACACACACACACACACACACACACAAACGTGAATCACTGTATACATTTGTGTCTTGAGTGAAATTTACTTTTTATCTTAACCCATGATCAAGCCCAAAAAGTCCTTTGGTACTTGTGATCCCCATCTGCATCAGCTTCGATTTAGTCTTAACAGCAATGGTCCAGCTTCCTAACTTACAAAACTTAAATAGAGGACATTGTAAAGTACGCCTGCAGACTGGTGTTCTTGTTTTTTTCCTATGTCTGGCAGCATCTCGATTTCAGCAGCAATCCTGTAGTGGGTCCTGTATCTAAAACATAAACATAAAAGGTCAGGCTTTGGTGAGAGCCAAATTAAAACGAAGAAAAGTTGTCTTTTAGAGCAACTTCTTAAAAGTTCTGTAACACAGATATACTTTATTATTAATATTTTATGGTTTGTTGCACATCACACTCACCAAGTAAACAATAATAAGAACCTATTTTAGTTTTTTCCACGAGGATGAAGATGTGATTGTTTAATGTCTTAATGTCTGCAGCTTTGAGGATCTGTTATCAGTAGCATGTAGGAAACAAGATTGTTTGACAGCGTTCATGTGATTTGAACAAATGGCTACACCACTGTGCATTTTTCCTCTCTTCTCCCTCACTTTTTTCTCAGCACAGACAAAAACTTGCCATCACTCTCCATCACACAGACCCAAGTGGTAATTTTGAGAGAATATAGAAAATTAGGAACTGAAATAGGAGAGGATGAGGCACCAGGAAAGTAAATTACAATGCTTCATCACAAAATAAGTCAGCGAGGCCACTGAAGATCCCAGATTGGTGAGATATACACCAGATAGAGGGGGGATTGTTTTTCCTCTATGAGAAGTCATGATGTTGCCAGCACTATTTCTCTGTGGTAGATGCCTCCACTGTGCTCCGCCCTCACCTAGGATGAACTGTCTCCATAGATGTCGCGAAGTTAATGGGATGTGGTCAAGGATTTCTTTTGAATACCAAGTAACACACCTTTTTTTCACAGCAGATTCTTTGACTTGCTATTGCAGAAAGTAAAGTGACACATTTTGTGGCTTTTTATGTGTCCCTGTAAAGCAGGTCAGCGACTAAGCTTGCACAATGCCAGGAACCTGGATCTGGTTAAGCCAAAAGGAATTAAAGCCTGACTGGACTTTTTTTCCCCCACCTCTGCTTTACAGAGAACAACCCACTATGTTGTTCTCTGTAAATGTCTAGGTTCATTGAGCAGTTTTGGTTGGGATGGATTCAGCTCTGGTTTGTTACTTCTTCTGACCCAGCAGGTTGATTTGTGGCAAACAAATCAGGGGAAATGAATGTGGGCTAAAGAAGTGATGCAGCGCTGTATGGACAGGCAGCGAGAGGGAAATGTATCCATATGTTGAATGATGTACAGCCCCTGGTACATGGGTGTGATGGCTAACGATGGTATGCAATGGAAATTTAGCATCAGCATTCATCTTAAGACACAGGAAGTCCTTGGAATTCATTGACATTTTTGGTGATTCCAACCACTTTTAAGCAGCATCTCTTCTCCTTTTGATCTTGACTTTTCTACAGACAAGTCAGAAAGTATGAAGCTCACAGTGGATCTCTGGAGACAGAGGTCAGAAGCTGCCCAATTGCAGTAAAAGTTATCTCCACCAAGGAGGTTATGTTTTCAGCCCTGTCTGTTTGTGTGTTGATTTGTCAGCAAGATAACAGAAAATAAACAGAACGGCTTACCATGAAACTTGGTGAAAGCATGCAGTATGGGTTACGGAAGAACCCATACAAATTTGGTGTGGATCCAGGATTTTGTTTACACTTTTTTAACTTAGTGAGCTGTTTTTCAACATTTTCCCAGGGATAAAAAAAAGAAATTCAGGCACATATAGGGACCTGATATCCATGAGTGTGTGAAATGTGTTTTGATTGAATTTAAGGGGACTGTTGGGCCTTGGTGGTGGTATTTGCTCTACTGGTAGTTTCCCATCTAGTAGCAAAGTAACACAGTAACCATGTGTTCTCCCCTCTGTGCTACATTCACTCACTTTCTACACAAGGTCACCAGTCTCCTGACAAAATCCCTTGAATCCTGTGGCCTGGTGTGCAGAACTTTTATAGCTATTGATTGGTCGTGCCATCGCTGAGTCCACTGATAATACTGTCATGGTTTAGTATTTTTGAGTGTTTTGTCTTAGTGTTTTCTGTTTTATTATTAATTCGGGTCCTTGTTTATCCTTGTGTTTATGGTTGTATATGAGTTGTTTCCTGTGTCTCTGGTTTGCCCACTCCCTGTGTTCTGTTTCCTGTTTTATTTTGTAGTTTCTGTTCCTTGTGTGTTTTCTTCACTTCCTGTCTGTGATCGTCTGCACCAGTCCTCATGTGTTACACCTGTGTCCAATTGCCCCTGCCTTCCCTGTGTGTGTGTATATAAGCCTCTGTGCTTCCCTTTGTCCTTGTCGGATCGTCGTCGTTATGTCCTGTCCCGATCTCAAGTGTTTTTTGTGTCTCCTGAGCTCCCGTTCCTCTTCTCCTTGTAAGCCCCCAGTGTTTTCTCCCGTGTGCTTTTGTTTTTTCAGTTTTTGACTTTTGTTGTTCCTGTGTTTGTTATTTTTCTGTCAAAGACTGTTCATTAAAAAAGACTCTGCATTGTGGGTCCATCTCCCTCTCTGCCTCACCACCCCTTCACAAATACTGAGTATCCCTCCAAATCAAGGACATGTTTTCACCCGTACTGCAGCGGCACTGCAGCCCCCTGACATTACACAAGGTGAGTTGCAAGTATCTGGGGGCCTGTGCCATGCACTTGACTGCTCTTTGCACTGTGAGTAATTGATTGGTAGAATGGATAAAAATTAAATTTGAATGGAAGATATTGGCGGAAAATAATTTGCAAAGGAAGCTCCAAGTGTAAGACAGAGCAGAAGAGCTGATGGAGACAGAGGCATCCTACAGTTGCTTATCAAAAAAGATTACTTTAATTTGGATCTTGTGAGTTCTTGAGAGGTAGAGCCTCAGAGATGAGGTATGTGATGAGTGATAATGACACCCTGTCCTTGCCCAGTCATCTAGGGAGTAGGATGACAAAAACAATAACAATCTGTGACATAGTTTTTATGTGAGATGCAATATGCATGACAATCTTTCAGTGCATCCAAACCCTGAGAACGTAATGCCATGTAACTGTGGCAAAGCCAGTTCAGAACCAGTTTTTTCATTTAGGAATGGTGGCCATACATGCTGTAACATGGATTGGGAGACCAACCTGAACAACATGGCTCCCAAGGCGTGTGGGTAGACCCTGTGGCCGAGTTCAACATATCCTCATTTTATTTCCTTGTTAAGCTGCCATTCGCTGCTCTGTATTCCTCTCTATTTTCTGCCTTGTGTGCTCCCTCAATGGTGTGTTGCTGTTGCACACTTGAATGCAAATCAGCTCTATGAAACCAGAGGAGTTTCCAAGCTCTGTTTCAGATTCTGCGATGAGTTACACACCTCAGGGCAGGTTATTGTATCTGCATTTTGGCCTTCCGGAAGGAGGCTGGCTTTAAGCAACATTCACACAACAAATAGTTCTTTGAAGTTTCCTCTATGTGAGCATGTGGGGGGAGCAGGCTGAAGACGACACACATCGTACATCTACAATGAGAATGATGAGGTTAAATTTGTACCTGTGTAGTCACAAATCAGTAATAAAATGATGTTGAACATATATCTCTGCATCCTATAGGACTATAGACACAACCTATAATGATATGATATGATAACATTCATATTATTAATAAAAAATATGATAGACACAATTTGAAGCTTATTTAGACTAACCAATCATTCATCATCATATGGTATGAATGGCAACTTGATGATACAACTATGACACACCATTATTATGAAAGAGTTTTATAGGTATTTCCTGATTGGAGGATAAAAGACAATGTGCGCAGGGTCTAAGCATCGCCCCTCCATGCTTTTCATCCCTTCTGTAATTACCGTCCTGTATGATGTTCATTGTTACAGATGGAGTCAGCCATTCAAACACACATGGGAAATTCACTGAAAATGATGTAGCATGTTTTTTCATTTAATCTCACAGTAATCAATACCGTTCACAATTTCACAGAAAATTAAATGTATTTGTGAAAACGTAGACCAAATCTCTTATTGGTGTAGTATTTGTCCAGTTTTTAAAATATTTTACTTTGGGAAAGAAAGTGTACATATTTTGAGAATAGTTGATCATGTGTAAATCATAAGTTAATTTTTTTAGAGCATATAGAAATATTTTCTCTAATTTATATCGTCCTCTGTTTTGGAGAGGTTACATGTACTGTGAGATAACTGTAAAATCACACCACAGGGATTTTCATTTATGACACCAAACCCGGGACAAGAATCTTTGAACTTTTTTCCACTGGCAGCATCATCATGTTTATTCTGTTTGTTGTCCAATGAAATGTGTTGTCTCTTGAACTTCATGCTGTACGTGCCTTGTGTGTGTTATTCTGTTTCATTGGAATACCTGCGGGATTCTTCACATCAGAGCCTGTCCACTCAAATTGTTATCACTCAGCTCCAGCTGATGGTTAGTTTTGGCGGCATGAATTGATAGAGTTCTTGATCAAGAGGATTCACTATAATGCAATTCAGTCATGTCCTGAATGCTAAACAGGGATATTTATCATGGATAGCGGGTGAGACATAGGAGAACAACTCAAACAGCCTTAATATGCACTTTGTTCAACCTGTTCAAATGGAAATTAAAAGTGTGGACAAGTGCTTTCTGTGGCAGACAGAGGACACGAAAAGATCGTGTTTTCTTACACGCTCCTGACAGCTTAAAGAGCTGGGGGAGAGGAGTGGGTTCAACAGGATTTTCAGGTGATTGACACATTTTTCCTGGAAGTCAAAGCATCTTAACATTCTGGGGGATATAGATACTTTAAAGAATTAGCACAGGATGCCGTCAGGCTGTATTCAATCCCAAGCTACACCCACACATCCAGATTAATAGATGAGCTCACACCTGATGTGGACTGGACACACACCGCTGCCAGTGCTCCAACATTGCAGCCACGCTGCTGTGTCAGTTGCTCCCTACTTTTGGTCCTGACAGAAATGTCACAGCTATTTGATATAATTTGAAAAGACATCAATGTTACTAAAAGGATGAATGACCCTTTGAGTTTAACATTCCTGTTTTTAGTGAAACTTGTACAAAGCCAGTACTTAACCTGCCTGTTTGGCTTGAGCTCTCTGCTTGGCCCGTGGTAATGCTTTCTGCAGTTTTCTTATCTGAAAATGTAAAAAGTGACCAGCAGCAATTGAGCCGCAGCAAGTAAAGACCTGAACACGACACATACGTTTTCTCAGGTGGCTTTTGTAAATGTTTTTGAAATCTCATTACTTCATTAATCAGTATCTCTATGCAGCGATATTACCTGTCTGACATTCTTGAACTCAGGTAAATCCCAGTGCTAATCTGCACCCTTTTTAAACTCGCCTTCACTCTGAGTGTGGCCAGAGGGCAGTCCCAGACACAGACTGCAAAGTTGGCTGCTGGCTTCAGTAAATCTGGAGCTAATTACACACACAGGTTGCAGGAGTAAATTTGAATGCATGTTAATCTGGTGCTGAATATTCATCAAATAACACTAAGATCGGTTCAGGAGCAGACATGCTGGACTACAAGCCCTGGTCTGGTGCAGTATCTGCAGCAACATGTCTGTTATCATGTGCAAAGCATCATGAGACGCCGTTGTTAGCGATGCTCTGTTATGTTTACCACTTCACCCAGTTAGCAGAGAAACAATGCAAGACCTTTCAATAAAGAAAAGAAATGAGTCTGGATGTGACTTTTTCCCATGCAAATTGGGCCGTATTTGCATTTCAGCCACCCACATTTGCATTTATAGTGTTTCACTGAGCTTGTTTAGCTGTGTTTAATCAGCAGGGATATTTTGTAAAAAGGAGGTTCATTAAGCCCTTGTGAAGTCTCGTATCAGTACAGTTGACTTTTTATCACTGCAAACAAGAGGAGAAAACATCTGGAGGCTCAAAGTTTTGATGCGGACAAGTTCGCGCAGCTCCGTCACACGTCCAAACCGGAGACCGCGTCCAGCCTCAGTGAGATTTATGACAGTCGTTTGGCTGATACAACTGTGGACACGCTGGATGTAAATAACAGCTGGAATGATTCATTTACCCCAAAAAGTGACGCTGAGCCGAATGTGTGCGGAATGACAAGTAGGCTGGTGGATATGTGGAGTCACATTTCATTATCAGCGGAATTACTCTCTCCTCTGTTTTTATGAGTGCGATAAAGACCAGCCGCGAGGTTGCTGAACTTATCCACCGCTCTTCTGCTCTGCCATACTTTGCAATCAGACGGCTAAATTACATTAGAGTATTTTCACTGTGTTTAGTGTATCTGAGAATAACATTTCAAACGGTAGCACATGAGGACTTCTTTAAATTGTGTGTAGCTTTTGTACAAAATTATAAATCTTGTAATATTTTATCCAGCAAAGATTTATTTGCTAAGCTCCTTAATGACTGGCTTTATACTGAGTCCATGAAGAGGTGCACACTGTCATAAAAGTCGTTTAATTAATGAATCCTCTCATGCAGTGGTTAATTTAAGTAATCCAGCAGAACAAACTATTCTTCTCCTTCAACACTGCAGTACATGCAGTTTATTTGACCAAAAACATCAACACAGTTAATAATTAGATAAGAATTTATTTTTTTTGTTCATACTGGAGGTGGATCTAATTTATAAATCCTGTATATCTTTCAACTGTTTATTCCATCACCTCAGGGAATATTCAGTGTAAAGTCATAATTTCACACTTGCAACTCAACATTCTCCCTGTCACAGTTTCCTGCTCTCACTATCTTACCTTGCTTTCCAAGATATGGACAATCACCATTGTCCCGCTGCAAAACAATAGCCAAAGGACTTTTTAGATTAAAATTAACTCAAAGTTTTTATTATAATCATCACTCTTATTATTTTCTTTGAGTAACTCCACGTGCAGGTCTTTGTCTATGTACAGGTCCCATACATACATCCATATTTTTCATTCTATCATCCTTTAAAAACCATTTTTATTCTCTGAATGGTTTGAGGTTATTAAATTATTAAAATGTAACTGACCACACTACAGAACAAAGTCAGGGAATTAAGGTAAAGGACAGGAATGATACAGCTGTAGATATAGCTCACCAATTACAATCCAATGAGTGCATACTTTTAATTAAAGTGTGGAGTTAGTGTAGTAAAAGGCGCACAAGGACAGAAGACAAGATCCGAGAGAGATCCATAGTTAAAAGTGTTAAAGTCCAACGTTAGAGAATAACAGCGTTAAGCTAAGTCTGGAAAGAGGGTTTACATTTATAAGTAATCTGGTACCTTAAAAGCAATGGGGACATTTTCACGTGAAATATTTAAATACAAAAGCTGAGGCTGTTACTCTTATTGTTTTTGTGAATAAAGCTCCTTTGTCAATTAATGCAAGTGTTATTTGGGTGTAATTGAACTGTTCAGTTCATCAAGAAAGCACAGCACAATTTTGTGCAAGTCATCAGAGTTTGGATCCTGCAGGGCACCAAACCCTGCACCAACAGACTGGGGCCCATTCCAAAAGATGTATTTCTTCAGCATTTGTGGAGAAAATGTAATTAGTGTCAGTGTAATTATTATTGAGCATTCTGTTGTATTAATTCCTTCCCCAGCATCTGTGTCACTCACTGTCACCAATAGTGTCTCTGTTGAGGGATAATTCTTTTCGGGCTTAACTTATTAAACATCACGTCATTACTCTTTTAATTTAATTTACTGCATTCATTTATTCACACAAATCCCTTTTACTTTTTCAATTATAGGTTCTAATATAGAGTAGTTTCTTTTTTTTTTAAGTATTATGCTCATATACCGGGAATTTGACTTTGGGTTATTACTTGAAAATGTTTAAATGCTCTAATGTGCAGAAGTCGCATATGTTCCCTCATAGTGTCCATTGTTGCAGCTCCTCTTTTTAGTCTGTGAGTGAAATTTAACTCCAGAAGTTAAGCCACAGTAAGTGACAGGGATGCTGACTGCAGGGTTACCCTTCCTCAAAGCCCATGAATGAAATTAAGAGAATGTAATAAAAGCAGAGCTGTAGCCGAGACAGCAAAGTAAGAGCAATCTAATGAGGATCTCCCCGTTCGGAAACATATTGATGCGTCTTACTTCATCTTTGGCAGCTGTCCATGAAGAAGCTCCGGATCTGAAACTAATGCACACCTGTGGGAATAAATCAATGCAGGCAATGACAGCTGCTCATTTGTTATGGGATTGAATTGTTGGGAAATCATATGGTGATCGCTCATCTTTCAAGTTTCAAAAAGCCGGGCACTAAATGGTTCAGCGATCCTCACACTTCTTTGGTTTTTACACCAAGTGTTCTGAGGGAGTCCTTTTTTTACCGACTGCTTTGATTTGCAATGAAAGTAACAATATTTTAGTTTGAAGAGGAAAGAGCAGCAGATGAAACAGGTAATCGGAGAAGGCTATAGCGCTGTTGGCTCTAGAGACACGCACTCTTCTGTGAACTTCCACTCTGCTATGATGTACATCCTATCACCTGCTGTGTATCACTGTCACGCCACTAACCGGATTTAAAAGTCCTTCATCGCCTGATCAACAACAACAACAACAACAGGTGAGGTCACGACAGCTCATGAAGCGGCACATTAGTGATGTGCTTTTAGTGCAACGCCCCAGACAACAACGGAGGAATTATGAATATGTCTTTGGTTTGGATTGTAAGAAATTATGTTTGTCAATCTTTATTCCAGAGGGGAAGCCCGAAGAACAGCGATCAAACAAGTGATGAAATGAAGGTGAAATTTCTAGTGATGCAAAGAGGAATAAATGATGACATTTCTGAGAATAAATGCAAACTGAGCTCCATAAATGATGACAACATCCCTGAAAGATTTATTACTTTGTTTTGAGAGAATGTGTAAGCATCAGGAATGATGCTTAATTTTTACTCAAGGGCTTTGATATTTTGTCTTTGGTTTCCTTTTCTGAATTATTGTGACTCTTTGTCTTAGATTAATTTCGGCAAACAAAATGAATCTATGGCATGTCTTTCATTTATGATGAATGGGACGACTTCCTGTTACAGCCTCTTTTTGTGGTGTTTTTTTTTTATTTAATACATGCTTTTTTAAAAGTCATCCTATTGTTGCCTCAGATGTTTGACCTTCACTTTGTTGTTAGATGTCTGTGCAGTTGGCTTTTTCTCTGCGCTCACCTTATCTGAGTTTACGCCGTCGGTGGAAAGGCAGGTTGTGTGACATCATGAGTTGGATTGTTTTTTAACCCATATGCAAGCTATATAAGTGTGATGTGGTGACTTGAACCCTTCAGTGCACTTCGTCAAGTAAGAGACATTGAAATACACAATTTTCATATTCTTAGATGTGATTTTAACAAGGTTATTCAAAGGTAATTTACATTTTCCAAGTTAAAATGTCTCAAACATTACACATTTAAACGTTGAGTTGTGTGCTTTCCTTGAGAATTATTATTATTTTTTTTATCAAAGTAAGTGTTTCATTGGCTTCATACCCTCTTTCTTCCTTCACTTTTCATCACATATATCATATAGAATAATTTTCAGATGTTATTTAGTAAACTGAGTGAAGCTTCTTGAGTTATTGGAGAAACAAGCTGAGAAAACTTCAGGTCCAGGTCTATTGTTTTGAAGCAGAGGAGACATTTATACCAGGATTCAGATCCTGGTATAAACCTCCCAAACCATGAAAAGTGAAGGAATCCAAACAAGGAGACTGCAAAAATAGCAGCAACTCCCATAATCCCACACTATCATGCTATTTTCAGTTGTCTCACATGTCTGGAGGTCTAAGATCTTTAAATGTCTCACTCACTGCACCTCACAGTGTGTCTGTCAGTTCAGGGTTTAGTCAGTTCTCCTTCACAAATTCATGTCACCTGTAAAACATGATTATCAATGGCTGCGATACTAGAACCAGTGTCTTCAGCAGTTTGTCACCAAAGGAACACAGTATGTGTCATTTTAATGGCCACATTAAAATGCGATTGCGAAACAGAGCTAATATGACTCTGTTTATTGTCTGCACCATCCAATCAGCTCAGACGCAGCCTTTGTTTGCTGTGATGAGATGTAATTGAAGATGTAATACCTGTTGTGTTTGCTCAATATCATCTCTTGTCTTCTGTCGGCAGAAGTGACAAGGAGCCAGGTAAACACTCATTCCCCTCGCTGGGCTGCTCTGCGGCTTTGTTGATGGCGACTTTGGCAGGAGAATATGAATGTCTCTAACATAGAGGAAGAGTATCAGCACACCCTGGACATATGCATCATGACACTGAAATGTCATTGATTGGGTTTACATGGACACCAATATTCTGATATTAACACGATTAAGACAATTATATGAATATGGAACAGTCATGTAAACAACGTGTGTGTGTGTGTGTGTGTGTGTGTGTGTGTGAGAATGGGTGAACGGCAAAACTTTACTGGTGGAATAATGATGGAAGTAACGGAGTAGTGGATATAATGCAATTGATATCACATGGATGGAATATTCTATTAGCGACTCATGTGAACACCATATTTGAAATGAATAAGGTCAATTGTTGTAATATTGTTGTCCATGTAAACATAGTCATTAACAAGCTACGTGTACTTGCTGCTGAATTTTCTGCATTGCAGTTCCATGTTCAGTGACTGTGTTTTTTTCTGTCTTCTTACTTTCCTTTCAGGTGACAACTGCCTTCTACTTAGGATGCTTTGAAAAAAGTAAAGTAATAACATGGCATTATTTTCCAGAGACCAAAATCGGCTTCTATGACAGTGATCAAATTCCTCCCCCGGGGGACAGACTTCATCCCAGTTATTTCCACATGGTGCTTTAACTCTTAACACACTCGGGGCGTGCCAGGGGGGAATACAAATACCAGTGCCAACTGGGTATAGGACACCCACAACAGCAAAATAACCTAGATTGTTGTGATTTATATGGAAATCAGCACAAGATGTGGACATGAAATGAAAATGGAACCTTGGTGCCAATATGAGGTTTCACTCAGTTTTGTTTTAGTTTAGTGAGGCTGAATCACAAATGGATACCTTCTCTCTTACCAAGCGGCCAGAAGAAAATTATATATGTCTCACTTGTTTTCTTTATTTCTTCTGCTTTGTATTGCAAGAATCCCTAATAGAGACATTACTTTTCAAGCACACGTTACTGTTTTCATTCATTTTCATTCAAATATATTTTAAGGCTGCCTTTTTAAAAAAAAAAAATAGAAAAAATAAAAAGAGATTTATGGTATTCAGCTCCACTTGGACATGGTGTGTGTTCAAAACAAGCTCATTCATTTAATCTTCAGAGCAAAATATAATAAAATAAGAGTCAACCAAATCATCTTAACCTTGTGGTTGTACTTTCAAGGCCATCCTGAACCCTTCCAGACATAATGCATCATTCCCACAAGACTCGACTCATTAGATCATTAAGGGATTTTAATAAATGCTCGCTGCAAGGATGTTTATGGGACTGTAGGATTCTGGAGGAAATCTTGAGTTGGCTAAGGTCATGTTACAAGCATCCTGCATATTGATGCAATAACCTGGATAATGTACATACGGACATGGAACAAGGATTCACACACAAATACACACGCAAAAAACCCCAAAAAGAAAATTCAAACATGAATCAGGATGAGGTTTGGGTATGGTTCTTTAACTACATCCACCTGCTGAAACATACAACACCAGAGGCTTGACATCAGAAAATGCAAGGGATGGATTAAACAGTGTGTTTGTCTGCTCTAATGTGAGCAGCATATGTTAGCTTGGTCTATGATCTTATATTTTTCCCTGTTCTTCTTACAAAATAAGGTGCAACATAAAAACTTCTTTATTTCCATCTCATCTACATGGATCTGTTGATGAGGGTGTAGTGTATGTCTTCATCAAGGGCTTCTTCAACCATTTCTGCTAGAAATGCAATTCACATTCTACTGCATGAATCACTGGCTGATAACTTTTTTCGAAAGAATGAAGTTACATTTATTTATTCAGGTTTCGATTCAATATGAATTAAGTCAGTGCGATCTTTTATATCCCAGGATCTTAATATGAACAAAGATAATGGGGTCACTAATTGGGCGGCTGTGCTGAAGCAGGTCGTCCTCTAACCAGTAGGTCGGCAGTTATATCCCAGTTTCCCCCTCTTGTGTGCTGAAGTGTCCTTGGCCAAGATACTGAACCCCAAATTGCCCCTGACGGCTGTGCTGGAAGTGTGTGATTAATGCGTGATAAAGAAAGTGCTGTACACAGATGTGCTGTATGAATGTGTGAGTAATGTGTGTGTGCATGTGTGAATGGCAAAACTGTACTTTGAAACACTTTGAGAGAGAGAGAGAGAGAGAGAGAGAGAGAGAGAATTAGCATTCATTTGATTGCCTTCCTACTATGGCAGAGACACTGAGTGGTTGTGGATGTCTCTCATAAAACGAATATTACGTTAGGGCTTTGGGGAGATGAGGGGTGAGATTTACCAATACAATAAGAATATATCAAAGAAACTTTAGTATCGTCTGTCGACGTGTCAGCCGAGATAGAAGTTGTGTTTTGTTACGTGAACGTAAACTGGTTCTGGCAGCTTTTTCCTGCCCCCTTTCCTATGAGGAAATTACAGTCTCACAGAGATACAGCAAACACTATAGCTATAGCTTCCTAGTTTCAGAGGGAACTGGCAAACATCACAGGGCCCCGAGCTCTCAAATCTGGGCAGATGTCACAGCGAAGTGAAAACTAAAGCTTGAGAGTGGAAGCCCATCAGAGTAAAAGTTTTACTGTGGATTTGAGGGAGAAGTTTCAAGGCACCCTGGATTGTATTGGCCTAATCCACAATCAGGTGAATTAGAATTAATTATGAGCTCAGCAGGATTATTGACAGATACCACTGAGTCATTACAGTATGTGAGCAAAATGACTTTTCTTGGGAACTTCCATTAAATGATCTGAAATGGAACAGTGCAGCAGCCCTGCAAGGCTGCCGCTGGATCAATGAAAGGGAACCACAGAGATGTCCCAACTGATCCCCGGGGCTAAAATACACAAGAAGGCAGCGTTACGGTGCAAAACATGCTCGATCAGGATTAACGACTGTGAGAGAGCAACATGTGAAGAACATTAATGTCAATATCTGGCATTTCTGGAACAAAGCAAGCCTCTTATATGTGAAGAAATGTGCAAATAGAGTAATTGAAATAATCATATGGGCATTATCTACTGTGCATGTATTTTGTTTGCGCAGCATGTATGTAGTGTTAACAGGCTTTTGTAATGAGCAGTGCAAATGCTCTCTCCCGTCTGTAATTTAATAGGGATTTCTAAAGGAGATAAAATTACAGTAAGTGACATTACACTTGGTCATTTTAAATGTGATGGCAGTTAATTTTAACATAGTCCTCAAATAGAGTACTTGACATGCCGTTAAAATTTACAACATGATGATATTACTTGTGTTTGATGAATAACACCTCTCAAACCAGGGTCACAAGTTTCCCACCATTTAAATCATAAGCGCAAACGCATGACAGTTGGCATATAATATACACAGTCTCACCTATAGACTGAATATAAAGATGGACGACATGTCTCCACGTCCTCATGCTATCCAGAAATTAAGCTAAAATATCTTGGGTATGTGCATGGCCATCTTGTTAATTTTGAGTGTGCTCATTAGCGACAAGG
Source organism: Verasper variegatus (assembly GCA_026259375.1). Lineage (NCBI taxonomy): Eukaryota > Metazoa > Chordata > Actinopteri > Pleuronectiformes > Pleuronectidae > Verasper > Verasper variegatus. The sequence continues at coordinate 6,087,170 of CM048056.1, forward strand.
TCCTGTTAATACATGCACCAACCACAAGTCTCAGTCAACCTTGTTTTAAATGTTATCAAATAACTACTTAAACACAAATTTACCAGAAAAATGAACACTTCAACATCAATCAACATGGATGAGGGGAGATTTATAACCTATACCTCAGCCAGCTATTAGGTGGTGATTGAGACACTTAAGCTTCACTTTTGAGCAACAGCCATTTCGTCCATCTTTATATACAGTCTATTGTTTCACCAAGAAAGGACTGTCTACCATATTTTGTTTTATATTTTAAGGAATCAATGAATTATCCCTAATTGCTTTCCTCCTGTTGTTCAAATAATGGTGTTCTTCTGCTAAAATCTGTTCCCTTAATGGCGCCAACTCCAACATCAACTAATCCCAACCCTATTTTAAGGCTTGTGCCTCAGACAGCTGCAGACATGCCAGAGCTTTGGCCTGCACAGCACCTTTATTTCAAGCTCTGACCCTAAAAGAATCCAAATGCGTGCAATCAAAAACACATCACAGGTGAGTCCAACAGCCCATGGCGGCCATGTTCAGGTAGAGCCCGATAGAGCGGCCGCTGGAGAATACCCAGCCTGCACCATGTATCCAGTGAGTGAACACAGGTGAAGATGTATGTGGCGAAACCTGCACAATTCAATCCAATGCTCTGACTGTATGAATAAGCATCCAATCAGCTATGTGCTCTGTACACGAAGGAGGAGGAGGAGTGGGCCGATCAATCCTAATTGAGTTCTTTGCATGAGCCATTTCTTGATTCAATTAAGATCCGCTGACGGGAAGTTTTCTGTTTGTTTTCTTTTTTTTTTAAATGTTGTTGTTAGCGGTGGAGCTACTGTGGGGAGGCGTGTGAGTTACTGTGGGGATCCCTAGATGCAGAATCAATAAGGGAAGACAGCACTGAGGGCTAATAAAGAACCAAATAGTCAGTATATATCACATAGTCAGCATATATATATATATATATATATAGTACACAGATTCTGTGTTAAAAATGACTTGAGTAAAAGTATAAAGGTACAGGCCCTGAAATCTAGGGAGGAGGAGAACTTTCTCAACTTTTTAGGGCACATCGTTAGTAGTGAACCTCAGGATCATAGGATGTTTCGGCTCCATTATCATTTTACACCCTCACCAAAGGAAGGCCCCCGCTGGGATCGTGTTTCTCATAGACAATCATGTTTTGTGAAATAACAGGTTTTAATGCTTTTTCATCTTAAAACCTGACCGAATTATAGTCTGTATCAAAGGGTTCTTATTTTCTTTGTACTTTTAATGGTATTTATGGTAATCAATCTACACCTGGATTGATTTTTAGGTCGTGATATAAAGAACTCCTATTAGGGATTTAGAATGTTTTACTTACCAAGTGAAAATGATCTTTCACCACAGCTTCAATGTCTATGTCTGTCGGATATGTCACATATTTAAGTATTTAGTAGCACCTCCTTTACCTCTTTCAAAGTAAAAGCACTAAAGTGTTTCTGTTGACTGAATCCATTCTATTTTTGAAACAAGATTTTTATTGTTACTGTAAATTCTTGGCATTTAGTTGAGCACATACTTTTATTCAAGTATATACAGTAGTTGTACAAGAAACCGCATGTAGCAGCTATACCCTCCATGTGTGAACAACAGATGCCTGTGTGGCTCAGGCGTGATGCTTTAGTGTCTCACCAGCTAAAAAGCTTCATTCTCATCCAAACAAGCTAATTACAAAGCTTTTTTTATTGCAGGTATCTTGGTAATGAATTCACTTTTTTTTTCTCTTTTTCCTTATTAGTTTACTTATGGCTTTAGTTAGTGATCATGTAACTGTAACTTGAACCAAAGGCCCCTGAAGGTCATGACAGAGGCTGCAGCAGTATCCTGTGATGTCTGATGGAGGCTGATTCAATTTGCAGATTACAGTCCACCTCCTGCTGTCTGTCTGTGTTTGTTTGTGAGGCAACAAGCAAATGTTGTGTGCCTCAGGCATGTTCGTTGTGTGTTGCATGACAGTAACTGTGTGTTTAACCATGAAAGAGAGATGCCACACTGACAAGTTCGGAACCAACCATCAGGTGCCTTAAGGTGAATGTCACCTTGATGCTGACGATAGAGACAGGATGGAAATTACAGTGAATCATTCCAGCAGTTATATGGCCCTTCATGCTGATTGAAAAGCCAAAGGATGCCTCTCAAGCCATCACAAATGCCTTCCTTTCTCCATCATCCTCAGGAAGAGGCTTTTTTATTATGTATGTCCATGTTGTTGTTAGCCCCAGGAGAATTATGGGTGCTACTTTGCAATGCCTGCTGGTTCTTAAGAGTTTTTTTTTTTTTACCATGAAATTAATAATGTGGTAACACAACCTGTCATGCCTTAAATGGAGTAATGCAATCTCTTCTGCCTTCTACAACCAAGGAGAGTATGACCTGAATAAGTTGCTTTGAATAACAGGGAGGCATGTGTAGCTACTTTATTACAGTGCGACCAAAGGTGAAAAGCTCTGAGGCTTATTTCCATAGTAATAAGATTTGTTTAAGGTGTTGGGACCAGACTTTATAAAAGCAGGCAAGAGAGCTAAGTTCTTTAGGACTTACCTTCTTTTGATGTATTAATGACAGTGGTGGTGATGATAATGATGATGGTGATGGTAATGATGATTTATTCCAACACAGCTCCATTTGTAATGACACATCTGATGAGACACAAAGATATGACCGTGTGACTTAACATTAAAATCACAATTCATCTTACTTCGTGTGTATTTGGTCTTAGTTTCAAAGCCATATTTACTTCTGCCAAGTAGAATATGTTTGTTTGCAAGATTATGCCAAAACCTTCTGGACAGATTATCACAAAACTTGGTGGAAGGATGAAGTATGAGTCAGGGAAGTACCCATATTATTTTGGTTCAGATCCGAATAAGGTTGGGTGGATCCAGAATTTCTTTTTTCACTTTCTTTGACATTGTGAGACAGGGTGTTTTTCACATTTTTATTGATTTGTCAAAGAATAATTCATGGATCTTGATGAAAAATCTATATTAGGGAGACAATATCTATGGTGTGTGTGCACTTTGGGGCAGATCCAAATAATTGGCAGAGTTATGCACTCTACTATTATTCTGGTTAATTTGAGAGCTTTGTCGCATGTTTGTTGCATGTTAGAACTATACATTATATCTGTGCTTTGATGGTAACAGTCTGACTTCGCTGATATGGTGGAGGTCAGAGACAGTGTTGTTGACTCAGTTATAACTTATGCTTTTCATTTTCAGTTTATGTCTCACACAGCTTTACCCAAGCATTAAATGAATTAGTGCAGCCTCTGTGTAACTTATTCTACTCTCAACTAACTCAGTAAACTACGTCCTTTTGAGGCCACTTTAACATGTGTACTACCATCCCTCAGTATTAGAAGACGTGATCATTTATGTCCCCCTCACAGTTTATAATTCACTCTTACAAACACCAGTTAAATTAAAGAAATTACCCATAGTTCATAGGGTGTTATTAGAAATGGGAATACGTGGATATGTATGTCACATTCTGCTGCGTGCCTTTCCAAGCAGCATAATGTTTATTCTAGACTATGCATCAACTGTTAACAAAAACCAGGCAAACAAAAAAGAATGATCAACATGTTAGTAATGTTTCATCACTGCAAAAGATCAGATATTAATTTTACCAGCCAAGACCATTTTAATGAAATGTATAGTTTTTTTTTTATTTTAATGAAAATGCACAGATATTCTATGGTTTAGTTTTATAAAAAATACAAATATTCTTCTTCCACAGAGACTTACATAACAGCAATATTTTACAGGCCCATCTTTAAAAGACTGCATACAACATCTTATTATCAGCTAACTTTACATGGTAGCAAATGCCTTTGAGGTTTAAATACTTTTAAATAGGCTTTAAATAGACAAAAATGCAAAACAGATCTGCAACGAAAACACATCTATAGTACAGGAAATCACTGCAGATAAAATGTGAACATGCAAAAGCCATCAAGAGTCTTTGGCTGACAGACCCCACACAGCAAATAAGGCATACCAGTCCGAGCAGCAGCAATGGAGAAGTGTGTTTTCCAGAAAGGTATCAAGTCATTGGTGTCCATGCTCAATTCAGCTAAGAATCCAGAGCTACAAATTAGAAAAGTTCAAGTAACGACGATACCATAGTCCAGTTTGACAAAAGAAAACATGGTTATTTGGGGAAACATGGAGATCCTTGTATCACACACGATGGTGTTTTGGCTATAAAGCAATGTCTATGAGTCATCGTCAGTTTTTATGACATGAAAGAGGGTGACATTAAATATAACCTGGTGTCCGTTATTCCAGGCATACAGTGCTCTCTCTCTGGGGTTGTAGTCAAGCATGGAGATATGAAAGTACTGGTTGTGGAAGGGAATGTCTATGTACTCGTACGATGAAGTCTTGGTAGAGTAAGCGTAGTAAACCTTCGCTCCTGACAGGTGGGAGTTGGTGATATATAGTGTCCCACAGATCATGAATGACTCACCCGCGTTCCTTTTGGAGTACTCCGTGTTCCAAGTCTTTAGGACATGCAGGGTGTCAGGGTCGATCTGAGAGACCACGACATTTCCCGCGTTCTGATTGGTCGCGTACACGACCCACATTCCCAGTTCGTCCGCCATGACATCAATGTCGGAGTACCCGCCCCATGTGTATGGGTACATGTTGTGGAAGCCGGCGAACTCCAGAGCTCGCTGGGCCAGCACGCTGCCCGTCTCGAAGCTGTACTTGACAATAATGTTGCTCTGGTACTTGTTGTAGTAAAGCGATCCGTTGTACACAATGTGATTGGTTCCCTCCCATTTAAATGGAAGACTATAGGTTCGAGAAACGACGCCCGCTACAAAGTCCTCCATTGTCTTAAACTCGCGCACGATCTTGCTGTTGGTGAAACTGTCCATGTACCAAATCTGGAGCAGAGAGGATAAAAAGAACAAAGCTCATATGTGATACTTGCCAAAACTAATCTTACAGTAACCAAAAATGATCAAACAGGACAATGACTCTTTACAAAAAGCCATCAAATGATAACGGCCCTATCTTCAGCTATTGTGATATTCTGCCTCCTCTGTAAACACAACGTAGACATTGTGCACAGTGCACAGCCGCTGCTTTTTAATAACTCACCCTGTTGTTTCTGGTCGATGCTAGAGGATCAGTCATCCATGCCCCAAACCGGGTTCCAGATGTCTTCATTGTAACAGGTCCAGTGATTTTCATTAATTTCCCACATGCTGTTGATAAAGAAATGCAGCGATAAGATGTGCTGTGGTGGTTTTTGTCTCTAACTAGATTTCTCAAGCCAATTTCATGCATGCGCCACCAGAGAGTCTGTCCTCTGTGCATACTAACATGGTTCTGGTAGCAAGCAGCTTTATTTAACTTGAAGCAAAATGGTGCCACTGCTGCTTATGGCAGAACTCAGCTTTCCTATATGTAAATCCCATAAGCCTTGACTCAGGCCTTGTCTACTCTGCTGGGGATATTTTTTTAACAAATGTTTTCACCTGTTTTCAAAATAAAGATTTAAAAATTCCTCAAAATGACAACTAACACTCAAACAAGCATGCTGGACCAGTGGGTGAGGATAAAGTCTATATAAACAATCGAACAAATAACAGAGAAGAACATTGTGAGGATTCTCAATGATCTTATATTCTCTTGTCAACCGGTATGTATCCACCATTGTTGATGTTTCTGGAGCATGCTTACGACACAAACAGCCGGCATGTGTAAAGTAAACGGTGACGTCATCACTCTGTTTAACATGTACACACGGATAATTAGAAAAGCTGTTTTTGAATATCTGCAATTTGGAAATCTCTGTTTAAGTGAATTTCATTTGCTTGTGGAGGAGGAGCCCATATGCAGAGCAAAAAGTTTGCGTTCCAAAATATCAGCATTTCGTATGGACAGGGTCTTAAAAATGGAACGAGCTCCATGTGTGAACTGACCAAAATGTCTCGATTAATGAGCAGACATGTTGGTGAACTGCCACAGATTTGGTTCCAGCTGATTTAGGAAATGTTCATTAGTCTTTAATTACAGTAAAATGAAAATGTGGTCCAGCAACAGTGTTTAGTAATCTGTGTAAAACAGTCACCTGAATTATACAAAATACACCAGACTGAATAGTCTTTAGTGTTCATAAAGTTTAGAAATCTTTTTCTAGGGGTTTTTCTTCACCTGGTCTTTGCTGTGTGACCATATTCAGCCCCTTTTCCCCTCTGTGAGAAACTCACATGATGAATAACCTAATGACAGCTGCTGTGATTAAAAAATGTTTAAAGCAACAAATAGCCTCCTTTTAGGTGATGAGGTAAAGCCTGTTACTTTCAGCAGCTTTCTTTTCCTTAAGATTCAGGCACGTTGTCCTGTTTGAACAGCGAAAGGTTGTCAATGCACCAAATGCAGTCCACGAGAACAGAGACTTTTTCTTCACCTGCTCAAGGTGAACTAAGGTGAAAAAATACTTCTATTAAACATTTATTTTGCAGTGCGATGTTAAGGCAATATAACAAAGAAAAGCATTAGGATTTGAAGGGGCACCTGGATGGTGCCTCAGAATTCACAAATAAGTTTTTGTACGCACATGCTTCAAAGAAAGGAACTGTCAAGATCTACAATACAGTACTTTTTATTTACATTTCCCCTATGGTTATTTTTCTCTGTGGCTGAAAAACAACAGTATATCATATGGATAAAAAATACTGTTACTATGACAACAATATGACTGTGACAACTCATGATATCAAGCAAATATTGTGGCCTAGTGCAATAATAAGAGTGTGACATAATGCACCTTGATTGAGAGAAATACTAGAATATATCAGTTAACTCAGATAACAGTAAAATCAATTGTCACTTATGCTAATAGCTGCCTGTGTTGTTCACTATACTCACTTAGTTTGCCCATGCAGCTGCGGAGCCTGTTGTCCAATCGCAGGACTCGCTGATAGAGCTCGTCATAGTCATAGGCCCCCAGCTCCTCCTGGATGGCTGTCAGCACGGCCGACAGGTTCCTGATCTCCTCCTTGAACTGGGTGATGAGCGCAGCATCCATCTTGTACTGCTCCAGCACGGGGATCAAAGGCTTCAGCTCGTCCATCTTGTCCTTAAGCTCCTGCCAAGCGGCGATGACAGCGGCAGAGATGGAAAACAGAGAGAGGTGAAAGAAAAGCAGAGAGTTGTGGTGGTACACAGTCATACAATGATACACTGTTAATGCAATATTCAGATTTGTTAGTGGTTAACCATGGCTTTGATTGCCCCTGCCATGCTAATGTGTCTCCTTGCTCAGTTATTTTTGTCAGTTCATTGTCAATCATTTTGCCACACCAGTATGGGGCACAAATTGTAAAGTGGCACATGCTGAGAGTTAAAAGCAGTGTTAGGGTTAAACTGCAGCAAAACACCACAGGGCTATCAAGACACTTTGGCTTCACTTTTGGGGAGAAGTCATGCCATCCATCATATGCAGTCTCTGATTTAATCCTTCATCATCGACTCAAGCTACTATAAAATGGTTTATTGAATTTAACTTCAGAGTTGTTCTCTAACTTTATTAATGGAACGTTTGCCCATGGTGCATTTACGTCTATGTATTTTCTGTATTTTTCATTTCTCAACAATACGCAATAAGAAAATAAATAATAATATATATACCAAACATCATTCAGATTCTGGTGCTGAAATAAGAAGAAACTAAATAGAAAAGGTCCACTGAGCATTCGACTAAAGCAGGCTGTGATAAACCATGGCTGTACAATACCTGAAAGTTCCTGGCTATGATGGATTTCCTGTCATCCTCAATTTGTCTGAACTTGGTCCTCAGGCCCTTCATCTGGTTCTCCATCTTCATGACATATTGGAAATCCCTCTGAGTCCGCAGGTTCAGCACCTCAATGGACTGAGACATATTCTGCACCTAGAATGAAACAAGCCGTGATTAAAAAAAAACAAATTGGATGTTTAATAGTTAAGTCTGCAGGTGAGTAGATGATGCTTTCCCTTTCTTGGCTTCCTTTCACTGCAGCTAATTGAAAGGCACTTTGATGGCTTCTCCATTGTGTGTGTGTGTGTGCTTGAATGTGCAGTAGGCTATTGTTGAAAAAGAACAAACATGGCAAAGCCTTGCAGTAGTGTACCTATGTTAAATGTTCATGTAAAAACAACTGGTACTAGAGTGAATTTGACACTTGAAAAGAACAATGAAGCTTTGTGTTTTGTTATTCCCATATTTAAAAGGAGAGTGTGTGTGCTTATATGTGCAAGTGCTGCAAAATCCACTTTACCTTCTCCAATAGCTGGCGGAGCTGTCTGCTCTTGGCATCTCTGGAGCACAGGCTCTGTTCTGGTGCCACCACTGTGCAGATACAGCGCCCGTCAGCATCTTGGGCAGAGCTGTACACCTGCCAGCCCTCCTTTGGGCCGATAGTCTGCAAGTACAATCAAACACACAATTAGGTTGGACCTATGTATGACTTTCTATGTCATTGATTTCATATTGTAACGTCCTCACTTACAGAGGACAGGGAACTTGTGCTCTTTTGGAGGCTGTTTTAAGCATAGCAGCACAGACACGCTGGTTCAAGTTCTTCCTTTGCAGACTCCATCAGTGGTTGATACACACACTCTATTAAATTATCATAATTTCAAGGTTGATAATATATATTACAATAATAACTTTTTTGTAAAATGTCCAGGTCTGATTTATAAAATTACTACTACAGAAACCTATGCATAGACAAAGGTGTGCCCCATGGTTCAGTATTGGGTCCACATTGTATTTTAGTAACAGTTCAGCTATCAATCATACAGTAAATTTATCTGTGATGCATATAATGATTTGGTTATTACAACTATGTTAAATTGCCTTTGTTTTTGATGTCTGATGATATAAGATGAACACAGATAAACACAGAGTTTCTCACTGTGGCTAAACACACTAATTAGTCTTATCCTCAGATGAATACTTTAGCTACTGCTTTACCCTTATTACAAACATTTAGGCACCTGGATTTCTGGCAAGTTCTCTCTCAAAGCACATAGGGAATACACTTGACAAAAAGTTGCAGGGGAAACTTGCTGCAATATACAGAAAGAAGACTTTTTTGGAAAACATTACGAGGAGTCAAGCCAAGCTCAGCTCTGGATTGTGGGCATAATTCATAAAGAAGTGGCTGCCTCCATTCTAAAACACCTGGAGGCCGCCTGCCCCTCTGCTTGAATTGTAACAGGTAGCTATTGCACGTCTCATTGAAAATAACCCTCTCACTACCTCGAGAGGCCGAGGTTATTTTTGATCTCAGGATTGGCTCATACACCATGAACATCTATCTTGTCATCTTTAGAAATAAAACACTTAAAGGCTCCAGATACTACCTGACTTGTATTAAATATAAGTATGAAACACTGCCTGGCCTTGTTGTTAGTGCTAAAACCTCAATTAGGTTACTACAATTAGCTGGACATGCAAATATTTGCAGTGTTAGAGCAGACACACACACACACACACACACACACACACACACACACATACAAATGGGAATACACATATATGGAAATACATATATGGACAGTAAAAGAAGGAGACACCACCATACAGACTTTTATATTCATATGCTATGGGTCTTTATGCAGCCTGTACACACTACAGTGTGCTACAATGAATCCAAAGCTTTCCAGACAGGATACTGCTAAACTGTGATTCAACCATCACTGGTCAGGGAAGCGGGATTAGATAGTTACACTGAGGGCAGGTGGATTATTTTTGCATGGATTAGAGTACCTCTCCTATATAATGTCCTTTTTAAATTATATATTTTAACATAACTTTACCAAATTTAATTTCATAATAGTCTTAAAAGGCTGAATTGGAAGAATCTTTCTGAAACATTTGTTTAAGTTTCATAATATTCACTACAGGTTCACAGCAAGAAGGTTCCTGGTTAAAATTCTGGCTAGGGTCTTTCTGTGTGGAGCTTAAATGTTCTCCTCGTGTTTGCAGTGGTTATGTCCGGGTACTCTGGCTTCCTCCACAGTCGAATGCAGATTAGGGTTTGGTTAATTGGAGATTCTAAATTGAACATAGGTGTGAATGGCTCTTTGTCTCTGTTTGTTGGTCCTGTGATACACTGACAACCTGTCAGGTGTACCCCTCCTCCCGCCAAACATCAGCTGGGATTGGCCTCAGCTCCCCCGTGAGAACTGTGGTTCTCTTTAAATGATATTCAGGTTCTGTCCAGTCAGAATCAATGTTCTCCCTTACCACAGACTGTGCTTCAAAACAGATCTTGTGAGTGTTTTAAATCTTTGAAAACTAAAGAAGTGAACTTTGAGTAACTTTAAGTGACTTCAAGTGCTTTTGCTCAATTATTCATAGGACATGTGGCCACGCACTTTTCCCAGCAACAGAGAGATTTGACTGACACTTCAATCAAGCAAAAAGAGACAAACAAGCTCGGGGACGCTTTGTATTCATATAAATATTGATGTACTTTGCCACTGCAGCACTCTGCTGGTAAACCTTGTCATCCACTGTAGTAATCCGAGTGGTGTATCAGAAGGATAGTAGGTAAATGTAAAGGAGGAAGGAGTTAATGAACAGACAGCTGAGTTGAAGAGGTTGTGATGTGGATACAATAAAGAGAAGCTGATAAAAGAAGAAACAAGAGGAGAGGACAAAGAAAGAGGATGTGACTGAAAGGGAGACGGAGCTATGAGCGTCGGCATGCAGGCAGATATATCACTGCAGAGAAGTACAGAGACAGCATATATAACTACAAGCAGCATGTACGAGAGAAAAAGCATTAGTAGTAAAGTCCATCTCAGTTATACTAATATACTTTTTTATTTTTAAATGACTTTAATTATTCTGCACTTCTGTAAAGGCCTCTCTTTAAGTGCAATTTTAACGTCTTCTGAAAGTATTTTTATGCAATTCAATGCCATTGTAAAGCTCTTTGAATTGCTTTTTGTCTGAATATTGCTTTATGAATAAAATGTCCTTGCCTTATTAATGCACAAAAGCAAAGACATAAAAAAACACAACCACTGGCAGCCATAATCTGATCTGAGTAATGTAAAGACTGGTTCTCCCTGTTTTAGCCTTGTATGTAAACTGCTGTAGTGTTTAACTGATCTCGTACAGAGTATTTTGTTTGTAAATCTGTGTTTGTTGATGAGGTGAGGACTTCAATTTATTCTATCTATGTTAGATAGAAGAACGATCGGGCTCCAAGGCTACAATGGTTTCACAGAGCTACGCGCCAACGTCTGGTCATTAATCATCCCCACAAAACAGCATCTAGCAGCTCAAAGCTCTCCCCAGCCACCCAGCAGGGTTCTGCTCTCTGCACACGCATCACACACACACACACACACGCTCGAGTGGTTACATACAGTACACACAAACCAGTTGCCAAGATGCTCATTCTTGATCTCCCAGTCTCTCTTTGCCAAGGTTTGACTCATGGCTTTTTGAGGGCTGATATACAGCACTCATCAATATTTCGTTGGAGTGAAGTTGCGAACAAGCAATTTGTTTGAGCCACTGCTCAATATGTTTACAGTCAAAACCAGAAAGGAGCAGCAAAACGTTTCATCACAGACGGGACCCTGTGGTGCTGAGGCTGTGTTTTCTTCATGCTTCACATGAATGAAACAAAATAACTGCCCAATCAGCACTGAGATGCGCTACCACAGCTGATAGTAGTAGAAGTATCCCTTTGCTTTACAGTCACTCCATTCAAAAATGTGCTACAACCACAATCAAACGCCATGTTGTCACGATTTAATATTATATATTTTTTTTTTATTGTGGTGGTTGATAATTGGCAGAAGAAGGCAGTTGTGAAAGATGTTGTCCATCCTAAGTGACAGCAACATCAAGAAGAAGGGACATGAGAAGCTTGAAAAATACAAAGGGCTGATAGAGGAGCTAGAGACAATGGAGAAAGTGAAGGAAAACGTTGATAATCGGAGCACTTGGGGCTATAACCCCCAAACTGAGCAGGTTCCAGAAAAAACATCTGAGATCTCTGTCCAGAGGAGCTCAGTCCTAAGAACAGCAACTGCACAGAACCCTCAGGCTCTAAGGTCTGTATAGAAGAGCCGAGCTTGAGGGAGGAAACACAAGACCAGCCACATGTGGCCAGTGGGGAACGTATATAATATATCTGTATAAATTTACACCCCCAGCTCTTACTTCAGTTGCTTTTTAGGAAGAAGGACTCAGGTGGCTGCACAACAAAGCAAAGACTTGCCAGATAAAGTGAGCCCTGCAATATCCAAACTCACCTCCTGGGGAGTTCTTCTACAACAAAGTAAACAAAAAGGCCTTTCACCCTCCTGTAACAAACTGAGACGGATACATAGGCTCTATCTTATATTGTAAATGAAACATGTGCTACTCTGTCCTCTTTCTATCTCCAATAGGGTTTCTCAAATGTTTCAGCCCGCGCCCGACCCCAAAATAAATGATGTCAGAGGCGTGTGACCCCCATTATCTCTGGAGGTGGTTGACACACACACAAAGGATATTGACTTGAGGTAGTTTATAAAAAACATCCATATTGCAGTGTTTCTTGTCTATCTGCTACTGACACACACCCTCTGCCCCCCCTCTCATTCATTTCCAATCTGGATGCAAGCAGAAGTTAAAGCAGGCCACAACAATCTAAAGCAGCATCCTACCACCTTCCAAGTGTCTGAGCAGAGAGCAGAGCGAGACAGATGAGCACACACACACTCACTGAGGCAGGAGAGAAGCCCTTCACTGCAGATCGTCACACATGCTGATTGCCCTTTTAAGTTCATTGTTGCAGAAGAAGCAACAGCTGCGTGTCCAGGAACACATAAAAGATTCATGAGGTCATTATAAAGAGCGGATTAGAGAGTAGTTTAGAGAAATTTAAAATCACCGGGAAAAATGAATGCCTTTAGTTCTATCTAGACTAGGTGCATTTCAGCCTCTTGTGAGAGAATGGAGTAATGAATAAGCACTGACCAAAGTTGGGATGGTTGTTCATGTTCCCAATATCGAACACAGTTATCTACAACTGGCCATTAATGGAAAATACTATTATATAATCTAGAAACTCCACTATGACACTCACAGACTTGGAACAGTCCAGAGGCCATCAATAATGTATGATCCTGACTTTGTTACATTTATTGCAGCACAAGGTCAGTGCGAGGAGCAGACCAGAGTGACCTTTAAAACTGGTAGGAGGCAGATTCAGAAACAATTTGCAGGTAACAAAGTGGTTTTATGTGACATGTGCAAAATAAAAATATGAACAAACAAATAAAAAACTTGACTCATGCTAAATTAAATATGATTAACATTGTGCAGACATGGTGGTTACACTGTGACATTGTTGACCCTGAAAGTCAAACCCCAACTGCTTTTGTAGCTCCTCCTATCAACAGGAGCCGAACCAGACCAAACCTTATTTGGGCCTTATTTATCTGATGCATGATGTTTTGGCCTTGCCACACACCTGTATAATGCATTGAGGTGGTGGTGAACATTTCAACCCTTTGGCTTTAAAGGAACAAGACAAAATGACTATTTCAATTTGAATGCCCGTTTTAAATCTGAATTAACACTGTTTAATTTGTAGGGTTCATGCAGGGACCATTTTTATGAGACGGGGTGTGACGACCCACGACAAAGCAGGTGGTGGCATTCAGCCAGTCTCCCTCTCCCCCATGGCTTCCACAGCATTTGGTTTCTATTGTGATTGGATTTCATTTAAATGTCCTTTTCATTTCTTGAAATAAACTTATTTATAGTTTAAAATCATGTGTGGCCTTCCTTACTTTGTCCAGCCTTGAGCCGGGTTGTGACACATGCCTGAGTGACATTTACAGTAATGTACATTTTGACTGGGCCAATGAGAAACAACCAGATGACAGGAAGTTATTGAGGTATTATTAACACAATCTGACCTGAAACGCTCATTTTTCTTATCTTGTCTCCAGGCAAAGGTTTGTTTGGTGTCGTCCATTTGCAAAACTAGTTCCTTAAAAGCCTCACTTCCACACTATTTAGTTTTCAGGAGATAATAGAATATAAGACATTAAAAAGTGGGATATAGAAATAAAGTGTCTGGTTACAGTAAGGATATGGTTCGTAATGGTACTTGTGTATAGATGTATACTTTTTTCATATATGTTGGCTATAGTAGTCTATTCTCTATAGCCTTGATACTGATGTATTTTTCTTAAGCAACAATTCACTGCAAATAACATTTATGACTCGGGTTACATTTTTGTATATATATAAAGAGACGTTAATATGTTTTGTACTCTTTCGAGCCCTCAATGTGTTTTATAAATCGTGAGAATATACTTTCAGTGGAAATTACAGAATTATTTATGTAGTTTGTATATCTCCAAGACTGTATTACGATTGGATGTGTAGGTCGTAGATTGGATTGATATGGTACAGGATGTTGAGTTTTCCATTTCTTCTGTGGCCCTTAAAAAAACGGATTAATATTGGAATAATAGGTCAATATTGGTATAATACACTTAATACTGAGCTAATAAATGATGGCAGGGAGAATTAGCTTGTGTCCTCAGTTCAAAACCACGTCCTTCGCCCTCGTCAAGGATGGTTGAAGAGGATGGATGGGTTGTTGGTTGGGGGTTTATTAGAAGGCATACAATTGGTTCAAAAAGCAGGTTTGGTCTTTTCATTTTTGTTTCCAGTTTTAGATAATTCAGTAAGATTCCTTCTGAGGATGTTCTGGGTAGTTTTTAGTAAACTTGAATAACATGTCTGTAAAATCACAGCACATATTACTTGATAGAGGACTTTTCTTCTCTCAAACTAGTTGGTGTCTGGCATAGGACATGATTCTATTAGGTGCTAATGGGATCTGTTTTATGCACTGCCAAGATTCACCATTCTCCTCCCTGCTGTGTGTAGCCTTGGTCTTTTGATCTAATTTATTTTGCCAGCCTCATAATGTCTGAATCCATTAGCTACACTGCAGCAGTATAAGTCTGGCAGTATAAGCAACTCCCTGGAGGGAAACCACAGGTGAGAAGCTGGAGTTTAGGAAATAAATAAATAATACAAAAATAATTGTTAGAAATCAATATTTTATATACAAGGCCTAGATGAATAGCACAAAAGACAGTCAACACCCTAAACAGCATCATCTGGGGCTGCAGCGAGAAAGGCCACGAATGAGCAGCTACCACGTGTTCTTGTCCAGAACATTTTTACCGTCCACGCAGTCAGTCAGACTTTATAGTTTCAGCTGCACTTGTTGCATCACTGCAGTTCTTTGTCTCACAGGATAACTTATCTTTCTCTCTGTTGGACGTGAGAGTGACCTTTTGAACGTGTATGTGCACCCTGTTACCACCATAGATTGAAATCATCTGTGGGAAATGCTGAGCTTTATTGCAGCACTGCATGGAAGTAACTCTCAAAAGTCACACCTCGTTTCACTACCTGTCCATTACACTACCTGTCCATTACATTATACTGCATCAGAACTGGCAATTAAGTATTTCACCATGCTGTTGCTGTTGAGAATCTGCTCTGTGCTCTGTTTGTTTACATTGAACATTTTCAGAAACGCTTAAATGTGTTAAGAATTAGTCCTGTATCTGTGTCAATCTGCTCTTTATCCTGGATCTGCAGGTCAAAATTTAATTTTGCGATGTTATAATGTGAAAAAAAGCCTTTTAGAAAGCAAATCCAAGTGCCAGTGTTGCCAATGAAGCTAAATCTCATATCACATTAATACCTCCGCCCTGCCTGCCACTGACAAAGACCTAAACAGATGCTATCTATCCAGTAATCTATCAACCTGTCCAAACAAAAAGCCACCAGGGTATTGGAGGCAAGTGAAGTGGAATGTGCATGTCAGTACTGTAACTGATGATCATACGGCTTAAATGAGTTAACATTTTAGCTGTAATGGCAGAGAAAGATGAACTCGCATGTGCAGCCAGCTCTGCAACCAGACTGATGCAGACGTCTAGGACAACAATGACAAATGGTAACACCCCTTAACTCAGCAGCAGCAATCCGGGCAGCACTAATCCTGACACAGAGAAGGTCCCAGACAAAGATTCTGAGGCTAGAGAGAGGGGAGGTAGAAAAAGAGAGGGCCATCTTTTCTCTCAGATGTGACTGTGATGAAAGACTTGCAGGGAGATTAATTTCCAAGAGGCGTGCCACCTTCCTGCCTTTTTGACCCAGACGAAGAAAAGATTGAATAGATAATTGCACAGGAGCTCGGCACGTCCTGCCCCAGACTGTCTCTGAATGAGCTCCGGCATTATCTTGTTCACACCCTTGTGCTTCTTCTCTGGGGTGTGTGCTCCGATGGGCCTCGACTACACAACACGTCAGTCACAGGCATC
The DNA here is from genome assembly GCA_026259375.1 of Verasper variegatus. Classification (NCBI taxonomy): domain Eukaryota; kingdom Metazoa; phylum Chordata; class Actinopteri; order Pleuronectiformes; family Pleuronectidae; genus Verasper; species Verasper variegatus. The sequence goes on from CM048056.1 coordinate 6,103,606, forward strand.
ATGGAGGATGATAATGAAACAGTCATCGAACATTATCGGTGGAGTAAAGCCAGTGGACAGCTCTGCAGGCCACAGAGTGGATGGACATGCATACACAGGCAGAATACTAAGCAGCTGTGTTTATACTGAAGATAAAGCCAGGTTCAACCATGTCTAAAGCTTCACTGATTATATTTACCGCTAATGCTCGTTGTCAACCATCTATGTTTCAAGCAAATTGCAGAAACATTTGTGACATTTCATGACATCACTCTGTCAACCCTGATAACGTGGATCCACAAAACATTCAAAACAATGTCCAGCTAGACAAACTAGTGCCTAGTGTCTGTTCTGCACCTGCCTGTTTGGAATGGGCTGTATGCTTGGCCTGTGGTGATACTGGTTGCAGCTTTCTATCCGAAGCCACGGCTCAGTTGTTTTTGTTGTTGTCGCGAAATGCACTGTTGTGTTCATTGATATTACATGTCAGCGTTTGTGTCAACATTTTGAAAGGCTTGTTTGGCAAGCAACCCAATTTTCAGACCCATGTTCACAACTTTTTTAAATAAAAGCTCCGTAATTCAGCTCGATATAAAGCATTCCAACAACAAAATGTATGTTGTGCTTTTTTTACGTTGAAGACAACTTGCTAACGACAGACAGAGATATGTGGAATTATTAGATAGATTATATCATGTGTCCATCTTACAGGGTCTATCAAGCATGACGAAGCCTATTTGTTCAACATGAACTAGCAGCAGCTCAGATCAGGAGGAGGTGCCAAAGAAGGACGCAGTGTCAGGAGCGTGTCAGTGGTTTGGCTCTGCACAGTCGGATGTTTCTCAAAGCAAAGTTATCTGTAAGCTTTGTTAGATGACGGCCGACACTACAACAAATCTATTCAACTACCGTAAAAGGAAGCATCTGAAGGTAGAAATTGAGTTTACTAAAATATTTGAAGAGAGATCACAATTCAGAACATGAATCATGATTGTGTTAAAAAGAACTTTTGCGAGAATGTATTTGTGTATATGGGGTAAATCGGTGTAACCAAACATAACACACAATATAACATGTGAATGTATTTTATAAAAATGTAACCACCTTCATTTTATACATTTAACCAGAGGAGGCCCTTAACTTTGAATCTGTATTTATTATCGTAATTAGTTCAGCAGCCTACTGGGATGAGCACCCTTCTTTAATCGATGCTCACAAATCTGTGCATCAACGTGCACATGTCCTCTTTTCGGGGTATGTGATTTTAAATTAGGAGCATGATCATTAGTACTGCATAAGAAACTCAAATGTATAAAAAGGGCAGACTGCCACATTAACGTCACAGGATCCACAGACATAGACGAGGTCATGTGTTACAAACTGCTGCAGCAGGTGCAGTTCTCCTGATTATTTCTTGCTCTTTAGTAACCTTTGAATTTTGTCCTTTTAATTATGCTCAGCAGTGTTGCTCTGATATTAAAGCTGCAGCAACAAGAACCCACTGCTCAGACTAAAGCAAGAAAAATTAGATTATGCATAACTTGTGTTGGCTCTGGTTCAGTTTTCCCCTCTGCAACAATTTCAATTATAAGATCTACTTGGATAAAAGGTATACCATCTGAACGCAGCTCTAAAGTCTAAGATACCGTCACATTAAAGTGCTCAGTGCATTCCAGGAGCACCTTTGAAGTTACATTGAAATGTATTTGCTGTAACCTTATACTTTTTCTTCAGTTAATGACTTCTCTCAGATCACCTTCAAATACCAGCAAGATAAATGGGTATGGGCTGTAAATATACAGAACTTAGTTGGTAGTAGTTTGTGGACGATGGCTTTCCAGGAAAACTACAGCTCACAGTTTGCTAATCCCCTCCCCTGAACACGAGATGGAAAAGTAAGCTATAAGACCACAGCAGGTCAAGTTTTAGATTTTGCCACAAAAAGCACAGAGCTGAATTATAAACTGTTGGATGACTGCAGTATAGGTCATAAATCCTACCTTCTCCATGTTAGTGAGTGGTACATGGACCAATCAAAAACAAAGTACACGTCAAATAACATTTACTCAAAGGTTTTAGTTATTTGATGCTATAAAAATGGGGTGAAATGTCATGATTGAAAACTTAGACTTAAACTGCGCACGTTCTGGCTCCATGTGTGCAAGATGACGTTGTTCGTTACATAACGTTCAAGGTTTTAGCTGAATTTATTTAATTAAATTGAATGGATAGCCAGAGGAAGTGAGCATCACTGCAGTACAGTACTGAGTGCTGTCAGCAGCACATGATTCAAGTAAGTACAGACTTCCACTTTAATGATCAGTATTATCACATACAGTAAGACAACTGCACGTCTCTTCACTGATTCACCTGCACCGTTTGTGTTGACAACACATCAGCCAGTTATCTGCAGACAGCTGTTAGCTGCTGTTCGTTCCACAGCAGGGACAAACGCCATACTGACTCTTTTCCAGCGCTGTCCAGAGTCGGGTCACCACCCTGAGTCCCAACGTTCCTGTAAACCGCCGCGGGTACACACAGCCTGGAGCTATAATGAGGCTTCTCAAGGAGCAGCTATCAAATACTTTAAAAATAATTATTTTATTTCTATAACAGTAAAATAACTTGCATTTAACATTTTACACATCATGGAGCTCTAAATTACTCACTACAGACGTGCTGTATGCAGATGTGTTTATGGAGAAAAGGCAAAAAAGCAAACTTCCATCTTGGGATTTTATGAATAGATATCGACTAATTGAAGTAATAATCACTAGTCATGAGCAAAACCATGTTCTTGCAGCTATGTTTCATGTTTTATTCATTTTGAGAATGTGCCAGACTCCATTTTGTACCTCTCCCCTTTTTTGTTGTTTGTGACTTTTTTCCCTGTCAGACAGATGACATGAAATTCTGGCGTGTGTTTGGTATAAAAAAATTGATAAAATGGGGTTGTTTTGAAGGTTTAATAATTTTATTATTTATTTCGCAGAAAGGAAATGTGCCAGATTGAGTGGTGGAATGACATTTTTGCAATTTTGCATCCAAATAGTTTTATCTTTACCACCAGAATTTTTGCCTACAGACTTCAGAGGTCAATGCAGAATCAACAGGTTGTTTTGGGGCATTAACATCAGACCTTAAGGCGACCAGCAGAGACGTCCAAATGTCACCTTAAACAATCCTATCATAAAAAATATGTTTATATCTTATAATTTACTTCACATTAACACCTCACTTGTCTTTTCTTTCTTGAGGTCCTCTGACAGATATATTGTTTAAATACAAAAGGAACGTTGCTGATTAATTTGTTTGTTGTGCTTATTTTTCTGAGGCAGTTGGTGAAAACCCCTTCGATTTCTGTGGGTCAACTAGAAAGATTTACAAAATGATTTTTCTAATTCTGCTCGACGAACTGGGTAAACTGTTGCCACCTATGAATGAAACACCAGTTTTAGTCTGCCTCCATCTATAATCATTTAGAGCCAGAGTTTTGGGGAGTGGAGACTTAGCATCAAAGTCCCATGGATACACCCCCTGACCGATCACAAGTCAATCTTAGCTGTCAATCATGATGTCTCACCCCGTTTTTAAGGCAAATATCTAATTAAAACCAAAGTTATTGGAAAAGACAACACTGGAACAAACTAGCTAAAATATAAGTTAACATGGAGTGGGTGGGACTAATGACCTATACTGCAACAAGCCACCAGGGGGTATTCCAGATGTTTTGCCCGGATGATTTGTCAGTGAAGCCGTAAAGTAAGTTTGCATTTTGTGGTGTACCTTATCTTAAATCAAATGTTTAACTTCAAGGGAACTCATATCAAACTCTAATTAAACTCCACTCTACCTACTTCATCATCCGTCTCAGCCTGCCATTTAAAGCTACTTTATAAGCGATATTGCATTTTATCTTCGCTATAAGATCTTAACAAGCATATAGGTTGTAATGATCTCCCAGGTTGATTGAGTACAGTATAAATTTATTGAGACCACAATGTCTATCATCCCTCTCAGGACCAGCCTTTCAGCTCTCATCCACTGATATGTGTCTGCTGTGAACGCCTGGGCTGTAATTACAGTAATCATAAGGGAAACGGAGAGAGCGAGGGCCCTAACTATGCCCCTGGTATTTTTAACATCATGTCTCAACTCCTGTAATTATGCTTATTAACTGAGCTGCATTCACCCAGAGGAGGAAAAAGAGCTGGAAAGTCATCTTAAAGTCATGATAATCATATATAAAAATGACAGCAATTTCAAGCATTTCATCATTATAAATAGTAATACTAGTGCTTGTTTTAATGAATCTCTTTTTGGAGCAAAATGTGCAGAAATGGGCAAAATGGCTCAAAGTGAAAGCAGAAAATTGTGCCGAGGTGACTGGGGGTTATCTGTCACAGTCAGTACGTAGACATCTTATTACTCGTGAACAGGATGAATTCCCTTCTCTGACAAAAGTAAGCTGGACTCCAAAAATGTGCCCACATACAACTGACACATCCCAGACCACCACTCTAAGAAAGTGACAGAAAACTCATCAAGCAGGCTCAAACAGTCAAGAAGGACGGAGCATATATTCACCCTGGTGCTGCTCCTGCTGCTGTCGCTGGTGGTGGTGGTGGTGGTGGTCTGAGTGAACACATGTCACCGTCACTGGAATTCCTCTCTTTATTTCCACTCCATCAGCTCTGATCAAACGTCTCACTGCTTCAACATGAAACACGTAGCATCTCGGCTGTAATGACTTTGCCGGCCGTCCCGTTGGCACGTTTGCTTTGTTTGTGTTGACACATAGTTAGAGGGTGTCATCTTTCATTAAGCCCCTGCTGATGTGAAGAATGAAACCTCCAGAATGTTTTGCTTTTTATTTAATCGCTAAATATTGTGTGTAGGTGTGTGCCCGCAGCATCTCTCATCTTTTAATATGGCATCTGTGCCAAGGCAGATTTCCCCACCAAGCCTAAGTGTACCGTCCACGTAAATGCTAATGCAGCGCTGAAACGGATGATAAACAGTAACTTCAAAGAATGCCTTTTGGTGTTCTCATATGATTAATGATCAACAGAATGCCATTTTAGTGAGAGCAAGTAACATCTCATCTGCAGGTCCTCTGCAGCTGTGCTCACATTTCTAACCATGTTATGATCAAAGTGATCAAAGTCCAATTATTTGACCCGAGACCTCTCTTTCTTTGAAAAATGTACCTCAGTGAATTGGTAGAGCTGCCGCATGCAGCACAAGTGGTTTGGACTGCGGGTGTGAGTGCATGTTGGCGTGTGTATGCGTGCCTGCCACCTACTCACATTACAACACAGAGGCCAAGTGCCCACACAAGAGCTCCATCCCACTGGTGCTGCAGCCGAATCCCTAAGATTAAACTATCCATAAACATTAACAATATATACAAACTTGTTGCCCTTGGTGAAGAGCATACATGTTATTTGTTGTTGAGCCAAAAAGACTCATATATTTTACGAGGAATCAAGGTTTATGGTAGGTTTGCTATTTTTTATCCTGCCTTTGAAGATTTATGATGGCATTTTATTACCAAAGTAAAAGCAATCGATAAATACAGGAAGTATTTATTTGGTGTCTTTATTTATAATGTAGTAATTTATTGCTGTGTGCATGTTTTTACTAGAGGCACTTTGTGTTACATTGTTTGCATGAAAAGTGCTATACAAACAAAGTGATTGATTGATTGACTGACTCATTGATGGACTATAAGAAAAGGCAAAAGGCACCTCTTTGCTGTTGGTGTTGGATTCTACAAATGTAAACTGGTTTAATAGTTTAAGCCCCTCTTTAAAGCTACAGTTGGTAATCCTGGAGAAGCTAGCAAAAGCAAGGTACACTTTGAAAATATGCAACCGATTTATCCCACCCCCTCCCACTGGCCCTCTCGTAGAAGTTAAGCCTGAACCTACCTGCTCTGTCTGACAACTGCTGACAGAGACACCAGCTTTTTTCTTTCTTTCTTCAGACGACTTTATTTATTGATGGCTGTTGGGATGTGAGCAGGATTTCAACAAATAAGATTACCAACCCTACCTTTAAGTCCAGACTTCAAATGAGCAAACTCATCACCCTGGAGATACTATAGTCCTAGATGTGGAGATGCACTGATTTAACATAATAATATAACCTAACCCTAACGATATCCAACAGAAAGCAAATAAATTAATACAATTTGTAACTTGTTAAAAAACAACATTACCAGATCGTACAAATAGATATTAAAATAACTGTGATTCAACCCAAAATTGAGCCTTACCTTAAAACTAGACAAAGATGTGCCTATAGAATTTTAAGTGGCAATGCTGTGACATCAGCCTCCTGAAGTCTATTAAGTCTCTCTTCCAATCGATATGTCCTCCAGGTGTAGAATATAATGTGTCATCATAAAACACAAATTCCAGTCATCATTTAGATTATGATGAGTGTAACAGAGTGCCGTCAGCAAACCACTGTGTAATTACGAGGCTGGCACCAACCATAGGGAAAAAGTACACTATGCAAATATGTAATTTTTTTCAGAAAGGCTCACTAGGGATCAGTTGAGGTGGTATCTGCCAAACGCGGATCATGCCACCCTGTCAATGGAGGGACATCCTTATCATTAGCCTTCAGTTTAACCACTTTCTTCAGATTGATGATAGATTGTTTCAATGGTGCTAAACTGAGTGGGAGGGGGGAGGCAGCAATAACGCATAAACTTAAATGCCAAGAGGCAGCGGCTGCTTCCCTTTACCGGAATGAGCAAAGCCTTGTGTACAAGGCCTGACAGCCAGTGAGTGACAGCTTAATAATTTCCAGCTTAGTGTAATACCATGAAAGGTTTGCCTTTCCAGATCATTTTTAAACACTGAAGCAGAAAAAGGCCTTTGGGGGCCGAGCTACCACTTTGCATGCAGCTCTCATCCGAGCAATATCTCAAATTCCTCAATGGCCGTGTCCGCATTCATTGACATAATTGCAAACAGAGGAAAGACAGAAAGTGAACATAGCAATAGTCATCAGAGGTATAACACTGCAGGAGCACATTTACTGACTGAAAACACACAGACTGGAGATCCAGAGCTCTATAAGGACGAAAACATGATAAGTATAGGGTTGATTATGTTCACTGATGAATTGATTGATCCATTTCTATACCAATCAGACAAATAAGAAAATCATCTGAAATAATTTATCCATCCATTATCTATACAGATCCCAGGTGGCAGGATACACTCTGGACAGGTTACCAGTCCATCCCAGGGCCAACATACAGAGACAACCATTCACACTCACATTCACACCTAAGATAATTTTACAGTCTGCAAGTCTCTGGACTGTGGGATTAAGCTGGGGTACTCGCAGAAAGCCCACACAAACACAGGGAGAACATGCAAACTACACACAGAAGCATGAAGCTTCTTGCTGTGAGGCAACCGTGCGAATTACTGCACCACCTTGCTGCGCATCTGATGTGAAACAGACAAAGCAGCAAATCCTCCCGTTTAAGGAGCTGTTAGCAGGAGAGGCTTCATATTTCTATTTGCCATTAGTTCACCTTCTGCACATGAACAAATTGATCAATTATCTGATTGTTTCGCGGCTATGACTGGATCAATGACCTCACCCCTAGGAATGAAGCACTGTGTGCTGTTGAGCAGGTTTGGACAACATGATCATATAATGGCAAATAATAGCTTTGAATTTAAAGACTGATATTTTTTTTTGCTCCTGTGTGAAGGTTGTGGGTTTAAACTATCCTTTATGACAAGGAGCAAAACATTTTACAAATCTCAGATCAGTTTTGATTCATCCCTCCTCACTGTGCAAAATGCATAACCAACGTATCACTAGGCTAGAAACTGTATATTGAACCTTTGTTACATTACTATTGATTAAACGTATAATGTTATTGTTTTATCTGCACTTTCGTGTAAGTGATTTTGTCCGGTTTATATCCTTTACTCACGTGTCACTACTGTCTGTGTCGATGTCCGTGTTATTTTTCATATTGAGATGAGCTTTTTTTCATGCTGTACAGAAAGGGATTCCACCAACTCAGTTAAGTGGTCACTAATAAATGATTCTTATTCTGAATTCTTATTGTCCAGCACCACCGATGAGCAAACTCTCCCCTTTACGATCACAATATACACAGACTCACTTCTAAACCTGCATGTAAAAGGATGGACAGCTTTCATATCCTCCTCTATAAGCTGCTGCAAAGCCACAGACTTATGTGCATTGAAGTTTCAGCACTAGAGAGCGGACAGCTCCACCACCAGAGACCCACTGATTTCCATGAATTATGAGACCGTGAGCCCAGTTGTCAGCTTCACTCTCCGCTGTTCCATCCTCCCCTCAGTGCAAAGCTACAAGTCAATGCACATGCAAGTCCATGTCCCCTCAAATCTGCTTGAAGTTTAAGCACAAAGACAAAACCTGCAGATCTAAAATGCAGAATTGAGGGGTGGGGGGGGGGGGGGGTGAAGAGGTGCTCACGCTCAACATATTTTCATCCATCACAAATGGAAGCATCTTTGAGACAGAAATGCCTTTGTGGCTGTATGTACTTGCATTCAATATAACCAGTTTACTTGGGAAAGAATATAGATGAATTAAAAAAAGGGGATTTGTCACAACAATTCAGCATAAAGCTGCATTATAATTAAGGCAGAAAACATCTATGGATGCTGGATCCATGTTGTTATAATTGTTGGTCTGATGCAGAACCAAACAGTTGCAAAACTGCATTGAAAATGTTGATGAAAATTATTTTTTAGTTTAGAGGAAAAGCATATTCTTAAATCTAGTTACTAGAAGTGCATTATAAAAAGTCAGACGTTTTCAGGATTGCTGCTTTTTGAAGGGATACTGGTTATTATTCAAAGTTTAAATTAATAGTTGAGTGTAAGAGGTAGATGGATAAAGCCTACCCCGATTCGTAGTGTTTCCTGTGGGCGTGTAAATTTCCTTGAAGCTATTTTAATTCACTTCCCTTATCTCTGCGGGTAAATTAAACAAAATCAAATTGAGGGGCTTTTGAGTGAAGTTCGGCACTAAAGCCTATTTGCATGAGGAACTATACGTCCTCAGCTGAAGCCCGGGCTGAAAGCAAACAAGAGGCAATAAAACAGAAAACCAAACTCACCATGGAGGGATATAATCCGAAGACTGTGAGGGAGAGGACGGGGTACAGGACGCTCAACAGGAGCCGCATGCTGACGGGCTCCGGCCACTTCTCTCCGAGGCGCAGTCCTTCAAAAATAACATACACACACAGCTCCTTATTCTCCTTTATAGTTCAACCTCAGCGCGTCTCTGTCGAACCGCAGAGAGAGTCCTCAGGCGGCGGGCACAGCGACCACACGTTCTCCGGCATCACACCCAGCGCTGCCCGGTGCTCCGACTGACTGACTGACGGACTGACTGAGGGCAGAGCCGGGGAGGAAAAGTTTGGAGAGAGGTGGAGAAAAAATATTCAAATCATCCAGATCCAGCACACTGCAGGGGAGGGTCACATGACTGATCTATCTATCTATCCATCTATCTAACTGTCTGTCTGTCTGTCTATCTGTCTATCAATATATCCATCTTTCAGTCTATCTGTCCGTCTGTCTGTCTATTTATCTATCTGACTATCTATCTATCTATCTATCTATCTATCTTTCTGACTATCCATCCATCAATCTATCTTTCCATTTATCTGTCTACCTGTCTGTCTGTCTGTCACTCTATAACTCTATCCATCTCTCTATCCATTCATCTCTATATCAATATGAAACATTTTGGTGACCTTCACATTCACCTTCCGAATTTGTCCATCCAAGAAATCCTGTTGATATCAGTACCAAAACCTCTATTCAGTGAAGACTACAACCAGAACTAGTGTGTTTTCACTTTATCCTTTCACACAGTGCTCTGTTCCTTAGATCACCAGGGAGAAGAAGCAGATGTGAAATAGTCTTCACATGAACAAAATAACATCATAAAAAAAAAAAAGAAGATTGTTCACATTTTCTGGAGGCGAGGGGAGTGATTATCACTGTTTCAGAGCTCGAGCTGAGAGCGTTCTGTTTACAGGAGGGCTGAGCACATGTCTGCGGCTACACCTTCGCACAGTAGCATGCATATCTCATGCCTGAGATTTTCATGGTACGGCCCACGCATGTAGCAGCGGTTGGAAGAGGAGGTGATGGTTCAGGCTGGTGTGACCTTGCAGCAGCTGCTGGAAAAGCAGCGGTAGTGATGCTGATGCTTGACGCTTCGGTCATCAGCTGTGAGTGACGCTATTTATACTGCAAAATCTCACATTTACCTCAAGGGGTTTAAGTCTTTACCGCATCAGGACCCCTCTGTGCTCGATCTTAGTCTTCACAGGAAGAGTCCTCAGACCATCAGCAGATCATCATCTTCCACTTCCTTGTTTTCCTCTCACTTTGTATTTGTTTTCCTGGCCTACTTTCCTCTTTGATCATCTCTGTTTCTGTTATTGCAGCTAAGCAATTCTCACTTCCTGTTAGTAGTTCCCTATATTCAAAACACTCCCAATAAAGTGTCAGTGAGGCTTTAACAACATTGAATTGGCAAATTGTTTGTCTCAATAGCTACATTTAACGCACAGTAAAAACATAAACATATATAGTTTAACATCATACTTTAGAGGTCGGCACCCATTAATACATACCAAGGGAATATAACACTCCCGGCTCTAATCCATGCTCCCCAGAGGATAAATCCTGATGACTCTTCTCACGATCCTTTTCATTTGTCATTTGTTTCAACACACATAGAATGGATTGTGTTCATTTTGGTACAGATGTTGACTGTTTGCCTCAACATATGCATGTAGAGAAGACTTTTACTCTGTAGGAAATCCATGGCTTCACCCAGGTCGCTTAGTTTGCATCAGATGAAATTAAGTATTATATGTCAATATTACTTAAAGGCCAATTTTTGTAGGATTTGGGGGAATCTGTTTGCAGAAATGGAAAATACTATTCAAATAATTTTTTCATTTGTGCATAATCACCTGACAATAAATCTGTAACCTTAGAATGAGTTCTTTCTATCTATTTGGACTGGATCCACCTCCACAGAATCGGCCGTATTGCAGCACCGTGCTACAGTAGCTCAGAATGGATAAACCAAACTAGAGAGGGCCTTTTGCTATTTTCATGTTACCTGAAGGCTGCTGTAGGTTCTCATGCTCGGAGTGGAGATGTGCCGAGGGATACTTAGTCGGTTGCAACTTCACAACAGATGCCACCTAATCCGACACATTGCACTTTTAAATTTGATTTATTTTATATTTTTTTAAGTAAAGCTAGTTAAATAATCCTAAAACACAAAGTAGCCTGAGTAAATTTGACCATCTAAGAGTAAGTATATTCTCTGAATATGGGAGAAAAATCCTTGAAAAGTTTACAAGTACTTGAGAATATCCTTAGTAAAAGTTGCAAAGAATTCTTGTGTGGAAGTTGTTGCATAGTGTTTTCTAAGTAAATGTGTGATGAAGCAGACTGAAGTGGTAGCCAGGCTTTCTTTTAACGTACTCTGTATGTGGAACTCAAACTCTTTATGACTCAAAGAACTTGTCTATTGTAAGATCAGTTCTTCAATGTAGTGATGCCATCCTCATGCAGTTAGATGCAGAACTTTATCATAATGCTCCCCTGTAGGTAACTTTTACCCCTGGTGTAGGATAGAAACTTTATTTCTAAAAACGTTGTTAGAAGGATTTGACAGTATTTCTTCTCATGTTCTCTTAACCCACAGATACCTGCTGTATTTGGTGTTTGTTGCATTATCTTATGCTCTTTGTTACTTCCCATTTTTACTCACAGCAGCAAAGTTATGGGTCTTTTACTTTAGTTGAGAGTTCATGCATTATATCTGCTATGTTTTAAGCAGTGTGCTGTTTTCAGGTGGCTTGCTGTGTTCAGACTGCAGCACAGCGCTCCCTCCATGGCAGGTAGGAAAAAAAAAATCCCCTGTCATACTTTAAAGCTACAGGGAATGAAACAGCTTTTCAATACATCACTTTAAGCAGTGCCTACCAATGAGATCATTCGACTCATCCTGCTTTAAAGTTTAAAGGAATCGTTAGCATTCAAAAGGAAATAGGCTTACATCCATGTTTGCATGTTAATTAGACAAGCATGAGGTGTAGTTTTTGGTGAACTGATGAAAGGAATTATTTAAATCCAAAATATAAAATAGATTTGGGAATGATGCCATGTCTTAACAGCAGTATGATGTAGCAGGTTTAATAGAGCTACTTCAGACGGGTAAATTGGGGGAATTAAAATGAAATAGACCATCTACCAGAGGAGACAATGGGCTTATTTCTATATTCTTTCAGAAGATTGTGTTTGAGGACTCCAGGCTGTGCTGTTTGTCATGTGTAATGCATTTAACATACAGTCATTGACAAGTTAAAGGAAAAATCCTAAAAATAAATGAGTGCAGAAACATGGCAGATGCAGATGTCACTGAATAATTTGATGAGAAGGAAAATGATTAGAATCCTATGCCGTGGCCTTCACAGGCACCAGATCTCAACCCAGTTGAACACCATTTTGGACCGACTTGTTAGATGGTGCTCTCCACCAACACCATCAAAACCCCAAATGTGTCACGTCCAATGCAAGATGAAGACCCAAATTCAGACTCCACTGGCCAAGGTATTTGATAAAGCAAGCAGGCAAACTTAAAGTGACTGACAGAGGAGAGTGGGAAGCACAGAGATCTTAGGTGTGTCTCAATTCATAGGCCGCATCCTTAAGAGGCGGCATTTGAAGACCGATTGTGTCACAGTGTTGCACCTAGACTATCCCAGCTATAAATGCATTATTTCCACCCTGAGATACAAAGGCTCCAACGGGTGGGTCCTTCCCGGCCCGACCCATGCCAGGGATTCATTGTGCTTCATTGACAAAATATTTTTCAAAGCGGTAAGAGGTAGTATCATACTCCAACTCAACCAGACAACTAACAGGAAACATGTTAAAAATCCAAGGGGAATTCAAAAAAATCCTAATGTGCAGCTCTGTTGCTCGGCGACAACAATAAGGATAGGACAAGTTGTTGATGCCAATAATTTGTCTCTTGACCAAACTGCCTGATTTTGGTTCGCCCTTCACAGTCTATGGGGCCTAAGAAGGAGGCTTCACGGGCTGCATAGACCACGTCCTCCGAAGGATTGAATTGAGACACAGAGACATACAAGTTTATAAAAAATACAAATAAAAGAGGAAATAATGAACAAAAAATGCAAAGATAACAGAAGGTTTCACAAAGGTAAAGTCAAAAAAGTCTAAATACAATAAGTCTCAAAAAAGTTCAAAACTGGAGCACAATTAGGACAAAATGATTAAAAATGTTTTAGACTAACGATGTTTTTAATTCCAGTAACTTTGTTGAATCAAGGCCAAAGAACACTGAAACTGTTCTGGTGGCTCATGATGGCAACAACACCATCCTAAGACACATTTGTTTTTGTTTCACCCACATGTCCATCTATGTGTAATACCTCTGCATTATTTAACACTCCATTATAGGCCATTTAATGGAGAGTTCTATCTTGCTAATTTTAAACATCTGTCTCATCTCTGCTTGTTCACACCTGGAAAGGGCTCCGACTCTTCAGGAGACCTCGACAGCAGTCGCTCTCTAGCGAACTCATAAAAGAGCTTAGGTCTATAATGTGTCCATTATTTAAAGAAACACAGGACATTAAATGGCAGCAGATTTCACATTATCAGACGTGAGCTGTTGCTTAAAGGTTAATGCATCACTGAGGGATAAGTGTGTGTGTGTGTGTGTGTGTGTGTGTGTGTGTGTGTGTGTGTGTGTGTGTGTGTGTGTGTGTGCGTGTGTGCGTGTGTGCGTGCATGTGTGTTCATCTGCATTAATTTGCCCATGAGGACATCTAATGAGTTGTCTGGGGAGAAGGAAGTGTCATGAGGGAGTCAATCTGGGTCTTGGTAAACAAGATTTAGCAATACCAACCACAGTGTTGTCTTCCAATGCTATTGCTCTAAACACGACCCCCTGCAGATTTAAATAAGCATGAAGGACTTTCTCTTTAATGTTATTTGTCATCTCGTAACTGGTATGAACACACAGCTGAGAGGAAGCATGTCCGTCTGTCCAAACAGGCTTGGTGACAACACAACCTCTGCCTCATGAATTTCTGCTCCTACCCTTGTCACGTATGTTAATGAGCTGTGCAAACATTACATATCCCACGAGGTATCAAGTATCTGCAAAGCACGGCCCTAATCTGCATTCAGTTGATTCAAGGAGAGGCGTCTATGACCTCACCATCTCCCTGCACACCACAGTTACTGAAGAGCCAGTTCAGCAGGATGATCTGGGTCACTGACATAATGTTTCACAGACAGACTGTCGGTTGACAGGAGATTCTGTGTATATTGTTGAGTTTTGCAGTAAAGGGCTGATGCATCAGATGCTCCCGTGACTCTGTCGAACTGCACTTAAAGCAGTGTCAGTAAAAATCTTTTAGGTGGCTTGGCTGCTTATTAAAAGGCAGGTTTCATTGCAGGTTTTACCACATGTTGTAAATCCCACCAAACACACTGGAACAGCCACCTGGAAGTGCAGCAGTTAGTCACAGTGGTGACACATAATGGTATCAATCGGAACCATATCCTGCCTGCAAAATATTTGGGTGTAATACTGCACCATCACATATTAAATCAGGAGAGATTTTATTAAAAAAATGAACTAAATGTATTGCCAACCATAGTAAGAGATGGAAGTGATGTGATATGAATGAGAGTTTGTGTTGCGTTTTAACCCCGTGTGAAGTTATCAAGGTTGAAAGGGGGTGTGGCTGCGCAGTAAAGGAAACTCTAGAAACCCCAGGTGGTGGTTGATGGGATCTAGAGAATGTTGAATGAGATGAAAAAAAAATGAAGCTTGACTTGAATGTCCCTTCTCGATACCCCTTCTGAGAAAGTGCTACAGGCCACCAGCAGAGCAGTACTTGTGCAAACCAGAGGGAAATCTGAGGCAACCAAAGAAGCTGAGAGGACCACTTGGACTTTGAGCTGGGTTAATTCGAGATATGCACTTGAATCGTTCAAAAGTTCCCCTCCTCTGCTGTGACATGAAGCATGAGAACATCCCAGCTGGGTTCAAGCACAACCGGGTTAACTGATGTTTATGAAGATGCCTTTCTACACTCGGATTTCAGCTCAGGGGTAGAATTCCACATTAACAGATTTCAGACGGACATATACCTGTCCTGCATCGGACACTCTTCAAATATTCTCGACCCCACATCACCTACAGAAAATACAAATAAGCTGGCTCTCATCTGCAATTACACACACACACACACACATATGCGTGCATGCATGTACGCTCCTACACATACACACCATGAAGGAAAATTGCACAAAGCTAAAACAGACACCATACAGCTTTTATTAATTTATTTGATAATGAACTTTATGGTGAATCTCTATGTGAACTATTATATGATACTGCGTTTGTGCTCTGGTAAGAAAAGCATTGCTTTTTGGATCAATTGACTTCATAACATTCAGGACCCCCTCCTACTGCTGTTGCTGCTGCTACCTTAAAACAATGAGTGACAGAAAATAGGCTGCCACCCATATCTCCTAAAAAGCGAGTGTTTGTCCTGTCGGGGCTTGACATTACATTAAGCATGAAAATGGTTCCATTGCTGCTCACTCTGCTCCTTTTGTTCTAGAATTGCCTCCCTGCCCTTTTGCTCAGCTCATTAAAAAAAAAAAAGAAACCTTATGTGCTGCTGCAGTTTCGTCCTTCCTCTGTCATTCCCTGCGCTGCACTTTCCCTTTTCCATTCTCACCCTTGCTCTTTTCTGGCATTAGTTGCCCGGCAGCATCAAGTGGTATGTGGTGGTACATAAAAAAACAGTGGGGAAGAAACGGCACATTCACTGTGAGGGGTCCTTTGACATTTTGCAGTGCACCTTGGTCTGAAAAGCACTTGGGTCTGTGAGTGGAACTGGGATTAAACACTTCCTGATGCTGGTTAATGGTGCCCTGTGGAGGTTCTCAACACACGTGGTGATGTCGCATTGATATTTGATGGATGATTCCCTGCATTTTTTTCATTATCATTGTTATTCAATTGCACAGTGACTTGGATGCACATTATGACACACCATTATAATAGGAGTGATGTCTGAGGACTGCTGACGTCAGTAGTGGGTATCAACAGCTGGTGTTAGCAATCGGCTGTAAAAGGTTTTAAAGCGTCGTTAAAGTGAAGAGGTAGAAGACTGGAGGCTGCCGCCACCAAAACATTTAAAGACATCCAAAATAAGGTGCTGCAAGGTTTGGTCAGAATGTGTGTAAGACCTGAAAGAACACACACACACACACACACACTGCCATTTTTATTTCCGACTGACAAGATATGTCAAATATCCAGTATATGAACATGGCCTTCTCACATTTAAGACATTAAGCAGCCAGAGTCTGCACAGTAGCGATTGGGGTATGGCACCGAAGTATCGAGGTCCCACCAATACACGTGCTTGACCAATCACTAATCACACAATAATGTTTCACCCTGCGATTCACTCCATTTTTATACCATCAAATATCTAACTAAAACTCGTACCTGAAAAATGAACAGCTGAACATGAGCTATGATATGAACTAACTAAAATGACAGAGACCACCTTTGAGAAAAATGTATTATCCCCACCAAGGAGGTTATGTTTTCATTTTGCTTGTCTGTTAGTTAGCAGGATAACGAAAAAAACAATTACTGGACAGCTTCCACTCGGTCTGAGGATATGGTATGGGTCAAGAAAGAACTTGATAAATTTAGTTGCAGACCCAATTAAATGGACTGATCCAGAATGTTTCCCACAGAATTCACTCAACCTATCGTGGCAGCGGAGGTTGTTCTCAGCAGAGGTCATTCACAAACTGCATTGATACCACTTGCAGGTATGTGCACACCTGCAGCTGAAACTGTGAGGTCTGACTGTTTTGCGTGGATGGCAACAACTTTATGGACAGTAGCACACAGCAAATAGTGCTGTCAGCAGAGCAGATCACCAAGTTAGAGATCTATTATGTTAGTGTACAATATGAAACTGTGGCAGGACAAATTAGAATATGACAGGCCACCACAGTGAAGGTAATTAATGGGAAACATTAATGTCCCAACAATAATGTCCCATCCCCTAAGAAGGATGAGTTTATGACCCATACTGCAGCCAGGGGGCTTCACATTTGGGGTGCCGTCATGTCGTCCATCTTTATATACAATCTATTGTTTCAATAGGAGGGTTCACTACAAAGTCTGACCAGTACAGTGCAGCTTCGCTGTGGTTTCTAAAAGACACATGCTGGCTCTGCCAACCCTGATCTGATCATTAGCCTTGTTCTGTTCCCGACACGTGGAACAATGAAAAAGACTCACAAGATTACAACTTGCGAGCTTTTACGTCATCCATTCGCCAGCTGTGAGTCTCTCTGTGCTACTGCTTCTCACTCAGCACAAATCAAACTCAAACAGCAAGACACAAACATTGGCTTCATCTCTTCAAAAAACTAACCAGCAAACAAATGGATAAAACCACTAGGATGGCAACTGCACAGGAGTGAATATAGGTCTTCTTCAATGAGGAATTTTCACTTTTCAGAGGAGAGAAAGCACCAGTGTAATTGAAAATTTGGTTTCAGGGTTTTGACACTGTACGTGATTGGACTGAAATAGGCGTACAAGGACATTTAGGCATAAAATAGCCTCTTTGACACAGTGTTGTGCACAGCTAATTACAATGTACAGCGCACCAATTAGCACTTATGTAATTGCCTCTTGAATGCTGGAAGTTCACTGGCCTTTGGAGAACGACTCTTCTTTTGTTCGAACCAAACACAGATCTCCTCATCATCCTCCACAGCAAACTACAACTTTACTTAACAGTCACATTTGATATCTTAGAAGGTGATCTGATTGTTGGTTTAATGCATCCTGCCTTTACGTGTGGAACTTACATCAGCGATTAACTGTATGATGTTACCTTTGCATGCAAATCATCATGTCACGTAAGAGATATAGATTGCACTAAGTATGCACACAATTGAGATAATGCACAATTTAATAACAGTTAGTGCTGTAGTCATTACTAAACCATTATTGACTTCTTGCCGTTTATATTACAACTTGATTTTTATATCTTGTGGCTTCATCTATTCTGATATATTTTGTAGTAATTGCACTTCATGAATTTCTTTTATATGTTGAAATTCTTTATGTATTTGTTTTTTAATTGACAAACTGATTTCAGGTTTTAGATTTTAAGTTTTCATTTCCATTTCTCTTCATAAGCTCAGGCACTGTTTGAGCTACGTGCAATACAACAGCTCTGCAGCACTTTCAACCATTACTACCAGATTCTGTTGACATGCAGGTGTTAATGGCATGTTTTCTTAAGATAAATGATTACAAAATTGTCAATGTAACACAACATCCATCTACAGTCTCCAAGCTCAAGTTCGCAAGTTTGGAAAAGTGGAGGGACCCAGGGTTTTAAGGTGATACAATTTTTTTTTAATTACCCATTCAAGACTTATGGAAAATGTTTGTCTAGTTAAGGTTATACAGACCACAAGATTATAAAGAACCCCCAGAGATGATTGGTGGAGTCGTGCACTAGGAGTGGACAATAAAGATTTCTATTCTATTCTATTGTCTGCCTATGCTGAACAACAGCTGCTTCATAGTCTTTGTTTACGAAGGTTCAGCCAAAGTTTTTGAAAGCAGAAACATTATTTATTAAAGCTACCTTCAGCCATCACTGACTCCATCTAACGACTGAATAACTGACTCACAGGCAGCAATTAATGGTCCAGTACTGGCCCCATATATCAGTCAAACACTAATGTATATTGAGCACCTGATTTTCCACTTTCCACTGAATCCAGACAACACGGTGAGAAGCACAAACACTTCCCACCCACAAGTCTCATTTGCTTGTTTGTGCCGTCGGCCGCAGTCCTGCACTTTCTACCTGCACTTCTAATCAAAACCTGGATGCAAAAAGTCTAGGCCTGCTCTCTGGGGATAGTTTGAAGTCCTCCTGGGAAAACAGAGGGAATTATTAGGAGAAGAGAAGTAAATAGAAAGAGGCTGCGACTGCAGAGTAAATTGCAACATTTCATTCCACAGTGTCTCCTGGAATACACTGATTATCACCGGCTGATCAAACCTCAAAGCCTGAGATTATTCGAGGATAGATGTTTCCATTAAGATATTTTTTAGGGCTGATACTGACATTTGCACAAAACGCCTTCATCTTCATGCAGAGATTATTTCATAACAGTTGAGCATCAAATTGTTATGAGCTGCCTCTCTCTTCATGTTAATCAAAACTTTCATCTCTGTCGGATTTTCTGCTCTAAAACTACCCGTTGTTCTGGCTCTGATGTATTGTGGTTTGGCAGGAGAAAAATGTAATGCTTTTTGGGTCCACAGCTTGCACAGTATAGTGGATTTGTGAGTCTTTAATTTGAACAGTAATGGCAGCTGGACTTTCCAACTTTCTCCAGTTGGCATCAAATAAATATTTGAACAGAGAATCAGCCGACACGTTTCCTAGTTCTCATTGATTTGTTTCTTGTCCTAGTTCATTCCTGTCACGGAGGAAAAGCCTCAGAAACTACAATTAGACCAGGTCGAAACCTTAAAACACAGAAAATATACCTAAGTAAGACAGAAAAAAGTTCATGCAGAACTCCTGCTGTTACCCAACAGATGGTTGAGCACATTTCCTGTGAAGAATTTCCACCCTGTGAGGAGGCAGATCTGTCGACACACTTGTGAGGTTGTTTGAATGATACCAAACTATATTTAAAGTAAGTCTGATATTGTGATGTTAGAATGTGTTTCTTTTCAATGACTTGAAACTTCACGAGACTCCACAAACTGGGACCTGGGATTAGAGCCAGAAACCTCCTTGCTGTGACCTCATGCCGCCTGATGTGGCTACAGTTTTGGAATAGTTTTAATGAAAAATGTCTTAGCACTGGCATTGGTCTTTTTGATTTAGGATTATTTTACTAGTAAGGCTGCATTTCCATTGCATTGTCACAAAAAAATTGAAACTGCTTGGTTTTTAAATGAGTCACACATTGTTTGCGTGGTAAAAATACCAAAGGTGTCATTGCAAATACACAGATGTGCTATATATAACTAATGGGGGTGGGGATTAGCAAACAGCCAATCACAATTCTGATGCTGCAGAGAGAAAACTGAGTTAAAATAAATCGTTTGTTCTGTCCTGTTCATCTGGGGTTGGACACAGTGTGAGCTCGGTTCTGCAGGCTCAAGAGAGCAGCACATGTCACCCCTTCATTCATCTCAAAGCTTTAGGGCACACGCACCTTTTTCTAATGATGAGTATGTGTAATTAATGTGAGGGGCAGATGAGGACAAAGGTTACGTGACTCCTTCTTTGTCCACAGGAAAATTAGCCTTGAAATGAGCCATTAAATTGTCAGCTTGGCCAACTGATGGTCAAACGCTCGATAAAAGTGAATTCATCATCTCTCTGCAGTCACAGCTTTTCACTTCAACACCAGCCCTGAGTGTTTTCCAGTCACAATAGAAAATCAACCTTTTAGATTTAAACGCAGATATATAGTCTCTGCTTCTATCTGCCATCTTCAATTACTGGAATTTATTGTGAATAAATACAGTTACATTGAGAGGCACAGAGCGCTGCCTAACTTTAATCAACAAGGCCTGAAGTGATCAGGCTGTTGAAAATGTGATGAAATGAAACTCCACAATGTGTGGAAGCAGCTCCGTGGCCTCACTTCTCAACTTTCGATGGATATAAAATGCAAAGTGATTCTCGTGGCACTCGAAGCCACATTTTGTTTTCCTCATCACATCGCAGTATGTCTCGGATAAATGACTTGCCATTTAACAGAGTGATGCTGAATGAGATTAGATTACATCATGTCATTTAATTACACATTCTGGCTTTTAAATGTCAGTAAAACAAGCTGATACTGTGGCACTATCACCACTGACTGAAAAACGCCCCCTGTAGCATTACATTCCCATCACTGCTTGACCCTGCATGGGGGAGGCTGTCACTGGGGGTTTAAAGCTTCACCTTTCTTTCACCAAACAAAAGCCTTGTCCTTGTGTCTAAGAAACTACATTGTTTGTCTCATGCTTCTATGAAATTGATGACTGAAAGCTTTCCTCTTTGTCCAGGTGAGATTTAGCAAAGGCCAGATGAGCTTTCTTGTGCCTGTCTTGGTCGGCATCCATTGTGCACACTCCTTGCAGCGTCTGTTGGAGTCTGTTGGAGTCTACCTTAGGATGAGATGTTACTCAGACTCATCAGAGTGTCCGTGGTGTGGAATTTGACTTTAGTATATTCTTTGGTTTTAGTCTTTCATAATTTAGCACAGTGGTGTATCTAGGATCTTTCTAAAGAAGGGGCCATAAAGGGGCCTTAATTAACAAAGAGGGGCCAATAAGTAAGTCATTTACTTTAAGTCATTCCTTGTTTACTGTTGCTCTATAGCTTTGAGCGAAGCCACAACTGAATATATTTTGAGAATTGTTCCTTACCCAAAGATATTTATACTAAACCTAACCCTTTATTTTTTAAAGATTACTGATTGGACAGGTGCGCTTCTGGGGCCAATGCAGGGTGAGGGGCGGGGCTAGTGGCCCCCTGACCCCGTGGATGGATCCGCCTCTGTTTTAGCTACTGAATATCAATGAACCAGTGGACCACTGCATCAGTTTAGCATTTTTAGTAAAAATATAGACATTTTCAGGCACATGAATCATATTGGCAAAATAGAAATTCACTATAAATTTAAATTTGGCATTGGTATAAACACCTGTGGGTTAAACGCTACATCAGGACATACTGTACAACCAGAAGCCTACAGACCACACTGTGTGGCCTCGGAGGGCTTCTTCAACAAAAAGGATTAGACCACTGATGTGTGACATCATCAATTTTCACTTCAAAAAGAAGATTTAGCTTTAATAAGCGTTCCATCGCCTGGTCAAATAGAGGTGCACGACCACATATGTCGGCTCTGACCGGTTTGTCAGAATTTATGGATTGAATGTGGATTTTTATCATGTAAGTCAGATGAATGAGTTTTGAGGCTGCAGACTGGAGCTGCAGTGTAATAATGTGCTATTTATTACCGTATGTTGTTATTTCAGAATGTTGTGCTGAGGTCACCTTTGCAGATCAACGCAATTTCAACGAAGGTAAAAGAACTTAATGGGAACCAGAAATGTTAATAATGTTCAATGGTGGGGGGGGAGAAAAGCGGTGTGGACATAATGTGAGCGCTTCAAAATAATGACAGCTCTTTCCTGGGGTATCGTCTGTTTCCAAATGAAAATGCCAATCTCTCAGGTGGAATATTTCCTCTCTCTGAATGTGACAGGACTTCAAATGGCCTTGATGTGAACACGGCTGTAGAGGAGACGTTGGTTAAATATCAAATCCATCAAAGGCAGGTCGATAGTTGTGACCTTGTGTAGAACCTTCTTCCGACTTGTCTCGGAGGTGACCAATTTCTCATATCTGTGACAACAGAGCAGCATCTGTTAAGGTGGAAACAGGGATGAATTACTCTTTGATTCTTTCACTTTCTTTACAGCTGTCTGATTCACCTTCATGTCTATTTTATTTTTGGCCAAAGTCATTGTGTAATGTTTCGGTATAACTGAAGACATTCAGGCCTTATCTACACTACTTTATTTTATGAATAGCTGCTCAAAAATGTCCACACGACCTTCCTTTCACAAAACGACTATAGACACTCAAGTAGGTCAGTGGGTGGCGATAAAGTCTACGATCCGTGAAAATACCAGAGAAGAACATAGGGAGCAAGTTCAGTAATCTGACTGTGAAGGTCCGCATGCATCAAGTTGTGGTCGTTCCGACTTGTGTTTGTGTAGTATGAAGTCGCAGTGTGGCTGTAAACAAACTTTGATCATGCTTATGTGAGTGAAGGACATAAAGTCTGTAAGTGACTACTAATAAATAGTAAAAAAAAAATATTTGACAGGTTTACATTAAAAGCTTCTTTTTGCTATTGTCGTTGCTGTTTCTGGCTCATAATTTCCCAAGTGCTCTCTTTCACATGTACACACGCAAATCAGAGGTTTTTGCACTTTGCGAGGCATTTGTAAAAATCCCAGTTTTAGTCACTTAATACGAGAGGCCCAAACGCTGAGGAAAGATCATTATGATAAATATCCACATTAGTGTGGACGGGGCCTCTGCTACCGAGAATCCCTCAGGCTGAGAAGCAAATTATAAACCAGTTGAGGCAGATGTTAATGTACAGAATAAGAATGTGAACATTTATAAGACTCATAACTCATTAACAAGCTTATAAACAGGGATATGATTGATTGTGTAGACTCATGAGCTGGAAAACCGGAATGTGAATATGTAAAACCAAACAAACCAGAATTAGGTTTCACTGCTCATAAAGAATATACTGATGAAATCTTAAAACCAAGAGAGCAACAAAAAAGGGAAATGGAATATCTCACACACAGACCAGATTATTGCTCATCCAACCAGCCACAGCATTTTCACAGAACACTTGATTCACAAAATCAATTCAATGATAATGATAGCAACAACAATTCAAATGAGAGAGAGAGAGAGAGAGAGAGAGAGAATAAAAGTTAGTGACGTGTAGTAAATTAAATAAATGTGTGGGCAGAGAGACAGAAAGAAGGGCAGCATAACTAAGTGATGGTTCAGAGCTCACCTGATCCAGAACTAACTCTAGGCTTTATCAAAAAGGAAAGTTTAATGGTGTCCTCCCGAACCTAGAGTGGGAGCTGGTTCCACAGGATCTTTCAGGGTCTTTATAAACCACAAAAGAGGCCGTGTTTTGGGAGTGAAGTGATCTATTTGGATAATATGATATATGAAGGGGCTTGATTGTTAGGGGCTTTGTGTGTGTGGAGCAGGATCTTGAATTCTATTCTGAATTTTACATGGAGCCAATCAATTGTTCAGCTGGTCACAAAGAGAAAGACACACGCGCGGCAGTCTGTAACAAGCTTCACTCGATGTGTTTTCATCCAAAATACAGCCACAGGTGCCTGTTTACCAAAGCACTATTATTGCACTGCTTCAGTATATGCAGCTTTTCCCCACAGTCAGATTTGTTGGACTTAATCCCCATTACAACATGATTTATTAAACGTGAACATGGACAGCTATCCCCTGCTTGTGTTGCCAACTCCTCTTCCTCCTCCTCTGCTTCCATTTTCCTCTGAATCCGCTTTCACCACCTTCAAGTGAAGAAATGGCTTTTAAAAAGTATACCTGTTAAATGTTTTAACAGGTGCTTCGAAGATCCATTCTGCGCCGTCTCCCGGCCCTGGGAGATTTGCCTCCCTTGTCCTTGGCTGGTAAACACCATCTTCCCGCTTGTCCCTTTACCTGCTATTTAAGTGCACAGCGGCTCACTAGCTCCCGGGTGGATGTGCACTTTAGGATTTATTGGTTGGGAGGTCAGAGAGCCTGCTGTCCTGTTCAGGATTCATTCCCCCGCGTGGCTGGGATACACCTCACCCGCCTGATGGGGGAGAGTGCACAGCGGGGGCTCATCTGAACAGTATATTCAAATGAGAGTGTGTCTTTGAAGCAGGGCGAGGCGTGAGCTTTGTTTCGGGCCCCCGGTGGACTGTGCTGTTGTCTCAGGTTTTCTAATGAGAGGAGTCTTGGCATGTGCCTCGGGGCCAGTTCACAATCACTTGGTGTGCATCTCTGATCACTCACTCACGCTTCTTTATCTCCACTCTTACACGTGGCCTTGAAGTCCTCTGGAGGATATTGAAAGGCAAACACAGAACAGGGCTGTATACACTAGCCAGAGGTTCACCACTACCACAGGAGTGTCATCTAGTCTGCTGAATCATTCATGACTGCAAGGATTTTCCTCCAAGGATGTTTTGGGGGTGACTGATGCCTGGAGTCCACTTTGGCTGCTACAGAGGATTCAGAAAACCCCTACACACTCACCGCTGACAGTCATAATCTATCTTATTATCACCCCTGCAGCCACTGGGAGATTAATATTACTTGACAGTTTACTGCAAAAAAAGATGATACCATCTATCAACAATCAGGTAACCATAATTGTTTAAGTATAATAAGTATACCCTTATTTACAGCACAAAGACTGACAGGGGGGGAAACTACTAATCTTTACAGATGTCTTCAGTGTAAAAACAGTAGTTGTGGTTTTATGAGAGGTCATTTCAGCAGAGACTCAGCTGGTCAGCGTAGTTTAGCGCAAAGGCCGGAATCTGAAGAAATTAAAGGAATTAGAGTAAGAACGGAGGTATGACATGGTGATTCGTGATTTTAGGATGTGCTGGTGGATCATTTTTTTAAATTCTCAACAGAGTGAGACCAACTCTTTCCAGTCTTTACATTAAAATAAATTGTCTTTGTCCTGGCCGTAGATTTATATTTGATACGGAGTTTACGCTAGAACGTTCTGCCTCCAGGAAACAGCTACAGGCTGCACTCTCAACTTCTCCTTACCCAGTTTTTATTTCACCATACTAACTGTCAGACATATTGACGATATCATCACAACCTTAAATTGTGTTTAAAAAGTTCTGCTTTTTCTGCTTTTGACAGCTCTGGTTTTGATTGTGCTCACTGCTGAGACCATACAGTCCATGGGCTTTATTTAAAGTTGGACAACATGACAGCTCCACTTAAGTGAAGCCAAAGCCACCTGGTGGCTGGCTGCAGTATATGCCATACACCTTGCCTCATCCATGTTAGTGGATGGGACATGGACCAGATTAAAAAGTCAAAGTACATAAAGCGTCCTTGAAAGGCACTTCATTTTAAAAAAAAGTTATTATTATTATGGTCATTTTTCTTGTAAGTTTGGTTAGTTATTTGATGCTATAGAAAATGGGTGAATTGTCATGATGGACAGCAGAGGCTGACTCGTGATTGGTTGAGCACATGTATCTGTGGGGCCACGGCTCCATTCCAAAATCACAACTGCACAGACTCTGGTTTAAAATATATATATCCCAGCTATACATGAGTGAAATGTACCATGTGCAACATGCATGTTAAATATAACAACAACACCAACTGCACAAAAGCTATTGATCTGGAATGGAATGTGAAGGGATGTACATGGGTCAGAGAACAACATATTATAAACACTCATAATTCAACTCAATCTTCTCTTCAATATGGTTTCCTATCTGAAGGTTTATGCTTTAAGAAAACTAAGGAGCATTTCCATTTAAAACTGAACCTCAGCATGTTACATACTGCTGATTTACAGAGAGTGTAAAATGTTGTTGGGAAAAATGCATATCCACTTAAATCCTTGAAAATCCCACGTACTTTTGTGTTTGACATTCGCTCCATCCTGTTGTTGATGATGCGCCCAGTATGCGATGAGAATATTTAGATGACAAAAGCAATGTTTTTGACACGTACTGTGTCTCACATTTCAGTTTCCTCTCAGCAGGACGTTTCAAATTGTTATGAAAATTGTCAAAGTTGGACAGAAGTATAAGTATGAATCACTACGCTAACTGCTTTTCACTTGTCTGATCAGAGAACAGCTTTAACGTCAGTCTGAACAGAGGACGGAGTGTGACAAGAGTCTGAATAGCAGATACTCTGTACAGACCCACAGCAGAAACATGACAGTGATGTACACACATAATTGTGAGTTGTTATATAGAAGGGATTTCATCTCTCTGGCTCACAATACAGCATCATCAGGTTGCTACTAATCTGCATCTCGAAAATAGCTTATTAAATCAACACAGTATTTGGTAAAGTATGGATGTGACCATGACATAATTGTCAAGTCAAGGGAGTTAAGAAGGGAATGATCCCATGTTTCCCGACCATGCAGTCAGTGTATTGAGCAGGTTTCCAAGGCTTCCTTTTCTTAGAAGTGCGCGGAGCTGAAGCCCCGTGGATCGTGCTTTAAAATGATTGCCACCAGCTCCTGATTTGTGCTGACCGAGCACTCTGCCTAATGCACTGCTCTGGCTCGGCCAGTTGTATAGGAATAGTAAAGATGACAGATGCTGAAAAGCCATCTGTCATGCAGGGAGGCTCCCTGCTGTATGTGTTGTGCAGCAAAGGTGATCTAAAAAGTATATGGACGGTATAAAACATGGCGTGGGGAGATGGATACTGTACATTCAGTGCATATGAGAGGGCTTTTTATTTTATTTTTGAGTGAGGGAGCAGAGTGTGTGTGTGTGTGTATGTGTGTGTGTGTGTGTGTGTGTGTGTGTGCATTATAGAAGTTAAAACCCTCCTATTAAGTTTGAATAAGACATTAAAAGGCCACTCGTTGCATTGTGACAAACTTCCTGTGTCTCTCCAGCTACTCTCAGGCTCCGGTCAGCAGCATCACAATCTGATATCGATTGTCACGAGAGAAGTTAGATTGGATTAAAGCTGAGTGGGAGCCTCCTCTCGGCTGCTGCTGGGCCTCATGTGAACCAGAGCAGCTGCAGCCATCGACTGATGCGAGCCAACTATTGGGACTGAGACTGTGACAACTCCCCAGTCTTAGAAATATATTCAATTAAAGCCCTTTTAACCAAATTGCATTTATTTGTGGAACATCATGAAGAGCATTATTCTCGTTCTACTTGAAAACAGAATTATTATAATTGAGCAACACAAAACATTTAATTTAATTTTCCAATATGCCCACTGAGACATAAACCCCCCGGCATTAAGCGCCCTGGGCTGTGTGCACTGTATTTGCTGGCCTCTGGTTTTTCACTAATTGCAAATGACAAAAATGATCTCTTGAAAGGGTGTTGTTGGAATAATGAAGAATACAGTTTGTCATACTGCATAGTGGGTGGGAGGGGGTACAAAGGTCCATCCATCATCTATACCACTTATCATAGGAAGGTCGCGTGGGGGGGGATTCGCTACTAAGAGTATAAGCAACAGAGGCTTCAAATATAAGAAACACTGCAAAGCCAAGCAAAGCTTCTTGCAGCAGAATCTGAATAATGAACTTGTTTTACCACCAAAATCACCATATCTACTTTGCAAAAACGTTGAGATTTTTTACCTGAGGAACTCAACAAACACAAACTGGCTTTTACTTGTTTTTTTTATTTTTACGATTTTGTAAAATTGAGTTATGACCTGAGATTAAAAGGAACCTGTTTGCTGTAGATCAAGGTGATTTAAAGTGAGTTCAAATCTTCTTTGATGTCTCCAAATAGAAAATTGCAGCTCTCCTGTCTCAGATGAGTATCTCAGCTTCTCTTAAAGGCCACTGTGTGACTCTGAAGTCACTGTGTGATCCCGGGCTGCTGCGTAATCTCTTCACATCCTCTGATCCAGAGGAACCAAGGAGCAATTTGCCTTCCTCTTTTATGTTGGTGCAACATGGAGTTTTTCAAAAACTTAAATGCTCCCTGGAAGTCACCGTCCCTGTAATTATGTACATACTGCAAACGGAGAGCAACAGTAACTGTAATGTATAAACTGCATATATGAAAGTGTAGCTGTTTAGAGCCAGTGTGACCTGGATGGTAGCCACTCGGGGACAGAAATGTAATAAAAAAGAAGATCTCTTGACGTGTGATTTCCTTTTGAAATCTCAACATGGGTTTTTGCCTCTTGACATTTGAGCGTAGCAGCTGCTCTTTGTTGTTGACAGACAGTCGTGGTATTTCTGCTCCGCTCCTCTCAGGTGTCATGTCAGTCATACAGGCCAGTGATGGTCTGATGATGTTTACGTTGTGTCTCAATTCAGGGGCTGCATTCTGGAAATGCATCCTTCCATCCCCGAGAAATGAAGGATCCACCCAACCTATCCCTTAATTTATTGTGCTTCAGTGATAAACCGTTTTTCGCAGAACATATGGCGCCAGCAAGCACTGAGACATCCAATTCTTGAATATTGCGCTTCAACTCAACCAAACAGCTTACGGTAGACATGTTTAAAAAGCAACGGACATTAAAATGTTCTTGTTTTTTCCAACTGCAGATCTGTTGCTATAATGAAAGTAAGTAAGGCCTTCATGGTCCCCGCCCCTATATTGACCGCGCTTAGCCCGTATCCTCCAAAGGACATTGGGACACAGCTTCAGCATCGGTGGTTGTATTGGCTAAAGAAGTGACGAACACCTCTTCCTGTGAAGTGGAGGCTGCAAAGAAAGGACAGATCACACAGTGTTTACAACAGCAAATGTAAAGTGGATACACTTCAAATGGCTATTGTGTTTTAGTTAGTAACAAAAGTGACACTTATTAATATGGTAATGTGGGACATTATTACTATGATCTCTCACAACAGCTCATGTAATGTTGATTGCTTCATTTAAATAAAGAGAGCGCCTTGAATGTGTAAGAAGAGCTATTAAGGATGCGAGTAATCTCCCGAGACAAACGCAGTATTTGTCAAAGGACTCAAAAGCGAGTTGAAAGCATAAGAAGACTGCGGAGCTGAATCGTCCTCTGAAGCCACGGGGAGAGTCTCTTGATGTTTTTCCTTGTGTGTGGTTCCACATGAGTATTCACTTTGGTTCGCCTCTCCACAAAGACCTCCTCCCCAAAGAAAGGCAGATAAAAAGACAATACAAAGCCCAGTTCT
Organism: Verasper variegatus; assembly: GCA_026259375.1. Lineage (NCBI taxonomy): Eukaryota > Metazoa > Chordata > Actinopteri > Pleuronectiformes > Pleuronectidae > Verasper > Verasper variegatus. The sequence goes on from CM048056.1 coordinate 6,133,281, forward strand.
TCTGCCGCTCCGCACACACTTGTCACTTGTTATTATGTGGATTCCTTTTGCACTCTTCAAGGAGAAAATGAAAGGCTCCGCCGTGGTCAGTCGTCGACATTTGTTTCAAGGAGACACAGGAAGAATGAATAGTAAATAATTAATTTGTCTTGAGACAGAATATTACGTGATGTGGCTGCAACAATGTGTAATGTTGAAATGAAATTTAAAATACAGGATAAATTCAATGACATAGATCAAAGAAGTAAGGAAACTGTTTAACAGTATTGGCTTTCTTGCCAAAACTTAATTGTTCAGATGTAATATCTGAATAGTAAATATGAACACACAGCCGACAGCCACTTTGCTTAGCTTAGCAAAAGGACTGGATCCAATAATTCATTGTTTTTATGCACCAGTCTATCTTGGCTGGGAGCAGATATACAACCTGCTGATACTAAATGTTACGGGTCTCTGGGTTTGTACCGCAGTGACGGAAGAGAAATCTGTAAAATACTTAAATAAAAGAGTTCAGCAGCAATAAAGACAAGGAGATTACAGTTTGTCAGCCAAGTTGCATCTTCTCTTTTAATTAATATTAATATAATCAAAACATTACATTTCCCTGAGTGTCAGTTTCTGTTTCACTCCATTATTGTGGCTTAAGTGCATTAAAAGTCCATATATCTAACTATTTCATAATATGAAGCTATCTAACGTTGCTGGTGTACTTCAGAAAATATTCACAAAATATCCTTTAAATAGTTGAATTTTTGTCTTGGCAGTTTTTAAAAAGTTGAAAAGAACAAGATACATGGTGTTAATAACACATCATTGTGTGTGTGTGTGTGTGTGTGTGTGTGTGTGTGTGTGTGTGTGTTTCTTGTGTGTGTAAAAGCAAATCCTCCATATCGATTGTTTACCTGCTAATTATTTCTAACTCTGATCCTTTTAAAACTGTGTTGCAGCTTCTCTTTCCTCTTTGAATTTTAAGGAAGAAAAGGAGTCATCAATATTCTGTGCTCCTGAGCTCATGTGTGCTGTTTTTGTTTCGTTGATTTCACCAAGGTCAATTTTCATTTGTGTAATAATTAAGTGGGATTAGCTCTGCACTTTGAAACCTCCTTCAAAGAGCAGAGCCTCTTCTAATACAGCCATTTGCAATAAATGGTCCTTTGCTTGACTCAACTGTCTGAGACGAACATGCAAACCTGAAACAAACCTCTATTCTCTTCTAAAAAATGGTGAGCGGCTGTGAGTGTGTGTGTGTGTATGTGTCTGTGACATAAATTACACTCAGATACATATATATATATATATATATAGTATATTCCAGCTACATATGAAACCACAGCTAATGGTTCTGAGACACACATGGAAATAAGCAGCACATGTGGCACTAGTGAAAGAGTAATGGGATTTTTCTTCCATTCTTTCTCTTACAAAGAAAAGAGGACATTTTTGTCATCATTCTTCATGTTTCCATTCATGTACTCAGAATGAAAAGCAAATTACTGTAAGATTGTTCTTTATTGGTTTCAAGAGAGAACCAGAAACTCGATTGTAAAGCATTTGAAATGTACAGTAGTTTGATCTAGCCCCCCCCAACTTCATCTCACACAAACCATCGAGACATTAAGTTCACTGAATCCAGTTTTTAATATTTAAATGAACTATAAAAAGCACATTAAAACATTTTCTCATTTTAGTTACAAAAATGGGTCACCTAAAGGGCTTCTCATTGCATTCATAGAAGGATTTGAACAGTGGATGTTTAACAGGTAATGTATTTTTCTCTCTCTTTAAAAAAAAATAAATCCCCACCCAAAATATATAAACTTAATTGTTTAACCAAGGTATATACAGGGCATAGCATCCTTGCATTTTAAAGGTTATCAAGAAAGTTTGAGGTATACAACCAAAATAAAAAGCCTGTCAGAAAACAAAACAGAAAAAAAAAAACGACAAATAGAATTAAATAAAGGAAGATGAATGCCATGGTCGCTTCCTACGAGCACAGGATCACAACATTAGTGGGAGATGTTGCCGTACACGTGCTGGTGTGACACTTCCGAATGTTTCGCCTCTGGTCACAAGGGCGAAACAGCAAATATCCTCAAGCTTTGGACTGTCAATATATACAAAGGGCATACAGTCTAATTTAGCAATGGGGAATTGTTTGAATGCTCACTTTATTTCCTTCGTGACAGGTACACACAGTCATGTGTTGAACAATAACAAATACCTTGAGAAATATATTTGATTGTGTGATGTCTTAAACTTACACTGTAAATCTTTGAGCCAACATTGAAATTAAAGAGCCAGAAGCAGAATCTGATACACATGCAAGTTTTGAAAGTGGATTCAGAAATAACAGTATTGTACAAAATAATAATTACAGTTTTTTTTATAATTATCAAAATACACCTTCTTTCTTAGCACCTCTTTATACTTTTGTGTGTTTTGAACAAGCACCATTGTAGTCATTTTCATACAGCACCGGGAGATCCAGAGAGGAGGTCCGTGTCCCCTCGTGTCGCCTGACCCCCTCTCTTGGTTACCTCCGATTCACCCTCCTCTGCCACGCGTTCTGATGTCCTTCACCTTTTCTCCGTAACGTGGTTAAGTCATGTGGTTCGAGCCCTACAAGGGCAACAAGTATTTTCCTGGGTTTACACGTACATACATGGAAAGACATGTTTGCTACACCATCTCTTATTCAAAACTTGCATGTGGCATAGAAAAGGGTGGGGGGCTAGAAATGGGGTTTGGTGGTACCCAAAACGTCTCAACTTGACTTTCTTTGCTGACCCCATCAAGTCCTTTTTTTTCCTCTTTTTTTCATTTTTATTTAGCCAAGGAAGCAGACGGGCCCAACTTCAAACCCAAACTTCTGGTTAGGGTCCCCAAAGTCAGTAAACATGACATCGACGATCGGAACCTGATCGATTTTGGGAGTATTAATCTCCATCACAGTCTTTCCGTAGCCCTTCCTCGTCTGCAACAAGAGAGACACAGAGGGAGAAGGCAAACAGTCAGAACAGCACATCCAAGAAAAAGTACACACACTATCACATTTCTAACTGTCTTTAGGTCAGTCCTTTCCACACTGCACCTTGATGCAAAACTAATGTGATTTAATTGAAGAAATAACACTTAAGTCTATTCAACTTTTATTTGAAATACCAGAGTGGCAAATGGGTCCGATCTTGCTTGATTTTTTGTGGACAACAATCTCTAAATGCATTAAATTTTTTCTTAAAATCTCCCAATAACGAGGTTAACTCATCCGCAAAAATCTAACCTGAAAAATACCTAACAGCAAAAAGTGTACACAGTAACAAACTCATTCACTTTGAATAATGCTGGTAACAGTCTGAGCTCATCCCTCCCTGCTCTCCTAGACAAACCGGATCTATGGACGGTTCTTACCGCGCATCCATCTGAGATGGCCTTGATGTAAGGGTTGTTGTCGTAGGACATCTCCTCGTCGTTGGCGCCCAGGAATCGCAGCGCCTTGTTGTAGCTGCCGCTGGTGGCGTCGTGCCACGCCACAGACTGGTGGCAGCTGTAGGTGAAGTTTTGCCTGGCAGAGGCCGTCAGTAGTCTGAGGAAGGTCATCTGCACCATGTTGATAGAGTTTCCGTCTGCGTCAACATAGGAAAGCTGAAAGAGAGACAGAGAGTTAATATATATATAGCAAACATCCACATTAGAGAAATAAAAGAAACTGTAAGATAGACATGTCAAATAAGAAGTAAGACTGAAACATAATAATAAAGCTTTGTAACAAAGCAATAATTTCATGAATGGATAAAGATGATCGTAATGAAGTAATTTAGCCAGTTACCATATAGAGTAAACATCTGATTCACACATAGCTTTTGCAAGGCAACACCAGTCACTTTGTCACAGGTACTTAAAACATTACTAAATGAACTGTCAGCACATCCATCCTCTCTGCTCACAATTCATCTACTTCGTCAACCTCCACACGGCAGAGCAGCACGAGGAGACGCTGCCACATGAGGGACTTACTCTAAAGAATTAATTAGTCTTAGTAATTAGTTCTTTCATTCTATCATGGTCAACGTTATCTCATTTCTACATTCAATTTAGAGTCTTCTTTACAAGGCTAATGCATAATGAAGAGGACAGGACAAACTGGTGTGTGAGAGTTTAAACAACAGAAAAACTGAGGGACGAACTCTTAAAGCAAGTATGTGTGAGTGTAGGAGTGCAGCTGGTTCCGCCAATTTCTCTTCCAACCCAACCCAACCGAGTCAGAGAGACAACTAACCAAGCTTGAACCGAACCCAGTGTTCTTTCCGATTACAGGCACATGCAGCGCAAAACATCAAGTAGATTTAGATGTTCAGATAGCCCAGCCAATGCCCCGAGCCTGATTATTTCAACATCTTTGTCTGGACCCTGCCTCGACCGTCTGGACCAGTCGGGGGTTTCATGTCGGGTATGCACGCTATAATTTCTGTATGTACACTTGTACTGTGCAGAAGTTTGACAATTTGATTCTCAGTTGAATATAATATATATAATAAATCTTGACTTTCCCACCCTGTTCAGTTCTGCGAAGTTGGATAACCAAGGTCCCTACATCTCTGATGATCCTGATATTGACATCAACTTAATGTGAACCTTGTGTGAACATGTGCATTGAAAGCACCCTCAGTTCAGAGAATGGTGAGGAGGGCGGTACTGTTGATCCCACAGAGCTGTATGACGTCCTGTGTATTCTCTGAACATCAACGTGACAACTGTCTGATGGAGCGCGACAAACGTGCGTCTTTCATTCCCGACAGAAAGAAGCAGCAGCAGATGTTTGCAGAGAAACTGTTCAAGGGCAGAGTGAGGGCTGACTGCTGGAACGCTGAACTGCTGAGGTATTCTGCTCCAATCCTCTGCAATGTTTTATTTAATGCTTTGTTCTTTATATGGAACGCTCTAAGAATTGTAATGTGCCTGCAATGACTGAAAATGGGGCAGTGGTTAAAAAGGAGGTGGATTATTTAACTAAAAACCAATCGTGCACTGATACTCTGTCTGTCCTGGCTCTGCCTAAAATGAATGAGTGAACACCCTCAAACCATTAGGTGGCTCTTTATGGGGAGCGACTTTGTGTCACTCCCCCACAATTTCATGGGTGGTGCTGCCATTTGATTCTGTTAGAATCTGTTTGGCATTATGCAGAGTCCCTGCACAGGTACATGGGAGAGAGCAGGAAAAATATGAGTGTAGGTTTGGTGGTTCAATCCATTTACTAGACCTCTGAGTGAAGGAGAATGAAGGAGGTGGATGAGAGGGAGGAAAAACAGTCGACTTACTATTTTTCCACGCTTAAATTCACTGAACCACGACCCAGGAAGTTCTTTGGGCCATGAAGATATTCTGACCTGTAGAAACAGACATACATTATTTGTGAGAAACACTTTTCTTTTTAAAGCGCAGCCTCAAGGCAACTATAGAAATTTGCCTTTTGGTCATTTTTTGTGTAGCAACAGAGCAAATATCAAATGTCTCCAATCTCAGCCCTGAAGCTTAACACGATGGCCCACAATTTGGTGAGAAATCCTAATTAGAAAGAGGCAGTTATGAATCTAGTGTTTGTCATATCCAGTGTCACTTACTCCATTGGACTTCTTATCTGGATAGATGCAGCTTTCGCCCCCGGCGGTGAAGTTACAGTAGACTTTGAAGGAATCCCCCGAGCAGCCTTGGTTTGGATCAATCCAGTATTCGCCTGAGGAGAACCAAGAAACGCTCAAACACGCTGTTCTACTGATGTCACAGAAAATGGCTTAAAGCTTCATGTCAAAGAGAACTGTGATGGGTTCCTTGATCTGATGTGGATTTTTATTCCCTGAAACAGGTTGTAATTTATGAGCAACAAATTTGTAGTTGCTTTTTTCCTCCAATGAAAACCAATCCATAGTTCTGTAACAGTCATCTTTGTCCTGAACAGCTTCATTGCTCCACTTTGTGTGTTGCAGTACTGAGCACCCAGAAGTTATATAAAACTATGCATTAAACTTGAAGTGTCAACAGTTGGCAGATATTTACTGAAATGGACACTAGCGTCTGTACTTGTCACCAAAAGCTCTTGAATGTCGCTGTCTCTCCAAGCGGAATCTTCTACACCTATTTTTCATCCTGAGATGGTTGTAATCTTTTGGGACTTTTATGACTTTTATGGTCATTGTATTCTCACATGGGCTCACTCAGACATTTTACAGACATTTTACCAGGGGGCTGGCAGTGAAAGTCCAGAGCATACTCGTTCTCATATCCATCCCCTCTGGAAAATGTCTGGACTTGTGTATGTCTGATCAAGCTCCTCCTAACTGACTTTATGATTTATACCAAAATGAAACACTAATAAACGAGTCATTCAGCTACAAAGTCTCCTGTTTTGATTCGACTTACCATCAGGGAACTCTGGGTGGCACAGCTGCAGATCTTTGCACGTTCTGGCAGGGTTGTTTTGCGTGCCCATGGGGTACTTCATGCGTTCAATGTCCTGTTTGAGGTTGTTCAGTGAGCCGAAGATGTCCTCCATGCCCTCGCCGTAGTCCATGATGGTGCCTGCTGCGTCTGACTGCATGTCACTCGAGCGCTTTGTCTTCTTAGGTGACCGGATGGGCAGTGGCTGAATCACCTCACCAGGTGGGCCCTACAGAGTGGGGATGCGAAAAAATGTTTTAGATCTGATACAAGTCTCAAGAGAGGGGACGTTTGCACAGTGATACTATGACAAGTAATGAATACTCACAGGAGGACCAGGAGCACCAACTATACCAGTGTCTCCTTTTTGACCAGCAGGACCCTAGATGAGACATGAATGGAAATATTATCCAGGCTGGATTTCACATCAACACGTGTTATCACAGTGACAGTACACCTTCAAAAAGACAATGATTCTACTCACGGAGGAACCCTTGGATCCCTTGGGACCTTGAGGACCCTGCATTAGACAGGACAAAGGCAGGACAAAAGTCATTCTATCTGTGGTGTGGAATCTAAATGAGAGTAAGAATGAGTAAAAGACTCACAGGCAGACCAGGGGGACCTGGGGGGCCGAGAGGACCGGAAGATCCACCGATACCCTGTTGTACAATGAGATAAAAGCTGGAGTCAAATAGAAATCAAAGAAACACTGGAGACAAAAGATTATTATGATGCTTGAATAAAAAGAGATGATGGTGGAGGACAGAACAGATGCAGGGAGAATGGCATTTTGAATTACTTATTCATTGAGATAGAGAGAATATTATTTTAGCCATTAAGGGATGGCTAAAAGCCCTGCACTTGTTTCCTTGAACTCAGCAGTTCTACTCTCATTGTTAGATATTGTCAGAAAATAAAGCCAAACTAAAATTGTCGCCTCGTGGTTGTTTGCATCGGCAAGATGCAAGATTCTCCAGATAAGATGTTAGAGAAATATGAGCAGACCAAATTAGAAACAATACAATAGATAGAAGATCCATTAAATAAGATTAAAATATACATTAATAGCTGGGTCACCCTTAGTCACAAGCTGTGATCTGGGAGTAACCAGCAGGGCTCCATTATCGAGAGGGCACACACCAGGTCGATAAATCTAAAAAGTATTTGGGAGCGGGACTGTTTAAGGCCTTAAAAGCCAGAAATCTAAATAAAACAGGGAAGGAGTGCAGGGAGACAGAACAATAAGGGTGTGGTCATGAAGTTTTGTCACTCCAATAAGTGGAGGGAGTGTTTTTGTATCAAAAACCAGTGTTGTGAGGTCAGTCACCTTCAGCTTTTGACTTCCCAAAATGTCATCAGTTCATCCTGTATCAAATTTGTTGAAAATCACTCATTACTAAGATATCTTATTCACAAGGGACGGACTATCTGAAAACATAAATGAGGCATAACAACAGATTTCCTAATTCGAGGCCCTAAAACAGAAATGTTAAACTGCTTGAAACTTTTTTGAAGCTCCTTTGTGCTCTCACAAAAAGCGACATTACAGTTTCATTAGGGTTAATCCCAAAACGCTCCATCGAGCCCATCACCTTAAATCATTGAGAAAGGGCAGGCTGAGGACACAGCAGGACAGACATTCAGTCATTCTGCAATGTTTATTTAAAAATGGATGAAGGCTGCCATCAGTGCTCTGTCGAGATGAGGTTTAACCTTCTTTCAACACTGTTGAGTAGTTGTAGTAGTTGTTATAGCACTGCTCACTGCACAACAGGGAATATTTAAAAAACAATGGTTGGACACCTAGAAATACATTAAGTTAATACAAATAAATAATACAATATATAAGTAAGGAAGTGAAGAGTTCAGAACAAGATACCTCAGAGGCATGTTTATAAGCTTCATCTGCATTAGAGCAATTTGAATGAATAATCCAGTCTCTCAAAAGCTAGAACAAACAGAATGTTTGCTCTCTGTGAATATGCTGAGGGAGCAGATGTGCACTGCACTGCATGACTCAAATACACTACATAGGCTTCAGTCAACAGCAAATGACCATAGCAAGACTTGTGGCCACAGTAAAAGGGCAAAGGGGCTGAAAAGATGGCAAGAGGTGGAGGGCCAGCGTGGGAATGGAGTCATCAATCACTTACACCGTCGCCCTTGCCACCATGAGAACCTTGGGGTCCAGGCAAACCTCGGTCTCCTTTCTCTCCTTGCTCTCCGGGGGGTCCGATCAAACCGATCAAACCTGGGTGACCCTGCAGGATGAAAACAAATGTAAACGCACAGAGAAAAAGCAAAGATTACAGCAATGTCCCTTTGAGCAGTCCAACTTTAAAGCCACTGCATACAAGTCTGATAAGGTCAGAGCTACAAGTGAAACGGGAAGCTATGAAGGGTGACGTTTCATTACAATACAAATCCTCAGGCTTTATAATTGAAATGTCTGTTCAGCAAAAGAAAAAGTAAAACAAAAAGATTCTGAAGAAATGCAAACTGGACTTCAGTTTAGTAACTTTATAAGCTCACACATGCAATCATACACTCAATCTGCCATCAGAAGCAGCTTGAGTCTTTGGGCCCTGCAGCTCGTGGACAGGAGGAGTCAGGGATTGAACTCCCAACCCACTCTACCTCCATGGCCACAGCCGCCCCAATTCACATCACAAGGATGATGACTTTGAAAAATGAAAGCTCCGACCATGCCCGGTGGCTTGACAGCATTAAAAACATCCAACATGGTGCCTGTATTGTGCGCTTTTAAACTGCTCTCTTTCAAGCCATCATGTCGGTGTGTGGGAGGCAATTTAGATAGAGTAATGTGTGCTGTCTGAATGTCCTGTGCAGTTATATTTCACCGGCAAATTCGACAGAGGCAGCAAAGAAAAGATTAGACGGTTTATAGAGTTATATATCACAATTGTGCTTCATATCCAGTCCTGTTCAGAAACTAATTCTGTTTCCTAAATGTTAACATAAGCCTGCATTGGTATTAACTCTGCTTGGTAATTCCAAAAGATGTGTTATGTAACAGAGGCTGTGTGCAATCTACAGCAGACTCAAGATCAGTGTCCAAAGGTGGAACTTGGTTAAAGGAAAAGGAAGAAAGGTCGACACTCACCTTTTCACCCTTAGATCCGGGGTCACCTTTGAGACCAGGAAGACCGGGAGGACCCTGAACAACAACAACATCAGAGGTTAAAGTCAGTTTTGCAGAGGAAAGGCAGCAAGGGAAGTGTGAAGCATAGACACAGGAAAAGAAGCTGGAAATAGTGGCCGAGACAATTAAAGACAAAGAAACATAAAAGGGACAAGAGAGGAAGACTAAAAAGAGTCAAAATAAGATGCAACGAAAACAGAAAAGAAGAAACATATATACACACATGAATGAACATTTCTAAGATTGTTTATTTGTCCAATAGCAACATTTTTTTAGTTTAAACTAAGGACTGGGAGAGGGAATCTGCTCCTAAAGAGAACAATTTGAGTTGGATAGATAAATACTGAGAGAGAGAGAGAGAGAGAGAGAGAGAGAGGGATTATGCATACTAACCATGGGACCAGGTGGGCCATCTTGTCCTGGGGAGCCGGGTAGTCCTTGTTCACCCTGTAAAGAGCCGTTCAGTTGTAGTGAGCATTATAGCCTGCTGTATTTTCTCCCACTTCCCATTGATTTTCTGTGCTCAGCCCAATGATTAATAGCCCAAAGTGGGGAAAAAAGTGTGCTGGAATAAACAAGTGAAACTAAATTATATGCCAAATGGGAGTATTGATTATTCCATGAAGTCCATCATCATGCCTTAGCAGAACTTTTCTATGTGTGCACACACTGTGTGTGCTTCAGTTTCAGCCTGTGTGAGAGTGCAGCTGAATGTATATGTAGCATTTAAGAGGGAAAGATCAGACTTACAACAGGACCGGGGATTCCACGTAGACCCTCTGGACCGGGCTTTCCTGAAGGTCCCTGAGGCCCAACTGGTCCTGTTTTACCTGCTGGACCCTCTGAACCAGCCTCGCCCTGTATGTGGATATACAAGAGTCATGAGAGAATGACAAAGGCTAAACAATATCTGAAGAGTCCAATGGGGTTAAAATAATACTAATAAATCTGTAACTTTAACAGTAGAATTTACCTTAAGTGTAGTATGTTCAGATCAAAGATGCTGATATTTCACTGACATTTTGAGAAGCATCAAATTTATTTAGTTTATTTATTTAGTTTTCAGTTTCTCTCTCATGGTGGCAGAAAACATCCGGTAATGGAAGACATTGAACAAGACATCCCTGAAGTTACGACTTTGGTTGAATAGGATTAAAAACTTTAAAACTTTTAAATAGATTCTGCACAGGCAACATTAAAACCTGCTGAAAATAACAATAATTTGTAATGTTTGATAACAGTACAGAATTAAACATCAGTTCCAACTTCTGAAATCTGCAGCACTTTAGAGCCTCTCGGCAGCACTGGATATTTTTATCAGAATTCAGCTGTGGGCTGCTCTTGGCTTTAATTTATGCTGAGACAGTTTGCTGTATGCAGATCGGGTAAATGGGAACAAGCAAACAAGAGCCAAATGAGGGAAAGAGCTCCTGCTAATACACATTAGAAGTGTATGAAAAAAATCAGCATGGCCACAAGACAAACAGTGACAGTGCTGACCGGCTGTAATCTGAACAATGTCAATATTCCTGCAGAGAACTCATGGAAAGATGATTGTCATGTTTGAGGGAAGTACGGGGAGAAAAAAATTCCCTGAGCTCCCATTCCCACTAAAATAGAATTGCACAGTCACTCTGAAGACCCCAGGGCCCACGACATAAAGAGCGTCATCTCCTTTTTGTCTGCCTTGAAATTAAGCCACACCACAAAGCACGAAACAAATGAATCTTCATTTTACTCAAATAGATTGTGTCCATAAATGTCCATCTCATCAATGGTGGAAGTGAAATGACTTTAGAGTTTTTTTTGTGCTTTTAATTAAAGAGGGGTAACAATGTGAGGGTGCGGGTGGTGGGGGCAGCAGAGGGAGTCGCTGCCTTTAAATGTGCAAAGGATGAATTGATTGTGTTACCTTAGCGCCCTTCTCTCCTTGCCTGCCCTCTGAACCTCCAGCTCCCGGTGGTCCCTGAGGAAGAGACAGGACACTGCGTTAGTATTTCATCACATAGCAAATAAAACAAAACTTTACAGGTGAATGTTCATCTTTGACCTTTGTCACCAGGATGTAAATAAGCAGAGATCTATTCATTATGGATCTGTTTATATGTTGGTTTGTTTCATGAAAACATGGAGTCGCTGCAGAGCTGCCAGGTCGTCTCCACAGCGTTTCAATTTACTTTAGTTTAAAGATTTCAGTTTGAACAGTAGTCTTGTCGGATAAATACACGGTGGGTGCTGTCTTTGAACAAGAAAGATAATCCATTGTCCTTGAGCGCATTACTTCACTTATGTCAAGATCTATATGAATGAGTTGGACAAGCCTTTGTCTTCCCGTGAAAACATACAACCACACAGCCACACAGCCACACACACACACACACACACAGCCACACACACACACACACAGAGCCTTCATCAGTCACACACGGAGCTGGCAGGCCATCTTTTCTTTCTGGTCAGGATCTTTCAGGCCTACAATGATTTCTTTCAACTCCACCTCCACTCATCCCTCTTTAAACTCGCTCTCCATCCAAACTCCACTTGTGATCACGCGGCCAGTGTGCTGCTGACTGAGAACCCATAGTGGGAGTGCACCTTCTGTCTTCGAGCTTTCATCTGCTCCTGATACGTGCCTCTTACTGATGGTGAAAAGGCAGCCTCTTGATTAGCACAAATGTAGCAGGATATACAGCAGCTATTGTGGCAGGTGTTTTCTTCTTATCAAAGCAGGCCGATGAAGAGCAGTGGCGCCATCGTCACAGAGTGAAAATTAGAGTGTGCAAGCTCTTTATTTATTTATTTATTTATTATTATTATTTATTTCCAAGGCTGCCAGACCATCTTTCTGTTGGCTCTGCAGCATCAACAGTATGAGACACTGTTTATTATTGCTCTGAATTGCATTAAACTGCTCCCTGCTACTGAGGAAAGATAAATAACGTACAAAAAAACAAAGGCGCGACCTGAACAAAAACAAAATATTATTATAGCTGAATGAGAGTAATAATCTTTTTCATATTTCTTTTATTCAAGAAGCAAGGTTGAATACATTTCCAGCATCAAGGCATTTATCAAATCAGATGAAACTAAATCCGCTGCTACGCTAAAAATGAAATTTTTCATAATCAGGACCTGGGCAGGAGAAAATTATGACTGGAGCTAAGTTCAACAAAATACTGAAAGGACACACAAGCCAACCGATCATATACAATCCAAACTGTGTGATTATGTATTCAGGGCAGCAACCTGTGGCGGATCATAACAGACCCATTTATTTTCTAAGTGGGTTAAGAGCCATGTGTGATAAAATAGCCCTTTTCCTAACCATAAGCCCGAGGCCATTTAGCTGGAACATATGCTGATACCATGCTAAATGCTCCGAATGCAAAATTCCTCAGAAAATGAACAAACTCTGGTTTCAAAATGCAAGACATGTTCCCCTGTGCCGCCAAGTCTTCCTTTGAAACACAGCCGCTCACTTCATATTGTGACTTTTCTTTGAAATTCAGGAGAATGGCTGGTCGTTTTCATGTGGACTGAGCTTTCACATCAGATTTAAGAAATGTTAATGTTTCATCTCAGATATGCATTAAAAAAGAGCGGCTGCTTTGATATCTCAGTGTCTCTGTGTCTCAGTGATCATCAGCTGTTCGGTGAAGACACATCAAAGACACGTCAGCTTTTAATGTGTTAAAAGTTTTATGTCTTGTTTTAAGACTTGTAACCTTGATAAGTTTGCTCAAAGTAGAAGTAAATGGCCGACCGACTTTAACCACTTCACTATCAACACAAAGATTGAATGCTTTATCGAATTACCCCCGCCAAGGAAGTTATGTTGTCGCCCCTGTCCGTCGGTTTGTTTGTTTGTCAGCAGGATTAAGCAAAAACCACTCAACCAATTTCCATAACGAGTTAGGGTTTGGGCCAAGAGAGCACCCATCAATTTTTGGGGCAGATCTGTTAAGAGGGATAGATTCTAGAATGTTTTAACAACTTCCTTTGGGACTGATAACCAATGCCTGTTTGCACTTGTATCATTGGAGGGTTATTGGGCCTTGGCAGAGGTATGCACTCCAGTGCCATACTAGTTTCCTTTTTCTGTTGGTCACTCCGAAAGCCTCCTGTTCTCTTCTCATAACCTCTTAACAACTTTACCCCGTCCATGTTATGCCTTTGTTGTGCTCCAGCTGTCAGTCAAGGAGCCATGGATCAATAACGTGTCAGACTTGCTATATCTCTCTCGCTTTCTTCCCACTGCTGAGGACATAAATGAGTTTGGAACCTACAGCACCTATTTTCCACAGCTAGTTTTTGATAAGTCTTTTCAATTTCTTGCTAGGGAAAAAAAAAGATGAATGATTCTTTTACATCTCGACGTTCATCTCTCGGTCGGCTTTGATACAGCTTTTCTTCGCCTTGACCCCTTAAATTTCCACTTTGTTTGCCCACTCTCTTTTTAACATAAATGAATCTCCTGCTTTACGGCCAAGATTGAGTTGTTGAGGAGGAGTTGTTGCGAGGTGGGAAACTGGTCCACTGGCTGAGGCAGTTTGCAATGCCGACAGACAGACATTCATTTATTTCTAAAATAGGGCTAAGACATTTCACATGAACTTATCGAGCCGTGGTTTCATCATGACAAAAGCTTTGGTCAGAAGGAGAGTTAATGTCAAAACAACTCAAACAACTTGAAATTATGAAATGCCAACAACAACAATTGGACTGGTCAATTTTGGATTATAGCGGGAGGCACATAAGTGATGCATGCACAGAAATACTGAAATAAAATAGGATTTAATACTTACTCTCTTGCCTGGTGGTCCAGGTGGGCCGGCCTCTCCTGATGGACCTGGAGGTCCCTGAAAACAAGCAAGGACAAGCAAGATGTGCCATTAAAATAAACAATTTGGATTAACAAACAAATCAGAGCTGTGAATTCTGATGAGAGTGCAGCTTGCTTAACCAAACCTCTCATTTTGTGTGGTAAAAGGACATTAACTCTCTAATATCGACATTAAGGGAATATTCGGACACAGAATAGTCCGATAGAGTTCAGCCCAAACAAGATAAGACACTGCCAGAAATAACATACTGTGCTCCCAGGGACACTGTCATCCAATTATCTCTGGGCTAATTGCAAGCAATCAAAGGATTTGTTTAATCATTTGCATTAGTAAATATTCAGAAAATTAAAAAGGAAAAGAAGAGATTTATAAGCTGAGTACATGGTTGTATGCAGTGAAAAAGTGTATAGATATGTTTTCTTGTCAAGAACAGCTGAACATATGTTAATTTGCCTTCCAAACACTATTTTCCATTTTAGAGTTTAAGCATGCAATCAGAGTTCACAAACAACAACTCAAAAATGTGAGACTCATGGAGTAAACATTTTCTGTTTTTCTTTAGCTAATTTAAATTCATTAATGTTAATGAGAATCCCTTATTCTGATCCACATTAGCTTCTTCTAAAGCGGTTGCTAATCTACCCGATGTCGGCGAGTTGTGATTCACTGCACTTTACACAGGGTCAGCACATTACCATTTGCCTATTATTTCTAATTATACTTAATGAATCTGCAAAGCATATAGTAAAAGTCCATTTACCTCACACCCAAGAGAATGAGGTAAATATCATAAATTAAAATGCTGTGGTGTAAATTATTTACTCACTAAATATAATTACAGCTTCTACTGCAAGGAAACTGGTGGTAGATGAGTACATTATAAAATAAACAAAACACCCGTTCATACAGAAAGACAAGGTAACTGATTCAAGATAATTGGATTACTGTTTATGTCTTTGTAAAACATCCCTCAAATGAAGTGTGAAAAGTACAAGATATACTTTAATATCGTCATTTGTTCAGTCTGAACACAACTTACCGGCTGACCGGACTCCCCATCCTCTCCCTTCTCTCCCGATTCACCATCAGTGCCCTGCAACAGACAGATGTGTAGGTTAGACTATGACACTGGAAAAATAGATTGTTTAATTCATTGATTTAACACAAAGACCCACACAATTTACTACACATGGGTATTTTATGGGGTAATAATTGGTTAAAGATTTACTTACAGCAACACCTGGCTCTCCAGGAGGGCCAGGATCTCCAGGGAATCCAACGGGACCCTTTAAGAGAAATGAGATGCATGAGTGTAGCAGAAGAAATCCAAGGCGCCGCTGCCGAGAATTAATCTCCCTGGGTCCAGGCATTAAGAGCATGGTTAGTAATTTAGACAGTGATTTAGTCCTGGTGTACCTGCTAACAGCTACTGAAGGCAAATTGATGGACTTAATGATGATGTTGCAAATCCATGAGAAAAAGGCTTCACTGCATTCCATTACCATGCAGGCATAAAATATAATCTCCTGCAATAAAAAGGCTTTTTAGCCCTCAAATATGTTCTAAGATAAAACTGGCGCCTGCCTCCAGGGTGTGCAGGGGTGGGGAGCTTTTCCTTTAAAGCCGTATGTTTTAGTCTGTGTGCCTGAAAACCTCCTTTGCATATTTGGTTGACTTACAGGGTTGCCCTTTGGACCATCGTCTCCAGGGGGTCCTTTGGCGCCAGCGGGTCCAGCTGCTCCAGGGGGACCAGACTCTCCTTTCTCTCCTCTTTCACCTTTGGGTCCCTGTGGTGGACGGGGGCACATTTATTACACCAGTACCACAGAGGGCAGCGTTTTAAGAGTCTAAGATTTAAATGAATAGGGTTTAAAAACTGACATGTGGTGAGATCTCAGTGTGTGTCACAAAAGGAGAATGGTGTCTGAAAAGTCAACAGGTGTTTTTCAGCACCTAAAGCTCTTAAATATGATGTTCCTGTTACTCGACAGAGCTCATACAAACACACAGCTTCATCTTTATACAACCAAAACCAATGAATCCATATTCCCCAATTACAATGAATATTTTGGACGTGATGTTAATATTAATTGATCTCTCCATCTTCTATAGCTTAAATCTATATGATGTTCCTTGTGCCCTGAAATAATCTGGCAGATTTTCTAAAATTGTGATATTGTGTAAAAACTGATATAACTAAATAGCACATTGTGTTGCACTGCAGCAACAGGGGAAGCTTTTTCTACTGATTCCAATGTTCACATAGACCCAGTTTCATCCTCTGTGTGGCTTTAAATGTGATTACTCAAATATAAAAAAGATAACAGCAACAATTTACTTGAATATTCTACATATTAACAGTTAAACGTAAATCTAATTCCATTAATTTATCCTCTTAGTTAGGTTTGATCCAATACTTAATTCAGCACTTTGATGTAAAAACCTGGAAAACCTAAAACACATTGGATTGTTACTGGGCTAACGATGGAAACCTAAATGGTAAACTGACACCAGCAGTTTGACGGGGAACAAGCAGGGAACAATGTAAAAGTCTGTAATCAGGCTCCTCTGCCACTCGGCCATCTTCTACAATCTACTGTTGTACCTCAATAATGATAAACGAGGCCGCAGCGCTTATCAAGCCATGAGCGATGGGTGCTTAGTAAAAGTTTAGAGAAAAAAACATAATGCTGATCAAAGTGTCGTGAATTTCTTTTTGGCAATAAAATGATAAATCATCACATTTTTTTAATTAATCAATCTATAATTAACTCTGACATATGAGAGAAATTACAAAACTTGGAGTTTACTACTGCATCAGTGGGTCTATCAAAACAGACCAAATTACAGCTAAAGGCTGCACTCAGCAACACGGGTGTCTGATGTGTTGCCGCCAACTTGCTTCACGGTGTCTGCAATCATTGTTCGTTAGGACACAAGCACCAGTCACTTCCCCCTGGTAATTGTGTCTTAAGAGTCTGGGAAGACACTTAATTTGGCAGGCCATGTGAACATGGTGTGCAAAGCAGGAGAGCCAAGTTGAGATGAACTACCAGCCTCAATGTGATGAGCTTTCTCTGTGATGAATACACAGTGTCACTGTCTCGTTAAATTGGATTTTGTTCTATATTTGCCTAAAGCTATCCATTAAGAAACTGTTTTCCAGGGGATAACCTGATGCGGCTGATACTGTGACCTGTCTTACTGTAGCAAACATAAATTCCGCCAACCTTAGTGGTGTGCACATTAAGGTGAAGAGAAATGACTTTTTCAAAATGTTTTTTCAGCTACAGCTACCAGGGTGGTATGCTAAAGACTGAGAATATATGAGCAAGATGCACCAAATGTAATGAAATACATAAAGATGTTCAAACGTAAAGCATAGAACCCAAATATTTAGCTTTACACATTAGTAACACAAGAACAGAGCTTACTTACCCCAGTTCCAGGCTCTCCAGGTGTTCCTGGGTTTCCAGCCTCACCTTGTTCACCCTGTGGTTAAACAAATGTCAGTGTCTGGACAGATTAACCATCAACCTCACACACACGCAGAGCTTCCACACTCAGGCAAAGCATTTAAAGTCACATCTACTACAAGAAATGTCCTTACACATCATTACAGGAGCCAGAGAAAACCAAGTCTTAAACTCTAGTTGATTACAAGGCTGTTAAAAGTTACAGTAACTCCAAGTGCCCTCTTAAAGTGTAGCTTTTCATGTTTCATATTCCACAGTCATTTTAACAGCATTAAGTATTTATGGTGCAGCCGTCTGCCAAATGGCCGTAAAATGGACGAATCTTGTTGGAAGTGTTGTAAAATAGACATTAATAGTGTCAACTCACTAACTGAGACAAAATGCCTGAGCGTGTGAAGTGATTAGACTGCAGGTAGTAACAGAGAGAGAGAGCTGGATGGGGTTGCCCAGCAGTATTTCAGTCCCAGTGCCCGACATCATGCTAGGCAGGCAGAACACCATGGGTGCATTGTTGTGCAATGGTGCTTACCTTCTCACCCACAGATCCCATGGGACCCACGCCGCCTGGAGGACCTTGTGGACCCTGCAGCAGGAAATAAGGAAAGAGATTTGTCATTACCTGGGAGAGGACAAATTATCATATCCAAGGTTTTCAAAATAAGATAGGTGAGGTAAAGCCATTAAACATGTAGCTATACTTACATCACAGTCCTACATGAAACTGATTGTATGTGTAAAATTTGTGAATACGGATTTTTATCAATTAGCCATACGTACGTCAGCTCCACTAGGACCCTGAGGACCTCTGGGACCAGGGGGACCAGGAGGGCCCTGCAGAAAAGAGACACATTGTTGTTTAAAATGCATTAAACTATCATAAGAGGACGCACATGAAGCAGATGTGTCTCATACCATGGGGCCAACATCACCGTTCTCTCCCTTCTCACCAGGGGGTCCAGGAAGCCCCTGAGGATGAGAGAAACGAACAAGCAGTTATCAAAAAAGAAAACAATCATGTTACAAGCACAAGGTGCTGTTGCATGAATAAGCAATAACGTTATTAATGATCTGAATTTGTTTTTGCTGTTAAGTGCGTTCACAGCAGCTGTTCCTGTTTTGAGATCTAATTGGAGATTGGATTTGATTGCTAGAATAAATTTGTAGTGGCCTACTGAAATATTAAACATTGCATATCTTTGGGCCAGAATGTGCATTAATGAATCATGTGAATCTATGTTTTAACTGCGCTCTAGTCCAATTATCTTTATCTATATCTTGTGAGCCCGTGCTGAGCAAGGTCAACAACACGTCTACCAGCAGATGAAGCGTAGACCCTCAAATCAGTCACTCTCGAGTGGATACACAACAAAACTCAGCACTATTAGTATCATACGCACTTCAGCTTAGTGGCAACACAAGAAAATATGTTAAACATTTCAAAGAACTGCATCAAAATGTTTGACTTTCATCAATAGGTTCTTTACATGAGGGACTCTGTGATGTACAGGTATCAGGTATCTCTACACCAGAGAGTGAGCACACCAGGGAGTTTAATCTTCTGTATTAATACTCAGATGAAGCTGAGATGATTATATTCAGCAATTCTGCACCCAGCTCAGCAAACATGGAGCACAACCCGCTGTGTGTGTCTGCTCTTGATTCAGAAGCAGTTTGTCATCAGTGTAAGGTGGAAGGTTATGGGGGACACCAAATACTCACAACGCAGAGGAAAAAGACAAGTGTGTTTGTGTGCATCGAGCTATGTCTAAAGCACACGTGTGTGTTTGTGCTCGTGTTTGCATCTATTTTCTATGCTGCAAAGTGTGTGTAGCTTCATGCTGATTCCGCCTGTGCTGAGGAATCTCATCTGTGTAAAGGTCGCCTCTAGTCTGAGATCGTTAGCTGTGCTACTAATTATGCAGCTCGGTAAATGTGTTCGACAAGGAACTGACTATCAGAGCAGGACAGTCCAAGCAATTAATGGAATAGCAATGGGAAGTGTATTACTTCCAATTAAAAGTCCATTGAACACAATCACGCAGAGATAGAATAGCACCTTGGTACAATGAGCAGTCATCTACGTAATTTCATCACAACACTGACCTCCATCTCTGCAGTGAACCTTTATAGTGTTTAGCTTCAGGAGCTGATCAGTAATAAACAGATGATTACTAATAAATAGACTCGGACTGAGGGGAGGTCTTACCTTAGTAGATTTTTGTTACATTGCTACAAAACTATAAAACAAAGTTGTAGAGTAGATTGGCTTGCTAGTGTGCGGCATCCTGGTGTGCCCCCAAAAAAAAGTTTGTCTTGCCAAGACTGCATTTCTGGATATTTTGTCCAACATAAATGCTGCATATCAAAAAGCCAATTATAAAAGTGAAGAATAGCCTCATTCTGAAGCAGTATTCACTCTGACAAAGGCTCATTGTTGTGTGTGTGAATTCTCCACAAGGCATGTGGACATTTTGATGTTGAGCCATATCCCAGGAGGGGATGGAAGGAGGCGGATGCCATTGAAAGAGAGAGAGATGTAATCACTGAAGGTCAAAGCAAGATCAGGATACAATGCACATTACAGATCCTATTAAAGCAGCGTATACTGAGTAGGCAACTGCGTGTTATTGCCCATATTGAATGTATGAATGTTTTTCATAACTTGTAGATGCTGCTTCGATTATGGGCAAAATTAAAACTGATATAAATGAAATAAAGGTGAATGCTTAACTCCTTTACTTTTGGTTTATCAAGGTCCACAGCACTTTATATTCAGCTCTACGTCATGTGCCTCCTACAGCACAAACCGGATGCGTAGCAACATGATAGAACAGATTATGAACCACAATATTGAGAATATCAAATGACTTAGAAGTGATGCCCTGGATTCATGTTTTCCTGCCGTGTGCTATTCCTCATCTAAAGAGTCAATCTCAGCAGCTACATGTAGCTCCACAGGAAATGTCTTTTTATTATTATCTTGATAAAGCCATGTCTGTGGCTTACAGAGAACTCTGTATTTGTATATCTCAGTGGTGAGTTTCTCATCCCCTGTGACTGCTACAAGACCACAGAAGAGGACACGCTATCAGTAAACCAGTTATAATATGGTTGCAGCATAGTGGGAGCAAGTCGGAGGAAACCTTTGGAGCCAGACTCCTCTTTATACCAGACAGAAAATATGATGGTGGCACGTGTGGTTGCTTTCCTAACACCTGTATATCGCTACACAGAAAATAAACACTGATCTTTTTGATGCCATATGCTGCTGATATTTGTTGGAAATAAATGTGGGTGAAACGGATAAAACCATTTTTATAAATTATTCTACATTAGCTGGTCTCCCTCTAGACAGTTACATGATATATAAATCACCTAAATGATTCATTTTGTCTCATTTACTATTATATGACATTAAAGGACCAGTGTGTAGGATCTGCTGTGTAGAAAATGTCGAACTGCTACTGAGACAAGTGCTTATATGACACAAACAGGAATACTACATAGCTAAGCCACTGTAATAACAGTATGTAAGCACTGTGTTTGTAGGTCTGTACACATGTGACCGGCACTAACCTGCAGACCGATGGGACCAGGTGGTCCAGGGAAACCTCTGGAGCCTTCATCTCCCTTCTGTCCAAACATACCCTGCTGACCTCTGGGACCAGGCTCTCCATCACCTCCCTGAGGAAACACATACACACGTTTACTCTCAATTTGAACATTATTACTGAATACATGACAATATTATGTCTGTTCTTGTTCGTGTGTATTCTCACCACAAACTTCTAATTTGTTTTTGGCAAAACAATACAGCATAAAATCCCATGGCCACTGAAATTCTCATATGTAGAGAATATGTGTGTGATGCTTACTAATGTAAAACAACTCGTGGAGAAGTAAGTGTAAATTAATTACAAATCTCAGTTATCTGCAGTGTCTCTTATTAAGAAATACTATCAACTGCACATTGTCCTGTCTGTCTTTCTGTCAGGATTGTCTCACTATTCACACAACACATTAATGGGCAGTTACAGCAGGTTCATCCATGCAGACAGTTGTAGAGTACTTACAGCAGGACCTGGGGCACCAATGGGACCTTGGAGACCAGCTGGGCCGGGAGGACCCTGAACATAAGAAGAAAATAGAAGGTTGGTCCCACAACATCCCAGAATGGTCGCACACAAGTAACAGCAATCATGCATTGCTTTGTGATGTGTAAGCAAAACACATCAGTGACTCTTTAATTACAGCGAATAAAGGGTTGAAATGTGCGTGGGAATGAATGGACACTGCTTCCCATAACGCACCTGTTCTCCCTTGTCCGCTTTGCTTCCTTTCTGACCAGGCTCTCCAACCTCTCCCTGGGAAAGAGAAACACACACACACACACACACAGTCAACCATCTCAGATCAGCTCTGCTTTATCTCTAAATGTCAAAAGCTTATGTAAAATCACAGAAAAGCCTAATTTTTAACACTAACAACCATTATCTGCACATATATGGAAAATTATGTTTTTTCATCTAGTTAATTCCATAGCAAACCACTGCAGTGACATATGGTTGGATACAAATCCTGAAGGGACATAATGATTGCAGGGAACAAGCAACAGTATTTTACTTTTACATCTCTTCTGACACATTTTGCACTGGCACATTTTGTGATAAGGAGGGGTTGGAAAACATTTGGAGAAGAGAGAAACAGATTTCCATACAGATGGTCTGAGTGAGAACATGGGGATGAAGACTGATTGGTAAAATTGCTCAGTACTAAAACTCATCCCAGTCTGGGGATGGAGAAGGAGTAACGGGTATGGGTGGTGGTGAGACATATCATGTAGTCTGACATGGGTCGCCTTCACCCAGGACATACATCAATAATTGTATGGTGGGAAAACTAGCAGCTTTTTCTTTCTCTTTTGTATCTGAAGATTAACAAAACTACAACAGACACATTTTTTTTTTACATTTTCCTTATCTTTATATATTTATTTATTTTGAGTGCGGTTGACCTGACCTTGTCACCATCCTCTCCTGGTGGACCCTGAGGTCCAGCAGGCCCTGGCAGACCAACGGGACCCTGGACACCGTCACGACCAGCCGGACCTTGAGGCCCTTTCTCACCCTAGAGGAACAATGACATGTGTTGAAATTATATTTTGAAAACACAAACAGCAGAGCTAGGAACTAGAGGGGAAAAAAGAAATACTTACAGGTGCTCCCTTCTCACCAGCAGGACCTGGAGGACCCTGAGGGCCAGGTCTACCAGACAAGCCAATGGGACCAGCATGACCAGCAGAACCTCTCTCACCAGGAGAACCCTGTGTGAGACAGAAAGAGACGTGATGAGTAATAAGTTTAATCCATAGACGGCAGAAGGCAGGTTTTTCTTTATTGTGGAGGCGACACGTATTTCATGTTTATTAAGGCTGTTTGAAATATAATCCCTGTATGCTAGACAACAACCATTAGACATCTACAAAGCTAGAGCGAGCTGAGTTCATCCACTAATGGATCAACACACCTACGAAGACAAACCATTTCCAGAGGAATAATTAAAAAACAGCAGGGGCCACACACAGTAAAACTTGGCTTTTAAGTTCTAATAAAGCAGCGAAGCTCCTTGAAAGCAGCCGGCATTATCTGCTGCCGGCAAACTGACGTCCCGGTTTATCTCTCTGTCCTGCTGCTGGAAATGCATTTCTTAAAGAAAGAAAGAGGCTGCTGCTGCTGCTGCTGCTGCTGCTGCTGCTGCTGCTGCAGTGTATCAGTACTCACATACAGGAGCTCAGTATTCACCAATATCCATAAAACATCATGGAGAATGACACTCAGCATTTGTTATTTCTGCTGCACTATGTCAACTCTCTGTTTACCTGCATGCACACTACTTTTATCTCCTCCGGGGAGACAACCTTACCTGCAAACTGTAAAAGCAGAACCAAAGCACAAATATAGCCAGTTCTATGTTTTTTATTTAACTAGTGCAGTTCCTGTTCTAAACCTTCCTGTTTGGAATGTAGCTTTGTTTCTGAAACTGTAAAAGTGACCTGCGTTCCAAATACACACAGTCTTTTCTTGTATTAGTAGACAGATAGATGAATTCCTGACATAAAGACTATGATAAAGTAATTGAAGACGTGAATCACAGAACTATCCTAAACAGAATGTGAGTTTAAGTTTCCCCTGGTAAATGTTGGAGGCAAATAAATCTACTTTACGGTGTGAAACTTGACTTTGAACTGCAATTAACCTTTCCCTATATTTGATTTCGTTGTATGTTTAATGTACAATGCCATTTTAATGTAACACCTCTGGCTAATTAACAACGTGACATGTTTTTCCTGAAAGATGTTTGATGCAAAGACTTATTTTTAGCTGCTTTGCAGTTTTTTATTACTTCTGTTGCTTACAAAACACATACGTGGTTGAAAAGTGAATATAGCAAACACCTGATTAGGGATTAAGAAATTACTGTTGTGACAGAAACACTCTGAGACATCATGCTGCCCACGCAATGTGTTTTATGAAGAATCTCCCTGTGACTATCTGATGCCTAAGTGCCAGGATGCGACCTGCTGGGACTGATGAGGGATGTGTTGGAGCAACGCCCGGGATGACTAGACACTGTGACTCACCATATGGATTTTCTCTTGGTTGTGTGTGTGTGTGTGTGTGTGTGTGTGTGTGTGTGTGTGTGTGTGTGTGTGTGTGTGTGTGTGTGTGTGTGTGTGTGTGTGTGTGTGTGTGTGTGTGTGCGTGTGTTTGTTTGTTTGGGTTTGTGTGCCAGGTGGCAATGAAGCAAACAGTGTTGATACCCAGCCACTCTCGCACATCGCTTTGTAGTCGATGTGTGCAGTGGAACGAGATGGTATGAAATGATGAATAAAAAATCATAAATTACCCGCAGGTGACGTGACTACAATGACTAAATGACTTTATATAAGTGTTACACGTGTACTTAGTTCACTTGCTGCAACTTAATTAATGTACTGTGTTTTATTGTCTCTGCCCTTGTTTTCCTTCATCAGATCTGATTCCTACTGAAAAAAATATCTCAGACTCGTCTTTCTGTTTAGCAGCAGTTGTGGTGTCCTCAAGCAAAACACCTAATCTATCTGCTGCAGAGGGATATGCACTGGACATCAGAAGAATGTGCGAGTGAGTATAAATTTAAGAGTTGGCAACACTGGCCAGCGGAAAAAGAGCCTACGTCTCATCCAACTTTACCCCAGGCAACGAAGGCTCAAACACATAAATAACTTACTGTTTGTTGTGCTGCCTGAGACAGACAAAAACCTCCCTGCAAACATAAAGATGACTAAGCAGTTTTTTTATCCTTTTCTTTTTTTTTTGGGGGGGGGGGGGGGGGGGGGTATTGCAGACCAAAATAAATTCTTACAGCAAATTAAATTCCTATTTTAAAGCTTTTTCTGCCAAAATGTAAACTGTCTCTGTTTCTTGGCACATGCAGAGGTCACAAAAACTTGAAATATGCTGAACCAGCATCCGCAATAAGCAATAACACAAATCTAAAAATCCAATACATTTTTTTAGTGGATTTCCCAAAGGGGCTTTGACTTCAGGTAACAGTGTACTTACAACAGGACCGGATGGACCCTGGGGCCCCTCTCCTCCCTTCAGACCTGCAGGACCCTGAGGAAAAGAAGGACAATAAAGACGTGAGTATACTTTCTTGGCAGAGCTGTAAATAAGTTGTATGTGGCCATGCAGCCTTGCATTTCAACAGCTCCATCATCAGGCACCAATCCTGTATTCCTTCCGTCACTTCAGCCAAACACCCCCTGTAAGCACCTCCCTAGGAAATATCATTGCCTTGTCACTTTCATCCTGAGAGACCACCAGCATAAATCAGAGGCCATAAAACATACAACATGGAAAACCCACATGCATGATGGGTAACAGTCCCTCCAGGCATATCAATCCTTTCTTGTGGATACTGTAGCTGGAGGGCGGGGGGACTTCATTGCACATAAGTGGTGGATAAACATGATTGTGTGTATGTGGAATTTATACATGTGTTTATTTTGTTCTGCACATGCTAACCTGTGGTTTTCATGCAGCTGTGTGTATAGTGTATTTCATGCATGTGAGTTCTCCTGTTTGTCAATAACAAAAAAGAGTGTGTGAGTGTGTGTTGCTCCCTTGTGGGCCACAAAAGAGCGCATGGCAGTATGGGTAATGAGACTCTGCTGGCTGTGGCTGTGTGCTGAAGTAAATTACAACGGCAGGAAACAATCAGGGGTGCTGCTGCCCTGCACAGTCTGACTGACCTTGAGGATCCAGGCTCCACACATCACTACCTGTCCCCACAGTACAGCCGCCACAGTCTATTTGCTAATGTGTCCCATTTAATAATTTATTAAGTAAATAATGCATACCAAGGAAAAAACTAATATCTTTGCTGACCCAAGAAAATAATGGCACTGAAATATGGAAAACAATTCAAGACCTTGACCTAAACTCGGGAAAGATTTAACAATTCGTTTCCAAACAACTGCCTGCTTCCATAACAGAGGCCCATGATGCATTGCTTTGGTTAAAACAGTGGTGTGAGTGGCGTTGGAGCGATGCAGAGGCACGCCTATTCATTTGTAAGATGTCGCTTTAGATTTCTCCTGCACCGGATTGATTGCTCGGAGCGAATTCCAAGGCTGATGTCTCTAATGAAGTCAGTGGCTCTACAGAGTTCCTGGCTCATGTGTAATGTGGCAACCTTCTGTCACTTTCTATTAGCAGATGCATGTAATGGGAAGCAAGTGCAGGTGGAGGGGAGTGCTTATGATGAAGTGCAGGTGGAGGGGAGCGCTTACCGTGGCACCAGGTAGACCTCGCTCTCCGGGGAATCCTCGAAGGCCAGGGGGACCGTCTTTACCTGTGGATCCCTGTGGTCCAGGGTCTCCCTAATAACACAGTCACAAATTCAGGGTTAGTTTGGTTCACAACATGGTGCATCATACAGTATCATAATACTTATAAAGAGAGTTTGTTTCTTTCACTTTGTATCTCTTTGTCTATCAGTCATTACCATGTTCAAATTCAAAGTCAGAGACTGGAACTTTCCTCTTTAGAGTACTCTCTTGTTTTTTTATTTAAAATTGAGTCATCTACAAACTCAATTTTAATGTGATGTTTTTTGCTTGTGAAATGATAAATTGGTCTTGACATGGTGTCGATAAGAGTTTAGAGATGCAAAGCATTTGACAGCTAATTCTTGAAAACTGCAGTACACCCAACTTCAGAAATGTCTGCCTCCTCTGAGCCCCCCTGGCGAAATGTGTATATGAAGACATGTTCCAGCATTTATGTATTAAAAATTAAGTACTACCATGCACAGCTGGTAACTGAACAAGAGAGGGCTCTAAAAAATAATAATACAGATTGAAAAGCATATGAGAAGCAAATATTATATACACTAATGGCTTTGTACATCACACCAGCAACAGATGTATACTTGTTTTGTAGCTGACATGCATCTTAATGGGCCATTAGCTGCAATTAATTTGAAGTATGTAGGTATTCCGTGGAATCATTAGCGCCGTCTCCACAGTCAATACACAAGCCTCAGCGCTGATTATACCTTCACATAATCAGCCACAACAAGAAGCAGACAGATGACCTTTTTACACTCAATGTGTTTGGAGACAGATTGTTTTTTTGTGTAAGAGGTTACAAAATAAATAAAAGTTCAGGGGCGACTCCAAAAATATGTGGACTGAAACTTCTGAATGCTTACTACCCAAAATATTTATAAAAATGTCAGCTTCTGCAGCTGTTCGCACACTCGTCCATCTTCCTTCAGCTCACAGACTAAACTCTAAAAACTCCATTTGTTTTCTGTCTCCTCAAAGGAACCATGCCAACAATTTGCTGCAAGGTAACTTTATTTAGTTCTTGGTTTGTTTTCTACAACACAACCCCAAATCCAAGACATTTGACTTCAGAAAAAGCTACTCCTGACTTCTCTCTCTTTTCTTTTCTGTTGGCAGGCTGACTTTATCTGCAAACAGCGAGGCACAGAAGAGTTGGCTTGAGAGGTATAAGAGGATTTGGGCTCTGTTGCCAAGACCTCGACAAAGTGTCCCTGGCATACTGATGCCCGGGCCTGAGCAGAGCGCGGAGGGAAGAGGGTCTGTGAGTGGCAGGAGGGTTTGGAGTTAGCCGATGGACTTGATTAAACTGTCTGCTTGGGGAAGACAGGGAGAAAATGAGGATCTGAAGGAGGGGATGGGGAGTGGGGCCATGCTGAGTGCTCCTGGGAGTCAGGGTGGTGGGTTTGGAGCAGCCCATACTTCTACAAAATGGCTACTGTCTGCTCCTAATGGGCACTCAATTGCCGGGCAGATAGATCCAGGGACGGAGGGAATGCAGCCAGATGCTCCCTGGATCTCAGCTACTGTATCTTCCACAGTCGCTTGCCAGAGCGAGAGTGATAGCGAGACTCAGTGCTTTGGCGTTTCTGGGTGAATTGCTACAGATTTATTCCTGCTTTCTCCCCGTTTTATTTAAGCAATCCAGTAGTCTACTGAGATTTGCATGCCCTCAAGAAACATAACTGCTTGTGAATGCAGCAGGTTAGTTCTGCAAAATCAAATCATGTACTATAATTGCAACTGCATAAGTTCAATTTTCAGCCTGCCCATATGCTGTTGATCTCTACATCAACCTCACTGGCTCCTTCTCTTCTGTGTAACTAACACAAATTTATTATAGCTCATGAGAAAAGCCGAGCTTGCTCTTTTTCTTTTTATGAATTACGATGTGTATCTTTTAGCCAGTGGGTGAGAGAAGGGAATGTTGTGGAACTATGATAAAATAAATGAGCATTTATTTCAGATTAATAATTTTGAGGCAGCTAACTACTGTCCTTAAGTACAGGAAATGTATATGATCAGTTTAAGCTCTTAACAATAAATGTTGGCCAGTTCTGTTTTTTCTACCTTTGCTCCCTCCTTGCCAGCAGCACCTGGAAGACCCTGTTCTCCTGGTGGACCTGGGGGTCCAGGGTGGCCTCTCTCACCAACAGGACCGGTCTCTCCAGTGGGTCCCTGAGAGGATATCACACAGTTTTATATTATTTACGGTTCAACACATCAACAATACCATATAAATCCTGGATAAAAAAGGCACATGAAATCCTTCATATTAAAATTTAACATTACATTACCTGGGGTCCGACAACACCTCCTGGGCCTGGTGGACCAGTTTTGCCTTGGAAACCCTGAGAGAAAGATGACAACGGGTTTATAACATCAACAGAAGCACACAGTGTATCTAATGAAGTCAAAAATAAAGAAACCATATTGATTGCACTTGAGTTTGTTTCAGCTGATAAGCTGAGCTTAGGTTGTGGGTTTTTCCTTGATGTAGGATCAAGAGGGTTTTTCAGGTTATGTTCACAAATCAAGGACAGATTCAGGACAGTTATATTGGAATTCTGGGCAATAAACCGCTGCAGGTACTGTAGGTGTTCATTATCTAAAAACTGTTGCTGAAAGAAATAGGAAACGTGGAGATGAGACAAAGATCGTGGGGAGGAATAAAACCAGACGTTCAGGTGATGCATATTCATCTTGTTTACTGTATCTGAACATACAGCATCTAACAGCACAAGATTCCTTTAATCATAGTGTTGATGAGACAAAAACAACCCAGAGCAAAAAGCCTAGTATCCAGACACCTGACTCCTATGAGACGATAATGATGCTCAGATTCCTCTGAATCTGTAATTATGCATCTGCTAGCTACCTCATAAACCACAACTTCATAAGCCAGTGGTATTATCATTCTGCCACTGTAGACCTAGAGTTAGTTATCGCTCAATTTCAGAGAGGTGACACACTGTATATATCCTTATTAGGCAATGCTTTTGCCTAATAACTTTTGAATATTGTCTAATAATGGCATTTCATAGTGATGAAATTGTGTAATTTATACCATATGAAGATGAGTAATTGGTTAAGCTTAAAAAAATATTGATCATGTTTCAATTCTTATTGGTTGCAAAAGTAAATTGTATGATACTATGTTACAAAATTTTCAGATTTCATAGCAAGTTCCTGCTATATAATCATACACTGTTTATGGTTCTATAAGCTTCAGGTGGTGTCTCTAGTCCTATAGGTTACAGAAATACCTAAATGTAATTTTTGTGACTGTGGAAGTGGTTTCAAAGTTAACACAGATACGAGTGAGAACAATACCCTGCTTGCTCGACTCTAATAATAATAATAATAATAATAATAATAATAATAATCGTTCTTTATGAGTTAGCACAGCGTTCTTCAGGGGAAAACACAGAAGTTGAAGAAGTTGAACGATAAAGTTGTGCTCCTGATTTGCATTGAGTGTTTCCTATGGATATGTTGTGATTAAAAAAGCAGAACAGGACAAGGCAAAAACGATATAGGACTCAACACTGTAGCACAAATCAGATGAACTTCCGTCTTCTGGGAACGGAGCAATTCAATCTGCATTGGTTTGAGTCTTTTTTCCAATTACAGTATCTACAATCCAATGACTCTACAGTGTATTCCCCAAATGCCAACCCAGCACGATGCTTAGAAGTTCACTGAATCAATACAGCAAGAGTCTACAGATGAAACAAAGAAAGACTGGTAACCTTAACAGAGATCTCATAATGCAAACAAGACCAATCACAATCTGCTAAATGCTAGTGTATTTCCAGGCATGTAACTGGTAAGTGATGACAGACAGTGATTAGCATTGAGCTAATACTCCATGGACAGAGTGTTGGTTGTACGCTGACCTTTCATTTTGATTTCCAACTGATCTTTGGATCCCCTGGTCATCAAACCCCACATGTTCCTGCTTTTGTAACTCATTTCATCTGTAACTTGTTATCCCACAGCCAATCAAAGATTTGAAATCCCAGCTCTGAGAAGTCCGATCCTGACTGACTTACTACTCCAAGCTTATTGATCAGTGCATGTTGTGAGTTATGGTGATGCAACCCTCAGGCCGTTTAGTTACGGCATCGACCCTGACTCACAGACAGCAACTCAAATTTTTATCTGCACTTCCTCAAATGCAACGTGTGTTGCCAGAGCTTTGAGCGTCTTTATTGCTGTGATCAATTCTCATATTGCATGCTTGTGAAGCCTGCTCATCAGACCATAAATCTACAGCCATAAACACCTTAATGAAGACTCTTGCGTTGTTACTTGCATAGCAGCAGAGGCAGGGAAGCGCGTGTGTGTGGTGTATTACGTTATCTATAGGAAAGAGGCAAGCGGTAAGGGAAGCTTTAATGATAGAGGCGATGATCTGTCAAGCTTTTAGTGGAATTTATTTCCCTCTGAGCCTCATCAAACCAAGGTGCACCGATGCATACCAAGTGAGGGGGAATCGAATCCGAGAGCAGGAGATTGCAACTAGGTGTGATCAAACCAAACTCTGCTTGGTGTTTTCTTTTGTTATTGATGAATTCTGTGTCTTTTGGATACAGTGTCTATGCATCATCGGTGCAGATTTAGCACAACCATTTCTCTTACGAAAGAAAACTCCATGCTGTCGTAACAAATATTACTTGGTGTTGTTATTGTTCAGATATTTTAGAGAAGGAATTGTCACAGAACCTCGTTGCAACTGTACAAAAAGTTCAGTTTCCTGCCAGTGGATATTTGTAAACTTGCCAATTAACAATAACACAGAAGAACGATGTTTCCCCAGCTTCCTGCTGTCCATCAGTGTCTGAACTGTCTGGCTTTCCTCAGACAGAATGACGTGTGTGAGTGTGCATGTTTGTGTGTCTATGGAGACAAGCAGATGGTTCACAGGGGCTGTATCTTCAGACTTCATGTGTATCACTGATTCAAATCTCCTGAATACAAGAGCAATAGAGGAGGAGGAGTAGTGTGTATGTGTTGTGGTGTAATTGTGTGTGTGTGGGTGGGGGGTGGGGGGGGGGGGTGGAACTATTAAACATCATTTTCATTTTTTTCACTTTCATTTTTTGGAAAAACTAATTCTAAAACCTATAAAAGAGGAGATACAATCCTTTATTTGCAACCGCTGTGGAAATATAATGAATCTGTCCGAGTGTGAAAAATAACTCTGAGTTCCCAGCTCGATGTGAGGTCCTATGTTTCCAGACTTGGTGAGAGGTTAGAGGCAGAGGCCACACAGGATACTCACCGTTTCTCCACGCTGGCCAGGGTGTCCGGGCAGCCCATCTTTTCCAGCTGGTCCCTGTGTAGAAATTAAAAGTCACTTTTACCATGTAACCCAGTACATTCACTATCATCACATTCATATCTGGTTGAGAATGATGGCACTTCGAAATTGGCCCTGGTGTTGGACTAAAGGTTTATTTTTCTGAGCAATGAGATTTTATTGTTGCAATTTTGTGCAAATGCTTCCGGCGCAATATACAGTACAAACATAATTATAGTTAGACTAGCGGAACACTAATGGAAAAATAACAGGCTCTGTTTTTTTTTGAAGAACCAGATCACTGGTTGAAGCTATGAATCTAAACCTGAATCGATAGGTGGAAATTACCACTTGTCTACCGCCTCAATTGGAGAGTGAGAAAATGGGTTCTGCTTCAATAACAGTTACATTAATGATCCCTGCACAGATTTATGGATATTGCTATATATTACTGCACCACACCCAATGAACTCCTTAGATTGAATCAATCGTGACTTATAAGGTTTGCAAATGAGGCTAATTTGCTATTAATACAGTAAAGGAAGTGAGAGTGTAGACATTGTGCCTCAGGAATGAGCTTCAAACTGCATTATTTCCACGCTTCTGTTTTTTTAACGTTGAGCTGTCGATGGCTTATATTGGTGGAGGAGAAATACTCACAGGGGGGCCCTTTGGTCCAGGGAAGCCCACGGGTCCCTGAGGTCCTTGAGGTCCCTGCAATCAGCACAGACACAGATAGATGAGAGATGCACAAAGAAAGAAAAACACAAAATGTACCAAGAAGATTGGAAGCTGCATGGACATCGTGTGGATGTGACTGTGACAGAAAATGAACCAAAATTATAAGGGTGAGCGAGTCACTGTTCATCAGCCCATGGAGTCTATGCTCGTAACACTAAGTCATTACGCTGGAGTGGCACAATGCATAAAAGAAAAGGTTTCATCCCCTGTCCTGCTGCAGAGTAAAGTGTGGAATCATAAGGTCTCTCTGTCTTTTCATTAGTCCAACTTGGTTTAATCTTACAGTTAGCAAATGCCTGAGGAGTGATATTTTTTGAAAGGGAACATTTCAGTCCTTAGTAAGAGAATAAACTGCTTGATGAGGTAAAGGTCAGCCTCTTTCAAATCCACAGGTTAATATCAAAGGACAAAGGGCTGTGATTACTGTGATATAAGCCAAATAATAAATAATAAATGACCCAGAATGATTGTATTGTATTCTAACATATTGTTAATAATAATAATAATACATTTATAAGTCACGTAAGTTCCTCACCTAATAAACCTTGTGACGTTTTAAGAAGGGACAATTATATATGTCATTGCAAACTGTATACATATACAATAGCTATTAGGTTTAAAGCAGCAGAGAGATAGAAAACAAGTGAAAACGAGACAGATAAGGAGACGAAAGTAGAAACCAATAAAATATCTGATACACAAAATGAAGGTTTGGATCGGGAGTAAAAACTGGTCGGTGCGAAACTTACACAAAATAACGAGATGTTCATATTCAAGAGTTCTGTGTTGAAGTTTGTTTTACGGTGTTGATGATGTGAAAATGTGTTACTGGAAAGGTACAGAGTATATTGTTGAGGCAACATAGAGGGGTTTGGGATCTAGGGGGTGAAATATAAATCACATATTGAAATATCAAATGATTCCTGTGAAAACCTGAACTCTATAAGAAGCTCGATGATGAGTCACCTTGTCCTCACTGAGTTACTGTACCTGGCTGTGCGGCTAATATAGAAAGCAAGAGGTGCCTTTACAGTGTTTGCTTACACGCTTGTATCCCTGTTATGTGTTTTATCTAACAGAGGGGAGGATGTTCTCTGACAGACTCCCTGTCGAGCTCTGTCAGAGTCGTAATAAAATCTGCTTCTCTGTGTGTAGGGTGAACACAAACTGAGCTCACGCTGCAGCTGCCTGTTTTGTTTCATGTCTTCCTTGGATTTTCTTTGTTAAGCAGCAAAAAAAAAATCAAATTGCTCTAAAACTCCAGTGGAAATATAATGGGTATTAAATAAGCTGGCACCGCTGGAAGGCTTTTACTGTGAAGCAACTGCAGAGATTGTTAATTTTGCCACTGAGTTCGCCACCCAGGGCTTCCACACTATGAAGAAATCATCCTGTAAATCTAACTCTGGACCATTTTCTTTTGTCTTTCGTTTGATCATCAGTTCAAAACGCTTCGGATGAGAGATGTACTTAATTAAAACTCTGAGGACTGAGGCCGAAGGGAAGGAACAGTTATACTGCTGTCTGTAAGATGGAGATAGGCACATGAAATTTAGGATAAACCCCAAATCACAGAAGAAAAAAGTTATTCTTCCTAAAAAAACTTTCGACAACTAAAACATTTTCGTTATTGATTAGGAACTCACAGTGGGACTATGGTCATTTTTAACTCCTTCTTATTATCTTTAAAAGCTGGAGGATTTCACCAGAATAAAAGCTCCTCTCTTGAAGATAATTCACACTGACATCTTAAAAGTAGAGGTGGAGCCACTGTAAGTGCAATTTTTTTACAGCGAGGACTGAAAAAGTGATTCAAAATGTTTTCACATGCAATGCAACCATCCCTGACTGTGTGTTAATATGGACTTACTCTCTCACCGGGCGGGCCTGGAGGACCATCGTGGCCTGATGTCCCCTGAAACATACAAGAATATATCATCAGTGAACATTTAGCTTAAATTTTACATTTGGCATATGTGGCAAAGGCCTGGGTGGAAGCAGTAGAAGTTCAGATATATGTCACAAGTTTCAATTCAAGTTTCGTTTTTATCTTGAATACAGTGTTTCACTAGTGCAACCCAGGGAGAAGCCTGAAGTCAGTGTGACAGTTTTAGAAATTGTACCTTGGGACCTGGTTTTCCTGTCGGACCCCTGGCTCCACGGCCACCGCGAGGACCCTACAGAGGAAAACATAAAGACAACTCATAGTCAAACACAAAACCTACAAGTTACAACAGTGTAATATAATGAAGTTAAACCATAACACTGTCAGTATGTAAATCATTCAAGTGGATAAACAATAAAAGTACAGTACATACCGTTGGACCTCTTTGACCTCTTGGACCAGCTTTACCTGCAATACCCTATTAGATTAAAAAAAAAAGGAATTACATTCAGGCACTCTCACAAACTCATTCACTTCTCGTCGCAATCATTAAAGTAATTGTTGTAAAAAAGTACACATCAGTTCATTTCTTCATGACAACAAATGGTGCCAGAGTTGTGTCTATGTATTTCATAGTTTCATAGATGTTCTTCAAAGTCTCCATGAATACTCTGATGTACTTAGTTGCCAATAATCAATAGTTTTCGTCAAACCTGTGCCTGGAACCATTTCTCGGCACTCAACACTGATTTTTCCAAGTCTAGAAATCGGGTGTTTCATGGAGGCATGATTGTGTCCACATCTTTTGTTTTGTCCTTCACAATGGGAATACATTTTCTTTTCTGGGAGAATATGATGGAGTGGTGACTTTCATACACAAACAGGCAGAGAGTGTGTGTGGGGGTGTGTGTTTACTTACCCTGGCTCCTTTCTCTCCGTTGGCTCCAGGGAACCCAGGGAAGCCGCTCGAGCCCTGTCAATAAGAGAGGGAGATATGGAGGGAAATGAGAAAATCAAGCGAGAGGCTGGTTGGGTCACGGCATGCATGATAATGAGCGTTCTTCCTGTATTTATCTGCACTATTGTTGAACGTGTGGATGTCATCTCCAGTCACTTTCACGCATTCAACAACCATGTAAAATCCCTTTGAATTTAGAACAAGCTTTCAATTCAACACTTTCCTTCCTCTTCAGATTATTAACGCACTTTAATGGAGGCAAAATGTTCTAATCAAAAAACACATAATAGTAATATACCTGTAGGTAAAAGTTAAACACACACACACACACACACACACACATTAAAACAAAATGCTTAGCACATGCCACTGTAAACACAAGATAAGGTGACATTTTTTCTTTAGCCGAACATAGGATTTAAAAAAGGGTTTACCTACTGTGCAGCACCTCACCAAATGTTGCATTGGGAACATTGAGTAATACTCAAATCAGTAACTTTCTCCAGATGTAAAATACATCACTCTTCTGATATGTCTGATAAACTATTGTCTCTATAAATGAGTAAATCTTTAACGTTTTTGTCATCATGTTTTGAGATTTTAAATGCCCTTAGAACAACACAAAATTAACTATTCCCACCAGAATAAGTTTATTGATTGATTGATTGATTGATTGATCAATGTTAAGTATCAATACTGATACTTTATATGGTAAAATGTATTGTTGCTAAAATCCATTTACACGCAATTAGTACACTGTCCAGTGGGAATGTTTTTGTCTGTTGTGTCTAGTGATAAAAAACACTGATGCAGATTTACTCACCTTTGGTCCTTGTCTTCCTGGATAACCTGGTAATCCTGGGACACCAAGTTTACCCTGAAAAACACAAACAACACACGTCAGCACAAAAAAGAAAATAGAAAACATCCTTAGTAGTTTAGCTATATTCCCTTTTCCTTAAAATGTAAATATCTCAAATGAGAATTACAAACTGAAAATGTAGGGAGCTGAGAGAAGTAGCTAGATTGTAAAAAAGATGGTCATGTCAGCTCCCAAACAATAATTATGTTAGAGCTGTACTTGTATTTATACACAAAATCTATACAACTACAATTTGCCAAAGTCATTCTTGATCAGTGTAGAAGATATATAGGGATGCTGATTATCCATGCTCAAAAGGAATCTAGTTTGCAGCATCTATTCTTTTAATGTGCCTCAGAGATTTGGTAGTTTTGTACATAAACCCAACTGCTGGGATACTGACTAATATTGACAGTTTTGTTAGCAATCAGCTAAAAAGGATAATCACTTATTGACTTAATTAGTATTAGCCACAAAGTAATGCAATCTAATACACTATAAACAACTTCAAGTCAGCATGTATTAAAATTAGCCCTAGGTGAAAAAAATGGTTTCCAAGGAGATGCTAACCTGACTAATCCAAATGTCTAAGTCTATGAATGGTCACAAAATATCATAAATGCCGGATGAGCTATTCAAGACATGGAATAATAAAAAGGATAGACTCCAACTAAGGCTATTAAATCTAAAGTAGGAAAGAGGAGGGTTAATGATAATCCTAGTTCAGATCAGCAACACAGTTTCTCTGTGGCTCCTTTTCGAGCTGATAACATCAGGTCTTCCGCTTCAGCTGCAATTACTGTATATTCAGCGAAGGTTAAAAAGTCAAACAGGAGAAGAATCAATTTCTTAGAAAACCCATCTGAGTTGGACTCTGTGCATCAGCATGTTGGTGGTACACCTGCATTCTAACGTTTGTTTTATACCCAGGTGAGCAGGTTATTGATTAAAGATGTGGTGTGGAGAAAATCTCAGATGGGTCTGAAGAAAGAATGTATTTACATGTGCGAGGAATTAGATGTTAGGAAAAAGATATTTTCTGCAGCAGAATCATTAAAACGTATCCACACATAAGAAACTGTACCTCCACTGTCTGAAACTGAAGAACTACCAGACATGGATAATTGATATAAAAGATAATATCCAATGTAAACAACAATAGAAGTGCTTAATTCAAACGGGTTGAGTCAAAAATGTTGTGCTGAGAGGGAAAAGGTGCTTTAATTTATTCATTATGGGGCTGTATAAGGTTATAAGGCTTATAACTGGAAATAAAATTCCTTTAAGTGCCAAACTCTGAGTAATCAGAATATACCCTGAACACTTTATTTTAGGTCTGCAGCAGTTGCTACTCATGACTTTACACAGTCACAAGTCAAAAAGAGTTGACTGCATCCCAATGGAACCTGTCTAACTTTGGAGGGACTAACTTATATTGTAAAAAGGATAAACAAGAACATCACTCCTGTTTTGAAGTCATATATTTTGAAATCTCATCATTTTGAATGAAATGTTGTGTTGCTGTGGTTGCGGGTAACATACACACTTTTTGTTGACTTATTAATGTTGATATATATTGAGTTAATTAGAGCACACAATTACACACACAATTGTATTACCTTTTCTCCGGCAGAACCAAGGGGCCCTGCTTCTCCGTTGGGTCCAGCTCGACCTTTAGGACCCTCAGGACCGTCCTCTCCACGGGACCCAAGCATGCCAAGCTCTCCCTGTAGCACGAACAGGGAAAGAACATCGAGTTGACGTCATTGCTTTCATGCGTATTCATGAGACGGTTGATGTTATTTCAGTCAAGCTCCTCACCCGGTCTCCTTTGAGTCCCATGTCTCCCTTGAAACCTGGGAAACCGTCCTCGCCCTAAAATCAGACAAAGAAGAAGTTGATGCATTTGCAAGTAACTGTTTGGGTATTTCATTCCATTGTCATTTCAAATCATTTATTAATTTCACTCTCTTTATCACACAGGGAAACAGAAATGTATTTATTTTACGACATGTTGTGTTTGTTAAGCATCTGTTAAGAATTCATCCTGCTCATGTTCCCTCTGTGTATCACAGGATCGATGCTGCTCCCTGCTGGTCAGACTGTTAAATAGCATGTGTTAGGCCCTCCTATTTAGTTGTTCGATGAGTTGAGTTGTATTAACATGATCTACATTAAGAACCAGCATTAGTCTTAGTTGGGATTTGGATTATATCAATGTAATGAAATAGATAAAATTGTACCAAAGGCACATTTTTTACATTCTTTTAAGTAAAACTAAAAAGTTTGTAGGTCTGTTAAACAAAATCAAGTGGATGCTGAAGGTCACTGTACAAGTTCAGCTAGATCTTTCTTTTCTTTGACACGTTGTGCTTCTAGTCTGTCACCTGTCCATGTTTGAGACCCTATCTTATGCATAATGCAGCACTGAGCATGTCTGTTTCCAGCAGCTCGCTTCATGGAGACCATACACACATGCATACACACACACACACAGAGACACCTGAGGTAAGGCACATCCTTTATTCATAACAAACCCTTTCTCCTCAAGGTTTTGGCTTTTGAACCTCTTGCTATAAATAATTCAATAAAAACTGATATGAATACCGGTCACCGCAGTCAGAACAACACCCCTAAGTCAGATAATTGATTTTATAAAGCGGCATAACTGTATTGATCTTACATAAACGTCAGGCATATTAAAAGGGAGCTTGGATTAATCTCTACATGGTGACACACACACGGAAACACTTCAAAAGTGCTCAAGATGGATCGCAGTGTTGTTTGAAGTCCTGATCATTGCAGCTTTACAAACTTCAAAAGCTGATTGAGGGTCACGATAAGAAAGTCTCTGTCTCCACTGAAGATTACTATCGACTGACCTCTGCATGGGGCTTTCAGCCACTCTCTGCAGCTCAAAGGGTTCAAAACAAAGTTGGGAGTGCAAGTAGTGGCCACAGCAAGAGAACAACTGGGACATGCATATACTGCTAATATACCCAAACTTTTATTTTACCGTTTCACCTTCTTTTCAAAGTTCGACAAATACTGTCTGAACCGCAATTAAATGTTGTCTTTGACAGAAATGAGCCCTTTGAAGTTAGTCTGATTTAGTCGGCTAATTCAACTTTATCAAAGGGCACAAGACACGGATCTCAGGTAGATTTATAATATTGGAGGCTGGGAAATGCAAAGTTCACAAATCAGAATGAAGCATTTGCTATGTTTGTAAAGTAAATTATTTCCAGAAAATAAACATTTGTTGACAACCGCAGACAAGCTTCATTTATTTTGCAAGGACATTAATATACATATAATTCATGGCCTCTTTTGGCTCATTGGCTAAAGCCCAGTGAAGGTGGGCTAAATTAAGAAATAATGGCTTTACCTTCTCTCCCTTTCCTCCCTTGAGACCACGGACACCATCAGCTCCCTTTTGAAAAAGAAAGATTACAACCATGAGAAACACTTTACAGTTATGTGCAACATAAGAAAAGAGAGGAATTCCTTAAAGGGTCACTTTGTTAATCAAATGGCAACATGGTCGAACAGAAACCGTACCTTCACACCACGAGGGCCGGGATAACCGATTGGACCCTGTGGACCGTGTGGACCCTGGAGAGAAGAAACAAACGAGAACTCTTTATCAGAATATAAATGTAGGTTTAATTTACTTCAGCTACTGTAACCGAGAGGAGTAGTCTTTACTAGTTTTTTTTCTTTTTAACTGCAATTATGTTTTAAATATACTGACTAGTTCAAGTAGTAGCAAAAGACACACCCGTATGATAAAACCTCAGATGAATGAAAATTATATTTACTGTTCCCAATACGAATGATTGATAAAACGTAATTGGATTTATCAAAACAAATATGGTTTATCTTTGGAGTGAGATGAGTTGCATTTTATAAATTATTTGTATCTGTATATAATCGACTATTTAAAACATCATGTTTACTTGGATAGAATGATACTTCACTTAAGTCTAGGAACTTCAGGTGTACTACAGCACATGTTCAATAAACCTACCTGTGCTCCCTTCTCACCAGTTGGCCCCTCCTTACCAGGATGACCCTGTAAAAAGAACAAGTCACACAGTTGTTTAAGGTGGTGGTTGCAAGATAAACATTTAAACTGAACATAATGATGCAAACAAATCTGTCTTATTCAACTTTTGAATGAAACGGTTGCAGCATCTTTGCAAACAAGCAGAGCAGCATTATATTTACATAGGAATATCTGCGTTCAGCTGTGATGAATCAAATATAGCAAGCATGGTCAGAAACTTAAATATTTTATCTGATCCAGCAACAAGACAGGATTCCCCATAATGCTTTGAGTGAGAGACAGGTCAGTATGTTCCCACTGCACAAATTCAGGTCACAAAGGATGTTGTGCACACTTTTCTTTTGTGTGCTGTTTGTTGTGCACAACAAACAGCAAACACATCACTGCACCTTTATGTGACTATCGGGGCACCATAGCAGGATAAGTGATGTTGTGTATGTCAGTAAAGAAAAGGAAATTGGACTGTCTCTGTGGCAGTTTGAGACACTTGTGTGGTGGCCAGTGTTGAGTGATGAAGTAGGTGAACAGCTCAATACACCCCTCTACACACACATATATATGTGTAGCTGCAAACACCTGGCACTCCCAGTCTGAGGGGCCTGAGGGGAACTGAGGGCTGCCTGCTTCTTCAACCTACGCACCTCTCATACTGAGGGCAGAGGCAGGAATGACAAGAGAAACTACAGGTCTGGAATAACAACCCCCATAAATGCTTCGAGGGATCTCTGACACACAGTGCAGCAGTAAGTTACAGGTCAGTGTGTGTCAGGCACCTAAAGGGTACAAACAAGTTTCTTGTCTACGCTAATATTCATGGTTTAAAAATTAAATATTTGTTTTAAAATAAAATGAATCAATCGAAAAAATGTCATTGGTATAATTGAAATAACAATATTTAATTTCACTGTTATGTTGAAGATAGTCAGATATGTCTGTCCATAAATGAAGTCACTAACTTACCCATGCGATTCTTGATCCTGACCTTAAGTTTTATTTTCTTCTCATTTTCATAACATAACAAAGACAGCTCAGGAGAA
Organism: Verasper variegatus; assembly: GCA_026259375.1. Classification (NCBI taxonomy): domain Eukaryota; kingdom Metazoa; phylum Chordata; class Actinopteri; order Pleuronectiformes; family Pleuronectidae; genus Verasper; species Verasper variegatus. The sequence continues at coordinate 6,174,955 of CM048056.1, forward strand.
TGGTTAGGATTCTTTTCTTCAATTCGAGGATACTGCAGCCCTTTGTTTACAGCAGATGGGATCATTGTAATTCCAAATTCAGTGGCTGCCACAAATATCCAGCTTGCACAAAGTCATGCTGCCAGGGTTCTCACAAAAACAAGAAAATATCATCATATTCCGACTGTTTTGGGCTTCCTGTCACTGGCTACATGTGGCTTTAAAAGCACAGATAGATATTGCCCCATCCTACACTGCAGACCTCCCCTCTGTTCGCCAGCTCGTAGCCTGAGATCTGATGACCAGTTGTTTTTGACTGTCCCCAGGTTCAGGGTGGAGACAAAGTCAGGCGCTGACCTTTAGCCTTTCACTAGACGAACAACCCCGGTTGTCCTCTTTTAAAGCTCTATTGAGTCATCTAAATCTATAGATAACTTTTATTTTTACATTGGCTTTTTATCTTGCCATTATAGTTCACTTACAATGTCACTTACCACCTGAGTCCTAGGCACACATATTGTGTTAAAAGCTCATGAGGATATCATCAGCCATCAAAGTGAATATAAAAAGGGTCATTCAAAGGTCTGATCTGTGTTAAGACCTGCTGGTTGAGCAAAGGTTATGTCCATGTTTACTTCCACCATTTTAGCTATTCGCTCAACAGGGACATTATACCACATACTGTGCCAGTGTGGGAACCTCTGTGAGTAAAGTGGTGTCATTTCTGTGTTTGTTAAACTCATACTGTGTGTACATGGGAAATAGGAGTACTCACAGGAGGCCCATCAGCTCCAGGTAATCCGGGCAACCCCGACCTGCCGTGAGGTCCCTGCGTGAGGAAAAGATGGTCAGATGTCAGGGGGCAATGTCAACTAGATTCCAGTGCAGCAGAGTTATTCTGTAAGACTATTAAATATTTGAATTTTTTTTTTTATCAAAGGCAAATAAAGTTGTTTTAATCATACAAATTCAACTCAAGGTAAAAGTCCAACAAGCAAAAGCGACCATTCAATAATTTCTGATGACGAAATATGAGTTCTTTAACTGGAACCATGAGATTTCCTCTGCGTTATTAGAATGGCACATATTAGTCTAAATTCTTATGGAAAACCAAAAAAAGGAACACACTTTTTCTCCGGGTGGTCCAATGGGGCCTTGTGGTCCAGGAAGACCCTGTGAAGAAGACACAGATAGATATACATGAGAGCCTGTTGCCATAGCAACACCAAGCATGCTCAAACACGTGCACGCACACACACACACACACACGCAAAGGCTGGATAAACTAAAGTTTGCTAGAGCTGTAAATAGTTGAGCTTGTGAAGGAATGTTAAGCTGGTGTGTTTGTGTGTGTGATGGGTCAGATGGCGTATTAGCATCTAGCATACTTGTGGGAATACACTTAAATATTTGTGGACATGTTCTGTGTATACATTTCTAGGTGGCTACCTGATGAGTGCCAGTGTGTGTGTGTGTGTGTGTGAGCATGTGTGTGTATCGCAGTGTAATTTGAGGCGCTGAAACTTGCTCCAGCATGTGCGGCAGCTTCACAGGAATTCCACCAACATGAACTGTATTTACACATCATGTGCAGTGCATGCATCTATCCTACACACGTTGTGTCTGTCATGGGGAGCTGTGACATTGCATGATTTCTTTGTTTACCTGTGTTCCTGAGGTTCCTTGTTGCCCAGGTGGGCCTGGCTCTCCTTGGGGTCCCTAAAAAATAAGATAGATTCTGAGAAAACAGAACAATAAACACCAGTCCCAGAGTAAACCCCTTTCCCAGGTATACCGCCCCCGAACTACACACCAGCTGTCTGCCCAGCAACAGCATACAAGACTGTGGCACTAGAACATGCTTGTATTTGCTGTGCACAGTCAAAAGTGGCCTCAAAACTTTACTTGTAAGAAGATAAGTAACACTGATTGAATTACTTATTAAAAAATATATAATACAGTATATTAATTCCACATTATGTTTCCTTTATGACTAATGTAAAGCAGACGGAGGTATAGTGTAGCAGTTTTAGGTTCAGTCATTGCAGGAGCAATAGTGGTAGTTATAGTTACCTGTTGAGGAAGTGATGTAGCTTCTCCCTCTGCCCTGCCTCATCTTCTCCTGCCTCTTAACTAACTGTGCTGTGAATCCTTTATGTTCCATTACATTAAGTGACACATCATGTAATTGCTCTAGATAGTGATTCACATAGGGGGCTGCCACAATATAGAGAATAAAGATCTGTCTCTCATAATAAGATTTTTGAGTGTAAAACATTAGAGCCAATTTAGAAGCTCAATTAAGACACCACCTGAGGGACATCAGAAGGATGTGTTCATTCCTTTCTGGTATCAAACTGCACTACAGTTGCGGTGGAAAGATAATGATTGTAACAAATGGATACAGGCCATTGATAAATGTGTCTGATGGTAAATCAGTGCCCCTAAATCAGGATTATTTTCAGGAGCTGTTGCAAAATTTAAACCTACCCTCTCAATAAACTTTATTTATCTCATTATAATATGGCAGAAATAGGGTGGCACTACACTTCAGCACTTGATCCTCC